>JAZFAU010000109.1:77500-1277500 GCA_037178615.1 Dione vanillae
CTGCAGTTCCCTCCCTGCCTACCCTGCCATGTGCGGGACAAAGCGTGAAACTATAATTATTTTATTAAGGAAGCAATAAGCAAAAATATAATAACTATTCTTACATATCTTATGATTTATCATTCTATAAAAAAATGGTAAATTAAATAATATTTCTTAATAAGAAAAAATATTTTAATTTTATTGTATAACAAAAAAAATAGATATAAAAATAACTATATCATAGTGAACGCGAAAAACAAAGTTAGTTTAAATTTTCAATATAGGTTAACTAATTCCTATGGGAATTATACTTTAAAAGTTATTACAAGCAAAATATACATACAGTACGATGATACACAGACTCATAAACCATGTGGACGCTATAAAAGTTTGAACAACATGTGTTAATTTATATCAAAAACCTATAAAATAGTTCCTAGTGTCTTAACTATATCTATATTTTTAGCTTTGCATTAAAAACATCCGAGCAAGCTAGTGCAAGCATCATATTTTTCAAGCAATTTTGAGACAATGTGCGTTCAGTTGCGTAACTTAACGTTGCGGCATATTTTTTTTTACATAGTATACATAAAAAAGTAAATATGTATAAATATTATATATTTAAAAATCGATTCTTATCTAGCAAAGTTCTTTTGTCCGAAAACTGTATATATATAAAATGTGTAACTACTCAAGATAAAATTTTATTATATAAACCGGTTTCAAATAGAGATACTCATATCTTTGTATAACATACTACGTAGTAACGATTTGCACAGCCTTAATATTATTTTATAAATTTTAATTTTATGTTTACATGAGGCAGAGAGAAAAACATAGCGCAGTGTTAAAACATTTCTTTTTCTAATACTTTCTCCGTTTTGTGGAGAGTGACAAAACAATGGAGAATATTTTGCCTAAGTCGAAATTAAATAATTTACTCCTTGAAAGAGGTCCTTGCGAATTCACTACTATCGCATTTTCAGTGAGTCCTTTCCCATTGTGCTACAGTGACTTAAATAATTTTAAAAAGTAAATAAATTATTTTTATTTAGGATATTTCCAGAAAAATCAATAAATTTACTCAATTTTCAAGAAGTTATAGATATGAAAAAGAGAAATACTATAGAAATTACAATTTTCTTAACTACAACTTCTTTCAACTCATAAGGTTTCATTACGCTCGAGTAGAACTCTACCGACCTTGACTAAATGCTTATATCAACATTACTATAATAAAATTGCAATAAAACATGTATATTATGATATAATAATAAATAATCTTTATCATATTTATTACTGTAATGCATTTTCCACAAAATATTCATAGTTCTATTTTTGTACATACATGTGTACATATATTATATATATATATATATATATATATATATATATATATATATATATATATATATATATATATATATATATATATATATATATATATATATATATATATATATATATATATATATATATATATATATATATAAATATATATATATATATATATATATATATATATATATATATATATATATATATATATATATATATATATATATATATATATATATATATATATATATATATATATATATATGAAAAAATATTTTAACAGTTTCATTTAAAATTGTAGAAAAGATGGCATATGAAGAGATATTTTTAAGATTAATTACATAATAATCTATTTTAAAATTATATTTTAATTCATAATAATTTTAAGTCAACACGAAAAGCTGCAACGTGCGTACTTATATCTTAGCATAATATTTGCAATCATATTACAACTGTTTAACAGCTATTAATAAACGACTAGGAAATTAATAACTAAGCGATAAGCCTATACATAACTAGAGCTCTACATCACACGTTTAAAGGTATTTGTTTTAAAAATTGTATGTAAATTATAGGTAAAGACAAATATGTTATGAATATTTATGATAAGAACTTAAGTGAAGTAAATATAAGTTAAAAAGAGTATGGACCAAGTGTTACGTATACTGTTAATTATATTTTAATATAACCAAAAATATTTAGAGTTGTCATTATAAGAAAATAACACAAATATACTAATATTAAAAAATCACTTAAAACATCATTTAAAACTCTGCATACTCCACTCACCAGATTTTCTTTTCTCGTTCACTAGTACTAGTGACTTGGTTCGCTTTACTCTTAAAGAACGCCGCCTAATAGATCTCATTAGGGCCTCTGGCATCCGAGAAAACCTGGGAGAGTCCACTCTCTTCTCGGGCATAAAAAAATTCTTGACTGCCAACATTCTGTCTCAAGTTGCAATCATTCAAACATTCTCACAAGCGATTTCCTATTGAAGCGGAATTGATTATAACTTTTTATCACTTTTAAATAGCGCTTCACTGTATCCGCTATCTATTGTTTTAGGTACATCACGATTCGATACACGTTTTCAACTATCCTGCTGCCGTATTTGGGTTCGAATCCCGGTTAAAGTTCGCGTGTTACATTTCCCGCGGCACGTCCAACTCGATCGGCGGTCAGGCGCGTACTGACAAGTTACCTCACGCGGTCGCGCTGTAGGCACGACGTCTTCAAGATTATATCAGCTTATCAGCTATTTTTACACACAATAATTATAGTTTTAAAGGTCACGATTGTAAATATTGACTTTTTTTATCTACAATTAAAATTACAGGTACAGGAAGTTATACTTGTATATGAAAATGTATTTGTCTTTTTATAGCCTTACACTTTTTCCGGCATTACAGGTAGATTAAGACTATTCTACCTATTTCCCACCTTATTTTTGAGACATTTTGAGATATCGTCTATCACAGAGGAGAACTGCCACATCCAGGTATATATCCAGGTCGGGTACTTTGTTTTGTCTTGTTTTTATACCTATCCAAACTTTACTATTATGTATTTAATACTATATTAAAATATAAGTTATAATCATTTTTTAGCTTCACGCTATATTCCGCATATTATCACGACGTGCCTAAATTTCAGTCACTGAGTGTTGAGTGGCGGACCGCAAAGCCACGCACTGTCTTCTTACTGTCTTATTTTGGAAAATGTGAAAATAATCCCCAAAATAGAATCGAACCGACAACTTCCAAGTATAAAATCAGACTAGTGCCGCTGCATCACGAAGCTCTTAATATAAATTAATTATACTTCATAATATATATTAATAGTATTATATTAATGTAGTATCTAAAGGTATTCACAAATATACAAAGGAATCTTTAAAATTAATAAAGTGTGCACAAGCACTAAATTTCATCATTTTAATAAGGAATGTATAAAATTCTTATCTATTTAATTAATGATGAAAGATAGCTAGCATTTTAAATGATATCTATATCAATACGGTTTTCATATGATACCACGCCTCATTTGGCTTATTATACTCGTACATGTATGAATAGCATCTTCTCCATTATGACGTTCGCTCATTGCCACTCAACACGTCGATTATTAAATCCACTTAAAATGTAAACAAATGCTTTTAATAGTAAATATATCAAATATACAAAATTTAAGCAGCTGGAATTTTTTATAATTTATTTACATTTTTTATATTATTATAAAATTTTCTAAATAAATACTATATTTCATTTTACGTAGAAATATAATATCTAAAGATTGGATTGATTATACTCAAATATAGATAAATATAGTAGATAAAATTGACAGAAGAAGACAGGTTTTTAAGAAATATGTGGCTCTATATCTATGACATAAGAAAAATAATAAACGTGTAGCATTGGTGAAACATATATTTACGCATATTATTTAAAATATTTTTGTACAAAACGTGTTATTTTAAAAATATTATTGTTTTAGTGGATACTTTCAATATTAAATTTTTAGCATCATCACATCAGCCTTGGACTTAGACATCCCCTAGTGTATGCCATAAGACTCTATCTCCCATTCGTAAATAATAATATTTAAAAATTTACCTTTGCAAAAAGTAGAGAGCTAGGGCAAAAAACAAGAAAAAAAAAAGATAATCTCTACATATAGGAATATAAAATACTCGAAAATAAGGAAATACAATGTAACATCGTTTCAAATTGGATAACATAACAAAGCTTATTACGCAATATGGCAAAATTTCTCCTTCGCCTGATGCTGGGACTATTGCATCTCTATATTATATAATATCGAGGTAGTAAGGTAGTAATATCTTAATGGGTATCTTCGGAGATGATAGTGTAAACTATATCATGTATACGATTGTTGTCCTATAAACAATTTATGATTGAGTTATAACATTTATTAGTTTCTGAGCCTTTAACAAAATCTATCTGAATCAATAAAAATTCTTTATTTAACTTTTTTATTTAACTTTTAACTCACGGTCTCTTAGCAGGGTAGGCAGAAATATAGAAATTGAAAAAAGAGTTAAGTTACTCCCTTCTCCACTATTCGCCTTTCGAGTTACTGCTTAGTGAATGGTGAAACTCAATGTCGTGCTAAATCTTTTTACAAGAGCGAAGGAAATAAAAATTATTCATTTTTCCCGAATGTGATTCGAAATCGTTTTGTTCAGTCTAACTGTAAATTATACTAACTCTTATTTTAATAACACAAAGAACATGAAAACACTTTAAATTTGGTTTCTAAAAATAAAAAACTATGTATATAATGTACGAACAAACTTACAAAACTAAAATACTTAATATTTTACACAAATTAAAACGAAAACACATATAAAAAGTTAAAAAGCAAGCCTAATCAATATAGCTAAAACTATATAAGCCTCACTAATCAATTCCATCCATCACATGTATGAATACGACGTGATGAATCAATTATTTTATATGTGGGTATGACCATTTTTTGCTTCTCTAATAGATAGAGGTGAGTTCAAGGAGTTTTTTGTTAATTATATTACATTTATTCACCTGTCAATACGAAATTAGTGGTATTTTTTTAGCACTACGGACACGTGGTCAGTTAACTATTTCTTAAATATTAGCCTTGTATATTTATAGTATTGCTAAAATAATCTAAAATCTACTTTTCTTCTAAAATCTTCGTATCTCAGTCTAGATAGCGGCCTCGCTTTACTATTATTTTTTTGTTCGGCTTTATCCCACATTAAACAAAAATGGATGTAATATTTGTGTTAAAACACTCCGTTCTGCAAACCTTCACAGCAGTGAGGAACGAAACCATAAGCAACGTTAGTTTCTATCGCTGCTCCACTACACTACGATATCCCCAATGATTTCATTATAAACGAAATATGAATAATTAATAGACATATTAGTTATACACATAATTACAAGACTAAATTAAATACTTAATTCTATGCTAATAACAGTTATATTTGTCCTAAAAGGTTTTCTTTAAAAGTAGACACTTGAAAATGGAAATACAATAAAAATAGCAGATCTCAAAATAGTTTACTAATAAAATCTGCCAATCATTTATCATCAGCGTATGCAACAGCACGCTCCAATTTGTGCTAATTCAGTCTTTAAATAGATCCAATCGCTCTATTGACAATATACAAACTACATAGATTGTTATCAAAAATAATAAAAACACTTAAATAACTAAGAAAAATGTTTTACTTTTACCATTATGAGAACCTCTAAATATAAAGATCCTCTCTCCATTTTCCACCTTATCCTCTTTTTTTATTGAAGGTGGATAAACAGTATAAAACATTTTCATAATTTTTATAGTGTATATTTGTAGTGTTAATTCACATTAAAGATAGAGGAAATACTTAAAGAAAACAAAATAATTTAAATGAGGTGCAAGATTTGAACCCGCACCTCAAGCAAGCCGAGCTCAGACCAATAAGCCATGCGTTCACCAATTATCTTATTAAAAATATAATTTATTCAGAAATCATCATTATTCTTTATCCAATGGGTTGCATTCGCACTGGGTCATCATTTCACTTGTTTCTAAGAACGTGTCCACTATATAAGCTAGCAGGTCCCACTTTCATAGATAAATATCCATACATTTAGGTCAGGCAGTCTCTGGGGTCCGTTTCTTAGTTCTAGCGAGCGAGTGTAATATATTGCTATTTTAATATTCCATACACTCGGTCTATGAAATACTCTCTTTAGAAAGCGTCGACGTTCCTGAATGAATAATTATTTAATTTACTTTGTAATTTTTTAGATATTTTGTGATATTACGATATCGTGTTGAGTGAAATGAAATAACTTTGTGTACTTACAAACTGTACTTTGAAGTTTTGAATAGCATTATATATGATTATAATATGTGTTTAAATAACATGAGATCATTTTTTTAAGTTTCCTAATTATAAAAAAGTTAACGCCTTGTAATGTTTTCACACGATATAGCAAATTAGATCAGAAATTATAAATATTTTCTACAGTTACACAACGCAACCATAAATAAAATGAGAAATAGTTAAAAAATTCTACCTATAAATTTATATTATTCTCTATTTGTTACTTTTTGCACAGCATTATCATACATAGATATAAACATAAATCAAGTCACCGACGCGCTCTAGAGGTTTACCGTTTCTCGATAGTCGCCGTCGGGAATCGTGGAAATCCTTATCGTGGCATCGCCTTCACGATATTTTGTACGCTAAGCTAAAAGTGGTTTATATAATTTTCTTTGAATACAAAATAAATAACTTTTCTTAGGTCTAGTTTTATTTAAAACTAGTTTTAAGCGGCGGCTTCGCTCGCTTGGTGAAACGAATTCAATTTGTGTTGTATTGGTTTGTGTATGACAGATGACGTAAATTTTAAGTAACGTAATAGCGTAATGCAATACAGCTTTAAGTCTTCCTCAATAAATAAACTGTCAAATAGAAAAATATATATAAAATATAAAGCAGTAGTTTCTCAGAGGAACTTGTTCAACCAAACTCTTTGGCTTTATAAAACAAGATTCCTTGCCTATGTCGTATGAAACGAGAATATATATATATACATATATATATATATATATATATATATATATATATATATATATATATATATATATATATATATATATATATATATATATATATATATATATATATATATATATATATATATATATATATATATATATATATATATATATATATATATATATATATATATATATATATATATATATATATATATATATATATATATATATATATATATATATATATATATATATATATATATATATATGTATATATATATTCTCGTTTCATACGACATAGGCAAGGAATCTTGTTTTATAAAGCCAAAGAGTTTGGTTGAACAAGTTCCTCTGAGAAACTACTGCTTTATATTTTATATATATTTTTCTATTTGACAGTTTATTTATTGAGGAAGACTTAAAGCTGTATTGCATTACGCTATTACGTTACTTAAAAATTTACGTCATCTGTCATACACAACTCAACACAACACAAATTGAATTCGTTTCACCAAGCGAGCAAAGCCGCCGCTTAAAACTAGTTTTAAATAAAACTAGACCTAAGAAGAGTTATTTATTTTGTATTCAAAGAAAATTATATAAACCACTTTTAGCTTAGCGTACAAAATATCGTGAAGGCGATGCCACGATAAGGATTTCCACGATTCCCGACGGCGACTATCGAGAAACGGTAAACCTCTAGAGCGCGTCGGTGACTTGATTTATGTTTATATCTATGTATGATAATGTTGTGCAAAAAGTAACAAATAGAGAATAATATAAAATTATTGGTAGAATTTATTTAACTATTTCTCATTTTATTTATGGTTACGTTGTGTAACTGTAGAAAATATTTATAATTTCTGGTCTAATTTGCTATATCGTGTGAAGACATTACAAGGCGTTAACATTTTTTATAATTAGGAAACTTAAAAAAATGATCTCATGTTATTTATAAACACATTAAAATCATATATAATGCTATTCAAAACTCCAAAGTACATTTTGTAAGTACACAAAGTTATTTCATTTCACTCAACACGATATCGTAATATCACAAAATATCTAAAAAATTACAAAGTAAATTAAATAATTATTCATTCAGGAACGTCGACGCTTTCTAAAGAGAGTATTTCATAGAGCGAGTGTATGGAATATTAAAATAGCAATATATTACACTCGCTCGCTAGAACTAAGAAACGGACCCCAGAGACTGCCTGACCTAAATGTATGGATTTATCTATGAGAGTGGGACCTGCTAGCTTATATAGTGGACACGTTCTTAGAAACAAGTGAAATGATGACCCAGTGCGAATGCAACCCATTGAATAAAGAATAATGATGATTTCTGAATAAATTATATTTATATTTTTAATAAGATAATTGGTGAACGCATGGCTTATTGGTCTGAGCTCGGCTTGCTTGAGGTGCGGGTTCAAATCTTGCACCTCATTTAAATTATTTTGTTTTCTTTAAGTATTTCCTCTATCTTTAATGTGAATTAACACTACAAATATACACTATAAAAATTATGAAAATGTTTTATACTGTTTATCCACCTTCAATAAAAAAAGAGGATAAGGTGGAAAATGGAGAGAGGATCTTTATATTTAGAGGTTCTCATAATGGTAAAAGTAAAACATTTTTCTTAGTTATTTAAGTGTTTTTATTATTTTTGATAACAATCTATGTAGTTTGTATATTGTCAATAGAGCGATTGGATCTATTTAAAGACTGAATTAGCACGAATTGGAGCGTGCTGTTGCATACGCTGATGATAAATGATTGGCAGATTTTATTAGTAAACTATTTTGAGATCTGCTATTTTTATTGTATTTCCATTTTCAAGTGTCTACTTTTAAAAAAAACCTTTTAGGACAAATATAACTGTTATTAGCATAGAATTAAGTATTTAATTTAGTCTTGTAATTATGTGTATAACTAATATGTCTATTAATTATTCATATTTCGTTTATAATGAAATCATATATATATATATATATATATATATATATATATATATATATATATATATGTATATAATAAAAACAAAATCAAACAAATGACCAAATTTTCACTTTTTCGTGATAGGTCCTGTATAAATATAACCAGTTTTTTAAAAAATATGAGACTAGCTAATCATTTATCCTGATTTCGAGAATGTTGTCCTCCTACGCCCTAATCGGGATACGAACCGGTTAAGATTTTTATAGTCACAACTACTTAAGATTGTGAAAGTTGTACTTATATATTAAATTTGTGAGATACTAAAGTTCAGTTCAAATCTGATTATACCAAATGTAATAAGTGACATTTATTCTAAAATTAAAATATAAAAAGACTATACAATTATATGAAAAATGAAATTCAATAAAATATATAAAACATAATGCAATCTTACTCGAGTCCCACGTGAAATATTTCTTGATATCAAAGAAATGTACCTGAAAAATAATAAAACCATATAGATTTTCACATTTTTTAAGTAATATATAGTAGCAAGCCGAGCTCAGACCAATAAGCCATGCGTTCACCAATTATCATATTAAAAAAATATAAATATAATTTATTCAGAAATCATCATTATTCTTTATTCAATGGGTTGCATTCGCACTGGGTCATCATTTCACTTGTTTCTAAGAACGTGTCCACTATATAAGCTAGCAGGTCCCACTCTCATAGATAAATCCATACATTTAGGTCAGGCAGTCTCTGGGGTCCGTTTCTTAGTTCTAGCGAGCGAGTGTAATATATTGCTATTTTAATATTCCATACACTCGCTCTATGAAATACTCTCTTTAGAAAGCGTCGACGTTCCTGAATGAATAATTATTTAATTTACTTTGTAATTTTTTAGATATTTTGTGATATTACGATATCGTGTTGAGTGAAATGAAATAACTTTGTGTACTTACAAACTGTACTTTGAAGTTTTGAATAGCATTATATATGATTATAATATGTGTTTATAATAAGATTAATAATCCTGTAACAAGAGAAGTAACGTGAGATCATTTTTTTAAGTTTCCTAATTATGAACACAGTTAATGCCTTGTAACGTGTTTATACATATGTCTTTACACGATATAACAAATTAGACCAGAAATTATAAATATTTTCTACAGTTACACAACGTAACCATAAATAATATTAGAAATAGTTAAATAAATTCTACCTATAAATATATATACCTATATTTCTACCTATAAATATATATTATTCTCTATTTGTTACTTTTTGCACAGCATTATCATACATAGATATAAACATAAATCAAGTCACCGACGCGCTCTAGAGGTTTACCGTTTCTCGATAGTCGCCGTCGGGAATCGTGGAAATCCTTATCGTGGCATCGCCTTCACGATATTTTGTACGCTAAGCTAAAAGTGGTTTATATAATTTTCTTTGAATACAAAATAAATAACTCTTCTTAGGTCTAGTTTTATTTAAAACTAGTTTTAAGCGGCGGCTTTGCTCGCTTGGTGAAACGAATTCAATTTGTGTTGTGTTGAGTTGTGTATGACAGATGACGTAAATTTTTAAGTAACGTAATAATGTAATGCAATACAGCTTTAAGTCTTCCTCAATAAATAAACTGTCAAATAGAAAAAAAAATATAAAATATAAAGCAGTAGAGAAACTTGTTCAACCAAACTCTTTGGCTTTATAAAACAAGACTCCTTGCCTATGTTGTATGAAACGAGAATATATATATATATATATATATATATATATATATATATATATATATATATATATATATATATATATATATATATATATATATATATATATATATATATATATATATATATATATATATATATATATATATATATATATATATATATATATATATATATATATATATATATATATATATATATATATATATATATATATATATATATATATATATATATATATATATATATATATATATATATATATATATATATATATATATATATATATATATATATATATATATATATATATATATATATATATATATATATATATATATATATATATATATATATATATATATATATATATATATATATATATATATATATATATATATATATATATATATATATATATATATATATATATATATAATATATATATATATATATATATATATATATATATATATATATATATATATATAATAAAAACAAAATCAAACAAATGACCAAATTTTCACTTTTTCGTGATAGGTCCTGTATAAATATAACCAGTTTTTTAAAAAATATGAGACTAGCTAATCATTTATCCTGATTTCGAGAATGTCGTCCTCCTACGCCCTAATCGGGATACGAACCGGTTAAGATTTTTATAGTCACAACTACTTAAGATTGTGAAAGTTGTACTTATATATTAAATTTGTGAGATACTAAAGTTCAGTTCAAATCTGATTATACCAAATGTAATAAGTGACATTTATTCTAAAATTAAAATTAAACATATAAAAAGACTATACAATTTTATGAAAAATGAAAAAAAAAATGTTCAATAAAATATATAAAACATAATGCAATCTTACTCGAGTGAAATATTTCTTGATATCAAAGAAATGTACCTGAAAAATAATAAAACCATATAGATTTTCACATTTTTTAAGTAATATATACATTATAGAGAACCGTAGAGAACCGTCGTGGCGCAGAGGAGAAGTGTCTGGCTGTAATCCCGACGGTTTATGGGTTCGATTTCTACTCGGGAAAGATGGATTTTTGCACTTTCATTTTCTTGGCTCTTGTAATCAAGTGCTGTGTTGAGTTCTACCACTCAACACGCAATGCCTGAAAAAAAGGCGGAAAGCGGGAGACGGAATGTCTTAGCACTTGGTTCTGCGCTTACTGCAGTTCCTTCTGCTTACACTACTAAGTGCGGGTTAAAGCGTGATGGCATAAAAAAATAGGTGATATAACGGGATAAGAACAATGTAAACGGGACGGTAATAGCTTCGATCCCTATAAATAATTATGTTTAACATATCCTTGTTTTGAATTGATTTGTAGACAAGCGTGGCATATAATTCCGCTACTAAACACTAGGTTCCCCCCGTGAGATACAGAGAGTTAAAAAAAATAAAGTTAATATATATATAAACTTTTGTTTAAATGTAATAAAGTTTATTATTATTATTATTATTATATATATAAAGTTAATAAAAATATAAAGTTAATATGTCATAGTAAAACGACTTTAATGTCTCATCAAATGCCAATAAAATCGTTGCAAAGTAGCTTTCCACAAAAGACAATTTTATTACTGTACCCAGTAATAAAACGTTTAACGATGTTTATTTGGGGCGCTAACGATGGAAAAAAATATATGGAGTAATAAGATTTGGTCTAATAAATAGCCTTTAGACACCTGTACATGTGCATATTCATAGTTATATATATATATATATATATACCTATATATATATATATATATATATATATATATATATATATATATATATATATATATATATATATATATATATATATATATATATATATATATATATATATATATAATACATCAATTCTCCACACGTTTACTCCGACATATGACCTAAACCATTTATCATTACAATTAGCCACCTAACGTGTCGCTACTTTATTTTATTCTTGGAATATGCTACTGTAATGAGTTGACCTAATTACTGTTCAAAGAAAATTAAATATAAATAAAATTAACTGAAATAATTACAAATCGATGCATCGACGTAAAACTTTCCCCCTAACGTTTAAAGTTCCTGTTATTAAGACTGCATTTTCTAAAGAAAAATATAATATTTCGAGATAATACAGTATATATTTATTGTATATATAATAAAATACGTATACATGGCCGAATTTTAATTTTTTTTAATATCATATTGGAATCCGTCCCTCTGTGACAAGATTGACATTTAATATATATAAAACATAATGTACGAGTATCTTCAAAATAATAACAATATAACACAGATATATTTATTTTGTTTAAAATTATTTAATTTTGTTAAGTCTAATAGAACTAATAGAATAGTTAATAAAAATTACATACAGATAGATATAGAGTAATTGTGTATAAATAAACTTTTTTTATTATATAATATTATATATATATATATATATATATATATATATATATATATATATATATATATATATATATATATATATATATATATATATATATATATATATATATATATATATATATATATATATATATATATATATATATATATACATACATACATACATACATACATATCTTCACGCTCTATCCCTAGCGGGGTAGTCAGAGAGAACGGAGCGCCAAACGCTGCGGTCCCTGCATACCTCTTTCGCCTCGTCCACTGTCATTAACCTCTTCATGCATGCTCTCCGGTGAGTCCTCATGCTTTTTACGTGACCTTCCTCCAGTATCTTCGATACTGTGTTTTCGAAAGTCAACCGAGGTCTCCCCTTACCTCTCTTACCACACACTTTTCCATCGTATATCTTTTTTACCATTCTTTCGTCACTCATTCTTTCGACGTGCCCAAACCACCTGAGCACGTTCTTCTTCATTCTTACTGTGACATCCTCGCTGGTACCTACCATCCTGTGTACCTCTTCGTTGCGGATTCGGTCAGCTAAGCTGACTCCGCATATCCTTCGAAGAGATCGCATCTCCACAGCATTCATCTTTCTTTCATTCTTCTTCTGTAATACCCACGTTTCACTGCCATATAACAGCGTCGGAACCAAAACTGCATTGTGTACGGCCAAACGTGCAGCGATGCTGACGTTCTGCCGTCTCAACAACGCAGCTAAGGCACCGTTCATTCTGTTACCGGCAGCAACACGTCTTTCCACATCCATTTCGTATCTACCATCTCTACTTAACATACTTCCCAAGTATACTACTTCATTCACTTGTTCTAATAAATTTCCATTCACGAAAATCTTGCAATCTGTCCTTTCCTCGTCTCTTTCAAATACCAGAACCTTTGTCTTACTTGCATTCAGGCTTAGACCATTAGTTTCACACCCGTCTTTCAGAATGGTGACCAATGCCTGCAACTCGCTTTCTGATGATGCAATAAGCACTGCATCATCTGCGTACAACAAGCAATTTACCTTCAAGTCACCCACTTTTACACCCATATCACTTTCTTTCAGTCCTTGGAGACAGCTATCCAAATACAAATTGAACAACCAAGCCGACATGGCACAGCCCTGTTTGACACCCGATTGGATGCCAAACCGAGGCGACATGTCGGCTCCTACTCGCACACAGGCTGAGTGATCTCTATAAAGAGACTTTACAGCCTGCAGCAAGGGTCCGCTCACATTGTACCGGGGTAGTATCTCCCACAATTTCTTTCTCACAACCCTGTCAAACGCCTTCTCCAAGTCCACAAAAGCACAGAAAACCTTTTGGTTTACAGCCAAAAACTTCTCTGTGATCATGCGGATGGAAAAGATCTGATCCATGCATCCTCTTCCAGGTCTAAAACCTCCTTGGGCCTCCCACAGTAGCCTTTCGGATCTTTCTTGCATTCTTCTCGCTAAAATTTTTGCATATCGATATTATATATATATATATATATATATATATATATATATATATATATATATATATATATATATATATATATATATATATATATATATATATATATATATATATATATATATATATATATATATATATATATATATATATATATATATATATATATATATATATATATATATATATATATATATATATATATATATATATATATATATATATATATATATATATAATATCGCGTATATTTTTATATTTTGAGAATTATATTTAGGGAAACCAAAAAAGTATTTAACTCTAATTTCCCACTGAAGTATAGAATGAAGATGAGTTTAAAATGTACCTAAATGTAACTACATATATGCTAATATCAATACGATATATATTACTAAAACATACAAGAGTCGTTTAGCAAGTCTCAGTAGTTGTAGACGGAAATAATAGATTAGGTTTCTGTGAGTAATTATGTTAAATTACTTATCTGCAGTTATCAACATTAGTTCTTATCAGCTAACTGTTGTTAAATGAACGACTTAAATCAGTTATTTGTTTATATAGAAAACCCTGCGCTTACCTCTTCCTACCCTACTATATGCGAGATAAAGCGTGAAGCTAAAAAAAATATTTAATTTTTATTCAGATAGTTATGCGAAAAGCTATGTTTTATTTATGATAGAAGATAAATCATTTTTTTTTACTAAACTTCAGTGTAACTTCAATAGTTAATACGCGTATATTTGTATATTTTGAAGATACATTTTTTTAAATGATTCGAAACTCGAACATATTGTTATAGTAATCGATGGCAGAACTGATACTTGTGGGTAGGTCACATTTTTTTAAGTAGTCTATTAATATTATAATTTTACACACGATATTGATTAAAACTAGTAGTTCCATTAAAAGTAACCAAATTTATATAATAAATCACAAAACCTAATAATAACGCCTAGAAAATCCACCTTGTACATCCAATTATATATTATACCTTAAGAAAATCTGCAGCCGAGCAAAAAAACAATAAACACGATTATTTTAACGTGAAAACTCATACATTACATAAACAATGGTCCCGTTCCGCTTTTTTAATTCGCCCTAGTTACCTCACCTCACCTTGGCGTAAGATGACCTATATACGAGCTTTTGCGATTCATAGTTCTACACATGGCTTTGACGTTGGTAATGAAATAGCAAAATTGAATTATGAAGACGTTAATTTGATATGACTTAATAGTTTTAAGTTCATATTTAAAATATGGTTTTCGTAGTAAATTCAAATTTAAAATATTTTTTCGTGAAATGGATTATTTTTTAATCGGTCGTAAATATATAAAAATAGATATAAAGCTTTTTTATGAATGTTAATCCACACTGACAGAAAAGAACTTAAAGAAAACGGATGCTCGGTTTGCAATAGTAGCGGGTTCAAACCCCGCTTGGTTCATAATTTCTATAAAATTTCTAAGTCTATTTTATATTTTTTATGCATATTAAAGCTACCACAGGGTCAGATGGCTTAAGAAACTCAATTAGTTGAATACCACTTTAACACACACTATTAATGTAATCGCATCAAGTACATTTCAAAGTTTTTAAATTAGACATAACAGTTTAAGATTTTTTTACATTTTGTGTGGTTGTCGTAAACGATACCGGTTCGATTTCGGCTCAGAGTTAATAAATTTTACTTCTAGCTGCCCTTTAAGAAAACAAAACGCAGCGTTGACTTTCATTCGCCTTTCAACAGGCAATGTATGGAAAATGGAGCCTCTTTAAACTCCACTTGTGAATTAAATTGATAAGATATATGTAGCTCTTGGTGATAAAAAATGAATAAAAAAAGCAAAAATATTTTATATTTATATTTAAATTCAATAATAAAACCGGGTCTTCACGTGAAAAACAAGCGATTCAAATTACGATTACGTTGAATAATTTTAAAAATAAGGGAACTAACACAAATGTGAAGGAACTCATAATACTTTATCGACCAAAGGAGCAATTTTGACGTCAGCTCCGTCATTCGCTACATTTAGATTATTGATAATCTTGTGTGGGTTGAAAAAAATTAAAATTCATTTTATCTGTACTCTATACATATAAATAAAGTTGAAGTATCTGTTTGTGATTTCAAAATAACATGCTACTAAAATACAAAAGAAATGTCTGTCTGTCTTTTTGTATGATCTGGCTTATCTCTATAACAGTAGTACATTTCATGGAACTTTCTCTGGAAAATGGAGGACTTTGTGGAGCAACATATAGGCTGCTTTTTATCCCAGAATTCCCTTAGGTTCGAGTTAGTAGAAGGACACTTAATATATTATTATAATTATTAAAAACCTTATGAATTGCACGCATATTATAAATAAGAATTTGCTATAAACAAATAACAAATTTGTAATACTTAATATGATATTTTTAAAAAAACCTTCTCTTTTAAAATTGAAGCGCGATATAGTCTATAAGCGACAACTTCGACTATAAACGACGGCTGTGAGTTCGAATCCCTCTCAGAACAATGAACCGTTTAATTTAATGAATTATTTAATTTAATGTCATATTTTCTATTATACTTTGATACTGAGTAAATTTGTAATTTTAACATTATATAAATAAGTAAATAAGTAATATTTCCAAAACTAGCAGACATGAAAGTTCTACAACATATTATTTCTTAATACCTCGGAACTTTTCGCAAAGCTTTATCTAGTCACCCCATGGCAGCCATAAATATACCATCATAATACTTGACACATATTCAGGGGCCCGATTTCTTTATAACCCAAAACCGACACAATTTACGAGCTTTCTTTCTTTATTCCTTATACTTTTTTCTTAACATTAGTCACGTTCCGATGGTCTTGATAGGTCGATTATATAGTTAATTTATGAATACGAGAAATCGTTCAGGCGTTATATCGATTATCGATTCTTAATTCAATTACCACGTTTTATGGTTTACGATTTTGTACGAGTCAGTTAGACGTGTGGGGTACTTTTGTATGTGATCTGAACATCCGCTTACATATTAATGTATGAAAATTTAAATACTTGCCATATGTTCTTGCAATATATTTTTTTCATTATTTTTATAAGTTTAAAATATATCAAACGTTTCGATTACCAAATTATATGTAACTATCTCGTTTATGTTCATTTTACTCGTTTTTATCAAATTATTAAAGTGTGGATTATACTCTTAATGTAAAAATAATCAAACAATTCACTTATAAAATAAACTAATATTTTAAACTTTTTATATATTTATAACAAAATATCTCAAAATGCATAACTTTCTTAGTTAAAACAGCAATTATGGAGGTTTCTCTACTACGAAAGTTTCGAGACGCATACCAAAATACTACAAATGATTAGTAACGATCCACTGACGAAGAAAATTAAATTTTGTAGGGAAATTATAGAAATTTCCTGAGATTTTCATACAATTTGCAATACGACTATGCTATATTTTTCTTAATAGATCTTACATTCAGACAAAATATCTCGAACTTTTTGAGTGCTTTTAAAGTATATGACAGCTTCAAAATTGTATATCAATTGTGATGTGATCTTATATATATATATATATATATATATATATATATATATATATATATATATATATATATATATATATATATATATATATATATATATATATATATATATATATATATATATATATATATATATATATATATATATATATATATATATATATATATATATATATATATATATATATATATATATATATATATATATATATATCCAAAAGATGCCATACTGATAAGTACGCTACACAAAACAATACTAGAAACAAACAACCAACGATTCTTTACAAATAACTCCTTTGAAAAAGACCGTAAAGACCTTATAACGTCAAATTATTTGTGCGAAATGGTATAACATCTGTCCATTTAATGCAATATCAAATAGTCTTTATTACTAGCGGAATAAAGATCATAATGTAGCAGTTAGAAGTAATTTTGTTTCAGAGCACTCGTGCGAGAAGTGCCACGCTGTGACACAAGGGCGCCGACGGTCAAATTGCATGTTCAAGTTAAAATCACGATCGATAGATATGGCAAATTAAAAGCTTATTTTTTATATTCTATTATAATATAGAGATTTAACAGATTGTAATATATTAAAAATAAATAGAGGACCGTCATGGCGCAGAGGCGTAGCGTTTGCCTGTTAATGTGACGGTTTGTGGGTTCAATTCTCCCGCTCGGGGAGGATGGATTTTTTTATTTTCATTTCCTTTGCTCTGGAAAAACGCGGCGTAGAGTTCCGCCAGTTAAGACGCAGTGCCTCTAAAAGGCCGGAAAGCACCAACGGAGTGTCTTAACATTAGGTTCCCACGGTTCCTGTGGTTCCCTCTGCCCACCCTGCTATGTGCGAGATAAAGCGTGAAGCTTAAAATATTGTTTCTAACAAAATGCCTTTTTATGGCATATGTCTTTATTTACATCCATTTTATTACATAAATGAGAAAAAGAGGATGTACGCTATCTACAAAGATGAATGACTGATCTTAGATAGGGATTTATTAATATAGTATAGTAAAGATGTTATAACTTATGTATGTATATATAGCTATATCGCTTTAGGTTCAAAGCTTAAACTAAACAAAGTTAGTTTGAAAATACCCTAAATAGAACTAGAACGAAACTGTAAGTCGCCAATCGTTCGTACTTATAGTTTCGCCACAAATGGAACTACAATTTCAGTTTATCTATATTTTGCTTATCTTTTGACAGAGGTATGAAGATCGTTTAGTCATTCGGAGCTATCTCGAAAAGATATTGAATCTAAAACCGTATTATCAAAGGTAGCTTTATATCATTAACGAAATTTCATTTATATAGATATATATATATATATATATATATATATATATATATATATATATATATATATATATATATATATATATATATATATATATATATATATATATATATATATATATATATATATATATCTCTTATACTTGACGAGTCATAGACTGCGCATTGGCGCCATGCAGTGATTCACTCCGATCTGGATGCATCGTATCTTATTTCACGGATATGACACACCCCTCGTAACAAGTGCATTGCCTTCCTACTGTGTATGAACATGATTTTAATAGTTTTTCTAATATTGCTTGTTAATATTTAGCTATTTAAAGTTCTTACTAAATTACTTTGATCTGGAAGTGTCATTTGGAACGCGTGTAGACAAAATTTTAATAGTGCTAGAGACTAGCCGTGAACTAGGATGAGCCACTTCAAATCTAAAGGGATAAAGAGTTCTCCTATAGTTAGATACTCATGAAAAATGAGAGGGTTTCTTAGTTCATTGCATGTACCTTGTGCTTATCATTCTACTTATGTCAAATAAAAGGTTTTATTGTCTGTCTTCAACTTCCATATTTTATCTTAATCCTACTCGGTTGTGCTGTGCTGTTTATGGAATCGAAGTCTTAAATCAAGGTCTGGGCCGAGAAGTTCCAATACACTCAAATGTATGCAAAAGTACCTATATGTATATGTATACGTAAAAAACTATATAATACACCATTATTATTGAATATATATACATACATATATATATATATATATATATATATATATATATATATATATATATATATATATATATATATATATATATATATATATATATATATATATATATATATATATATATATATATATATATATATATATATATATATATATATATATATATCTCAAACAACAACTAAGCTTTTTAATAAAAGTTTCACTACGTTTCAAACATTTTAAAAGCTTACGTTCAAAGACACTTGAGCATGAAAGAAAAACTGACAGCAAACAGACTAATAGCACCACATTATACATATTTATCTACATAGGTATAGTTATATTTATAAAGTGAGGGGTGAAAAATCGATACGCTCTGGAAAAATAATCAACACGAAGAAATGTCTACACATATGGCTGGTTAATGGCTGGGGGATGAACGCAACAAGATCACAGGATAGGGTTAGAAAAACTTATAATATATATTTTATATATGTAAGTATAATATTATATGATGAAAAAGCTATATTATGAAATATATGTTTAGCCTCGTGCTTATCATATTGAAATTAGAAGCAAAAAGTCTAATCTAGCTTTCAATTACATCAATTGGGCGGATTGAGATTCAATGTAAAATCACTATTTGCCTAAACAGATAAAACGTAGAGCTAAGCTCTATAATATAATTAGTAATGTCTATAAGCTAGTATTTATTTAACTGCGCTCTCGCAACTAAATAGAAACTATTATTATCTTCCTCTAAAATTATCAAAAAAATGTTATCTTAGCACATTCTTCAACTCACAATACATATTTAGAACTACGACTATATAGAACTCCCTCTTCCTTATTCCTAAATATGTATATGCATTCATGCAAAAAACCTATAAAAACACTACGTTAAACCATTACGTACAAAGCAACGTCATCATACTATCAGAATCTACTCTATTTATGTCGCTATATGAGTTGCAGAATTTTGATTAATGATATCTTTTAACGCACAAGTACAAGCGAAAGAGGGTTAATGCACTTATTAATGGCAACTGACAAAAAATAGTTTCTATTATATTTATTTTTTCTGAATTTCAAAGAAATATTTTTATTTCTTTGGAGATAAAGAGCTTTTGAAAATTGACACAAGAAGCTTTTTTATACTTCAAAGTTTATTATATTTTCAAATCCAATAATAACATTATTTGTAAAAAAAATAAATCATTATGTTAGTGATTGTGTTTACTAAGCCTAAAGTCTTAGGTTCGTTTCCAAGAATGGCAATACTAATGTATGAACTAGAAGGTAATATATTACATTAAAGTTATAATTTTACCTAAATTGAGTCAAAACGATTTTAAGAATAAGAATGTACCCTCAGTTGAACAGTTTTACAAACATCTCTTAAGCAAAGTATACAACAAAATTGTATACACTTACTCCCTTTTAGAAAATAATATTTCAAAATAGCCAATTTGCTATGCACGATTTTAACACGAAGCCATTATAGCGTAAAATGTTAACACGCAATACTCAACAGGGGCCCAATTAAAATGTATTTAAACTATAATCCTGTAAGAAAAGTACATAAGTTACAACAATAGGCTTAATTCTTAAGATGACTGCATCGAATAAGATTTAAAAAAATAGACGCGTCGAAGCAAAAAATAATAATGAAAGGATCTATATATTTATGCTAATCTAAACTTTGTGGTGTTTTAAACAGTAGTTGTAAACTGCATCTAATTGAAACTGATGTTTTCTATTGTAGGACACACTCGAGGGTATACGGTGTGGAGAATATCAAGAAAGTTCTTTGAAAGGTATACCAAAAAGAAATTAAAATAAACATGTAACAAGTCAAAACACGCAAAATTAAAAATATCTAATAGTTAAGAATAAATGAAAGAATTATCGATTAAAATATGTTGGAGAGTTCACTCACAAGCATAATTAAGGAGGAATATCTAAACTAAGATATGAACCCACGCCTCTTGGAATCCGTCCAAGTGTTTTGACCAATAAGTCGTATGTTCTTATACATCGAAATTTTTATAGCAAATAATAAAAATTATAATATAATCATATTAACCAACGAATCACTACAATAAACAATAACGAGTATACGAAAAGTGAGAACTTTACAAACACTACTATTAGTTATATGTATATTTTACTTATATATATATATATATATATATATATATATATATATATATATATATATATATATATATATATATATATATATATATATATATATATATATATATATATATATATATATATATATATATATATATATATATATATATATATATGTATATATATATATATATATATATGTATATATATATATATATATATATATATATATATATATATATATATATATATATATATATATATATATATATATATATATATATATATATATATATATAAGCCCAATAAACATAAAAAACTCGTGTGAAACCAGAAAAATCGACATATATATACAAAAAACATACATCTCATTTTAAAGCATACCCCAATCGCATATCCTATTCCGGAAAATACAAAAAAAATATAAGCATGCCAAGACCAATTCGGTTACTTTTTGGGAATATAATAAAAAATTCCGTACAAATTATTCAGTGGTTTGCGACCCTTGCTCCAAAATTTTTGGGTAACACGGGGCTGGAAATAGAGAGTGGTGTTTAATCTGCCATTGGTTCAAATTCGCAAGGGATACTCCCATACAAAGTCGTAGGGGCGTCTTAAGGTGATTTTTTTGTCACCCCTTAAAATCATCGGTAGATGAAATGATTTAGTTGCAATTTTATTCGACGATTGATTCGTTGTTAAAATAAATGTCAGTATCTTGCTCTTGTTCTTTCTTTAAGTAATTATATTATATTTCTTATTACATTCGTACATTTTGGAATATATATTTTTCTACGTTAATACTATGAAGTAAATAGTATATTGTAAACATTTACGAACTCTCCTACTTACTCTCTTCCAAAATTTAGGCGGAAAGCAGAGAACAGAGTGTATTAATAGGTTCCTTCTATGTACAACACGATTCAACATAAAGCCAAATGTCATACATATACATATTGTTATTTTTATTTAATTCAAAAATATTTCTTTTTCATATAAAAGATAAACAATTACGAAGATTTACAAAAAAAATATTTATTTAACAAAAAAAGATAAATTAACTACAGTTTTTATGCCATTCATCAAACTCTTTCTAATATACGAGTAAAGATCTTTAGATGACAATTATAGTGTTATTTAACTTTTACATGTCAATTCTGTATTATTTAACCAGATCGAGACCCAACGCGGTTGAAATATCTTAATAATAACAATGCCTATTGCACGCGAACGTACTGGATACGAAGTCCAAAATTATAAACATTTGTGCAAACAAGACAGCTGTATCCACGGTTGGTTGGCTAAAACAAGGTGTTATAGATTAAATCCCGTTATAGATCACGCAATATTTTATTACACATTAAGTGTTTAACTACCAAATACAAAGTAAGCTTAAAAGCGAAAGCTTGGAGAACATCGCTTTTCCCGCATATAAAAGTTTAGATAGAGAGACTTGGCCCAAATATTAATATTTGTCTTGAAAATGGGAAAGAAATTAACACTTTTCGTGGTCTTTTAACTAAACTTTCACGATAGAGTGAACGAAAAGCTTAGATTTAAAAAAAAACAACTCTAATCATAGTAAAAGCGATTTTTAGATCGCATAGTATGATATTGCAGGCAATAATTTAACGGTATCTAATATATAATTTCGTTCCGGACCACTAAACTCATTAGAGGTGAAGCTGTGGTTGATTGTAATAATATTAATATAAAATGATTTTTTTTATTTCACTCTGTGTAATTTATATAGCTACCAGGATAGACTGGAGGGGAGGGTTAAGGCTTAGGCTAATGTTTTTAATTTTTATTTCTCGAGGCAAGAATTCTAGATCTGGATTTCTCGAGATTTGTTTTTAATAAGTTCGATATTTTTATAAATTAATAAAAACAAATAAATTAAATTTATAAAATTTACCAAAAATAAATTGAAAATGATATATTTTTTCATTTTCAATTTACACACAAAACGACTGGTTTTATTTGTCAAAGTTTCAAGTGTATAATTTTCCTTTTATATTTGAAGTTCAAATAATTTAATATTGAATTTTCGGTCCTTCATCTTGGTTAGCGATTACGAACTTATTAACAGTTATATTATATCAAATATCTCTAAAATTCTTACTAATTAACTAACGAATAACTTAGGGTAGAAGTAAGAACAAAGGATATAATAGTAAAATCTCTTTATATTTTTGCTAAAAGTTCTCAGCCTGTTTAGAACTGAATAGAACAATTTGGCACTTGATTAGGCAGAGAGAGGAGCCGAATAAGTTAAAAATTTTATATTATCTTATTTTCTTATACATTTTTTTCTTACACACACATCTTCACGCGCTATCCCTAGCGGAGTAGTCACAGAGAACGGAGCGCTAAACGCTGCAAATTGATATCAATTAGAAATCACTCGAATACATCGACGTTCTTTTTATAGTTTCGAGTAATAAGTATATATAGTAAATTTCACGAGAAAAAATACTATTTATGATACTCATTTCTCTACTATCCGAGCAGAAGAACCTACCAGGATACCTATATACGAAAGGTAGTGTTCAAACATTCTTTAACTATTCTATGTGAAACAAAGTGTAATATAGAAAAAAAAATATAAACACTATATAATATAAATTATAATATATTTAAAACATCTTTCACTTGGAATAAATACTTAAATCACGTATATACACACATAGGTATACCTTTAATGCTAAGTAATATTTCATCTATACGTGATCTGCTACCGCTAACGATATTCTAGTCGTGAACTGGAACTTCTCTCATAAATATTGGAAAAGATTTAGCTGTCTTGCAAAATATGAATCAGATCAGTGGTATGAACATTTCTTGAAGATATACCTAATAATTTATTAAAGAATTTAAGCAATTATTCACCAATGTGGTTGAATATTGAGGACCATCGTGGCGCAGAGGCGTAGCATCTTCCTGTTAACGCGACGGCTTGTGGGTTCGATTCCTACTTGGGGAAGTTGGATTGTTCTATTACCATTTTCTTTGCTCTAGAAACTAGGCAAAGCGCGGCATTGAGATCTGCTACTAAACACGCAATGCCTCGAAAAAGGCGGAATACGAAAACGGAGAATGCAGGGACTAAGCAACGGAGTGTTCCTGTGGTTCCTGCAGTTCGCTCTGCCTACCCTGCCATGTGTGGGACAAAGCGTGAATCTAAAAAAATATTATAATATAAAACTCCTCTTTTAATTTACTACGGCAGTAGCATTTTTAAAATGTCTCATAACAAAACTCACACAAACTATATCAACAATTAGAAAAAAACGTAAATTTCTAAGCATTATTATGATAAATATCACAAATAATATAGTGAATAAATATATAACAAAATATTGTATAATCAAACAATGCAAGTAATCTCACGCGTCCCCTCTATATGTATGAAGTAAACCATTTATGACGCGAGCACAATGCAGCGTCGGACGTTACGGATGTATTGTAAGAAATGGATTAGACTGCCGTCTGGTTGCCGACTGTCTTGTTATGGCGAAGGTCACGGGTACTATTTTGACGCGGCTAATATTTGTTTTAATCTTCAAGGGATGTAAGAGAAAGACTATATAGAATAGTTTGTGCAGAGCTTTATCTAATTTTAATAGATGATCGATTTATTGTAAAATTTAATATAATACTGAAACTCAAAGCCATCCGAAGACCGTCGTGGCGCAGAGGCGTAGCAAGTGACTGTAAACGCGAGGGTTTGTGGGTTCGATTTCCTCTCGGAGAAGGCGAATTTTTCCACTTCAAATCTCTTCGCCGTGGCAACTAGGCAATGCGCGCCGTTAAGATCCGCCACTTAGCACGCAATGCATCGAAATGGCGTAAAGCAGAAACCAAAGTGTTTTAACACTAGGTTCTCATGGTTCCTGGGGTTCCTTCTGCCTAACCTGCCATGTGCGGGATAAAGCGTGAAGCTAAAAAAAATAACAACTTCTTAATAATTGCCAAAAACCCCAACTACAAAATAAAAGTCAAGTCTAAAAACATTTACTTAAGTAATATGTTTTCTTAAAAATAACAGTAATATGTATATCAGATCTACTTTTCACACAAGTAGCGTTTCGCGTACGTGAAATTGTAATAATAAGTGCATTTTATAACGCGACAGATGTTAACGTGCGCTCACAATTTACTAGAAAACTGGAATCGTGGGACTAAGCTTCCGCGTTGCGAGCCGGTTCTTTACTGTACCTATTGTAACAATTTAGTGAATTTAAAATTCAAAAGAGATTTTCAAATATTGTAACAAAAGATTTAAGTTTATTTTGGTAAAAGTATTTTTACTAACTTAAAATATGTAGATACTGCACCGTAGAGTAGTTAACTTGCTAGATTGAACGAAATGGTTATACGTTCATATCGCTTATGTACCTATATCAAATATTTATAAATACTTATACTCTTCTATGTGAGAAAATAACAAGTGGACGGTAAAAATAAAGAACAGAGATGTTACGTCTCCTTCTTTGGCATACACTTATCAATCAGATCGGTTTATTAGATTCATTTCATTTAAAAACATTTTATAAAATATAATGATACAAAAATTTAAAACCCATTGAATGCTTTTATCAGAGAATTAACCATAATTCCATAACAATATTGGCTAACAATGCGGTTATAGCGAATAAGTACTGTGCATAATCTTACCAAATTCTTATCGATTATTAACTAGATAAAAAACCTCTTACAACCAGCTGATATATAGAAATTTAAAAATATTATAAAAGCGCATAACAAGCGTGTTCCTACGTAGGGTCATAACCCTTCCAAGATTGTTGTAAAGAATAAAAAAAAAGAAAGCTTTACAATTTTTTGACACATGTCATGTCAGTCAAAAAAAATGGCATTGCAAATGCATTTCTAATGAAGAATAAAAACCGAACTGCAAAAGCCATTCAAAATGCTTACGAAGAGTCTTTAATAAAACTTGTAGTCTTCAATACGACAATTTGTATATGATTAGTTAGTAATATTAGACTATGGAAATTTATCATCTATCTGTCCGTCAAGGCTGTTTTAAAGTCGTAAGCTTTATAAAAACACATTGGTAACGAAAAGTAACTGAATGCGATGATATTAATAATAACAGCTCAAAAGTTTTTGGTTTTTCCACTGTACCTGCTGTATGAATATATTATTTTTGTATATTTTTTTGATTTTAAAACATTATTTTACAGACAAGGTCTAATTTTAATGTATTTTTTATTAATGTCTCAGTAATATTATCGGATGAAATTAACTGAATCGCCACGCCACTAATTTTAAAATCTCTCAAATCGATTTCTACTGATAGTAGTATAGTCGACAAAACGACGCTTCATGTCTGACCTTATTCAATGCCGGTGCGGTGGTATCTACGCTGTTATACAACATCGAAACAAAATAAATATAGATTAAAAATGTAAAATAAATATATATAAAAATGATAATAATGTCAAATGGAAAGCATGAACTCCTCCTGAGGGGAACGTAAGAAAAGGTTGATATATGACGAGGCAAAAGAGGTCTATGGAGACTTATCATTTGGCGCTTTATCCTCTTCGAACACTGCTAAGAATACATCGTGAATCTAATTCTAATAAGTCTTTCTGTAGAACATAAAATCTATTGAAACAAAGACTTTATATATAAAGCAACATTGAGTGAATTGCTTCCCAGTAGTCGGGAGCTCCCATTAATCCGCTATTAGTAAATCAAAGAGATACGACCCGAGGCCACTCGATGTTACGTAAATAACGTGGACAGTTTCTTGGAAATATAAAGGGAACGTATTTTTAATTGAAAAAGTTGAAGGAGGACCGTCGTGGCGCAGAGGCGCAACGTCTGCCTGTAACGCGACGGTTACTGGGTTCGATCCCCAGTCGGAGAAGATGGATTTTTCTATTTCCATTTTCTTCGCTCTGGCATCTAAGGCAAAGCGCGGCGTTGAGTTCCGCCACTCAACACGCAATGCCTCGAAAACGGCGGAAAGTGGGGACGGAGTAAGCAGGGACTAAGTAACGGAGTGTCTTAACACTAGGTTCTTATGGTTCCTGCAGTTCCCTCTGCCTACCCTGCCATGTGCGGGATAAAGCGTGAAGCTAAAAAAAAAAAAAGAAAAAAAAAAGAAGAAAAGAAAAGAAATACTTGTATCAAACGATAACAATAAAGTAGAGGACATATACCTATAGAAAGAAAGAAAGTCAAAAAGTAGGAAGTAGGAAAATGTAGGAAAAAATAGCTTCGACATTTTTATCCGTAAATATGACGGTTTGTGGGTTCGATTTCCACTCAAAGAAGATAAACTCCGTCAAAAAGCATAAACTCCATCGCTTAATTTAAATGAATACGGCACAGCGACTAACTTGTATACTACATATCTACACGAAGCGGCTTAAAAGATTTTATTGTTATCTGCTGCCAAGGACAGTAAAGTAATCTGGTTTAGAAGTCAATTACAAACGCTTGTTCCAATATGTTAATATGTATAAATAAGTACGTACATGTTATGAATATTCGATATAAAATGCTAAATATTTTTTATTAGCTTTACGCTTGCACATGGCAGACTAGGCAGAGGGAACCGCAGGAACCATAAGAACCTAGTGTTAAGACATTCCGCTCCCCGCTCCCCGGGAACCGCAGGAACCATAGGAACCTAGTGTTAAGACATTCCGCTCCCCGCTTTCCGCCGCCTTTTCGAGGCATTATGTGATGAGTGGCGGAACTCTACGCTGCGCTTTGACTAGTTGCCAGAGCGAAAAAATGGAAATGGAAAAATCCACCTTTCCCGAGTGAGAATAAAACCCACAAACCGATGACCTTATAGGCAGACTCTACGCCTCTACGCCACGATCCTCTAAGATGCTAAATGCATTAAAATAAAATAGAATATATGAACAATTACCTTATCTCACAAATACAAGAGAAATCATACTGATATTAAGCCAATATGGTGCAGTATGTATGTATTTGAAACCTTATTGTTGTGAGTTCTATTCTCACACAGACGCAAAAACACTTCGTTCCTTCGCTGAAAGATAGTGCGGCGTTAAGTTCCGCCACTAAGCAGTTTTTTTAAGTGTCTTAATGTACTACCTCGGTATAATCTTGGCTTTCCCAGCTCTAAGCGGGATAAAAAGCGCTAAAAATATATCTTTTCCACTTTCATATCCTCAAAGACTTTGCATTTTAAACAAAAAATACGTATATTTTTAATCAAATTTATTTCCATTGTATTATAAGTATGAAGTCAAGAATACTAATAGTACAGTTCTATGCTTTATATAATATAATATTTATATACAATCTTGAAAAACCAAAGTAAATCTACTGTAGATTTTATCACAATCATAATTGTATTTAAGCCTCTACTATAAGAATCTAAATCTCAAAGTCAAACTAAGTAGTAATCTATTTGATAAACATTCACATAAATGTCAAATAAGCCGTCTAACGCGCGCTGTGAATAACAAACTATTGAAGATTTTATGGTATTTATACTACTCATATAATGAATTAAGGGGAAGCTTACGCTTCCCCTTAATATAATTATGAAAATAACGTAAACCTATTTATGCCTCATACTTTATAATAGGACGGTTAGTGGGTTCGATTCCCACTTGGGGAAGGTGGATTTTTCTATTTCCATTTTCTTCGCTTTGACAACTAGGCAAAAGCGCGGCGTTGGTTCTGCCACTTAACACGCAATGCCTCGAGAAGATGGAAAGCAGGGAACGGAGTATCTTAACACTTAGTTCTCACGGTTCCTGCTGTTCCCTCTGCCTACTTGCTATGAGCGGCATAAAGCGTGAAGCTGTGTATGTGCTTTATAATAGGTCAGAGACAAATTGAGTGACGGAATTCAACGCCGCGCTTCATCTGTCCAAGAGGGAAATAAAACTGATAACTTTAAAAATCGAAGTCATAATCTTTGGGTTTACAGTCAGACCAGCCAACTCTAAAGCCTAATAATAATAATAAATTTTTAAACACTTTTCATTCTCACACTTCACATAGTAACTACATTCGTCTTATCAATAATTCACAAACTTGTTACAAACTAAACATTTATATAACAAAAGCAGTTCCTGATCTCATTCTGTATTCGCTAATCACAAGCATTTCAATGTGGATTATTTACAACAAAGGCATACCTACATACATATGTTACACGGCCTTAGGCGATATTTTTCGACGCATAAAGGATTTTTACACGAGTCTTTCAATTGGTAAACATTTGGGGTAACAATGATGGTCACGGTCCACCAATTTGAAGGTTAAATTTGATCTCGTGTAGCAACAGATGATTGTTATGATTGATTTACCAGTCTTTATTCACATCTACCGTAGAGTACCAAAAATACTTGTTTTAATTAATATTATGCTGAATACGAAATATTTAAATACTTAAATAATAAATAATAATACGAAGAAATATTTAAATACTTAAATAATAAGTAAAAAGAAGTTATGATAGCCAAAAATAAAACTTAAGTCGATTTCAAAATTTTTAACATAAATTTTTAGTTTTATTTATTTTTATAGAAAAAAAATAAAAAAAAAAATAAACTGTTACATAATAATTTTAAAGTAACAATAATAAATAAAGAAACATACGAAATTACTGAGCTTTACATATATTTACGGCCTTATTCATAAAAAAGTCTTATAAAATGTTTTAAGCATACTTTAGTTAACACGCTCTTTAGGCTTATAGAACGTTCGATAAATGTTTGTATTCATAAACGCTCTATAAGCCTTCTATAACTAAAGTGTCACTAATTTGATTTATACGTTCACAATGTTGCCACTATACTGAAGTCGGTCGACTTGTTGCCGAAAATACCAATAAATCCACAGATGATAAGTGACAAACGCATTGACATAGTATGACCACAGATAATATTACGTACAAAAATATATTATTGGATCTGGCTTGACATATACCGGCTTGATTTACGTCGTTGTTATCACAAAAACACGAATGTTTATTTTATTTTAGTTTATAAACTTACTTAATTTTTTAAAAATAAAGTCAAATAAAGTAAAACGACAAAGAATTGAAAATTGTTCAGACGTGGACAAGTATTACCTATGTTCTGTGCACCTTTCTTATTTAGAATTTATTGTTAATAAACTTGTTAATAACTAAATATAGTTAATAAATATCGAACAAAATGTCAATTGTTATATTGTTTTGTTTACGAAACTGAAATTGACACTCTTGATGACAAGTGACTCGACGACGTCATATCAATGCTCATATTAGTATGAGCTATAATCAGCTGTTATATGAATCGGCTATCTTTGGACGTTAAAACACTCTTATAGTAGGGTTCTCGGTTCTATAACTTTATGATAGGTTAATAGAACTGATTGGCACTAATATGCTGTTATGAACAACGTTTTTTGACAACTGTACTATATCGAGTCTTTAAGCGTGCTATAACTTTTTATGAATAAGGCCGTTAGTATATAAAACCCGTTATTGTAGGAGTCGGTCCTTGACTTTGACTTAGACTTTGGGTAGGTAATTTAAAATAATGTTATTAAGTTTCGTACGTAGTAAGTAATCATCAAATATATTTATGATTTTTAAAGTGTTAATCCACATTGAGGATCGAAAAAATACTTAAAGAAAACGTTTAAAAATTTTAACGCAGCGGGAGTCGAACCCGCGCCCTCTTAGGAACCGTGCAAGCGCTCTCACCACTGAGCCATGCGTTCTTTTACATGCTTTCTTTAAGTATTAAGTAATCATCTAATTAGTTTATTTTTGCTTTAGCTAACATAATCCGAGTTTGAGAGTCTTAACACTAAGTTTTGACCTGTAACTCTATATTTGCAGGTTAAAACTTAGTGTATTTTTATTTTTTTTTCCATTTTATTGTAACTCTATATTTGCAATAAAATGGAAAAAAAAATAAAAATAAGAAATAAAAAATATACGTAGATATCTCCTTGCATCATTATATTCCATTCTCATAATATGATAACTTTCAACAAATTTCACCACACAAATTGTATTAAAGCGTGAAATAAACGTCGCGCGACACCTTCTTGCAATGTAACGTGACACGACAATAACACTGTACGTGACAATATAATGTGACAGTTAAGAAATGTTATACGCATTTGTTATTTTACAATTTTATCTAAATATATATGTTGTTTACTTGCTTGTACGTAATAATCATTTTAGGTATATATAATATTATAAATGTTTAAACACACACACACACGCATACACATATATATATATATATATATATATATATATATATATATATATATATATATATATATATATATATATATATATATATATATATATATATATATATATATATATATATATATATATATATATATATATATATATATATATATATATATATATATATATATATATATATATATATATATAGAGAATTAATTTTTGTAAAGGCTCGAAAAGCTTGTTTCATTAAAATTAAGGACAATAACATAAATTGATCCTATACTCTAACAATGTAAGTAGGTAAATATAATAAGTGTAATAGTTACTATATACAATATATACAAAATTCCTGTACAAATTAAAACAACGCAAAAAATCATATTAATAATATAAGTCTCATAACAAGTGTTTTAAGTGATTAGATTATTATTTCGTTTGCGAGGTTAATGGCGTTAGCCCTACTGGCATTTATAAACGGCACTAAGTGAAGAGGAAAGAGGGTTTTATGTCCTTGAAAAGTAGCAATCATTATTGCTTGAGAGGGGTCAGCGGCGGCAAAGGCCTCCCTTGCGGGACTACAACTTTGTCTTGTGGCCGTCGAACGAGCTGGAAGATCAGATTATTATAAAGGAAGGAAAAAAGATGTTCAAATATGGTAAGAACTGTTAATTAATAATAATCTAACACCGTGGGAGATATTTCGCAAACACAACATTGCTGTGTGCTCTATTTTAAATCTAATATACGTTTGTCCATTTATATGTCTTTTTTATATATAAAAAAAGAAACATATACTTATTTTTATGATTTTTAAAGTGTTAATCCCCGCTGAGGATAGACAAAATACTTAATGAAGACATATAAGAATTTGAACGCTGCGGGACTCGAACCCGCGTCCTCTTGCGAGCCGTGCATGCGCTCTCACTGCTGAGAACGCATGGTTCGCAAGAGTGCGCGGGTTCGAGTCCCGCTGCGTTCAAATTTTTATATGTTTTCTTTAAGTGTAAACATATACTTAATAAGATTCACAAAACACTTTCTTAAAACGTTCGCACAAAGCTTCTCCGTTTATAGAAGAGAAGAAGGACATTTAAAACACAATATTTATCCATTTAAAGTGTTTCTCGCTTTATAACACAAAAGTATGTACTTATAAATTTGCATTTCAGTTTAGAAATTCGTATAAACCGGTCGAAAGCTCATAATTAAAGCTCTACCTTCGTTTGTAGGTTTATTATTAATGTATTCTAAATTTTAATTATATTTATTTGATTCTTACATTTCTTTAAATATATACAATAATATTTTTAGTGATCTTTTGAGCTTTTGTAGATTCGCCCTTACCGGCAAATTTATATAACTAAAGGTTCTATATGTCAGAGTGTATTTCAAATGCTCCAGGCAACTCTTTGCAGCAGGTATCGCCTTACCTCTTCTACGAACTGGATTATCAAATAAAAAAAATCGTTCCAGAGATTATAGTGTTTGAAGAAAAAGTTTTCTGTTTGTGTTTAAATTAATGCAAATGGACTGGTATAACGTTATTTTCTTTACGTGTTTACGCTTCATCCCACATATAGCAGGATAGACAGAGGGAAATAGAAAAATCCATCTTGCCCGAATGAGAATCGAATCCACAACCCTTCTCGTTTATAGGCAGACGCTACTGCGCCACGACGGTCACAAGTAGGTAAACAGTCTATTGATTGTACTCTTAAGAATAGGAACTGTGTTAGCATTGTGAGTCTGGCGTTAAGTATTGTCTATTAATTTTATAGAATAAATAAAGAAGTACCAAATATATAACGTGACGAAACTATGGACCTTACTTATGTATTATTTATGGTATGAAGAAAGAAAAAGTTTATAATTTTAAAAATCTTACTAATATTATGAATATAACATTGTTCTGGTTTACAAATTTACTTAATATAATAAATAAATAATTTAAATGAATTTAACATTTTGTATAATGTTAGCTATTTACATCAGATTGCCCATCGCTCCGATAGCCGTGATCGTCTAGTGGTTAGGACCCTACGTTGTGGCCGTAGTAACCCAGGTTCGAATCCTGGTCACGGCAATGTGCAAACATTGTCATGGCGGAGTGTCGTTTTTTATCAATTTTTATTTTTACAACAAAATTTTTAATTACTGTATTTTAAAAGTCAAATTCTTTAATTACTTACTAATATTATCGTTTGTATGATACTTATTACAACATAAAGGAAAATATTTAAATAAAAATAATCATTTATAAATAAAAATAAATGGTAGTGTTAATAAAATATGGAGAATTAATTTCTGACATAAAATAAATTTAATGCTAAAAAAATTTGATATCAGCGCCACCTATTAAGTACATCTTAAACTACATCGTAATATTGACGTGGTGACCACCTAGTATTGTTATTTTCCACTAGATGGTGTTATACATAAATAGTTCTTAAAAGAAACAAGAGATGGCGCTACAACACCAGTATAGGAAAAATGACACCGAGAAAGTTATTCGACATACACTTTTAACTTTAAATATAAAAATTCTTTCAATAGCGCGATATACTTTGTAATAAATAGTAATATACATTACATTTTTATAACATGTTTTGGGTATCTCAAATCGAACTTAAGTTTAAAGCATTATGATATTTACAGTAATAACTGAGTGACATATAAGCTTACCTCGCATTGTATTAGGAGGTCGGGGAAGTTTTATATTATAAATATTAAACAGGTCCATGTAGTTTAGCGGCATAGTGTCGGACGGTAAGCGCGTTGGTCTTAGATTCAATTCCCACTAGGGGAATTTAATTAATTATAATTATAAATACTGTCGAAAATTGAGCAGTGCGAGAAAAGCAGATTGACTACATTACTATATGAGAGATTTTTGGAACTTTGCAAGGAAAGGAATTTGTTTGTGGCAAACACGATGTTTGACCACAAACAAATTCACATGTATACGTGGGAGCGCATGGGAGAGAAAAGTATGATTGATTTATTCCTAGTGGATCAGCGGATTCGAAAACAAGTGATGGACACACGTGTGTTTAGGGGTGCCGACTTGGGAACGGACCACTATCTAGTAATTGCTAGATTTAGGGGTTTGTTCGTAGGATGGCGTAACCGCACAAGGTGTTCATACTTGGAATCGAATTATCGCATAAGAAGCTGGAAGCTTCAAGATCCACCGATCAGAGAGGAATATACAGAAAGGGTTTCCAAAAAGCTAGACAGTTGTGAAACAGGAAATGAAAGCGTTAAAGTATGTTGGCAGAACCTTAGGAACTGCATGGTGGAAGCTGCGACAGAGGTATGTGGTACAATGAAAAGAGGCTTTAGTAAAAAGCGTGACGAATGGTGGGATGATGAAGTGAGAGATGCTGTAGAAAGAAAGAAGAAGGCATGGCAGGATTATAAAGCCTCGGGTAAGAATAAAAGTATGAGAGAGATTAAAAAGAAAGAGTACAAGCTGCAAAAGCACCAAACGAAAGCACTGATAAAGATGAAGCGTGAAATAAACGAGAGTATATGAGATGGAGGGTTGACGAGCAACTTCCGGGATAACACGAAGCTTTTCTGGCGAGAAGTTAGTGATTCACGGAGTTGTTCGTCAACCTTTAGAATGAAAGGGGTGCTTTCGAAGGACGGTGAGATATTCACAAACAGATCACACGTTTTGCAGCGATGGGCGGAATTCTATAAGGAGATGTATGAATGTGATGACGCTTCTGCCTCAAGTAACAGCGACAAGCCGAGTCTTGATGTAGCAGATGGCGAAATCAGTATAAAAGAAGTTGAGAGTGCAATAAGAAGCTTGAAATGTGGTAAGTCAGCGGGAGCGGATGGAGTTACTGCCGAGATGATCAAATATGGTGGACCTCGCATCTTGGACTTGTTCTGGTTTCTGTGCAATTTGTGCTGGAAATCGGGGGAGGTCCCAGATGATTGGCAAAGTGCAGTCATCGTGCCTTTGTATAAAGGCAAAGGTTCACAGATAGACTGTGCAAGCTATAGGGCTATCAGTTTGATTAGCTTAGGTGGCAAAGTATATGCAAAAATTTTAGCGAGAAGAATGCAAGAAAGATCCGAAAGGCTACTGTGGGAGGCCCAAGGAGGTTTTAGACCTGGAAGAGGATGCATGGATCAGATCTTTTCCATCCGCATGATCACAGAGAAGTTTTTGGCTGTAAACCAAAAGGTTTTCTGTGCTTTTGTGGACTTGGAGAAGGCGTTTGACAGGGTTTTGAGAAAGAAATTGTGGGAGATACTACCCCGGTACAATGTGAGCGGACCCTTGCTGCAGGCTGTAAAGTCTCTTTATAGAGATCACTCAGCCTGTGTGCGAGTAGGAGCCGACATGTCGCCATTTGGCATCCAATCGGGTGTCAAACAGGGCTGTGCCATGTCGGCTTGGTTGTTCAATTTGTATTTGGATAGCTGTCTCCAAGGACTGAAAGAAAGTGATATGTGTGTAAAAGTGGGTGACTTGAAGGTAAATTGCTTGTTGTACGCAGATGATGCAGTGCTTATTGCATCATCAGAAAGCGAGTTGCAGGCATTGGTCACCATTCTGAAAGACGGGTGTGAAACTAATGGTCTAAGCCTGAATGCAAGTAAGACAAAGGTTCTGGTATTTGAAAGAGACGAGGAAAGGACAGATTGCAAGATTTTCGTGAACGGAAATTTATTAGAACAAGTGAATGAAGTAGTATACTTGGGAAGTATGTTAAGTAGAGATGGTAGATACGAAATGGATGTGGAAAGACGTGTTGCTGCCGGTAACAGAATGAACGGTGCCTTAGCTGCGTTGTTGAGACGGCAGAACGTCAGCGTCGCTGCACGTTTGGCCGTACACAATGCAGTTTTGGTTCCGACGCTGTTATATGGCAGTGAAACGTGGGTATTACAGAAGAAGAATGAAAGAAAGATGAATGCTGTGGAGATGCGATCTCTTCGAAGGATATGCGGAGTCAGCTTAGCTGACCGAATCCGCAACGAAGAGGTACACAGTATGGTAGGTACCAGCGAGGATGTCACAGTAAGAATGAAGAAGAACGTGCTCAGGTGGTTTGGGCACGTTGAAAGAATGAGTGACGAAAGAATGGTAAAAAAGATATACGATGGAAAAGTGTGTGGTAAGAGAGGTAAGGGGAGACCTCGGTTGACTTTCGAAAACACAGTATCGAAGATACTGGAGGAAGGTCACGTAAAAAGCATGAGGACTCCTCGGAGAGCATGCATGAAGAGGTTAATGACAGTGGACGAGGCGAAAGAGGTATGTAGGGACCGCAGCGTTTGGCGCTCCGTTCTCTCTGACTACCCCGCTAGGGATAGAGCGTGAAGATATGTATGTATGTATATGAGAGATTTAGCGTGGTATTCTTATATATAACTTAATTTTTTTTACATTTTTAGTGTAATCTTTCCCTAAGTTGGAATAGAGTCCCCTTTAATGTTAATGAACCTAATTTAGTCCACTGAGTCGTTGTGAACTAGTGACGTTATAAACAGTAAATTGACGTTTGACAATACAAATATTTTAAAGACTTTATCATGAAATATTTTAAAAATAACCACTATCAATGATTAAAAAGCTAAGTGAGATACTTCAGTTAATTAGTTCACTAGCTTTTATAAGACTTCAACTTTCAAAGTTTGTTTTTGCAATCTTTGTAATTACTGTACAGCGATGGGAGAGTCAGAAATTTATTCTAATTTAGATATTAGTTAGGTAGTTAGCTACCAACGACAAAATTAACTGATATATTAATAGAAGTCAGCTTTTGTACTTTATTTATTTATGACATTTAGTACTAAGAAGCAATTATAACCGGTTGATCTGAGAACTAAGACAATAACCTACTTTGAATTTTCAATCATAAATAGACCTAAACCTCAATATAAAAATCATAGACGTAGACGACTTTATTGAATTCAAAATGTATTATTATAGATTCGCATTTTGTGCAAAAGCTATACGCTTTTGTGTAATACAAAAAATTAAGTAAACACAGCTCTTCATTGATAAAAAAAAAATCTATACAAATTTATTAAATTATCTATCGTATAGCAATCCCATGGGACACCTAATAGTAAACCGTACGAGCAAAGCTACGAACGGATATATAGTTGTCTATACGTAAGTCGAACTTAATTTCTCTAGAGTCATGTAAAATTCACAGCTACCTGCTACCTAATTCGAAGTAATTAATAAAATCTTTCTCGCAACGAGACTTTTTGCAGAGTTCCGCAATTATCTTCAAGCGTTTTCCTTAAAAACAACAAAACTGAAAACAAACAAAACAATCCAATTAGCCACTCATTAAGTTGTGAAAGGAAAATGAACTTATGTTTATTGTGTGTTTGAAATTAATGTTGAACGCTTTTGTCAATTATAAGATATTATATTAAAAAAGCTCTCTTTATTGTTTAAGTCATATTGCACTTGATAGTGTTGTGACTATGAAATTAGTAATATAAATAAACTCTTTAAAAAAATAATTTAATTAAGAGCGTAGCAAAAGTTGTATGCAGGGACCGCAGCGTTTGGCACTCCGTTCTCTCTGACTACACAGGGATAAAGTATGAAGATATGAACATACGTACATATGTATATTATTAAAAATAGTATACAATAAAAAGCTTTTGCTTTTTAAAGCTTTTGGTGAAATCATACATTCTCAGCTTCATGGTTAAGCGAGATGGATAGCTAGTCTCAACTAAAATTTAAGTTACTATATTCTTTCCCTCATGAAAATGTCTCAATAAATGTAAATACTAAATAGGGCTGCAGAACCTTATGTGGTCATTTTCAAAAACTGATCAAGATTATTAAGTGAACTTTAAACAATGCTAATGTAATCAAATATTTTTAAACTAGTAATGTTAATATTGTCACAGTCAAAAATAGAACCACTTACTTTACTTACAACGACGTCATGGGGGTGTAGAGTTAATTATTACAATTAACTCTTTCTTATAAAGAAGAAAAATGTCTCGGTCTTTAACACTTGACACCATTTCTATAAGAACTTGGGCAGAATTCAAATACTTCAAAGCTTGAAAAAAATCTGCGTAATTGAATGTGAAACAAAAAAAATAAAAATAGCGCTGCGGCGATTTGTGTTATACTTTATAAAGGGGGAAATTGAAAGGTGAATCGAGATTCAAAAAGCTTTACAACTTGGTAGCTAAAGAAATATAACAAAAGTGCTGACTTAACTGAACTTTAAACGTGAAATAACATATATAGGACAAGTTTTAGTACAATTAAGTATATAATATACTAAAACTAAATAACTGTTATGATTAACATTAGAGATAATGGTTGGAGTAAAAAAATAATGGTCAAGTGCGGGTAGTGCTCGCGTACCGAGGGTTCTGCACCTATTTCTTGACAGTAGGTTCCGCTGCAAATATATCGTGTTATGAAAACTTACAAATTTATATACTGTATAGGTATATATGCACTTCACTTACTTTAAAATTTAGAAAAGAACAAAAGTTAGAAACGTTTTCTTTTTGTGTAAAGCTTACAAAGTTATCCCCAAAGTGCTCCGTGATAAAAAAAATAGAACCTTTAGTTATATTTTTTTTAGAAGTACGCCACCGTAAAAACAATAACTTATAATAAAAAAATAAACACTTTTTATACATAATAATATAAAAAAAGTAGTTAATATTTGTGTGAACACAAATTGATTATATGAGTGTATATAGTTTCACGTATAACTTGTACCTACTGTGTACGCCGTGGGCCAGACAGCAGTAATCAGCCTCTCGCCGCCCGCCCTTAGGCGGTGTTCAATTGAAACAAAATTTCATATACAAAATATGATATAACGAGCAGTTTCGTTTACCATTGTTATAATTTACTTAATAGTATTTTATTTATATTTTGTTTGTAAACTATCTGCGTTAATATTAACAAATATTGATTATAAAAATTATCATTATTTAGAATAGTTTAGTTCCTTTTAAATGCAGACTAGTGTGCCCGTTGTTACTTATTTTTTTTATTATATTATCAGATGACAAACGAGCAGAAGAGCCACCTGATTTTGAGTGGACACCCTAGCCCATAGACATTCACAGCTTGAGAGGATGTGGATGCGTTGCCAACCAAATACCCAGACGAACCCCTCTTTATGTTCTTCCGGAACTCTCACTCCTGACGAAACACAACAGATTAGATACAGACGAGTAATTACCCGGTTTGAGCCTGGATCTTCAGAGATACTGATGTTGGTATTTTTATTTTAAAATATTAAAGATTGTAAGTCTCTTATATGCCCGGTATTTTTAAATACTATAGTAGGTGTCCGATATCTACTCTATAATTTTGTAGGGTGTTAGGCCCAGCCTATAAAATTATATACTGAATAGTAATTATTTATAAACCTTTGGAATGGTTTTAAAATATTTTTTCCGTCTTAAAATTACAAGACATTATGTTGCAAGGTAAAGTATAGTAAGTGGTTCTACCAAAACTTGTGGTGCAGCATTACTTATTTTGAAATATTAAAAGCATTTAATTAAGAAATCAAGCAACAAGTGTTTAGAAGAGCCGTCATTATTCAGTAAAATGTAAACAGTTAGCATGAAGTTCCCCGAGGATTAAACGAGAAAGTGCCAATTACAACAAATTAAGATGAATTAAAAATTTTTCATCGTAAAATTTTGAAATTTTATATATGTGGTTTCTTAATCGGCCCGCATGTTATGTTTTTGCATTATTTAAATAACATGTACAACAATGAATGACGGAACCCGAAGATGCATTATGTGCAAATAGATTACCACAATTGGCATTTGAACCAACAACAGTCGCTTTAACGTCGTTATTTGCGTATATATATATATATATATATATATATATATATATATATATATATATATATATATATATATATATATATATATATATATATATATATATATATATATATATATATATATATGACATCAAACACAATATGTGAAAATAACACATTATGAAGGTTCACAATTTTCACTTTATCGTTTTAGCAAAAGCGCGGCGTTAAGCTAAGCCACTTAACACGCCAAGCCTAAAAAGACAATAAGCGGAGATCAGAGTATCTTAACACTAGTTTTCTAAAGCCTACGCTTCCCTTTGCCTACCTTGTCATGTGCAGGTATACGTTAAGTAAAAAAAAAAGAATATCTCGAGAGAATTGCAAAAGACCCTGCAAACATCACGCACCCACGTACAAATGCACCATAACCGTCCCCCTTTCCCAGTTAATTACAGTTTACGAGTCCAGTAAACAATGTTACTGAGACACTCTATCAAATATTCATTTGTGTAATCGACCATTTTTATACCAAACAAAGCCCATAATCGCTAGTCGATACTCGATACGATGATTTATTTTTATACTCGATACGATGAGTTATCTATCGGATCAAAGTAGGTCGAACGATTGTATTCACTTTGTCGCATTATGTGGGTACAATACACACATACACATATACTGTATATAATAAGTTACATATATATATATATATATATATATATATATATATATATATATATATATATATATATATATATATATATATATATATATATATATATATATATATATATATATATATATATATATATATATATATATATATACTTAGTCTTGCCATAAATATTGTTATAAAGAAAAGCACGATTTTTTTTTATACGTAACGTTTATTCCTTGCATAGTGAGTTAGTTTAATACATCAATATATAACTATTAAAAATATACAATGTTTATTCGAAGTGGTCCCCATTGGCTGCAATACAGTCTTTTAAACGTTGAGGCCAGTTATCAATAGCAGCACGAACTCTTTCTAGAGGAAAATTCTTCACTGCCAACCGAATGGATCGTTTTAGGGACTCCAAATTATCATGGCGTTTAGAGCAAGCCTTACTCTCTAAAACTGACCATAAATCATAATCCAATGGATTTAGGTCAGGACTTGACGACGGCCAGTTTTCAGTGCTGATAAAGTCCTGAACGTTAGTTTTCAACCAAGATTGGGTGGATCGAGCTCTATGACCCGGTGCCGAGTCTTGTTGAAAGCACCATTCTTTGTTATTGAACATGGTGTTAGTTAAAGACTTAACTACCGTCTCAAGAATGGTATTTTGATAAACTTGTGCCGACGTTTTAATACCTTTTTCACAAAAATATGGCTCAGTCACCCCTTCATAGCTAACACCCCACCAAACCATCACTGAAGTGGGATAATGCCCACGTTGTACTCTGTTTACTAATTGCGAAGCTTCTTTAGAGCTTCCAGCATAAATACGGTCATTTTGTTTATTAAAATACTGCTCAATTGTAAAAATTTTCTCATCCGTAAACAAAATTTTTTTGTGACCTCCCTTTGCGTACCGCTTAAGTAGTTGTTTGGATTTTACCACCCTATTCTTCTTTAAATTATCAGTTAAGAAGTGACCAGTACGTCTCTTATAGGCTGCAAGTCCTAAGTCATCTTTTAATATACGCGACATGGTTCTAGGAGCTATCTTCATCTCCCGAGATAAAATCTTTTGCTTACGGACAGGATTTCTTCGAATTCTTTCCCTAACTGCTTTAATCACCTTTTTCACACGAACGGTACGTGGACGGCCAGATCTTTTTCTGTCACAAACAGAGGAGGTATCATTGTACCTATCAATAGCCCGGTAAACAAACATTTGACTAATACCAAGCGGGTGGAGGGTTTTAAAAATTGCACTTTTCTCCATACCTACTTTATGTAAGGCAATCACAGCGATTCGGTTCTCTTTATCACCCCACTCCATTTTAATATAACAAAATATTTAACAATATAATGGCGCGAAAATAAGAAAACACATCAAGCAATCATATAAAAATGACAGATTCCAAATTCAAACGTAATATTTTCTTTTTTTGAATAGTAACAGTATTTATGGCCAGACTAAGTATATATATATATATATATATATATATATATATATATATATATATATATATATATATATATATATATATATATATATATATATATATATATATATATATATATATATATATATATATATATATATATATATATATATATATATATATATATATATATATATATATATATATACATATATATATATATATATATATATAAATGAGAAATTATATAATTTTACTACATTTTCTATTAGATGAATCATTTTTGAATTGTCGTAGTGATCCTGGGAGAGGTCATATCAAGCATTGGCGTCAAGAAAACAAACATCTCTAATGAAACGTTAAACGGAAAATGACTTATTACCAAGATCCATCTACTCTGTAAAATGCAGCTAATATATAAATAAATATTGCGTTGCATATCATTTCGAATTCAGCCAGAAAGTTAAAGACGGAGCGCCTTGACACAACAAAACCTAATTAGTCTGCTACAACATAATAAATATGGTTCCTGCAGTTTCCTCTGCCTACCCCGCTATGTGCAGGATAAAGCGTGAAGCTATAAAAAATCCTAAAATATCGTAAACAAATTAAACAACAGTCAATATTTATATATACAGTCATAAGCTTACATTATTCTTACAACGCTCTACTAAAAGTAGGTAACTGCAGTAAAATCTGCATATGACAAAACATTTTAAGCTTGAGTTATACCTCGCATACATAAATGTATGTGAAAACATTGTTTTTTTTCAGTTCTTTCGATAAATTCCCGCTTTGAACGCAATTATTTTCGTTCGAAACGACAAGGCTTATGTTCCAGTGCTCCTTTTAAGTGCCGGTAGCTGTTGAGATGCAATTTGTTTCATTACTCCCACTTTATTTCTATTCTAAATAATGTTGAAAAATACTCAGACGTTTTCTAGAAATATTCTGTTGTTCAATGAAACTGAGGACCATTCTTTTTGAGTTATAGCTGTGTTTTTAATGAAGTGTTTATATTTACTTTTTGAAGCTCTCTATGTTAAGCTTATTATTACTTGTAACTTCGAAATGACTATGACAGTATATGACATTCTAAGTACTTGAGCTTCTGTTCGATTAAGACAATTTGACTTGTGTTGTTGTGTTCTCCATTCAACGTTATATTGGCAAAGTGAATTGTGCTCAACTGGTACGCTACGGAACGCCATTGATAAAGCGGAGAAGATGAAGAATAAGAACACATACACATACACACACACACAAGAAAAAACTCTAACTAACCGATAACTTGTTAAATTAGCGCTTTCATCCAAATTTCGCTGTTGTAATATTAATATAGATTCTTTCCTTTTTGTACACTTAAATGAGTAAGACACGCTTATTATGTTTAATTTGACTGTACGAGTAGAAAAACGCATGCTATTTCTATACCAATACAGGCCTAAATTGCATAAATTAACATTTACCAAATTACGCTGTAAGCTCTGCATAATGATGTTTAATAATAGCGTAAACAACGTTACTAGAATCTAGAATTATGTTAGCAAAATGTCACATCAGTATTGTACATGTACTGTAATGGGGTCTAGACCTAAATAATATTTTAGTTAAGGACATTTAGTATAGAATTCAAAAAGAAAATATTAAAAGTGCACGTGCAAAATAGAAATTCTTTTTCTCAAATAAATAATACTACTTTCAGGTGGAATTATTACGATAAATAAATAAAGAACAATATATTTTTGTCGTTTAAAAAATAAATCACATTGTAATTCGTGAATATTTTGTCAAACGCGCATTATACTTGTTAAGAATTTGAAATGAACGTCGGGGCAAAGCTCTCATTATCAACATATTTTTTAAGTATGTATGTATGTACATAAAACAGTAAATAAGCTTAGAAGATGTGTCATGTATTATTAGTATGTTTTTTTAACATTCAGGCTTTATTCCGAATATATTAGGAATACGAAAAACCTATATTAGGTTCTAAGATAATTTTCACCCGAATTAAACTTAATACAATTTAAGTGGCGGATCTCAACGCTGCGCTGCTGCGAGATGTCGGTGCACATTACTTATACTTATTTTTTGCTTTCAAAATAATGTTTTAATAAATTAACTTTGGTTTACGTTTATATAAATACAAGTAATTAAATGTTAAATAAAAAATCTATAATTAACTTTTTATGTTTACGTAAAAAGCTTTAACTGATATCAAAAAAAACAATTCCAAAATAAAGAAAAATCAAATCAAATTACACTTTTCTCTATTCGTATAAAAGTAAATTACTAACAATATTCATTCTAATTTCAGTAATAAAACGAGAACAAAATTTTTTAGGACCTATTTACAGTGATGCTCACGCGAACTAAATTATGCTAAGCTGACATGTTTAAATGCCATTAACAAATAATTGAATTACAGTATTAAAACTCGCTAAGACACAACAGTATTTAGACAAAGGAGCCTAATGTCAATGGATATGGCTTCAAGTATCTTAATACAAACATGAATGAAGCTGTGAATAACATTATACAAGATTCTTTCATCTTCAAAAATGAATTAAATAATCAAATAATATAAGTCAGTTTATCCGTTTGAGTAGAAAGATTTTAAACACCTCTCAATTAATAAGTTCGTTTTGTATACGAGTATAGTGTCCTTTATTTTTTTATTTTGTTTTCTTTTTTCAGTTGGAAGGTTGCTGTTGGGGAGGGAAACTAATAAGAACTATCGTTTTTGCTTAAAAGAAACCGGCACCTCGGCGGCAAGAGCCTTCCCTGCGGGACTCAAAGTCCGGCTTGCGGCCGTCGAGCGGGCTAGGAGAGACTCCTATTCTAAGAAAACCAAATGGCCTGAAAACGCGACCAAAAATACTTAGGCCAATTTAAGGGTATCTATTACTCCCTAACCACTGGGCATAGCCACGCCACGATGACGCCTGGTAGAGCTGTCTTGTAGAGCTGTCCTGGTAGAGCTGAATATGTTGGACTACGTCGTCATTTCCTTCTACGACTATGTATCGCATATGTATTTTGTGCTTTGTATTTATATAGAGAATTTACTAATGGGATCATCTGGATCAAATAGGACGCTGGACGGGCATCAGTTATCTTACGTTTAGCATACGAGGTGTAGTCACACACCTGTATGATAAGGGCATTCGCATAAGCAGCCTGTACAAGCCTTTACCTACTAGTATTCTTGGATAGATTCCAGTTCGAAATGTCTATATAGGTCGATATGGCAAGAATATATTCTGAACAATTTGAAGTTCAGCTTTGTGTGTGCGAACAAGAAACTAGCATGAGTCAGAAAAGGTCTTACGCAAGCTTTTTATAGTGTCACACACAGTAGCTGTCTAAGTGACAATTTACTCTGCTTACAAATCAGTGGATAAAAATATTATTAGTATAGTTCTCTATTCCGCTTATTTAAATATCGCTTAAAACGTTAAGCGATCACAACACATACATACAAACATGTCAAAGCGACAATTTCTTTTTTTTAAAGTCGGTTAAAAATAATAATTCTAAATTTACTTTAATTTTATCCTAGCTGCATATTAATCAAAGGTAAGTTACTTTGCGAGATCGCTAATACCTAGCTCTATTAAGTATTCTGACTTTGAATAGTTACGACTTGCTATGTAGTCTCAGTTACATAGTTACTTCACGTTTATGAATTTGCCGAGTAATATAAATCTACTAAGTAATTTACAGTATAGTTTAATTGCCAAGTTCTCAAGCAGCTAAAGGTCATAAAGCTTTTGCTTTCAACATGGAGCTTATATAAATTATAAGAAAAATCTGGTTCATTCTTAGAGTTAACACAATTCTATAGTAATATGGATAATGGAATTTTGTCTATTCAAACTGCTTTAAATACAACAAGATATCTAACCTATATTAATAAAAATGTATGAAGAGGTTAATGACAGCGGACGAGGCGAAAGAGGTATGCAGAGACCGCAGCGTTTGGCGCTTCGTTCTCTCTGACTACCCCGCTAGGGATAGAGGGTGAAGCTATGTATGTATGTACGTATGTATTAATAAAAATAACATCCATTAAGTGCATCTTAGCGACTGTGTGAACTTTTGTATAACATATCATTCTACTTCAAGATATGACAAAGCAGACCAACTTCTACTGTTAACAATATGAAGCAAAATAGCTCGGAAATTATACATTTAACTTCACAAATAGAAAGTTAATGAGAAATTTCGAGTGTAATACTTCTCCTCATTTGCTAGTAGTTTTGTTTGTAGCGAGTGGCATTGTTGGTTAAAACTTGACTTCAAATAATAAGCCTTCTGATTTTGGCCGCGTCTTTATCATTCCAAAGTTGTGAATTACTTCTAGAAAGCTCAAAACATGTAGTGATGTAAAATGAATAATTAAAATACAAATACGAGTTTTAGACTATTTCAATTTTAATAGGAAAAGTATTTTGTAGATGTATTTTCTACATATATCCATCCAGTATATCCTTTTTTTAGCCTCATGCTGTATCCCATCAATGTGCTAAAAGTAGAGAGAACTTAGTGTCCAGACACTCCGCTTTCCATTTGCTGTTTAGAACCTGCAACTTGACCTCCTGTGACCCATCGTACATGCAAATACAAAGTGGTTTTGGTCATTTGAAGTGTCGTTGAATTCTTCTTCTTCTTCTTCTTCTTTTTATCAATGGCGTTTCGAGCGTACCAGTTGAGCACAATTCACTTCGCCAATGTCACGTAGAAAGAGAAAAAAGAGGTATCATTACACAGTTGGAGAATGCATGTTTAAAAGAGATCCAGTTGTCGTTGAATTCTTTAGGATTGTAGTTAGTGACATAGGCTATGTAAATCGAAATGGCCTCAGTACATTAAAATATTTCCGTAATTAATTTAGACACTTCAAAATTATATATGTATTTAAATTGCTACAAGTAATTAAGAAGAAAGTATTAGAATTTTTTGGATCTACTTAAATCTAATTGTATTAAAATAAATATACATTAGTATAAAATAATCACTATAAAGATAAATGAGGAACGTGACTGGATCAAAGGTCGAGATTCTAGGTCGAGCTCGAGAGCGTTTGTGATTTCTCTAAATAAGCAATAAATGTTACTTAAGAAGTTTTTGGAAGACAAAGTGACTTTAGGTATATGTAGTATATTTAGTAGTATGTTTTTTTACTACATAATATTAGTTTTACAAGTTAACTTACTTACTTATTAGTTTTACAAGTTACTATATAATAAACTAAATTAATCTAGGTACTAAAAAATAGAAGCGGGAAGTACACGACATCGAAATCTGATTGATTTGTCTAAAACTGTCGTTTTCTCAAGTGTATTTTGAAAGCTACTATCGTGATACTACAAAGTGACATATCATATAGCATTCTAATGCTAAACAGTTTCTTCTCATAGCCGTATTAATAGACTTAGAAATTTCTATATTTTCAGAAAAAGACGGAAAGCGGGGAACGAAGTGTCCTAACACTAGGTTAAAACGTTTTCTGCAGATATACGAAATAAAAGCGTTAATTATAAAAATATATATAATTATAAACAATACTTTGGAATACAAATTTATACAAATTTGGAATCAGTTACCTGTAATAATATTATAAAGTATCTTTGGTTGAATATTCTCACTAAACTCGTGTTTGATAGTCTTACTTTACTCACATTCATATTTCTGGTACTAGCAAGCAGGTACGTCTTATTTAACTCTTACTTATTTCCATTTGACTATACGAGTAATGTTCCGGTTCAATTTTTCCGGTTCCGGCTGTCAAAGTGCGCACACACAATAGTAGATGATCCAGAGGAAAACTTATTGTAAAAATAGAAAAACCAAAAACACTGACGTGTACGAGTACTAAATTGATGAACAGTTTTAATGACTATTCTTGTGAATATAAAACATTGTTCAAAGTGGTGTAATAAACAGTAAAATCTTGTGTTAAAGTTGAACTAATTTGGAGGTTATCTAAGCCGACTTTGTGTTTTTGACAATCAACTGTCATAACTATAAACATCAATCAACTCTATTGACAGTTGTCACCTGTGTTGCCACAATTAATAAATTAGTGCTTACCGGTGAAGACCGATTACGTTTCAATTCACGCATAAAATGGAAATACAACTTGTAACTTTGTTTGATGATATGAAGATAGAAATGCAAAAACAAGCAAGTCTAATCATGCAGAGAATGGAGGAAAAATTGAATCCTATAGTGAAAGAAATTACAGATTTGAAATCCGAAAACAAGAACCTACGTGAAAAAATTGATTATTTAGAACGCGAAACCCGCAGAAATAATATTATCGCCTTCGGAATTACGGAAAAAGAAATTTCAAAACAAAATCTGATAGAAATAGTCACTGAAATTATTCAATTAAGAACAAATATAAACATTAGCCAAAATGATATTAACAACGTATACCGTCTGGGGAAAAAAGTCGTAGGAAGTGCAAAACCAAGACCAATTCTTATCTCCCTTTTACACACCTGGAAGAAGGAACAAATCATGAAAAATAAGAAAAAACTGGGTGAAATCTACCTTACTACCCAAAAAATGTACTAACAAAAAGAAAGGAACTTCAACAGCAACTTATAGAAGAAAGGCAGAAAGGAAAATACGCAGTAATAAAATATGACAAACTCATTATAAAAGATAACACGCAAACAAACGACAAACGAAAACGCCAGCGTTCCTTGACAAGTTCACCACAGAATTATGCCAATCATAGCAGCATACAACCTACAAAAACAACTAAGACAAATAGATCAAACGCCTTCGACATGATGCGAGGGAGAAGTAACTCTCTTACTTCTTGCACTTCCACTTCAAAACACGCATAGGAACTCGGCAGTCGGATAAACAAAATAAACAAACAATATAAAAATATAAAAAAAATATTCCCCAATCCGGTTGGTCACCGTGGGGATTATGACCACCACCCTCCAACAAAAGATAAAAATCAGTTATCGAAGATATACATAGCATCCCTCAATGTACTCACATTGAAAAATGAAGAAAACCTTTTGGAACTCAGTTATACACTCAATCAAATCAAATGGGGTATTCTTGGACTCTGTGAAGTTAGGAGAATCGATGAAAAAATTGTCGCTTATGCAAATTTTTTGCTATATCATATTGGATCAACTCCGGGACATCATGGAGTTGGTTTTATCATAAAACCATACCTTAAACCATATATAGTAGGATTTATTGGAGTCTCAGAACGCATAGCCTTAATGAATATAAAACTACCAGGGTACAAAGATTCATGGACTATTATTCAGATATACTCGCCTACAGAACAGTCAGACATCTACACAATTAATTCATTTTACGTCGACTTAAACACAACTATCCAGAAGTTCGCACATAAAAATCTAATTGTGATGGGTAATTTTAATGGACAAATTGGTGAAAGACAGAAAGGAGAAAATACAATGTTAGGCTCATTCACATATAATAAAAAACCTAGAAGTAGAAATGGAGAAAAAATTATAACCTTTGCCTTAGAAAATAATTTAACCATTCTAAACACTAAATTCAAGAAAAATAATAACAGGATGTGGACCTGGATCTCACCGGACGGAAGAACAAAAAACCAAATAGACTTTATAATGACCAACAGAAATAAATTCTTCACCAATTTTAATGTTATTAACAAATTTAATTTTAATACCAACCACAGACTTATTAGAACTGAACTGCAAATAGACCAACCTAAGAAACCTAGGCCAAGACAAGAACTTAAAAATGTTAAACTTAACAAACATCAATTGAAAACATTAGAGATCTCCCTAAGAGAAAAATTCATAGACTTTCAGGAAAAAACTAGGAACTTAGGCACACAAGGAAAATACGATTGGATAGAGGAAGTTATTAAAATCCAGATACAGTGCATTACAAAAACAAATACCAAATCAAATGTATGGCTATAGGCTGATACTATTAAACTAATGGAAGAGAGAAAGAATTTAATTGATACCAAAGATGCAACAGATAGGCGGAATAAACTTAAAGATATAAGCAAAGAAATAAAAGTAAATATAAGAAAAGATAGGTATGAAAAAAGAATGGAAACAATTGAAAAGTATATAGACAGGACGGGAGGTACAAAGAAAGCTTACAAAGAATTAACTAAATCAACAGACTGGATTGTAAAAATGAAAAACCGCGAAGGACACTGGATTTATGATAGAATAAACATATTAGATATTGCTACATCGTACTACAAAAACTTTATGATTGCAATATCACCAATAGTGAGCCTGACCTTGAAGGAGCATCAGAAGTGCCCAGCATCCTGCAATCAGAGGTTGAAAAAGCTATAGACAGCCAAAAAGAAGACAAAGCCCCAGGACCAGATAGTATAAATAATGAAATTCTGAGGCAATGTAAAGAATCTGTAGCACCTGTCCTCACATCTATGTTCAATGATGTCCTAATCTCAGAAATTATCCCACAACAATGGACCGAATCCAACATCATCTTACTTTATAAGAAAGGGGATAAAAACAAAATTGAGAACTACCGTCCAATTTTTTTTTTTTTTTATATATAATATAGGTGGCAAACGAGCTGACAGATCACCTGATGGTAAGTGAATACTGCCGCCCATGGACATTTGCAACACCAGAGGAGCTACAAAATGCGTTGCCGGCCTTTTAAATGGGAAATTAGCTTTATGTCTAATATATACAAGATATTCGCTAAAATTATACTAAAAAGAATTGAAACATTATTAGACTACCAACAACCCATTGAACAGGCAGGGTTCCGAAAAAACTATTCAGTGATAGACCATATCCATGTAGTACGACAAATTCTAGAGAAATATAATGAATACCAGCTCACATATTATATAGCGTTCGTTGATTACAGCAAAGCATTTGACTCACTGCTTCATGGAAAAGTATGGGAAGCTCTAGTGGAACAAGGAATTGACTACAAATATATACGCCTGATCAAAAATGTATACAGTAGTAGTACAGTGAGAATTCAATTAAAAAAGAAGGGTGAACAATTTAGAATAGCAAAAGGCGTTAGACAGGGCGACCCACTTTCTCCGAAATTATTCTCAGCAGTACTAGAATCGGTTTTCAGAGACATCAACTGGGGAAATGTAGGAATCAAGGTGGATGGTAAATGGCTAACACATCTGAGGTTCGCAGACGACATAGTGTTGTTCGCCAAAACATCCGAAGAACTAACCGGAATGATAGGAGAATTAGCAAAGGAAAGCGGGATAGTTGGACTTGCACTTAACCCTGAAAAAAAATCAATACACCTAGGAAGTTCAGTCATTGAATATACTGACGAATATATATACTTAGGTCAGCTAATAACACAGCAAAATTCCATAAGTAAAGAAGTAGAAAGAAGAATAGTTAATAGCTGGAGGAAGTACTGGGGACTAAAAGAGGTTATGAAAGATAAAAAGCTCCATATAAAACTAAAAAGCAAACTATACAATTCTATTTTTTTTTTACCAGTTCTTATGTATGGCAGCCAAACATGGACATTAACGCAAAACACAATAAACAAACTAAGAACATGCCAACACGCAATGGAGAGGAGTATGTTAAATATTAAGAAAACAAATAGAATTAAACATTATAAGATAAGAAGTAAAACAAAAGTAATAGATATTATACACAAAATCAGAAGACTCAAGTGGAGATGGGCAGGACACATGATAAGAGGAGACGATAAATGGAGCAAAATAGTCACAAGATGGTATCCGAGAGAGGGAAAAATGACATAAGGCTAGTTGCTGGAGCAACATGGAACAGAGTGGCCCAAGAGAGACAAGAATGGAAGAGGTTGGAGGAGGCCTTTGCCGACTGGCAAACGGATCTGCAGAAAATAAATAAGAAACAAATAATAGGCTAGAAGTAGATGATAAACATTAAGTTTTATTTTTAAACTAATTTAATTTAGTAGTTTTAGTAAAAAAAAAATAATAATAATAATAATTTAGTACAACTGTAGTCTAACTTATCACTGTATTAGTTTGTAAGCAGTTCTGAATAAAGGGCTTTTATTTTTTTATACGAGTAATGTTGCAAAAAAAATCTTCATACACACACACGCACACACACACTCACGCACAAAAGGCACGCAAAAAATAATATTTCTTCAAAATATAATTCGATAATTTTTTGTCACTCTTTTCGACGCTTAAATATACATGGAGCTTCAGTCGTTTTTTTTTTAATTTAGCTTGTCAAAGTTATTTTTCTTTTAACTTATTTTATATACTATATGAAATAAATTATTTATTAAATATAAGAAAATACCAACGTGTCATTTAAAACAGTACTAAATTACCAAACTTTCCGGGTAAATAAGTTTCAAAGGGCCCTAGGGATTAGGGCCGATACTGCCACAATAAGAAATTCGAAGACAAATTATCACTAACTTTTCGCACAGTTTGAAGTGGTTAGAGAACATTCTTAGTACTTTAGAGGGCTTAAAGCGTAGTTTATTAGTTTTAAGGGTAATATGTGGCACGTTTATGTTAAAACAAGATACTACTACTCGCTGTACTTCATTGTCTTTTAAAATAAAACTAACTTATTTTAGTTTGATGACACAGTTTTCAAAGTTTTCTTTAAAAACTTAACATGCGATGCTTCTTAGCTTGATAGAGATTAATTTTTCACACAGAAGTATTTAATCATTAACCCTTTAGCTAATTTTCTTATAAGTCTCTTATAAATACCTATAACATTTAAATTTATACCTACATATTATTTGACAGTATGTTATGTGTTTATATTTAAATATATAATAAAATACATTCAAAAATAAAATTATTGAAGCTTAAATGCTTAAATATAGTATAGTAATAATACAAATATGATTCTACATACACAGGTAATGAATAAGCTCATTGTGGTTTAAAATGTAGAAAATTCCCACTTTCAAGGAAATCCCACCAAATTCCATAATAACAAACGAACGTTGTACTTTTACTGTGTATAATATAGAGTTTCACAGGCTTACACGCAATGAACAGACTACCAACATATAGTGGTTGTCATATTAATAATATATATATTTTATTAGCTTCACGCTTTATCCCGTACTTGGCAGGGTAGGCAGAAGGAACTGCAGGAAACAAACGAACCTAGTGTTAAGACACTCCGTTGCCCACTTCTTGCTTTCTCGGTCCCCGCTGTATCTAAATATGAGGTTAAAAGACAAACACACTAAATTTATATTTATAACAATGTCTTGAGAGTTGCCTATTGCTAACATACAAGTACAATACATAATACTCTTGACTTTCTGACTGTAAACAAAATTGTTAGTGGTTTCATCAAAAATAGGGAAACGTTTTACTAGCATTTCCTTGTATTAGGAAGACAAAGTGCGGCGTTGAGTTCCGCAACACAACACATGAAATCGGAAGGCGGAAAATGGAGTATTTTTACACTTATCTCTGCCTACCTCGCTATATGCGGGATGCTGAAAAATAAATAATTTTCTAAAGTAAATGATCTAGGAATCGTCTCATAACTGACAAATGGAAAAGAAAATAGTCTAGCGATGCAAATTGAAATCCAAAGTAAATATAATCCAAGCCGATTGCTTTAAAAGAATATTTATATAATTCAGAAAAGAAACTGTTACAAAATAAATGCGACTTTAATATTCGTGTCGGATACATTTGTTCGTGGTATCATTATATTGTTATACGTTTTCTAATAATATTTATAAAACTGAGTACATTTCTCCGAATTTTTTTTCTACTTTCAAAATATATATTTTATGAATATTAAAAATATATAAGAACATATATGTAGTGAGGGAACTAAATAAATCAAATCTAGTTATAACTTATCATCATTTAGTTTCATCATTTGTAAGGCAATGTATTAAATCTAGAAAATGAAAATAAAAAATCGTCAAGATAAGAAAATCCAGCCTGAAATGTCCTACGTTAAAATAAACTTACATTCTAATTTGATATCCATATATCGTTTCTCATAGCATTTTCATATTAAAAGAAAACAATAAGGTTATAACAATTTATACACATAAAGCAAACGTTTCTTATTATTGGTACCAACTATTTAAAGGGTAGGCTTTCATATAGAACCCGTTTTTACTATTCATACATTATTTTGCAGTTACGGGCGGGTTTTCCCGGAAGGGTTGGAAGGGTAAATATATTGGCTTGCTATATTAATAAATGAAGCGTTCTTTGTAATTTAATTCAAGATAGTTGATAGTTCTAGAATATATATTATGCTATTGTAAATATAAAATATATAGAAAATATCACTTAATTTTAGTATATTAAGTTAAATATAAAAAATTGCTTTTTCAACGTTTTTATAGCATACATCATTAGTAGGAGTTTTGAGAATTCATCATTTTCAATAGATATTTGGATATTTCTTGAATGGACTGGAACTTGTTTACCTGAAACAAAATACGTAAATAGTTTAATTATAATTTACAAAAAATGTATATAAAAGCTCACATTTTTTTAATTAAAAGGGATTTACTTATATTTATAAAATCTTAAGAATTATAAGAGTTCATGTGCCAGTAATTATATAAATTTCTTTACAAGCTGAAGTAACGTGTATAATTAAAATAGTGTTGAATATCAGTACCGCCAAGACCAAGAGACGTGATTTTATTAAGTACCCTGATCAAGTCAATTGGTATACTAAAAGGTAATACGATTCTATTACTACATCAACATAGATTCACGCTTTTATCCCGCACATGGCAGGATAGGCAGAGGGAAATGCAGGAAACATAGGAACCTAGTGTTAAGAGACTTCATTCCCTGCTTTCCACCTTTTTCGAGACATTGTGTGTGGCGGAACTCAATGCTGCGCTATGTGAGAGCGGAGAAGTTTAAATAGAAAAATTTCCCTTATGGGAATCAAATTCAAAAACCGTCGCGTTTACAGACAGACGCTACGCCTCTGCGCCACGATAGTAAATCTACGCCACGATAGTTCTTTGAAAATAAATTTAGAGAAACATACAATTGATTTTAATAAAAGCATTTAAATATTTTATATGTTACAACTGAATTTTAAGCTAGTTGTCGCTAATTGACTTCAAAATTTGTATACAAATTCAGTTTGGATGACAATACGTGGTTAGTAAGGTGTCAATTGTAATTGTAAATTCAATTTGTTGGACTCTAAAAGCGTTTTGTTCAGAACGCCATAATAAAAATAATTGAATTGAAGCTGCGGTTCAATTGTGAACTAAATAAGGACTAATGAGTTGAGTTCATACTCACTGACTGAACTCAACGCAATGCCTTGTCTTGCTAGAGAAAATTGAAAATCTCATTGAGTGTGCGTCTAATCCACAAAAACGCTGTCACTGCGTCACGTTGTATCTACCCCGTGTTATATATTATCATTAATTTAACATAATATATGAAAAAAATATATGAAAAAAATACAGAGAAAATCACTTTTAACCGAAGAGAACAGAAAAAAGAAGAGAAAACAAAACACAATCGTTACCCAATACCATTTACTTATCTCCCAAAATACTGAAGTATGTAAAAATAAATTAGCACTTCGCATATACCTACATACAAAGATTACATTAATAGGGCTTAAAATAAACGTATTTCAGTGCGAAGTGGCAATACACGTCTTCGCTTCGTTTACGGAATGTGAACTTACAATCAATTTGTAGGCCACTTGTCCGCCACTCGCCCGCCTCCCGGTTCATTGTCTAACAACTTGTTATTGAATGATTTGTAGATTTCAAAGTGAGTTGTGCTTGTTGCTTTGTAAGTGTAATTTAAGTTTAAATTTCAATACATTTTTTAAGTTTTTTACTTTAGAGTTGAACATTTCTGCATTTTCTGTCTCATTTTCAAGATGTAGTACGAAACTTAACGCCGTGCTTGGTCTTACTACACCAACTACACCAAAGTTCTTACAGCTACCCGACTAGAGCCTCAATATTACTTGTTTATTAATATCATATTATCATATGGGAAGAGAAAAACCGATAGATACTTAACTACATATTACGTACATATGAAGCGAAGGCCCCTTTTTTATCACTTTAACTTTATCAAAGAAAAGATATATGTATATATATATATATATATATATATATATATATATATATATATATATATATATATATATATATATATATATATATATATATATATATATATATATATATATATATATATATATATATATATATATATATATATGTATATATATATATATATATACATATATACCCTATTAAAAAGTTATTTCTTTTGATTTCATGAACCAAAGATACAGGCTATATAAATTAACTTCATAGCGCTGTACATTGCGGTTACGTGAATTGGAAAATCTTATAAAATAACCAATGGGTGTTCGTGATCTGTTCAATCGTTACACAACATTACCTCCTTTGGAAGAGAACGCTTACCTTAATAAAAATAAAATAAAATTTTATGCATTAACAAACCTTTTACAATGCTAGTACATTGAAACAAAGAAAGATTATAGTAGTCTATGATTTGTAACAATTTTACAGAAACATTTTTTTATTTAATTTAGAGAAATTAGGGCTAAAGTACCTCCCACTGGGAGAAGATTTCATTACTTAATTCTAATTTACTAGAGGGCAAAAGTAAATAAATTTACTATGACACAATGACATACTGTTTGTACCCTCTTAGCCACTATTTTAACTATTTTAAATAAAAATCGTTCACACTGTTTTCAACATATATATTACTTGTTTTCAACATAATATTACTATTTTTTTATTATTTATATCATGTAATTGTATGATTACAATATGTTATGATAACGGGATTGAAGATCGATAGGAGCGCCGCGTCCACCTGTAACGTGCCGTGACGGTATGTGGGTACAATTCTTATTTGGAAAAAAATGGACTTTTTCATTTTCATTTTCTTCGCTTTGGTAACTAGGCAAGCGCGGCGTCAAGTTTCGCCACTCAACCAGCAATGCCTCGAAAAGAAGAAAAGAAGGGTACGGAGTGTTTTAAAACTAGGTCCCCACGGTTCCTATGGTTCCCTCTGCCTACCCTATGCAGGATAAAGCTAAAAAAGTGGGATTCTATAATGAGATATATAAAAAATTAGAATGTTTAAGAAGAGCTGCGTAACAAATTTGACTTTGCGATCATGTTATAAAAGCAACAAAAAATAAAAATAAGATTTTTAAAAGTATAAGTACATTAAGTATAGATAAGTAAGCATTTACCACAAGGAAGGAGAGATTACATAAGTTTCTGATTCTTTGATATATTATTCCATTTGTTTAATATTTTATGCATCACGAGCAACGATAGGAAGCGAGCTTTACAACCTCATAAAAAGCTAATTTCGTTAGAAAGAAACTCATTTTCCTCTTATTAGATATTTACGTTTGCGTGCGTCCCTTAGTAAGGTAAACGAAAATTACAATAGATCTTTGTAAACGTACTAATTTAGTATATACACTGTAGATATTCTTTAATTATTAGTTTTTTTTTATTATCACATTGTACCTTGTCCACATCGTATCACATAGTAGGGTAGGTATCGTGCGACATAGATGCTTTGGGCATGATGGTACAATTTCAACTTTTCAATTCTAATCGAGACTGTAGACTTTATATAAAATGTTCACTCTATATCCCGCACATAGCAAGAACCATGGGAACCTCTGTTCCCTGCTTTTCGCCTTTTTGAGACATTGCGTGTTGAGAATTAACTTCATCCCGCTCTTTGCCTAATTGCCAAAGAGAAAAATGGAAATGAAAAATCCATCTTCCTCGAGTGGTAATCGAAAATACAAACTGTCGCGTTTATAGGCAGGCGCTATGCCTCTGCGCCACAACGGTTATTTAAGTACTTATTGTTTAATTTATTTGTTATTATCTTATCATTTAGCTTCATCTTCACGCTTATTGCCGTAAAACGTGATAAACACAAGGGAATCTAGTGTACGTCCCTATTTTCAATATGAATTCAGAGGCAGAATTCTTCGCCACACTAAAAGACAGGTTCTCCATTTAAACCTCCCGAGAAACTACCAAAAAAAATACAAATACATATTGGGTTATACATAAGATTTTAGGTCTGCGGTATAAGATTTGGTCGAGTCACGTAATTGCTCAGTATGACCACAGCGACGTGTCGGAACAACTAACATCGCACATGAAAGACGGTAAATGACGTTATAACAATCGCAAACAATATAAGCAATATGAAAGAAATACTAATACTTTTATAGTATATTTAGCTTTAAATAAAAGCTATGACTTATGTGTATATGACATCGATAGTGTCTTATAACTTTTCCCAAGCGCCCTGAAATATAAGTTTACTAAACAATAAATTAAATATAAGTTTGTACAAATATTAACATACTTAAAAGTATCAAACATTTTCATATTTATGAAAAGGATTATTATCTCCCAAAGTAAATACTAAATTACAAACTTGAAAATAATTGAAATAACTTATAATAATACTGTGACTTTGATGTTACTAAGTGATTGTTTAATTCATTAATCGGCCATTGCAATAACTTAGTGCCTAAGACTTTGAGGTCCAGCCAACAAATCACCTGTCACGATGTTCAATTATTCACACAAAAGACAAGCGATGGACGAGGGTCTGAGGCATAATTATTATATATAAACTACTGCCAGTTATTAAACATCCAACAACTCCGAATATTACATGAATAATGTATGTGACAATAATGCCTTAGAAATACCAAAGTAATTGCACCAACGTGCAAATGTGATCGATAAAGAATTTAAAATATCATTAAATTTTGATACTTTGTATCTGTTTTAAAGTAGTATTATAAGAGGTTAGTACGTAAGGCTTAATATAACATACTACTCATTTTAAAATGTATATGATGTTTACATTAGAGAAATTGGTAAACAGATCATATTTAACTATAAATACCACTAATGTACAAAAAATGTGTTTAAATTAAGATTAACTTCACTTTATTTCATATAAAACTTAAATTGTATATATATTAGGTACTTTCGACTAAAGCACTTCAATAAAATGAACTTATCAATTCCAACACCCAGCGACACTTCCAAAATAATATTCCACTAGTCAAGTGTGAAACCGAATAACAAATCAAATTTAAATCTACGTTTAGTATCATACACGCGGTCGACACTCCACAAAATGTGTTTTAGCTTCCGCAGCCACGAGTACTACAAACACTGTTATTTTTTCAGACACCTGAAATAAATGGACTTTACCAGGAATAAAGTCACGGTTATGATAGATTGGCTTGGAAATCGGCAAAAAAATATTGCTTCTATGTATGAACTTACTGATTTTTTCAACTTTGTAGGTCTGTGTACGTTTTGGAGAAAAATAATAAACTTATATAAAGACAATATAATAGACCATTAATTTACTCATTTTTAATTATATTTGGCAATGCTTTTTGTCTTTACAAACCTATTGAAACTGTCATATACAACTCAACTCTTAGTTATCAAGAGACTTCGTTCTGTACACCTACGTTTGACGTAAGCGGTGAAGATGATGAATTCAATTTAAGTTAAAGATATTTTCACCTAGTAAAACTTTTACACTATGACTCTGAATTGGAAAACTAAGTCAACTCTCGCAACTGTGAAAAAAGATTGAAAAAATAAATATCAATATTTATTTACATTTAAGCATAATCTTATATAATTTTTCCATAGGAATTTAACAGAGTAACATTTGGAGAGTAACAATTGATATGGCATTATAAATACGAAGGCTTCGTAGACGACTGGCGCGGCGTGCTCCTGGCAAATATCACGGTCTCACCTTTACTTGAGATATGGGCTGTATTATTAACTAACTAAATAACGTTGTTTATTTGAATTTAATTAGTGTATATTTCATATTACTTTTTATCTCATTTATTGCGGCGTTACATTTTAATGCGAAAGAAATGCGAAAATTCGTTCATTTTCTCTTATTTAAAAAGGCAATTTACACAAAATAAAATCAAAGTGGTTATAGTTTCTAAGTTTCTATCCCTCATTCTGGTATACGGAGTGAACACACAAATTGGCACTTATATAAACCTCTATTCTTTTGTCAGTACAATCGAAAAAAAATCGACTTATTATTCAATATTGAACTTGTCTCTCACTTCAGACTTAATTTTTTATGGTAAGTTACAAGTACAAAAATAATTAAATATTAATATTTACGCAACAATAAACTACCATTTTTAAAACAATTTAACCTTTAGACTATGTACTAAATTGAAGTTTTACCATTTAGTAAAAGCACTGTAGCGATTACATAAATCATGCGTTCAATGAACTGTTAAGCAATGAACAGATTCCAGCATTACAGCGATCATTGATAGTAAATTATTCACTACTAAAATAAAATTGAAATGGCTTGGAAATTATATTTTTATGAATATAGTCAAAGTTACAAGAATATAAAAAGCGTTTTGACAATGAATTAAAAAATATGAAAAAACAGTAAAATAATGATAATCGTCGTGTTGCGAGGGCGTAGCGTCTGTGTATAGCGAAGGTTTGTGGATTTGATTCCGATTCGGGGAAAATGGATTTTTTCATTTTCATGGTAACTAGCGTAGTTCGGCTACTCAACACGCAATGCCTCGAAAAGGCGAAAAGAGGGGAACCGAGTGTTTTATCACTAGGTTCTGCGGTTTCCTCTGCCTACCCTGCCATAAGTAAGCACTCTTATGAATTTATGATTGATCAAATACTTATCAGCTCCTATCTCTATTTTAACAGAAACGTCAATATTTGTATTTAGTCCTTGTAATAGAAAAATTAGTATGTAGTTTATTAAAAAATAAACTTTTTGCGTTAATAGAATAATCTTTACTATCACGCATACTCAGTCTGTACACAACATAATTTAATAAAATAAATAATTTAAGCAAATCATTAGCGTCAATTTTGTATATTATCCCTTTTCCTGTAACTTGTGCCTCTTGGGGACAGACGTTAGGGCTACCTAGTCCCTGGACAAAAGAGAGTATATATTTCTATTCAATTTATATTAAATGTACCGTAATATTACTTCACATAGCTTTTACACAAGTACTAACTAATTCTGTTATTATAAAGATTAATGATGAATTAATGATGATGTATTACATTAAATATTGATATTTATTAAGATTAATTAGACTATGAAACGTGTAAATATTAAAATAAATAAATTAAATATTTAAGCGACGACGAAAGCAGTGAACAAGCAACGGAGTGTCTTAACACTAGATTGCTATGGTTTCTGCCATCTGCGGGATATTTAGTTAACTCTTTATTGCACACCAAATATAAATAAAGATACAAAAAAAAATCTTTAAAACAAAATTGGTCAAGCAAGCAGTCTTATGGCTTATAAGCCATTTCTTCTAGACAACCTTTGGGTTAGAAGAATAAAGTGTATGGAAGACGACAATATGATGGTGCAATAAAAAACTTAAAAAAAACGTGAAGCTAAAAAAGTATGTATTGTTTATAGGATTTGTGAGTTTACTGTCATTATCTCATAGAAGTAACAGAAACTACATCGTCAAAGCCGCGAGACGAAAGCTAGTAGCAGAATAAAAGAATTTCAAATATTAATATTAAATTGCTTGCATTATCACTCTGGCACTTTCTGGCTGGAGTACGAAATTCCGTGAACAGTAGTATTTCAGATATCGCACTTGGTAACTACAATTCGATGTCAAAAATATTTTAATATAAACATTTTTCAAATATTACCCTTATGAGAAAGTATCCACGAACTTTCATTTTTTACATTTTTACATCATGTTAATCGTTTCTCTATAACTGACTGTACCACAGGTCCAAGTGATTTTCTATACATTTTGTGACTTGCAAGTGATGTGTTACCTGAGTGACGACATTTATACTGTTGTGTTAAATACAAGTTTTCACTTGTCGTTGTTTCATATATTACATAAGCATCACTCTAAATGGAATTCGAACCTACATACAAAGTGAAGTGCACAGACAAGCCTCTCCAATCCTCTGAGCCATGAGTGTCATAAAATAATAAAAAAATATAACATTTTAACAAATTAAACAAAAATGCTCCCAGTAAAAATACTACGAGAACATTAATTAGACGAGTACAATTTATTATTTCTGTGAACAATGTTCCGACGACACGCTAGGGAACAGACGTTTATGCAAAACGATGACAGCCGTAATCACTTCTGAAAATACGCTATTAGTTGAAATATAATCTCTTAAGAAGCCTTTAAGTGCTAGCTACTACTCAACTAATTAAGTTCAAATTAGTGACAAGATGACGAGATGATGACAGGGCAGGTGTTTGCAACTTTGACATTTGAATATCAGCTATTTGACTTCTTATGATCTTAGGCGTATATGTCAAGGTTTCTACTAATATTATTGACGCTCTATCCTGCTCATAGCAGGATAAGCAGAGGGATACGCAAGAACCTTTGAAACCTAAAGTTAACACACTCTATCCTCCGCTTTCAGTCTTTCAAGCAATTGTGTTTTGAGTCGCGGTAATCAACGCCGCGCTTACTTACCGTAGCGAAGAAAATATATATTATATAATCCATCCTCTAAGAGTGGGAATCGAACCCACAAACCGTCAGACACAGTGTTCGTCAGTCACGGCGTAAAGAATGTCTAATATATACAAAATACTTTTAGGTAAATTTATTATGACATGTATTGATGGTGAAATCTCGTGATATATTTGTAGTTATTTTAAAATATTTCTATTTCACACATACTTTGCATTTAACGAGGTGCTCCACTAAAAATTAAAATATTGAAATTTTATATGATCGTGCATTCATTAACCGCCCTATTTTCTATAATAATACAATAGTGTCAAATACAATTGATATACAATATAGAAAAAGATACGTACTATAGATACATATACCTCTAATACTTACATATCTTCAGAAAGTTATCAACGACACTCGAATAATTATCAACATCTGCTGACTGATAATGACGCCAACATATTGAAGGCTAACTAGTAGGTACTTGTAATAAAATTTATAATCATTATTTTGACGTTTTCGAGACATTTATGATTTAACGTATCTTTCTATATTTATATATAATTCCATTCGTGCCTGCATGATTCAATTGAGTTCAAATACAACATAGTACATTATTTTGTAGCTGAAATATTTTTAAATATTTGTTCATAAGAAGCTAATATTAGCCAAAGTTACAATATCCACTTGTTCCAAAAGCGTAAAATCTCCTGCGTATCGATAATGTAAAAGTAATAATATAATGCTTGAAATATATTACGTGTGTAAAATCTATGAAATATAATGTTGTTGTTGTTTTTGCTACTACAGTATTAATATAATACAGTGTCTCATACAATTGACGTTACGGATTAACATTTACCTATTTCAAAAGAACAAAAAAAGAAATAGCAGAAGCACAATACAATCAAAGTCTTTATTAATGAAATTATTAATTAATAAAATAAATAAATATAGAAATATGGAGTTGATTCGATTCCCATTCGAGGAAGATGTATTTTTTATATCCACTTGTTTTTGCTCTGGCAACTTAGCAAAGCGTGGCGTAGAGTTCCGCCATTCAACACCTAAGGCCTCGAAAAAAAGTGGTAAGCGGGGAATAGAGTGTCTAAACACTAAGTTCCCACAGATCCTGCGGTTTTCTGGTATATACGTGATAAAGCTTTACAAAAATAAATAAATAAATAAATATAATAATCTCTAAATAAGGTTTCCCTATACACAAAAATCTTTAATAACATACCCACAGTATAATCAAATCTGAGTCGCGATTAATTAAACCACTCTAGCACATTCGTACCTATCTACGTATAGGGTAAAGGTGGCCACTACGGACCCGCTTGAGCATTCTCCACACCTAATTTCCATTCGCAAATGGGTCTGAAAGCTGGAATTAGTGGCAGTATGTGGTTCGCATTCGACTGACGTTTACTGGAAAGCCATTTTGAAAGCTGTTTGATTGCTCAATTCAGTCAGTTTTGAGCGTAACTGCCTCTGCATATACTCATCTGGTTCAATGAAATTCAATATTCCTCGTCATTTCGCTTGTTTTGGCAAGTACTTATAAGTGAATACTAATTGGGGTATTAGTAAGATTAATACGTATATTGAAACATTTGTACTGTTAGTTACAGCAAGCCATTTTACTATTAGTTAAAGATTCATTTTTCTCGCGATGGTTGTGAGTTCAAATTCTACTTGAAGAAATTACATTTACAATTATTATTTCCCATAATAATTTCCAACAAAGAGCCAAAGATACAAAAAATAATGTACATGCACAAAATTTGCTAAAATTTCTAAATTTTTTATTGATAATAGGCCATTATAGTTCAACAACTTGACATCAAGCTTTGTTTCATTTCGGGTTCAATTCTTACTAGGAAAAATAAATCAGGTTTACTTTCTCGGTCTAGTAAATATCTTCAAATTGGTCCAAAACTAGGATGGAGTGTCTAAGCTCTAGGTACCCTATACATACTTGCCTATATATTAAAAGTTTGTTTCAGTTAAATTAACTCTGTCAATATTTTCATTGTAATGAAAACCTGAAACTTTTTACTCTGAGACAGGCGTAGCTTACACGGGACAAGTTACAATGACTAAGTGTACTTTAAAGTTATAAGCATAAAGTCCTTTATTCCATAAATCGGTTACTCGAAGTTTATTACCGTGTCTTGGTAAAAACAGCTGATGCTCAATTTACATTACAAGTTTGATGATTCGTTTTACTTGTCATATCGTTTGAGTTCTATACGTTGGAAGTGAAGTTGTGTAATTTAAATAAATTTTATTACATCTGGGTTCGATATACAGATTGTATAACGTTTCAAAATAAAAAAAAAAAAACAATATTAATATTTAAATATTTTTAATATATAATTTTATATAAAGAAGAAAGAAAATGTATAAAATTTTCAACCGCGCCTCTTGGAAAGCGCTCTACCATTATGACCACTAAACCGTAAGTTCTAATCATGCTATGCAAAATCCCTATATCCTTGTTACATATTATTGATGTCGTTGGAGCATCATATTTAAAATAGGGCTAAAAAAGAAAATCAATCAATTTCTTCTTTATATTCAATGACTTTTCAAATATTGTATGAGACGTCAATAGTTTAATCTATTCGCGGGAAGAATCAAATTAAAAACCATGGCATATACATATAATTAGATATTTCATAGCTACACCGAGACGGGGTGTGCTAAATACTATTTTTTTACAGCTTCACGTTTTATTACGTACATAGCAAGGTAGGCAGACGAAGCCGAAGGAACCGTAGGAACTTAGTGATAAGACAATCCGCTTCCGCATTCCGCCTTTGTCCGAGCATATTGAGTGGCAGAACTCAACGCCGTGCTTTGCCTAGTTGCCAGAGCGGGGAAAATGAAAATGAAAAATTTATCTCCCCGAGTGGGAATCAAACACACAAACCGTCGCGTTTACAGACAGACGCTACGCCTCTACGCCACGACGGTCAAGTATTAATTAGTGTGGCTTAAGAAATATCAATTTGAAATTACTATTATATTAATCTTTACAGGCCAAAATGTAACAAGTTTCGTCGAAGTCTTAATCTATTTATCCAAAATTCAGTGGATAATCCTGTAGAGGCTTAAAGCAAATTTTGGCAACCATATAGATATTCAAAGTTATAAATTTGGAACCAAGCCATTCTAAGCAACTCTAAGTTTTATATGAATAGCAACATGACCTAATTTTATTAGAATATGTTTACGTTTAGGGCTATTTTCAATTAATTTTCTTAAAATTTTTCAATAATCAAGTTAAATCAAGTATATGTAACTGGTTGATATCGTTAATGTCTTGCTACTCAAAAAGGATAAATTTACAAACATATAAGTTGTGATACTTTATTTATGATATAAATTAAATATCGCAATATATAAAATTACATCGAAAATTGTGTGCGGAGAGTCTTAGGTTCCTGCGGTTTCTCTGCCTGCGGTAGGTAAAGATAAATCTATAAAAAAACTATAAAGAAGACTATTGACGTTGCAACGCAAATATAAGTTTAATTATAATTATAATACTTTCATATAATGTAACGTTAACTAATATTTGAGTTGAAGCGTACGTACAATGTTTCTGTAGGACTTAAACGCCTCGGGGCCTTCATTCTTCGCGTAGTGAAGGCTTCGTTAGAAATTTATTACCCCATGTTATTATAACAAGAACATCTGTAAGGTAAGCTTAAAGTAAGCTTTAAGTTAATTGTGATTCAAAAGCTTGTATTCATATTAATATATTATTAGGCTATTATTATTTATTAGCTGGATACCATGATATTATATATATATATATATATATATATATATATATATATATATATATATATATATATATATATATATATATATATATATATATATATATATATATATATATATATATATATATATATATATATATATATATATATATATATATATATATATATATATATATATATATATATATATATATATATATATATATATATATATATATACTAAATAATCTAACTTTACATTATTGTCCATAATAACAACTTAACTCAATCAGAAGCACCACTAACAACTACATTATAGAAACAACTTTATTTATAGCAAGTCTCAATTAATATGTCTACGGGCGCTCCGTTATCATTACAAAGTTGTTTTATTACTTTCTACAAAGCGGAAAGCTGCAGGTAAACATTGTACAGTGAAATTGCATTTATTTTTAATATTTATCTGAGATCTATATAAGAATTGCAGGTAATTTAGAAATGCAGGCACAAAAGGCTTGTATTTAAATAAAAATGTAATATAAAGCATATAATAACATAAAAATAAAACTATTTGATTTTATTAGTGGAACAACCACTGTGCAGTGCTGTTAAACATTACCTACGCCATGATTACTAGTTCGATATTCACTAGGAGGAAAAGCTACATCATAATCTGGCTTAAACGTGCTTCTATGACAACGTCGTCATGAAATAAGATTTGTTTATGACACAAACAGTCTAAATGCCCGCGGTTACTCTAACAACAGTTACAGCAAATTACATTGAAGCGGTAAAACAGAAACGGAAACAAAAATAAATAATTCGAACCAGTACTTCCTGACAGTTGACGTGGCATGCTCATAGAAACTCTTCACTTTTTTAATATTTCAGTATGAATTCATGCATGCATGTATGTATGTATGTACATGTTTACATTATGCTTATCTTGATATTTTCATATATAACTGTAAAATAATTAAAAATGAATAGAAGTAAATAACAATATACAACCCAACTAATACGTTAATCATTTATCAATCGTCTAACTATAGGTCAATAAAACTTGCCCATTGACCCGATTCCACTACGTTTGACCTTTCAGCGTTTTCACGCATCGCTCCTCTAGACAGTTACACAGACGGTTATTTTAGTATTTGTTCTACTTTTAATGTTGTGTGAATTTTACAGCGTAAAGTATTTATTAATTCAGATGTGATTTTCTGAGGTAAAATAAATAAAAATATATTTTCACATTTTATGAGCTGAGAGAGAGAAGTAGGAGTGTTGTAAGATTTCTATATCACTATATATAGAAATTGAAATAACCCATACAAGGTCGAGTTAGTAAGGAAACACTTATTTATTTACATTGGATATGAAAACTGAATTTATGTATCTAGTTTAGGATACACGTAGAGTGTGTATATATATATATATATATATATATATATATATATATATATATATATATATATATATATATATATATATATATATATATATATATATATATATATATATATATATATATATATTTGAAAAATATACATACACATGTGCGTTGTACATACATGTTTTAATTTACATACATAGCATAACTGTAACAATCATTCTTAATTTTTGGCAAACAAGGTTAAGTGAGGTTAACGTCTTGCCAGCTGACCTTAACATTAAAGGGTCTTGAACTATTCCAACAGAGTAAAGTGTAATAAATCGATTGTAAAAAACTACTGAAACAAATAAATATCATACGAATTCAATAAATTTGTTTAATTCATTCAAAGTTATTTTTATTAGGCTTATTCTTTAGGTTTTAGGTCATTAGTAAACCTCTATGCAAATAATATGCCCCATGACAACATATGCAGATTGAGAATTAAAAGAATACTGAAGATAGAAAAATACGAATTTCAAATTTTTATATGTTGTCTATAAGTATATTTACTAATGTGGATCCAAAAATATAAAAACATAAAAAGAATACTTTTAACTTATTGTATATTATCACTAATATTAACTAATTTAACAAAATTAACAAAAATCTATCTAAATCATCACATTTGTCGCGCATATTGAACACAATATCTCGAAAATTACGTCATGTTTTGCTAAAAATAGTCGCCAAAATGCGTTTCGATGGGCATTGTGTCGCGGCCGCGCAGGAAACGCTCCTCTCGACAATCCTTCGCCGATTGCCACGATGAATATGAAATTGGTCGAAATGCTTTTCCCATAGAATGGTAATGCCCCGACAATACGTATAATCAAATTTGCTTTTCAATATTCTCGTTTTGTGTGCTACGTTTGTGGTCTTGGAAAAAAAGGTTTTGTTTATAAATAGCCTTATATTGATGAGTCTATACTATATATTTTTATTGTGCATTGATTTTTTTAATATAAAACTGGCCTAATATACAAAATGTATACATATCTAATAATATAGTTAAGTAAGTTTGGGGACCGTCGTGGCGCAGAGGCGTAGCGACGGTTTGTGGATTCAATTCCCACTCGGGGAAGATGAAGATTGTTATTTCGTTCTGGAAACTCGGCAAAGGACAGCCTCGGAAAGCGAGGCCGGAGAAAGCAGGGACTGAGCAACGGAGTGTCTTAACACTTGGTTCCTACGGTCTATGCAGTTCCCTCTGCCTACCACGCCATGTGCGGGATAAAGCGCGAAGCTAATAAAAAGTTTATTACAAATATCGTATATCGCATCATACGTGCCATTTTCTTCATGTGCACCACAAATATTTACGACAAATTGTTCAGACAATTTCCTGTGGAGAGCTATTACACGGCTAACTGGGGTAAGCTGTCTGTTGGCTCGAACGTGTTCAAATATTTGACGACGACCACTACAGGATGAATTTCGGAAACACCCACAGACAGATCGTTAAAGGAGTTTGCATTTAGCATTTACTACTTTGCCGATCATACACACTAACGTTTGCTTTATTTTTATTCATTAGCCTAATCAAAGTATAGTAACTACATTATGCTTGCTAAAAAGACGGTAACAAAACTTTATCTGTTAAAATTTGAATGACGCTGCAAGTTTTATATGATGGCTTTTCGATCATATATATATATATATATATATATATATATATATATATATATATATATATATATATATATATATATATATATATATATATATATATATATATATATATATATATATATATATAGTCCTGTATATGTGATTACATTATTTCCTCTAAAACATGTTTTGTTTAAAAATATATAACTACTAATATTCCCTTTAATGTAATATAATAATTCACATATTATAATAAAATAACAAGAAAATTGTGTCTTAAACATTTTATCGAATAATAATACAGCCAGATGTAAAAAATATTAATATATTTATCTATGACTTTTAATTTTTTAGTCCGTACATGCCACATTTTTTGGACCTACATGGCGCTTTTAATTTGTTTTTTTTTTTTTAATATATAATTGTTAGATCTTGGCAATGTCTAAGAAGACATTTATTTTCTACATTCAAAGCACTGACAAAGACCAGGTAAATTTATTATAATAAATAATGAAATTGTACCATAAAGAAAACGATCAAACAAGATTTAAAGAAGCACTTTCCATCATATAAAAAATTTAAATCTTATTACCACCTGAATATCAAAATAGAAGGCTTAATACTTACAGTTATAAAATAAGAAGGCTTTTAACTAAACATTATTGGGCGTGATGAATATTTTTCATATGAGAATCCAAGATCTTTAACATCCAATATAAAGCTAGATAGATATTTGCAAAAAAATGCTAGAAAAAAGTGTTAGGAATTTTCGATTGCAATAAATCGATAGAATAGTGCAAAGTTAAAATAGGGCAAAGTTATCTCCATCTACTAGTCTTACATATTTAAATAACATTAAAACGTAAAATGACCCTGTAGACCAGACCATAGCACAATTATTTTATAATATGATATGGCCGCACATTTATCGTTATGGAAATATTGAAGCTTAATAGAAAAATCTACATTGTGGTTACAAATCTTATAACAACGCTATGATGTTTTCTATAGTAGTATAATATATACCTAGTTCATAATGGACCATTAGTGCACTGTCAAAGGAAAATATCTTCATTATTACGTAATATCTGTATCCTCTATTATTTAAAACTAAGCATAATAATCTAAGCTCTTTGTAAAAATTTATGCATTAAAAAATATATAACATTATATAACATGTTTTATTAAAGGACTGTTAAGTTCATTATAATTAATATTAATTCTATATACGTAGATATTAACAGTAATATAATCAATATTTATGATAAGCACGTATAGTATAAGTTAAAAAGGGTACAGACCAAGCGTCTGTAGTGTCAATTATATTTCAAATAAAAAATATAGCAACTTTTACTAAGATATACATTACCGTGAGTTATCATATCAAGAAAATAATTTACTTTTATGATTATTAGCGATAAGTCAATAACGTTATCAATATGATGAGATATTTTATGGCGCCCAACGTGGGGTCATATAAATTTAATTTATGTGTCCTGCGCAACGTTATTCCAACGATAAGGGCGAAAATCACATGATTTAAGAAATCACATAACACAAATACAATAAACTTAGCACCACAAATATATTGAAAGTATTCATATATACTTATATAAACTTATTAGCAGTTAATTGCCTTCGTTTTAAATATTTTATGGAACTTGACTTACGCTGAGTGTGAAAATTTACACATAATTTTTACTTATTGAAATGATCTTGGTAGGAATACTATTTACTACTACAATATAAATCCATTCATTCATTCAGTTAATATACCTAGCCTTTTCTTGTTTATATACTATTTTTCACTCAAGATATGTTTGTTTTCTTCTTTTTTTGTTCTTAACAGTTTAGTTGTAATTTTGAAGAAATTTTAGATCATGTTCTATATAAATGACTGTATTTTTGATATTTTGTGGGAAAATAAATATATGTATTTATAATATATATTTTCAATATTATTTCTGCGAGTTATATTTGAGATAGAAACTAGATATCCCATCTAGTTTCAATTCTTACAATTTAAGTATTTTAATTATTCGGTATGATCCTAGAATATATGTGTTACACAATGCAAACCAAATATTTTATACGTTAGTATAGACTTAAAAAATATTAAACGTACATAAAATTCATTTCACATCATAAGTTAGTCAATCAAACATGGTAGTAAGTTGCACAAATTTTTCTCCACAACTTGGATACTTTCCAAATGACGTGCCACTTTGTAGCTCTATGTAAATGTGAAGTCTGACCGTCCATTAACATTTAAACTGTCTGTACTGCACCTACACAGTATGTACGCTTAAACGCTGGTCTAGACTTAAATGGAATACGTGTACAGCGTACAGTGTACTGTAAGCAATTACAATTAGTGCAATTGTTTTTAGTACTGTTAGAATGGTAAATGTATGTTAGGCATCGAGCCTGAGCTTTTAGAAGGAAGCTTTTTACCTTTTTGTGTATTGTATAACTAATTGATTAAAAATAATAATTTATTTATTACTTAATTGATAATGATACAATATGATTGACAGTGGGATTGTTTATAAAATTTCATTATTATTCACAATATGTTGACGATGTATCATGACATTTTAAAATTTAATTAAAATATTGACCATGTAAAATTAATAGAACGTAATTAAAATTATATTAATTTAATAATTTATAATTTGTAACAGGATTGTGCACTATAATTATTTTAAGATTATTGTTAAAATGTAATTTAAACTGACATTTGCATGCCATGAAAAGGCAGATTATGAATGCACTTGTAAAAATTTTTAACATCTCTGTAACCATGATCTTGCAAATAAAGTATTTGAATTTGAATTTGATGTATAAATCGAAATTATTAATAATATAGAGCGCTAACGAGTCCAAAGTGTAACGTGTCAAGGATAACAAGTCGACTGTCTCATTATTTATAATGTCACTGAAAGAATTTTGTTGTAAGCCGTAATTATTTTGGTTTATGTTTGTACTAGTAAATTTCATTTTTTGCATGTCTGTTACAAGTATCCTATCATAATAGACTCACTCACTCACTAAATAGACTCACAAGTCGTCACGTTACTGTAAAGTAGGATATCTTTAAACAAGACCTATAGTGTATTATTAAGGGATTTTAATGAAATATTAAAATGATGTTTTCAAAATAAACACTTTTTATAACACAAACACATCCCTCTTAAAGCTTTACTGTAAATAAAATAGAAGTAGCAAATAAAGCTATTTAAGATTTCGACCACACCAAAGCCAAATTCGGTGTATGACCTGAAATAAAAGCGGAAAATCTCATCATTACAAAAGTATCACGATGATACTTTTATAATGAGAATGAAGAATTATTTGATCATTTAATTATATATATATATATATATATATATATATATATATATATATATATATATATATATATATATATATATATATATATATATATATATATATATATATATATATATATATATAGATATATATATATATATTTTTTTTTTTTTTTTTTTTTTTTTTTTTTTTTTTTTTTTTTTTTTAGCTTCACGCTTTATCCCGCACAAGGCAGGGTAGGCAGAGGGAACTGCAGGGACCGTGCGAACCTAGTGTTAAGACACTCCGTTGTTCAGTCCCTGCTTTCTCCGTCCCCGCTTTCCGCCGTTTTCGAGGCATTGCGTGTTGAGTGGCGGAACTCAACGCCGCGCTTTGCCTAGCTTACCAGAGCGAAGAAAATGGAAATAGAAAAATCCATCTTCTCCGACTGGGGATCGAACCCAGTAACCGTCGCGTTACAGGCAGACGTTGCGCCTCTGCGCCACGACGATATATATATATATATATATATATATATATATATATATATATATATATATATATATATATATATATATATATATATATATATATATATATATATATATATATATATATATATATATATATATATATATATATATATATATATATATATATATATATACATGTGTGTGTATGTACATATAACATACGTAAGCTCTCTTGAATACATTTAGTAACCAACATATTGTACCCGATGTATCCTACATTTCAATCCTGTATGCAACGTGGGTGTAATAGAATAGTTTATTCATATTTGATTTGCCTTTGGTGGAACGTATTGAATTGTTTTCTGCTGTATTTTTACGGAGATAGAATAACATTTATATTGCTGAATAAACTTGAATAATAAAACATTTTCCAATAAAGAATCTCGGTTATTAATACTTTTATTCAACTACATACGAGCAAATATATAAATATATTCACCTAAATGTATATATATATATATATATATATATATATATATATATATATATATATATATATATATATATATATATATATATATATATATATATATATATATATATATATATATATATATATATATATATATATATATATATATATATATATATATATACATTTAGGTGAATATATTTATATATTTGCTCGTATGTAGTTGAATAAAAGTATTAATAACCGAGATTCTTTATTGGAAAATGTTTTATTATTCAAGTTTATTCAGCAATATAAATGTTATTCTATCTCCGTAAAAATACAGCAGAAAACAATTCAATACGTTCCACCAAAGGCAAATCAAATATGAATAAACTATTCTATTACACCCACGTTGCATACAGGATTGAAATGTAGGATACATCGGGTACAATATGTTGGTTACTAAATGTATTCAAGAGACCTTACGTATGTTATATGTACATACACACACATGTATATATATATATATATATATATATATATATATATATATATATATATATATATATATATATATATATATATATATATATATATATATATATATATATATATATATATATATATATATATATAATTAAATGATCACATAATTCTTCATTCTCATTATAAAAGTATCATCGTGATACTTTTGTAATGATGAGATTTTCCGCTTTTATTTCAGGTCATACACCGAATTTGGCTTTGGTGTGGTCGAAATCTTAAATAGCTTTATTTGCTACTTCTATTTTATTTACAGTAAAGCTTTAAGAGGGATGTGTTTGTGTTATAAAAAGTGTTTATTTTGAAAACATCATTTTAATATTTCATTAAAATCCCTTAATAATACACTATAGGTCTTGTTTAAAGATATCCTACTTTACAGTAACGTGACGACTTGTGAGTCTATTTAGTGAGTGAGTGAGTCTATTATGATAGGATACTTGTAACAGACATGCAAAAAATGAAATTTACTAGTACAAACATAAACCAAAATAATTACGGCTTACAACAAAATTCTTTCAGTGACATTATAAATAATGAGACAGTCGACTTGTTATCCTTGACACGTTACACTTTGGACTCGTTAGCGCTCTATATTATTAATAATTTCGATTTATACATCAAATTCAAATTCAAATACTTTATTTGCAAGATCATGGTTACAGAGATGTTAAAAATTTTTACAAGTGCATTCATAATCTGCCTTTTCATGGCATGCAAATGTCAGTTTAAATTACATTTTGACAATAATCTCAAAATAATTATAGTGCACAATCCTGTTACAAATTATAAATTATTAAATTAATATAATTTTAATTACGTTCTATTAATTTTACATGGTCAATATTTTAATTAAATTTTAAAATGTCATGATACATCGTCAACATATTGTGAATAATAATGAAATTTTATAAACAATCCCACTGTCAATCATATTGTATCATTATCAATTAAGTAATAAATAAATTATTATTTTTAATCAATTAGTTATACAATACACAAAAAGGTAAAAAGCTTCCTTCTAAAAGCTCAGGCTCGATGCCTAACATACATTTACCATTCTAACAGTACTAAAAACAATTGCACTAATTGTAATTGCTTACAGTACACTGTACGCTGTACACGTATTCCATTTAAGTCTAGACCAGCGTTTAAGCGTACATACTGTGTAGGTGCAGTACAGACAGTTTAAATGTTAATGGACGGTCAGACTTCACATTTACATAGAGCTACAAAGTGGCACGTCATTTGGAAAGTATCCAAGTTGTGGAGAAAAATTTGTGCAACTTACTACCATGTTTGATTGACTAACTTATGATGTGAAATGAATTTTATGTACTTTTAATATTTTTTAAGTCTATACTAACGTATAAAATATTTGGTTTGCATTGTGTAACACATATATTCTAGGATCATACCGAATAATTAAAATACTTAAATTGTAAGAATTGAAACTAGATGGGATATCTAGTTTCTATCTCAAATATAACTCGCAGAAATAATATTGAAAATATATATTATAAATACATATATTTATTTTCCCACAAAATATCAAAAATACAGTCATTTATATAGAATATGATCTAAAATTTCTTCAAAATTACAACTAAACTGTTAAGAACAAAAAAAGAAGAAAACAAACATATCTTGAGTGAAAAATAGTATATAAACAAGAAAAGGCTAGGTATATTAACTGAATGAATGAATGGATTTATATTGTAGTGGTAAATAGTATTCCTACTGAGATCATTTCAATAAGTTAAAATTATGTGTAAATTTTCACACTCAGCTTAAGTCAAGTTCCATAAAATATTTAAAACGAAGGAAATTAACTGCTAATAAGTATATATATATATATATATATATATATATATATATATATATATATATATATATATATATATATATATATATATATATATATATATATATATATATATATATATATATATATATATATATATATATATATATATATATATATATATATATATATATATATATATATATATATATATATATATATATATATATATATATATATATATATATATATATATATATATATATATATATATATATATATATATATATATAAGTATGTACGTCACTTGTAAAATCCTAAAATGAACATGAACTTAATATAAGAAAAATACGTTTCGTCTAACGTGTAGGCTCTTTATTTGGAAGTGAAAGCCTATATTTATATAATAATAGTTATATATTTTATTTCACCTTTGGCAAATATAATCATTACAAAAGTTTAGTTTTCTACAGAAATACCGCGGGATAATGCTCCTACGTCGTTGATATTTGGGTCACAATGTATGGAATTATAAACACGGTCACGGCAATACCGTTGGGAATTTAGTTCGTTTCAGAACTCGCTACGTACGCGTTGTAGAGTATATAATGTTGTGTAGTCGAGTCGGAGGTAAGTGTCACGAGATGAGTTATAGTTTTGTTTTAATGAAATTAATTCAGAATTTATATTTCTTAACTTTCTGCTTTATCACGCTCATGGTAAAGTAAGCAGAGAGAGCCGCAGGAACCATGGAAATCTACCTAGTTGTTAAAACATACTGTTTCTCGCTTTTCGTCTTTCAAAGCATTAAATTTTGATTAGCAGAATACAAGGCGACGCTTGGCCTTGTTGCCAAAGCGAAAAAATGAAAAGAAATAAGCAATCCATTATTCCGGAGTGGTAATCGAACCCACAAACCGTCGGGTTTCCATGTACATGCTACACGATTCGCTACGAGGGTCCCCTTACAATATAATATATAATTTAGAAGATACGGAAAATCATAATTTTGTGTTAAAACACTACGTTCTCTTTGTCGATATCGCATCCCGAAATCAATTAGTTTTATCCAGACTACTACTACTAGTAAAATTAAACAATTTGATATAACTATACATTATTGTAAAATTGTCTATATACATATATATACAATATAACAATTTTTAATTTATACAAAAACTGCTGTAAATTTCTACCTGTAGGTATATACGACTTACATGTAAAAATTTTATATAAAATACAAAAACACCCAAAATTACAATACCCTTGTCTATCACCATCATCATCATCATCTCTACATCTAAATCTTGAATGATTTTTTTTTATTTCTTTGCTCTGGTAACAAAACAAACGCAGCATTGACTTTCGGCACTGGTAACAGAGTATCTTCAATACTATAACTTCCCTCCATATACTCTGCTAAATGAGGGAAATATCGTGCAGCTATTTTTTCTCTGCACCAGAAAGAACTCAATATACAGTGGCAACTCGCATTAAGGATCCACTTTTATTTCGTGAAGTTCATGAATTTCATCATATTGGCTTCGTTCCAGCAGAGGCTATATTAACTGATTCACGGCTTTCCATTGGTATCCTCTCCTAGATCTTTTAAACGAACGTATATGTGCCGATTGCAACACTGCAAGATTAAAGATAAAAGATAGAGGCACTGTAGATGAACGATTGTCAATTGACAAACGTTCGTACATATTTTATTAACGATTGATTCGTGTCGTTTTCCATATTTTGATTCTTTTTGACAACACAAAATGTAGCTTACCTTACCATAAGCCATCGATGATAAAAGTGAAAAGTTTAGTAAAAATATATCAATCACATTTCACATACATAATATATATATATATATATATATATATATATATATATATATATATATATATATATATATATATATTATGAAAATGTAGTAGCAATCCAATTCACGTATAGTACTAAATTTAGTACCAGCAACCATCAAGCGCTGTACCTATTAGAAATACCAAAATACCAAAACAAGACAACAGCTAGCCGCAACATGAATCTATTCGCGATATTAAAGCTTGCAAACTATTCCATAATGAGCGACCCTCGTTATCCGGAGCGTGATATAGCTTTAAATATCCATTGTTCCAAACCACCGTATGGACGGTGTGGAGACCACACAGACTGTTGTATACACTCATTGACAGCTGTGTATTTAATGGACTGATGATACTTTAGCTTGTCAAGTTCAAGTTTATAATATGCAAATATTATATATAATATTATTAAAAAAATATATGCGGTTATATTTTATTTTTATACGTAGGTAAGTATTTAACATTTTTGCATTGTAGACCGAAATCGTTCTTTCTGAACTTTCTAGTCATATAGATACGCAAAATAACTAATTATTTGAAAATAAACATTTAAAAGATATTGAAATCAAGTCAAGATAGAAGAAATATTAAAAGACGTTAGACTTCATTTGACCTTAGAGCATATAGCGTTGATAATAATGGATGAGTGTCACGTACAAAGCTTGAGCCCCATATATGAAGAGGTTAATGACTGCATACCAAAGGAAGAAAACTATGGATGTTACACAAATATATTTTTTTCTAGGGAAAGGGGATTATAACAGGCAAGAGAAGGCAGAAGGCAGAGAGTATCTAGTGTCTAAACACTCCGCTCACGGCTCGGGAAAGTGTAAACACGTGTGTTACTAAATTTATTCATTGTTAGGATAGTAATAGAAACTAAGAAAATTAGATATAAATACAAATAATTTTATTTATATAAGTTAAAAAATGAAATTAATGTAGACATTTAAAAACATGATCACATGTAAAAAAATAAACAAAAAACTGTTGCGAAAATTATTTCATTCATATTGACATTTTTAAGTGAACGTCAGTTTGTATCGACGCAATTCCAATTACGCTTTAAAATGACATATGGCAATGTCAAATAAAAAAGTAACTCTTGTAGCTCAGTTGGTATATAGGTACTATCTGCGTCCGATACTTGTGGGTTTAAATCCAATATCGGTTATTAGACAAAAACCATTATTTTAATTATTTTCTTAAAAAGTATGGATTGGTGAATTATGCAGAATTTAATAATTAACAATATTTAGGCAAACAACGAACTTAAAGCTTTGTATTGCTTTAATAAATTTTTAATTATCTTCAATGTATATATAAAAACTTTTGTTAAAATGAACCTATAAATATGACTGTAATTAAGAAACAAGTAAAATAAAATAGACAGAATTTAAAGCTAATAGACAAAAAATACATTTAGAGTAGGTACCAGGATACACCAGCCTAATCTAGATGAAAGAGAATATTTGCGAATATTTGCGTAAGACAAAATGAAGTCTGAAGTGGTTACGTGACCGCGCATATGCATTAGACAGGAGTGTAGTATCCACACTAGTTGTCGCATTTCACTTTTGTCATAGAAAATATGGAATATGGAAATAATTGTAATAAGTTATCGTTACCTTTAAGTTTGTTTCTGCAATACTTTATGGCGAAGCGAGAGTGTGAGTTAAAATTCTGTGTGTTTTATTAATATGTATGATCCGTACATGTTTAAGTGTTTATATAAAAATATAAAACGTATTTCTATTCTGTAGAAATTTCGAGATCATTTAATAAATAAAGAAATCATTCAAGCATTTTTCCTATATGTATGCATGTTCTCGCATGTCACATATATATATATATATATATATATATATATATATATATATATATATATATATATATATATATATATATATATATATATATATATATATATATATATATATATATATATATATATATATATATATATATATATATATATATATATATATATATATATATATATATATATATATATATATATATATATATATATATATATATATATATATATATATATATATATATATATATATATATATATATATATATATATATATATATATATATATATATATATATATATATATATATATATATATATATATATATATATATATATATTTATATATAATAATGTAATACACGATTATTTATTTCACACAAAGAGTAAGAAACTATGCGAAGCGTTAATTTTTCAAGTCCAAAACACATATTCAATACGGAAAATGTTACTAACCGATGTTTACTTCACTTTAGATAGAAAAAACGCAGGATTGGCAATCATACTACAAGCATTGTCCCGATAAAGGCAAAAACAGACAATAGAATATGGTACAGCTTTTTCCATTTGCCTTTCGATGGAATTTTAAAACATAAAAGTGATTGTTAATTATATATGCTATTTTTAGAATTGTTATATATTGCTTAACTATAATTCTTTATAACCTTCCTTTTTTTATTCAAAATGCGTACATAATTTTAACTCGAATACAGCATTATAGAATATAGCGTTTAATTGTTACAATTTATTTCTGCTTTAGGATATAATTTTTGCGTTCCTTAGTATGGAATGACATTAACAAAGTATTAGAATAGTAATGGAACAATATAGTTAATAAATAGATCTTTGATTTCCGCGATTTTTAAAGTATTTAACACAAACAATTTAAACGGATTATTTGCACAAACAATTTATTCGCGTATACTATATACTATAATTTTTTGGAAACCCAATGTTTCGAACATTTTGCAGTAGTCCTTGTAGACTGACAAACCCACCTCAGTCTAGTTAGTTTTATATGAAATAGTATAGCATATTTTGTGTTTCACTCAGAAAGTTACCCCACGAAGAAAATTTTTATGGTAGTTGACTAAATGTCTAAAACTCATAATTATATCCAAATAAACAGTAATTGTAGACATAAATACAATTCCCTACATTTCCCACTATAGCTAACAAAGTGCCAATGCCAATATTATGTTGTTTTTACGAGGAATACCAAATATCCATATACTAACATATCTAACTGTCACTCAATTAAAAGTAAATAGCACTCCTGATGTCCTGCGAGACACACTGTGACGTTGTCTAAAATCTAAGGATAAGTAAAAATTAATTCTGAATGGAAAACAAAGCGCTATATGTCATATTGTTTTTATAAAATCCTTTTTCACGTACAGTTATATTAAAGCAACAAGGATTTTAGTATAAAAACAGTAAGATGTAAGGGGAAACCTCGGTTGACTTGCGAAGACACAGTATCGAAGATACTGGAGGAAGGTTAGGGAAAAAGCATGGATTCCCCAGAGAGCATGTATGAAGAGGCTAATGACAATGGATGAGACGAAAGAGGTATGCAGGGACCGCAGCGTTTGGCGCTCTGTTCTCTCTGACTACCCCACTAGGGATAAAGCGTGAAGATATGTATGTACGCATGTATGTATGTATGTATTTGTAGTTACTATACACTAATTATAGCTACAACCAAAGAAATTAGTATTCATAAATAGATTATTCATTAAACTCCTACAAATAACACCCAAACGTTTAAATTATACACAAGCTTATTTGGTTAGGTAAGCTCACTCTATTGTTTGACAATTGACGCTCAAGAGCTGACTATATTATCGTCCTTATTTCATGGAGATAAGGTTTAAAACTGCTCGAATGTCATTAGCAGTGTTTAGGTTAGTAAATAATTAATTAAATCATATTATTACATATTGATCGCAGTAAGCACATGTAATGCAGCATTTGATTGGACTTCAAACGGAATTGACTGGCGCTAATCAAACTGTTATCACGTGAGAGCATTAGCTTATATTAGTGATAACTCATTATGTAAATCCATAATTAAAATTATTCTGATAAAGATTCTCCATATAATATCTTTAGTGTACGATTTTTATACGAAACTCTTAAATTAATCGCGTCTTATTAAAAAGCTAATTTTAAAAGCTTATAAGCTCTAAAGATCTTAAATAAATATAATAAGTTTAGAATCAGAAAACTACGAAGTGGTTTTAAACAAATTTAAAACAATAAGATTACCACTAAGAATGATACTTAATATATTGTACATATATTTTAGTGCAATAGTTTCTACATTGTCATCATTCCTTACTGATTTTCAGGTATATGCTGTATCAAGCAAATCAATTAAAGCAAAGAAAAAAAAAGAAAGAGAACTAGACATGACACTTTTCAAAGCACTGTTTTTTCCACATCCCATTCGAAGTTAAGTTATTACGTGTCATGGATCGCCGAGCAAATATTAATTTATAACAAAAAATATAGGATAGTCATAATTATATATAAGAATTCACTAAAATAATAACAGATATTTCAAAAAAATATGAAAATTTATTAAAATTTACAGAGAATATTCAGTTTGAAAAAATAATATAACATAAAATAAAAAACGCATTTCTCGGTTAAAATCAACATAAGCCGAGGCCGGTCGTTTAGGATGTTTCGCTTCCTTTATTACATTTTGGGAACGTAATGTTTTTAATTAAACAAAGCAAGTAAACCTCAAACTCAGCTAATTAGAGTTTAACAATGAATGAAATTTATTAACCCATTTGCTTAAATAAAAGCCTATGAAGTGTAAAAAATAGAACAGTGTAGAAAATTTAATATTTTTTAATATTTTTTTGACAGTTTTATGTTTTTTTTATTTCGTACTAAAAGAAGTCTCGATCAGTGTAACGAAACCCTGTTGTCGACGTTAGGTGGCAAACTTAACTTGCTCATCTTTCCGAGCATTTTGTTTATAATCATAATATAGAACTACCATACAGTGTAAATTGGATGGATTCAATAATTAAATTAAATACATATTTTGAATTATTTTTTTATTTCCTCACTCTGGCAAGAGAGCGTGGAGTCCGCCACTCAAATTGCAATGTGTCTAAAATTTAGTCCATTTGGACTAAAAGTGAAAACTGAATCTTAACGCTAATTCCCCTTTTTAGTTAAGAATAACTCAGGTTTTAAATTATTGTAATTTGTATTTCAGTTTCAGTAAGTCTTGACACTAAGCTCTCCCCGCCAATACTGGTATGAAGGATTTACTATTTTTAGCGTGAAAATAAATTATACTTCACATATAAAAATATATTTAAAATATTCTCAACATTATCAAACACGAGCTTTCCGCTAAAAAGGTATTGCTATTGCATTGAACCTAAATGTCCGGAAATCCTTTCATGCCAAACAAGGCGTTATCTGACCGATTTAGTGAATATAATTTTCTAAACGTATAAATAAATAAATCTAGGTAAATAGAAAACTCTGCAAGTTTTAAAATTTAAAAATATATATTTTTTAATGTTTATACAACGAATGTTTAAAGCTGAGGACCGTCATGGCGCAGAGGCGCAACGTCTGCCTGTAACGCGACGGTTTCTGGGTTCGATCCCCAGTCGGAGAAGATGGATTTTTCTATTTCCATTTTCTTCGCTCTGGCAACTAAGGCAAAGCGCAGCGTTGAGTTCCGCCACTCAACACGCAATGCCTCAAAAACGGCGGAAGGCGGGAACGGAGAAAGCAGGGACTAAGCAACGGAGTGTCTTAACACTATGGTTCCTGCAGTTCCCTCTGCCTACCCTGCCATGTGCGGGATAAAGCGTGAAGCTAAAAAAAATAATAAAAAATGGTTGCCTGTAAAGTGGGTTTTACGGGCGAAAATTTTACGTGACAACGTCTTTTTCTCGGTAGAATATTTATTGATATGAATAATAATTATAGTATAAATTGCACAAATTTTAACTATAGAAAATATATTTTGTTTACTAAAACATTGTACATGTGTCAAGTGATACGCGCGGCGGACCGATCATAGTTCGGTGACAGTTGACACATCGTTACTTTACCTTTTTCATAAGTGACTCCGAGCCGCAACCTAATTTAAGACGTTGTCACGTCAAAAATTAAAAAAATAAAAAATGTTTAAAGCTCCTTTAATACGAAGTGTAACTCTATGAGCACTCCTCTTGTTACATTACAAAATTAACAAGCAGTGTCTTTAAAAATAGATTATAACAAATAAAAATCTTGCAAAAAAAACGTTTGTTATTATTTTTACTAGTAATATTTTGTTTTCTTCGTTACGGGATTATATACAGTTAGTTAATTCTTTTGAAATTTAATTTTCTTAAATATATTTATATTTAAAAAAAACACAGAAAATTACATGAACCGGTAAATATTTTCGAAGTCACACGCAAATTTTAAAAAGTGTTTCAGAGCGATTAGAAGCATAAAGCCGGAGCGGAAAATTTTTGAACGAGTTTCTCTAAAAATAGTGTTAACTAATTGTTCTTAAATTTTGACACAAGCTTTTTAAATGTATTTTTTAGTAATTGGTCGAAGATTTTATCTTACCGATACTTTTATAAGCAATTTAAGGCCGAAACGTGGGCTGAAAGTCGATATTTTTTTGAAGAAACCCCCATATTTTCAAACAAAAATATTTTGCTCATTCTTTCGATTAGTTGCTAAATTTAATATAACTCTAACGAAATCTGTTTGGTTTTTTAATTTCGTCTTTCCGATCTTTCCGGAGGCAACTACTAAGTCTCAAAATATTGTTAAAAGATACCATAAAATATGTTCAAATATTTAAATCAATAAATTTAAAAGGTTTCTTGAAAAAATTCATTTTTTCAAGAAACCTTTTAAATTTATTGATTTCAATTTCAAATTTTCTTTCTTTTTTTTGGCTTTCTAACTGTATGTGTGTGTTCAAAATATTTGACCAAATAACATACTAGTAATATTTAGCCAAAATAATTTGTTTTATACATCTATAGGAAAAGGTACAACAACTCAGGTAAAATGATATCGTATACACCGGCTGTTCGATACCGTCTTTAACCTTTTATTGATATTTCTGAGAAGAAAGTTTATACCTACAATATTAAAATATTTATCTACGTTGTTCGAGCATAACATTACCTACTTATATTTTACTTAATATTATTATTGAATAAACAATACTACAGAATATTATATATATATATATATATATATATATATATATATATATATATATATATATATATATATATATATATATATATATATATATATATATATATATATATATATATATATATATATATATATATATATATATATATATATATATATATATATATATATATATATATATATATATATATATATATATATATATATATATATATATATATATATATATATATATATATATATATATATATATATATATATATATATATATATGTGTGTGTGCAAAAGACGTCTCATTGCTTTATGCTTCATACTTATATTAAAAAACTTACAGCAATAATTACGCTCTAGTTTATTTAATTTTTCTTCAGGTAAACCGTAGCGCAACCTAAAACCGGTAACAAGTAGAATGAGCTACACTAGAAAGAATTTTGGTTTTAGTAAATAGAAAATGTTTTTGTTTGAAAACGGGTAACTTAGTTAACTATACTTATATGTGTAGTACTCTTAAATTATGAGTAGATAAAGTAAAAGGCATCTCTAGGATTTTATTATTAGATCTTAAAACAATTTATATCTAATAATAATATATAGTGTACCTTTATAAGACATCATTTACTACTTATATTGTTCTAAGCTTCTATATGTTTGTTCCAACAAGCAAGCTACCTAGCTAAAAGCTCAGCTAAGCTAAAGCTCAATGCACTAACGATTTTAACAGAATAATTCCCAAAGCCATTGGATCACTGTTACTTAAAGCAAATGGTAACAAATATTAACAATTATTAACCGTCGTGGCGCAGAGGCGTAAGCGTCTGCTTGAAAACGCGATGGTTAGAAGGTTCGATTCCCACTCGGGGAAGATGGATTTTTTATTTCCATTTTCTTCGCTCTGGAAACTAGACAAAGCGGGGCGTTGAGTTCCGCCACTCAACATGCAAAGCCTCGAAAAAGGCGGAAAGCTGGGACGGAGAAAGCAGGGACTAAGCAACGGAGTGTCTTAACATTAGGTTCATGTGGTCCCTGAGGTTCATTCTGCCTAGCCTGCCATATGCGGGATAAAGCGTGAAGCTAAAAAAATAAGTATTAACAAAATAGGTTTTTAGCCAAAATAAATGAATAATAAAGCGTTGCTATATATTGCAAAATACGATTTTAGTCATATATTTTAAGCCTTCATACAAATTGTGCACTCCACGTATACCACGCGTGGGACTGACACCCACCATGTTGATTTACGACGTGAGTAATAAGTGGTGTTGAGTAAGCATACAAACTTTGTTATTACAATAATAAAAACGTAAGGCTTAGATTGGAATATAATTATGTATAATGTACTTTAAAGCTCGTAAGGGAAGCCTATTTCCAACAGTAATTTCAGCACAGTTGAAAAACGACTTAAGTAAAGCTACATTGGATTCTATGGACGGAAAAGGAGTAAGATATAAGTGTATAATAAGTGTATATACGTAATATTACCACATCTTCTCAGTGGAACTACCGAGATGGTAGGTAAATTACACGGGATTGGAACTCATCTTGACTCATGCAAACCGTGCAAGCGCTCTGACCACTAAGTCATGCGTTCTTCATCGTGCTGCGTCGAAAATCTTGAGAGAGAGTATTATTTTTATTAAATACTTATATGATTTTTTAAATTTCAATAGCACTCTGAAAATTATAAAAATAAGGTAAAATGATGATCGTTTACCCACTTAAGTGCTTGCAAAATCCTATATGAACAAAGAATAATCTGAAATCGAATTTCAAATGTCTTAACGGTAATTCTAGACTATTTCTATATAACACATAAATAACATTTAAAATACTAGCTATACAACAAATATTAGTAACAAACTCCGGCAATATCAAACATCTACTCAAACGTAGCACCGTCTAATGACGAATGTAAATGGCAGAGGGAGCCTTCAAATTGCCACTGCTATTGGAAGCTCGTTATGAATGATTTATAACTAGTATTTATTTAAGAAATTCTATATCTTGACAGTCGAAGGAATTTAATTTAAGAAATTCGTATGCGGTTTTGAGAGTAAAAACAATTATACTTACGATATAATAGGTCGTTTGGGATAAATTTATAATGCAACAAGTACATATAAGTTTTATGGACTATACACGTAAAATCTTATATTAAGAAAATACTGTGAGTACAAGGTCCCAAAAATATATAATAAATACTGAAATACACACACGTTTAATTAATACTATAATTATAACTAAAAAAGAAAATGCGATGAAAATATAAATAGATTAAATATTCACTAAATTTCAGTACGATATATTAATATAAGTATGATATATTCATATTACGTGAAACCACATCTACATAGATTTTGAAACCAACCAAATGTTCTAAAAGGGTTCTAAAATAATTCACCAGTAAACGTTGTTTATTTAACTTTAGCATATGAATAGAAGAGGGGTTGTCTACGAACCGTGAAACATATTTTATTACCGGCGTCGTAACTCAAGTCGGATGATCAGACAAAATTGCCTTAATTTAAAAAAGACATACTTTACCAAAGCTTTTCGGGAAATTTATATGGAATTGAAAAAATATGGGGACACATTACATTGAGTCAAGCTAATGTGATATATTATATTTGTCACAGTTCAACATTGCTAATGGGAATTGATATATTAGTTTAGCTCGGATGTTATTACGCGTTTTGGGTTAGATTTTATTTACAAGATACAAACGACAACAAAAGTATTAAGCATAAGAATAAACGAACTTAAGTCATAATTTCAGTTAACACTATGCCTGTAAATTGATAGGTTTACATATACATCTAATTTTCATAGTTAGAATGTTTATGTATGACTATAAATAAACCTTGCAGATACAGATATCTAAATATAAATATTGAATAATATCTGAATCTCAAATATAAGGTTTATGTGAATATCTTGTTTTAAAGCAAAAGCTGCCACTGTTCCTATGAAAATCCTTTAACAAATAAACAAAATAATTTGTTCTATATAAACCTGGAAATATGAATATTTCAGAGTGTAGATTTGGAAAACGTAAAAAATCTCAAATGAGAAACGGAAAAAATTCCTTCCGCGCTACTTAAATTTTGAAGCTACTCTTAACAAATCTTCCTTTATCTTTGCATTTCTCGAATGCAATCCTGTAAGTAGAGTCGCATCTTAAAAAAAAATTGCAATTTTTACAAGAACATTTACTTTAAAACATCTTATTCATACTTGATGAATCATATTTTCGTAGTTTTCGTTAGTAGACTAATAATTGTTAAATTGGCAAATGTATACAATCTTTGTTTTTTAATTATTCTTTTATGGTTTTGTATTTTTAATATTGCCACTCAAGCATTTTAACAAAAACTCTTATAAATTTATGTAATTTGTATTAAAAATTGACTAAAACGGTTCTTCCATTACCTTAAGCAAAACAAATTACGACCTTTGATATTCTGATTAATCATTTACACCGAATGGCTATTATGGCAATTGTCGATGAAACAATTAATAACGTCGTTGCCTTTGGACTTTGCGAAAGGTGTTTAAGGGAAAGCATTACAAGCGACTAAGAAAAGATAAAAAATTAAATCAAGGATAATATAACTTAGGATAGTAAATATTATAAAAAAAACCAATATTAACCTTTTTTTGTGTGTAGCCTCACGCTTTATCCCGCACATGGCAAAGAGGCAGAGGGAACCGCAGGAGGCATTGCGTGTTAAGTGGCGGAAACCAACGCTTCACTTTGCCTAGTTGCCAGAGCGCTAAAAATGGAAATGGAAAACTCCATCTTCCCCGATTTCACCACTCAACAAACTATATGTAACCCTAAAGTCGACATTGTGGTGTTTTAATACTAAGTTATCGCTACCTGATAGGGTATCAAAATATTCCAACTATGAAATATTTCACTTGAAAATCTTCTACACTGTAGAAAAATGAAAAAATAAATGATTTTGAGTACATTAACTTTCCCACAAAAAATGCAAAAAATCCTGAATATAAAATATACTATGGACATATACTATGAATGAAGTATACGCGGTAAGCACCTATTTAAAAGTAGCTTATCTGACGGCAATCCATTACTGTATACTGTGTATTTTATCGCCGGCCTCACTCCCATCAGGGTACCTGATCGATTGTCGAGCTCCAATGGGCAAGGAAAACAATTCAAATTAAAGTACAGAACTGAGATCGGGTAGTTTAAAGTTTTATTTCTCTACTCGTGCACGTGTAGGCTTTTACGCGTAATATATCTGAAAATGCCCTTTTTCAGATATTTTACGGGATTTCAAATATTCATGTAAGTTTTGTTAAATGCATTTAATACATTGCAAGTCTCCTACATACAATGTATTAATACATCAATGTGTAATGTGAATAAGACATTTCGATTACTTAAAACGTTACTTTTTTTAAAAGACTATAAAATTTCTAATGTAAATGTTATATAAAATATTAAAAATGTTTAAATATACACTTTTAAAGAACCATACAAGTCTTTTATTAAGTTTAATATAGTAAATTCCATTTTTCACCTTAGTAACGACAACGCTTTTTTCGTATACACAAATTCGTGGAAAAAAATTATAACCCTGCTCGCTTAGACAAAGTACGTTTGAATTTAGTCAGTTAACACACTATAGAACAAAATAACGGAGAGTTCTAACACTATATTCTCTCGTAAAGTTTTATACTAATTTTTAAAAGTGAAAAATACATTTACTATGACAAAATTAAGACTTTCGTTTGCTATTTTAATATTTTCCAGTAATCATGACCATCAATTTGTGTCCAAGCAAAATATACTAACCAATCCACAAATGGCCAAATAACTTTTCGCATAAATACAGATGCATTGCATCTCGTATGCAGCATCCTTCCGCAATATATACAGATTACACTACTACTGGTGTGAACAGAACATTAAGAGGATGTAATGGAGAGAGTGAGCTCAAACCACCTGGAATCGAGCCAGTGTATTATAATTTATAAAATATACAATAATAATTTATACAATATTATTTTGTTTTATATTTTAGTAATTTAACCAAATATTGCATTATAAAAGGTGATTCTAGGTCTACCTAGAAGCCTATCGAGATTTTGTAACTAGGATTAGTTAGTCTTACTAAATTATAAAATCAAATATATTACATATCATGAATATATTACGTAAACTAAAGAAATATATTAAATATTATTATATAAAATGCGTCTACTACGCCCCATAAGTTTACAAAAGTCCTAAAATATAAAAGTTACATGGAAGGTAAAAGTAAATAACAAAATCCTTTGAGTAAAACAAAATTTCACAATTTATTTAAGAATTCTAAACAAATATGCACTGTCATGATTTAATAAAAGCGCTTATAAAGGACGTGTTCAATACGTCTGTCCTGCTTCAAAGCGTCGTGTCGCGTAATAAATAAAAAGAAAAAGCCTTACTCTATTACATACACATAGCATAAATATTAGGGTGATGTATTCGATGGAGGCTTTTACAACGTGTTTTGGGAAACGTGGGAAATTGAGATTGATTTATATGAAATAACAATTCACAATATGGTACGGTCTCAAAAATATATAAACATATCAAAATTATTGTATTGTACAGTAATAATGTATTTATAGACTCTTTATATCAGGCGACGTTGTAAAGTCGATTTTTCGAGATTTTGATTTAATCATTGATCTTGTTAGTATTTTTGTGAATTTAAGACTAGAGCGTAGTACTGAGAAAAAAGAGATATCTAATAGAGATACTGACATAAAAAAAAGGAGAGAGGAGAATATCATCGCCTATCCTTATAGTCATTTTAACATAAACGTTATAACATCATTTATTTAAAACCTCATATATCCATGTGTCATATATTATATTAAAAAATACGAACAAATTATTACTTACTTACAGTTTAATATAAGCGAGTTTAATAACGTAGCACAGAAGACAAATTAACTATATTGGACCCCACGTTGGGCGCCATAAGCCGTCTCATCATCGTGATGGGGGTTTTAATGGTCACACATAAATATTACTGCGCAACTTTATTTCCTTGACGACATATTGAGTAATATTTGAACTCTAGCTTTATTTAATGACTATTGCTTTTAGTGATACGAATATTTTTGTTATATGGCTATATATATAGTTTAGATGATATATTTGTAGAAAATCATTCAGTTACATCAAATAAAAATCATTCACATAACAGGTATCTAACTTTAGGATATTTATTATGTTTATATACATGTTATTTTTATATTATAATATTTTTTTATATTATTAGTCGGCAAACGAGCAGAAGGGCCATCTGATGTTAAGTGAACAGCGACACCCACAGACATCTACGACCTGAGAGGACGTGATGCGTTGCGAACCAAATATCCAGACCAACTCTCCGTTATGGGCTTCCGGAACTGTCACTCACCTGATCAAATACAGCACGTTTGTGATCGTTTGTCTGACTGTTTCACGACGGTATTCTGTGAGAACGTGGTAATTATCTGGCCCTTCAAAGCTACCGGTGTTGGGTGTAGCTTGGTGGTAAACCAATTTATGTAAAATCTTTCATAACTCATATATAATTCAGTTCCTTTTGTAATTAATTTGTCATACTGTGAAGTATTTGGTAAAGTAAACCTAAACATAAAGTAAAATATGGTTTCACTTCAGCCACTCAACACAGGGCATTCCTAAAAGCGGAGAAACAAGTGGTCTTGATACTAGATCCCTCTTATTAACACTTTTATACATATGAAAGGTAAAATTTGACAAAAAAATATGTTAATGGAATCAAATATAAGAACGTATTTTCAGTAATATACATCTCAGCTTAAATGCAGAGTTTTACAGGAGTTCACCCGAAATTTTATCCGCTGAAACAAGATATCCAAGTTCACTTAAGAGTTGTTGGGAAATTTAATATGAATTTATAATCTTATATTCATTTCTTATCCCTTATTTGACAGTTAAATAAACGAAATATGATTTTTAAACAAACATGTTTAATATTTATATGATTCTTTAAACTGTTAATCCACAGTCATAATAGTAAAATACTTAAAGAAAATATATAAAAACAAACAACTTTACAAACAACTTACAACGAAATAAGTTGTATAAAGAATATAAGATTTCGACGTAGCGTGATGGAGAACGCATGACTCATTGGCGAGATCACTTATACGTATCGCAAAAGGACGTGGTTTCAAATTTTGCTGCGTTCAATTTTTATATATTTTAATTAGCATTTGAACATGTTTAAGAATTACAATACTATTCATATATTTAAGTTAAACAAATAAAAATAACCTATTTATCAACAGTCACCAATGAAATACAGTACAAGTAAATGAATAAATTTGACACGAGAAGCTAATATGAGGTCTGGTAGTGAAAGCAATCACGGCGGCAAAGCCGACTAGCAATGGCCGTCAAGCTTACAAGTGACCGCACGTGGAATTAATTGTTTGTATTCAGTAGCCACGTCGCGAACAGATGCAAGGGCTGAAAGATTTTAACTAGTTTTATAATTGAACTATGCTTGGAATCAAATGTAGAACTTTAAAAATAAATATTAATAAACATTTCAATTTCAAGGTTTTTTAACATTGCAGGAAAGCCTCGCAAGATTATTGAAAAGAAAGTGTTATACAAACACATATTTAACCACTCACAATGTAACTCTTATATTTTATTTGATTCACTTTACACTCAAAACTCACTCTCTCTCTAATTTAGAATGAAGAAAAGAGAAGAGAAAAGATAGTGTCTTGACACTACTTTCATTTTATTCTACTTTATACGCGATACAACAAAAAGATGAATAAAGTAAGATTACATAGCAGTAATCGTGCAAAATAGTGAAATACAAACGGGCAAAGTCAGGGTAGGCGGCTAGGTAAAGAATACTTTCGGGAGATGAGATGAGACTGTCACCTAAATTTCCGTAATGAGGTCGTTTGATTCAGCTATATCTAATTAACACTATTGCATGCGATGATTATAATTAAGCCGCAAGTTTTGGATTTTGATATTTGTATAGATTATAATTACATACTCTAATAAGAAATAATAATAATAACCTATTTTTTCTAATTTAGGAAAACAAATTACATAAAAAATAGGACTTTTACAATTTAAAGCCTCGAAAAAGACGGAAAGTTGGAAACGGAGTGTCTTAACAGGTTACCACAGTTCTTGCGGTTCCCTTTGCCTATATTGCTATGTGCTGAATAAAGCGTAAAGAAAATAAAGGAAGTTATTATATTGAAATCAACTTTTTACATATTTACTATTTTCACTATTAAGTTGTAAATTAAAAATAAATAATTAACTATAGACCCTATACTGTAATAGGCTTCCATATAATGATAAAAATATATATTAATTATACATACAAAATCTTCAAGGCTCAGACGAAAATGACTTTTCAAAGACGAGGTAAGCTAGTAATAACGAAGTCTACATCGTGAGTCCTTTATATACGCGAGATCAAAAGCAGATTCCGAACATATTGAAAAGATTTCTTTGGAAATGAAATGTGTGGTTTATGGTAGACATTTCAAATTAGGTCGCTCGTACACTCCTTATGAAGACTTAGATTCGGCTGACAACGAAATGGGTTACATTTCAAACGATTCATTCTATTCTAATTTGAAGTACTTACCTTAAAATTTATTAAGTATGTTGACGTTATAGTTAAAAAATATATAAACTAAAATTCAAAATAATATTGAAAAGCTTTTAAAAAACAAGTAACAATAGTAACAGTTAGCATAATATCCAAGCCCACATTATAATTATTAACTGTACCTAATACACGAGGTTTGATCCTATGGTTTCTACTTGTTTTACCCCAATTTTTTTCCAATATTCCTATTAAAATATTGATTAAATTAAAATTCCTCATGTCAAACGAGAACACTGTTGATTTTAACAACACACAATGTATAAAGTTTAGCGGAAAATAATACCAGATTTTTTCCCACTAAAACAACGGAATATACCAAATAGTGGAAAAATAAAAAATATATATCAATAAAATATCAAAGAAACATATCCAATATAGTTAAGACAGTTAATATTTTCCTACTTCTCGGAAAAGCAATCAACTAGCGCAAGATTTTTTACAACGAGGCAAACCTTTTAGTGTTGCCTCCCGTAATCGGATTTGAGTTGTTTAATGTTCTGTACGAGTGGAATTTTCTGAAGATTAAAAACTTCGACGAGTGCTCGCTGGTTAGTTTTGTATTGTAAAGAAATCACATAGTGGTGTATAAGAAGAGACTGTTAGTTCAAAATTGTTGGTACATTTATGACGAAATCTGGTTTTGCCACATGCCATAAATAATATGTAAGCGAGTAATAATAGGAGAGTGTAATGAATTAACTCGTTTTTGACAAAGATGAAATAATTGTATAATATTTTTATTATTATTATTATTTTTTAGCTTCACGCTTTATCCCGCACATGGCAGGGTAGAGAGAACTGCAGGGACCGTGGGAACCTAGTGTTAAGACACTCCGTTGCTTAGTCCCTGCTTTCTTCGTCCCCGCTTTCCGCCTTTTTCCGCCGAGGCATTGCGTGTTAAGTGGCGAAACTCAATGCCGCGCTTTGCCTAGTTTACCAGAGCGAAGAAAATGGAATTAGAAAAATCCATTCTCCTCGACTGGGGATCGAACCCAGAAACCGTTGCGTTACAGGCTGTCGTTGCGCCTCTGCGCCACAACGGTCCTCTTGCGGTTTATAACGGTTTATAATATTATATAAGCAATAAACTATTAATCTAAAAAAAAAACTTTTTTATTGGATATAAAAGAAAACCTTACTTTATAACATCTAATATAATATTACAGGGCAGTAAAATTTAAGGTCATACAATTCCATTAGAAGAAGTTATAAAATAAAAGCAGTGCAAGCCAGTATAAAGTACTTATATATCCTAAGCAAGACAATGTTAAAAGAAATATTTCGCACGACATCGCTAATCAAATGTTTCAAGTATTAACTTCTACTCGCGAATTTTCCAATGTAAACATAAGGAAATAAGAAAAAATATGCGTCTTAACATGCATTAGTAAAAGGCAGTCTTTAGATCTTTATAGGATTAAATTTCGTTAAGTATAAATGGAAGAAACATATTTACAAACATGTAAAAAGTGACATAGCTACACATTTCGTTTAGGACTTTAAAAATGTTAAATGTCAATTTAATATTTTTAGATATTTATGAGGACCGTCGTGGCGCAAAGGTACTACCTGAAAACGCGATGGTTTGTGGGTTCGACTCCCACTTGGGAAACAGGAAAAATCCATCTTCTGATTGTTCTATTTCCATTCTTCGCTTTGGAAACTAGGCTAAGCGCGGCGTTGAGTTCCGTCACTCAACACGTAATGCTTCGAAAAAGCCAGAGGAAGTAACTAAGCAATGGAGTGTTTTAACTAGGTTCCTGCAGTTTCCTCTGCCTACCCTGCCATGTGCAGGATAAAGCGTGAAGCTAAAAAAGTAAGGTTTATAAAAAGTCATACTAAAAGTAAAATCAAACTAAAATTTTATATATTTATATCTTATTTACAAGTAACCGCAGTCATCAAAGCCGATTGTCCTTCTGTAAGCAGTCAACCGCAACACAGTCCGACATCGGTCTCCAGGGACTTCATAACACTATTACTTGCGTTACCTTTCTACTGTTTTACCGACAAGTAAACATTTTGCGACACTAGTGACATCGTCCAACATTACTTGGACATTATATTAATTATCTCTTATCATAAATAATATTAATTAAACATTTCTTTACTATGAATCACATAATCAAATTGTACTTAATCATGAAATGAGGACGTCGTGGCGCAGAAGTGCAGAATCTTTACGTAAACGTGACGGTGTGTGAGTTCGATTCCGTTCAAGGAGGACTTATTTCAATTTTATTTGCTCTGGCAACTAGGAAAGCACGGTGTTGACTTTCGCCACTTAACATATAAAACGCGAAAGGCGGAATTTCTGGAGTTACTACTGCCTACCTTACTATGCGCGGGATAAAGCTCGAAGCTATTATAATTTATGAATTCCGGGCAACATACACTTTTAAGAGATATTTAAAAGTGTAATAAGTTTTTCTCAACCATACAATTATTTAATTATGTTCACTTGTTACTTGCATTTAATTATGTTAACAAAAACGTTAATAACAACAGTTTAGCTTAGTTTTTTTTTATATTAAGATATTAGACAAGAGTAAACGATAAAATAACTCTGGTAACAGTCTTTGTTGCTGAAAGCTAATTAACAAGGCATTAAGTAGGTTTGTTTTCGCTATTAACTTGTAATGAACTAAAAGTAACTATTAAGCATTTTCACGTATTATTTCCATCTTCACATTGTATCCCGTATACAAAAGTATAGGTAACGAGATCTTACTGCTCTTCGGCCACCTCATCTGCCTCAAATTCTTTTTCCAAATTCAGTACTTAAGGCCTTATTATCTTACTAAAGAAGGAAAAATAAATAACTTTCGTGGGAATCGATTCCATAATCATCCCGTGTATATTAAGTCACTGTCCCATTGAACAGCGGTGATCTCATTAAATAAAGTGTATTGCAAAACGAGTAACTAATGACTAATAAACAACATAAAAAGCATCCCAATTTTTTTTCATTAAAGTACTAGCTACTTTTTGTTGTTATATTTTTATATGGCTAAGCGTGCTTTTGGTATTATTATTATATATTATTTATTTCATACATCTTGGGTTTTTTTGATTTTGCCCAATATTGTATTGTCATTGAAACTTGATAGGTCTGTAAAAATTCAAACAATTTCCTTATATAATGTGTATGATTTAAAAAAACGTGTATAACTTTGACACAAAATATAGATTATTTATAAATATAGTTGCAGCAATGACGCATGACGTGCACTTATATTTGTTACTAATATAATTAAAAGATAAGGCGTAACGGACGTTCACCCCTTGATATGTTTTTGAATAATAATTAAACGTAATAATAAATAATATAAGCTGTAATTTATGTTAAAAAATACCACATATATATATATATATATATATATATATATATATATATATATATATATATATATATATATATATATATATATATATATATATATATATATATATATATATATATATATATATATATATAAATATAAATATAAATATAAATATAAATATAAATATAAATATAAATATATATATATATATATATATATATATATATATATATATATATATATATATATATATATATATATATATATATATATATATATATATATATATATATATATATATATATATATATATATATATATATATATATATATATATATATATATATATATATATATATATATATATATATATATATATATATATATATATATATATATATCTCTATGTGAGGACCGTCGTGGCGCAGAGGCGTAGCGTCTGCCTGTAAACGCGACGGTTTGTGGGTTCGATTCCCACTCGGGAATGGTGGATTTTTCTATTTCCATTCTTTTCGTTCTGAAAAGTAGGTAAAGTGCGGCGTTGAATTTCGCCACTCAACACGCAATGCCTCGAAAAACGGCAGAAAGTGGGGACGGAGAAAGGGACTAAAACAACGGAGTGTCTTAACACTAGGTTCGTATGGTTCCTGCAGTTCCCTCTGCCTACCCTGCCTATGAACTATGAATTAAATATAAATATAGCCGTAGTCAAGGTAAGCTATTTATAGAAGAGACAGCTATAAATATATATGGCCATAATCAGTCAATATCTTGTACAAACATGCGATTGAGATTACCGATTAAGTAAATACTTAACGGCCTTGTTTAATAAAATACAAATAAATTAACGTTGTAATAAGTTGATAATATTGTCGTCATAATAATCGTTATTGAATTTTGTACCATTTTACATAGTTATGTATAAAACATAAAAGAAACTATTCGAATCATCTTAAAGACTTTAGTATAAGCAGTATAATACAACCACATAAACTAAGAACCTCACATTACGTACTCACATAGACATTGTAAAGTTATGCGCTTGCCACACGACCAAAACTCTCATTTCACTGACATTTCATTATATAAAGTCTTGTTTATATTTTCTGCCTTTTACTGAAAAGAAAACTTTTTGGTTTGTAATAGTAATTTTAGAAAATGTTTTACTTCAATTTATATCTAGAATAAAAGGTGCAATCTCATTTGATATATTATATATTTTGAACAGATCTTAATAAGGTAAAGATATAAATACGATGCAATTTATGTATACGGAATTTTTGGTATTTAAAAGAAACATGATCAAGTTAATAATCGTTACTCATCTAATTACTTAATCTGCTGTGTATAAATAAAATCTATTAAACTAATCGCACTAAGAGGATGAATTATTTTTAAATAATAGATAACTTTGGCAAGAACGGTTTCAGTTACTAGTTACGCCACTCAAGATGAAATATATCCAATTCGAGTAAAATGTAGAAAACAAAATATCTTGACACTAAGTATTCTGTGCCTAATCAACTTTATGCGGGATAAAGTTTAAGGTATTTTTTATGTTAAAGTATCTCTTACGTTTGAAGCAATGTTATAGCCATTTTATCTTTCAGTTTAAATAGAAATATGCCATACAGTAGAGTATATCTGAGGCAGGATTAATTTGTTTTTTTTTTTTTATACTTTATTGCACAAATTAAAAAAAACATGTACAAGGGGCGGACTTAACGCTATGACAGCATTTTCTGCCAGCCAACCCAGAATAGTGTAGGAGAGTAGTCAGTAGGGTGTGCTCATAAAAGTTAAAGAAAAATTTAAATACATACATAGCAATAGATGCCTAAAAATATATAATAATAAAACAGTATATTTCTATGTTATACATAATATATAAATATACCTATACATAAATATGCATAAACATATACATACACATACACATACATATACATACATATACATATAATCCAATTATGATAATAATTTTGATGGAAAGACATCAAGTAGTATTGTAAGATGACAGATAAAATTCTTTTACTTGGCGCTTGAAGGAATCGCGCGATGGAGCTCTACGAATAGAATCAGGCAAAGTGTTCCAAAGCCGTGCTGCAACTAGAGAGAAGGAGTGGGAGACAAAGCCAGATTTATGGGAAGGTATGAAAAGGGTTAGTAATTGAAAGGATCGTAGGGGCTTATTATGAGTAGCGGAAAGAAGAGAAAATTTAGAGGATAAATAAGTAGGAGCATTAGGGTCAGTAAGGATAGAGTAGAGAAGACAGAGAAGCCGAGTATATCTACGTTCCCGTATAGGAAGCCAGTGTAACTGTTTCCTAAAACGAGAAACGTGGTCGAATTTTCGTAAACCAAATATAAAGCGAATGCCAGAGTTAAGGAGACGATCAAGTTTATTCAGGTGCTCTTCCGACAGATCTAGATAACAGGAGTCACCGTAATCAAGAATTGGAACCAAGAGGGTAGTAACAAGCTGGATTTTAGTTTCCGTAGGCAAAAAATTTTTTAAACGCATCATGGAATGCATGGTGGCGTAAAACCTCCGAGAAACTTCTTTAATATGATCCCCCTAACTAAGTTTACTGTCGATGATAATGCCGAGGTCTTTAACACTACTACTGAACTCTATTGGTGTATTATTGTATCGCAGGCTGGGCAGAGTCAGGACATCTATCTTAGCTAACTGTTTCCTGCTACCTATAATGATAGCCTGACACTTGGATGGATTGACAGCGATACCATATTTAGTGGACCAAAGAGATATGCGGTGAAGATTGTCGTTTAGGGAGTTAATAGCCGCGGCAAGATCACTGACAGAAGAGTGTTCGTAGAGCTGCAAGTCATCGGCATACAGATGGTAGTGCGAAGTTAAAATTTTAGTGATGGCGTTTATAAAAATTTAAAATAAATCAAAACATCGTGTAATCATTTTTTATGTATTTACTATACGTTGCGTATTGAAAACAATGGTTTGTAAAAATAAATTATAAAATATAACTTAAATAAAAGTATACCTAACAGATATCTTATCCTTAAAAAATATATGAAAATGTCAATACAATAATAGCAAAACAAAAATGTAAATACACATTAAAAGCTTGCATCACTTTTTCTATTGATGTGTGCATAGAAATAATTTGTTTATTGTCATTGCTTTTAAAGAATTTGAAATACAAAATAAAGTAATAATCCTTACATAGGTATATGACTTGATAGAATCATATTGCATATACTTATATATTACGGTTATAAATATACTATGCATAGAGAATATCATATTCGTCAGTTTCACTAAAGAAAAGTCAGTTTAAGTCCTATATTCCTTAAAATGGGTACCAAATCTACAACAAAACAGCGAAATAAATCTAAAATATAGAAAAATAGTTGCAAAAACAGAAAACTAATAGAACTGGAACAGTAAACAGACAAGCCAGTAAACACAATTTAAAAGCTCGAGAATTCGATCGATTTAAATTAACTGATACGAGTAGAAGCTCTCGCTGAGGAACGCCGCTTCTTCGTATCGGAAATGGGAACGAGGTGTTTGCTGATAATTTAAAAGAATCTTGCGATGCAAATTGAAATGGAAAGTAAACGTAAGCAAAAGCTACCCGGCGCTTATAAAAGAAAAATCTTGGAATACTTCAGAATCTGTTCCACAAACTTCTGCATTCCAATCGAGCTTCAGCGCAACTTTTTGTTTAAGAACTATGTAAAAGTAAACAAATGCTCAGTAGCTGTTATTATTACTCTACAAACTGAAGCTGTTACTTAAGAATATTTTTAAGAAGCGACAGCAAATGATCATGATGAAAGAATATTTTAGTTATATTTTTAAAGTGGTAATCCACACTGAGGCTAGAATCTCGAGAGAGAAGATAGAAATCCCGCTGTGTTCAAGATTTAAATATGTTTTCTTAAAATATTTTTAACATTTTAGTTTACGCTACGCTCTTTACTAGATACTGAGGTGCGTAATCCTATAAAGCAGGATAATACCGTAGATATTAATAAAACAGTGTATCATTAACCATTAAATTTTATAAAAAAAATATTTCATGTCATTCTAATTATTTATTATAAGTAGGTACATAATTTAAGAATGAATTTAAACTCAAAAAAGGAATCCAGAAATGACCAGAAAACATAAGATCATGATCACAAATATCTTTCTTATATATAGCTTGCACTTAAAACACATTTATATTTAAAATACAAATATTTAATAACAAAGATTAACGTTAACCGTACCTTATTTCAGCAAGACGTAATGTAGGCTTAGAGAAGTAAAGCCGCTCTTACCGGGCATGTGAAGGGTTTGCGAAAGCAAAAGGGAGTGGGGTAATGTCCAACATGCTATAATCCTTAGTTATTTTCTCTTGATGAGGATTTACTTTTGCCACAAGGGTCAAGAATTGTGTAAGAAAATGGTTTTTGTGTTTTATTTTCGGTCTAATTATTGTATTATTTTTGAATGTTGCTTACTAAATTACTTAATTAGAATTATAATAAGAAAATCAAACAATTTATCTTCTTTAAATCATTGTTTCAACAAAGTTAGGACATATCTAAGATTCTCCTGAAATGAAAATCTTCTTTATTGTCAAGTATTTTACACAAATTGTACAGAAAATTGTTCGAGTCCTATAGTATAATTCAATACTTTTAACGAATATAAATCAATTATATTCGTTAAAAGTTAATATTTATTTCAAACATTACATAGTCATATTTTAACCTATTTCAAGAGGTAAGAGGTTATGCGACTAAATTAAATGTATTTATTTTTTATGTTTGTTATGGTAATCGCATTAATCCATCGATTATAAAAGGATTTTGATAATTCTTTTTTGTATTATAGGTTACGTTTCAATGGTGGCAGAATATAATTTTTACGGCGTTTGGTTTAGCACTTTTTGAGAAAAATAAATTTATTGATTTGAGTGTATTAATATGTTGTAATATATATGTAATATATTGCATGAGGAATGATCAGTTTCTAAGAGGCAATTTTCCAGCATCCGGCCCGAAGGACCAACTTATATAGTGTTAGAGTGTTTGCCTGCGGCGGAAATTACAAAGGGTCATAATTTTGCTGTAATAAAGTCACGTAAACCAATGTAAATAGCTAAAACAATTTAGTATCCACAAGTCTAAGTGAGCTATTATTATGTATATATAATTTAGTGCAGTTTAGAACGAAGTGATTTACCTCTATTACTCTGGAAATATTTAAAAAAGTATGAAAATCTGTAAAAATGCCTGTAAACCTACCCTACCCATATAACGCATAAAAATAATAAATTATACCCTACCCTTTAATTCGATACCAGTTAAAAACCTGCACATGTTTACGAATTTAATTAAATTTTGTCAACTCACACAATAATTATCTGAACCTTTCCATATTGTGTTATTTCAGCAATTTGAAGTCATTGAGAGTTTACCTGAAACAAGGATATATGTGTTTATTGTTGCAGCTTTACAAGCAATTTAATTAAGAGATAAGTACTTAATAAACAATTTATTGTATATATATATATATATATATATATATATATATATATATATATATATATATATATATATATATATATATATATATATATATATAGATATATATATATATATATATATATATATATATATATATATATATATATATATATATATATATATATATATATATATATATATATATATATATATATATATATATATATATATATATATATATATATATATATATATATATATATATATATATATATATATATATATATATATATATATATATATATATATATATATATATATATAGGGGAAGGTTGCTATCATTGGACCACTTAACTTTGTGACATCATATCTCATGAAATATCACCTACAAATTAAGACAATTAATGGTATCCGATGCTTTTTTACGTAAATTAATGATATATAAATTATTGGCAATGAAAGTTAAGAGGTTTTAGAACTATTCTAATATAAATTTTCAATGACGAGTTGCTTTCTTTGGACCACCGTCGCCACGATTGGACCACTAAGTTGCTATCATTGGACTTTGAAACATTTGTATTAATGGTCCAATAAAGGTGACGCAAATGAAGCACTAAATAAGAATTACTTTTTTAATTTAATTTTTTTTACTAAATCGATTATAAAATTGTACTGCTCATAGATAGCTCTTAGTTGACGAAAACTTATATCTGGATGGCGCTTCATGAATGCATAGTACTATTTATCCAGCAGCTTCTTTGGTTTTATGTTTTTAAAACGATGTTTAATTTTATTGGAAGCTAATTGTAAAACAAGCTGCCTGACATCTTGGGGAGTAAAACTAAAAAAAGAATTCTCCATTCAATATGTGACTGCTAAATTCAGTCTCTAAAGCCTTAGGGAGATCTCCTTTTGATCCCACTATTTGAATTTCTTCCACAGTTTTTTGATTTTTCCCATCTAATCGTCTTTTTAATGTGGCGTTTGGAACGACATACATTCGACTTGTTTCATTTAATCTAATAGTTTTTATAATAATACTATTTCTTTTTCTTTTCCTCTGCCGACAATCTGGAATATATAAATATAATCCAATTATAAGTAAAAGGTAGATATCTATCTACATGCAATACTAAAATATTCAATTTGCAATATAAAAAATCACTATTTATTAACGTTGATATTAGTTTCTTTGATTGGACCGGTCCAATGATGGCGTCACCATTCCGGTCCATTGATGGCAACAAGGCATATGAATAGAACGAAAGCAATTATTAAAAAACGTGCAAAATTACCTAAAAAGCTTAGTACTATATGTAAGCGCAGATAAATTTGCTATTCAAATCTAACACAATCATTAAACATTAATTAAAACAATTTGACTTACATGAGTTTGTTGATGGCTCGATTATTAGATCACGGTCACCACTAACACAAGTACACATCTCACTATTTACCACGCTTCGCGAGCGCACTGAGGTTTTGTGGGTAGTCAAGGGGACCGGTACTGTTGCCTAGCAATGTATCAAACTTGCTGTGACATGTATAGTTTTTGAAAAAATTGAGTGGTCCAATCAAAGAACCGGTCCAATGATCGCAACCTTCACCTACATAGGTACATATATATATATATATATATATATATATATATATATATATATATATATATATATATATATATATATATATATATATATATTACATGCTAATAATAGTAGAAATTATTAAGTAATTCGTTCTTTAGTTATTTTTTACCACAACAGTCCCAAAGGTCCTCATCTGTAAACTCGTATATTAACAATATCAAACTCTTTCGTTTTTACAAGGAATGTTACACGGTGTAACCTGAAATTTGAAACGTGTGTTTTAAAGTCATAATTAATTAATGTAGATCCAATTAACATAATATACAGAAAAATAATAAAAGATATGAAGAATAAAACAGTCCATAAGCGACATATTTGCTAAGTAGCAATATCTGTCAGGCAATCTTAATGTGGAGGGAATAACAACATTAAAATAGGTATAGAATGCAAATAATATTTATATACTGTTTTTAAATAATTAAAACTGAATATATGTATATATAATAAAGCAGTAAAAAGATTGTGTCTGTATATTAAATATGTTTACAAAACAAAATATGTAGGGTTATTAATCTAACTCTCTAGTAAGTTTGTATGAAACTCCGTCACTTTTGAAGCTAAATCGATGGAAATTAAAGTTGTTTATGTTAATACTAAGCTTTTCTACCCTCCGTTTTGTGACGGTTAAATGTTTAAAGAAGAATGAGAAGAATCATCCCTCAGTTGCATGAATAGATAATCAAAATCTTACTTTATTGTGTTGTAGCAGATTGTAAAATATACCGTATTAGAAAATATGCGTAATATTTCACAATATAATATACTCAAAAAAAAATAAAAATAATTTATTTCAGGTTTTAAAAAACTCAAAAGCAGTTGTGTCATAATAATACATTTATCATAATAATTTAAATGAGTAATGTTGGTCCAAACTAAACTACAATATTAGTATTTAGTACCTAGCATTATCAAGACTGTGTAGGTAAATGCTATGAATTACTATTACTTTAACTCGGAGATACCACTAAAAGTTTTATGTACATTTAAAAACCGCGAGCTAAGCCGCGGGCAACAGCTAGTATATCATATATCATAAAATACATATTAAATATAATGATAAAAAGTCTAAACAATTAAGAAACATATTCGTAACAAAAAAATTACAATTTATTACAGGACCTATATTAAAATTAATCAAGAACAATAACCATTAAAAGGTTAATAAACCTTAAAAAAGAATATTTACAAAAAGAATATGTATTTGAGCGTAACTTTTATCACGTTCATTATCAAAATCATAAATTAATGCTTAAGCATACCTACAGCTACATGCCACATAAAAAAATTCTATAAGAAATTTTTCAACAACACTTAAGTGCTCACTTAAGTAAGAACTTGTTGAGTCACGAGAGAATCTTTAGCTACTGAAATTGTTAACTAAAAATAAAATTTTAAGGTCGAACATATTTTAAACATAGTATAAGAAGCCATAAACACTATTAAATATGGCCTAAAAAGAAAACTGAAAGCCGAAACTAAAATACTAAGTGAAAATGACACTAATAAAACAATTTTATAATCGATATAATTAAAGGACTATTTACAAGTTAATTATTTTGGTGAGATACAATATCACATGGAAACAAACATACATAAATACATTAGCTTTACATCATCATCATCATGTCAGCCGTAGGACGTCCACTGCTGAACATAGGCCTCCCTCAGGGACCTCCAGTGCGCCCTGTCTAATGCTATTCGCATCCAGTGGCTGCCTGCAACCCGGACCAAGTCGTCTGTCCACCTGGTAGGAGGCCGTCCCACGCTGCGCTTACCGGTACGTGGTCTCCACTCGAGAACCTTTCTGCCCCAGCGACCGTCAGTTCTTCGTACTATGTGCCCTGCCCATTGCCACTTCAACTTACTAATTCGTTGGGCTATGTCGATTACTTTTGTTCGTTTGCGGATGTCCTCGTTGCGCACACGATCTCGCAAAGAAATTCCAAGCATAGCCCTCTCCATAGCTCGTTGAGCGACCTTGAGCTTCTTTATGAGGCCAGACATTAGCTTTAATAATAATAATAATAGCCTTTATTTAACAATCTTACATATTAAGTTTCTTTCTTAAATACTAATTTTTATATTTGACACCAGTTTCGCCAAGATTGTCTTGCTTCCCAGCATAGGCCTCCCCTAAAGCTTGCCACAAAGTACGATCTTGTGCCTTTCTTCTCCATGTAAAACCTGCTATTCTTTTTATGTCATCTTCCCATCTGCGACGTTGTCTTCCTTTCTTTCTTTTGTACTCTCTTGGATACCATTCAGTTATATCCTTGGTCCATTTATCTTTTTTGTTTCTCATCATGTGACCCGTCCACCTCCACTTTAGTTTTTTGATGCAATATGTAACATCTGTAACTCCAGTTTGCTTCCGAATTGTTTTTAGTTTTATTTTGTTTTTTAATTTAACATTGAGCATACTTCTTTCCATACCATGCTGACAAATCTCTAGTTTGCGTATGTTGTGTTCCGTTAAACTCCATGTTTGGCATCCATAAGTCATAACTGGCAGAATACACGAGTCAAATATTTTTTTCTTATATTTAAGAGGAACATCGGGATTTTTTATTACCTCTTTTAAAGACCAATATCTTTTCCAGGACAGATTAATTCTATTAGTTATTTCCTTAGTTGTTAGGTCTTTTGGAGATATTATCTGACCAAGATACGTGTATTCCTCCACGTATTCAATATTTGAGCCATTAACAACAACTGGAATTTGTTCAACGTTGGTCATCAGTTTCGTTTTTGAGGTGTTCATGGAGAGTCCAACATTTTCGCTTTCGAATACGAGTTGTTCTAGCATTTCTTGCAAGCCTATCTCATCGCCCGAAATAAGTATCAGATCGTCTGCAAATCTTAGATGATTGAGTTTTGCTCCGTTAATATTCAGTCCATAGTTATTCCATTCGAGACGTCTAAATACATATTCCAGAACTGCGGAGAAGAGTTTGGGTGACAACGGATCTCCTTGTCTAACTCCTCTTTTTATAGGAAAACTTTCAGCTTTAATAAATATATATGTATTTATATTTTTATATATATTATAGCTTTACGCTAAAAGCCGCACACAGCAGGGTGAACAGAGGGAACCTCAGGAACCGTAGGAACCTAGTGTTAAGACACTCCTTTCCCCGCTTACATATTTGTTTTTGAGAAATTTTAATTATTTTCATCAAACATTTGTTTTTAGTGTAAAGATCGTTTTAAGTTAACGCCGCTACTGTTAAAAATAAAATCTTAAATATGTTTCTAAGCAAACGTAAATAAGAGATTTCACTTAAACCAATACTACATCTATTGACAATAACATTAGAATAAACAAATTTTATTCAAAAAACCCAATAAAATACTGGATATTTATTTCCGTCACTAACTTAATTATCATCATAAAATGCACATTTAATCTATTTAAGCTATCAAATGTTAAAAAAGCTTAAGCTAAACGTTGTGAAAAGAAGGCAGGTACAACTCGTAAAACTTAAATAAGTGAAGATAAATACTGTTCTAACGTTTGAGAACTTTTAATTGTGTTCGTCCGGAATACTTGTCCGTTTTGTTTAGATGAGACTCGAAAGCACAATCAATTAGTACTTCTATTTCCGAAAGCTCAAGAAAGCTACTTGCTTTACTTGCTAAAGAGGGTTTCAGTAACACTCATTTTTCTCTACAAATTTTTTTTAGTTTCAAACTTTAGCAGGACAGACACAGAATCTACTGTTAAAACACTCCGTTCTCCGACCAAATGTATATCTGTATATTTTTATTGCCCATAAAGTATCTATTGTTCCTGCATATTCCTATTGCATATAAAATATTATTCATGTATATTTTTATTGATGCATAGAGGCGTAGGGTCTACCTGTTCATGCGACGGTTTGTGGATTCGATTCCCATTCGGGGCAGAAGGATTTTCTTCGCTCTGGAAACTAAGCAAAGCAAGGCGTTGAGTCCCCCTACTCAACACGCAATGCCTCGAAAAAGGATTAAAGCAGGGACAGAGAACATCTCTCTGCTTTCTCTGTCCCTGCTTTCCACCTTTTTCGAAGCAACAGGATGTCTGAACACTAGGTTCCTACGGTCGGTACGGTTTTCTACGGTCCTGCGGTTTCCTCTGCCTACCCTGCCATGTGCAGGATAAACCGTGAAGACATAAAAAAATATATTTAGTGGATATTGAGTATTAAGTATTCCTATATATTTTTAATACAAAATTTTAACGTAGTGGAATTTGACTTTGCGATCAGAGCTCTTGTTATATCTAGTTTGTATATAGGTACATAAAAAAAGTTTTACTGCTTTAACCAAATTTCACTCATGAGTTTATGTTTATTTTAATAAATTGATACCATTCTTTCTATTATGCTTTCGTAAGTGCTAAGGTTTGTTATATATCGTTTATGGCAAAGCTTACATATCAAATGTTATCGTGTACACGGAATTTGTAAGCCGTAGTGTCTAAAAATAACGTTCCACAACAAAACCGAAAGTTCAATAAATTTATTGCCTCAAACAATCTTGTAATATGCAGTAATTTAAAAAAGTACAAGACTATATATAAGAATAATTTGGAAGAATTAATATTCTTGAAAACGACTTAGAGGATACTTTAAGTACATTAAAGCCAATGAGACGAGTGCTACTTTAATTGCTAATGAGTAGTTTTATGCTAAAATACTGTTCGTGAAATTGAAACCATTAGTAACCCAGTGGTTGAAAATTCGAAATTAAATGTAAGTTCCTTTTAATGCAATTTTTCAACTAAGTTACAACATAGATATATTTCATTCAAAATATATACATTTTTGTTTTAGCTTCACGCTTTATCCCGCACATAGCAAGATAGGCAGAGGGAACTGCAGGGACCGTGGGAACCTAGTGTTAAGATACTCCGTTGCATAGTCCCTGCTTTCTCCGTCCCCACTTTCCGCCTTTTCGAGGCGTTGCGTGTTGAGTGGCGAAACTCAACGCCGCGCTTTGTCTAGTTTGTCAGAGCGAAGAAAATGGAAATAGAAAAATCCATCTTCTCCGACTGGGGATCGACCCAGAAACCATCGCGTTACAGGCAGACGTTGCGCCCCTGCGCCACGACGGTAATATACATTTTTTTATATATAAAAATTTAAATTGAATATTGATATACAACAAAATAGAAAAGGAAGAACCTAAGATATGTTAAAGGAAATAATAGAATTGTATTTAGGTTAAAACTTGAATTATTAGGAACTTCCAACAATACGATAGTTTATTGTTAGACAAACTGACATAGTTAGTGTCGGGGAACTTAGAGGGATATTTGCAGCTTGTATTATAGCTAGCCATTATAAAATATCTATAGTATAATAACATAGCAGAAGTGTGTGAATGTCTATTAAATATTTTACGATAAAATCATGTAGGGCAGTAAAGCAGTATTTGCCATAACACAAATCTATGATTATTTTTAGTTTTTGTCAGTATGTTTATTTGTTTGTATGGAGGCAAAGAAATGCTCGTAAAAGGTACATGCACATATTTGGAACTACTGAACGGAATTAAATGTAACCTTTGTGCTATAACTTTTAGTCTTAAATAAGATATGGGGTATAAATTGATTTCGAAAACTAGAACATCTTAAGAATTATTATAATCCTGTTAATCTATAACAAATATTGAGCAATAAAGATCGTCGTGGCGCAGAGGCGTAGCGTCTACTTGTAAAGGCGTACCGTTCGTGGGTTCGATTCCTACTCGGGGAAGATGGATTTTTCAAATTACATTTTCTTCGCTCTGGAAACTAGGCAAAGTACGGTGTTGAGCTCTGCAACTCAGCACACAATGCCTCGAAAAAGGCGGAAAGCAGGGACTAAGCAACGGAGTGTTTTAACACAAAGTTCCTATGGTTCCTGCGGTTCCCTCTGCCTACCCTGCCATGTGCGGAATAAAACGTAAAGCTATAAAAAAAACTTTAACCAGGCATAGAAACTGAACCACGGTGTCGTCACTATAATAAAGTCACTGAAACATCTGATACGGTTCTTAATAGGAACCTAAATAAACTACAAGAATTATTAAAACGCCGTCTTAGCAACAGGTGTTGAATTTGGTAGCCGTTACTAAGTAAGATTAAAGATTTGGAATACCTAACGAAGTACTATACTAGTCTACATAAACTATAAGAATGAAGAAAATGAAGGCGAGCTCTAAATGATAAATAAATATTATTGTAAATTAATGTCATCATGGTGTATTAGTACACAGTTTGTAGCTGTCTCGAAGAGAAAATAGATTGTAATTTTTTGATTGATTGTAGTATAAAATTAGTATTAAATAAACATAAAGTATTTTTTGGTTCTGTTATTCTCTTTAAGGAGGGAGAAGAGAGAAGAAACAACTTAGCATTCCATGGATTCACCGTGCGGGTGTCAGGCTCATCGTGTTGTAGGAAGAGGAGTTCCGAGCAACGCTTGGGACTTGAGACCCAAGCGTAGTAAAGGACCCCTTTAAAATGCATTAACGCTCACCTTCACTGTCCGAACTCCTCCCACTACCTTACCAAATTTTAAATGAATATATCACAAAAGTTAGTATTGTAAATTACTTTTTATTCGCCAGTACAAGTTAAATAAAAGAATTTGAGAATAGAATTCCACCCTAAACACATAATGTACATTTTTAAGTTCGGCAGTGTAGTTTAATACAGGACATGAGTGAAACCAAAAAAATAATATTACATTGGTCTCCAATACAACAAATAACCCATAAGCATTGCTCCATTTCATATCAAACAAAAATGTTAAAATGTAGAGCAATATGCTGCTTCATATCATAATGTGTTTGAATAATAAATTACAAAAGCTAAACGAAGAACGGATTATTAAAATCAAGTTCCTGGCTTTTCCGCTGCAGGTGAAGATATTAAAAAACCAATTTCCAGCATTTAACAGAAAAATATGCCGCTGAAGAAAAGTTGCAATCAAAAAGTTTCTTAGGGCGCTAGCTCTCATTCGTTGGTGGTGGTTAGCTTAAGTATACCTCCTTCATTTGTTTGTGTTGTGAGAATCTAAAATATGAAGTATGGCACTATAGCTTTGAACTTTTAAAATTTTACAAGGGGTTTTAACGTTTTCTGGAATACAAAGAAATATAAATTTACTATAATTATTAAAAGTTCTGTTTGTATCGAACTAAATTGCAATAATGTTTCTAAATTTCACCGTCAAGGTCTATGAATATTAGCTTAGCCAGTTAGAGCGCTTCGATTACAATAGCGCGGTTTCATATACTGCTATATTGGAATCTATAAGTACTTATACTACCAAGTTAAATTAGGTTATATAATTTTATTATTATTGTTATTTATATTTCATATATTATCTTCTATATGTTTTTCTCGAAGTATTTAAATACAAAAATAATTATCAGTTTATTCGAAAGTAAGGAAAAAAATTTTAGAAAACGTATGGAACATTTAAATCACGTTCTGTCACTTAAACTTTAACATAGGGCTTAGTGGTCAATGCTCTTGACCGGTTTAAAAGAGGAGTAAGTTTGAATTCTCATCTCCTCTCTCATCGCTGGAGGTAATCCCTTCACAGGGTATGCCATAAAGCAAGATATTCCATATTTTTATCCAGTGACTGGATGATGATGACCAAGAAATTAAATAATTTAATTCTTGCTACGTTTTAATTTTCATATATTTTTAATAATATTGTATAAATTAGCTATAACCACCAAAATACAGGCCTATTCGACATAAATATGATGGTATAACTAAGATTAAGTCATAGATATGTCTAAAAGTCTAAAACTAGGTCTCTTTAGCATCAATTACGAACCCTTTATACGTTCATTCATTACATCGTTACAGAACATTAACCCGCCCTGGAGCAACTGTTCGTCTATATATAACGATAGTATAGTATAATTTAAACTGAGAAACTAGAGTGTTTTGTGTGTAAATTATAATTAAGTAGTTATTATGATTGTAAGTACAATATTTATATTACTCAAAAATACACAATTTTGAATAAAATTAAGTAAATGTGTATAGTTAAATATATATAAGGTATAGATTATAAAATACTGTGAAAAATAACGATTTTTTGTAAACAGTTGTATAAAAAAATAACTATAACGAAAAACCTCTTGGCTGTGTTAAATTAATAAACTTCTTTTGACAATAGCCTTATATTAACAAGAACTTTAAACAATATAAATAATAATTGAAAAATAATAAGGTTTTGCTTTTGGAAACAAGGTTTTAAAAAAAAATCCTTAACTCTTTAAATATACAAAGATTACATAATCAAACCAACACCTGGATCTCGTCATTACTCAACGTAATATTTATAAAAAAATATATGAAAAGAATTATTTTAAAGCAGCGCAAAATATTTATTAATATTTATAAATATGTATCGTAATAAACATTTTATCTTTGAATAGTTAGCGAGGCACAGCTCGGTATAAAAAGCTCAGGCAGATTTTAATTAAATTTTATGATATAAAATTTAAAATTTTTACAAGTAATAACTATGTCAATTTCCTTTTTATAGGTAAAAACAAAATTAATTTTAAAGCTTATATTGTATATATATTAAAAACTATAAAACTTAAATGAAAACCTCAAATGCAAAGTAAAATACAAGAATTTTTATTATTAATCATGTTAGCCAAACACATATATGTTGGGAAAGATGGATACAGTGTTAGTATAGCTTTTAGTCCATTGTTAAGACACTTTGTCTCCCGCTTTTTTGCCTTCTCAAGGCATTGGTGGAACTCAACTTTATGCTTGCTTAGCCAGAGCGAAGAAAATGGAAAATGGAAAAATGTATTCGAAATTTCCGAGTGGGAATCGAACTCACAAACAGAATTAACGGTACCTTTGCTGCGTTGTTGAAACGGCAGAACGTCAGTGTCGCTGCACGTTTCGCCGCGAATCGTATACAATGCAGTTTTGGTTCCCACGCTGGTGTAGGGCAGTGAAACGTGGCTATTGCAGAGGAACAATGAAAAGAAGATGAATGCTGTGCAGATGCGATCTCTTGGAAAGACATGCGGACGTCGGTCAGAATCATGTATGAAGAGGCTAATGACAGTGGACAAGGCGAAAGAGGTATACAGAGACCGTAGCGTTTGACGCTTCGATCTCCCAAATACTCAACTATAGATATAGCGTGTATGTATGTATGAGTGGAGTATTTTGAGTATACTACTACAACTAGAAGAAGATGTATAAACCTAAAAAAGCAAAATAACTAAAAATACTTTTATCGTAAATATATATAATTGTCCAATAACAAACCAATTGTCTAAACAATACATTATAACGCCATGAAGCCATCTAAATAAATTTTAATTGTACTATCCAAAACAGGTTTCATGCTAATTATTACAATAAATTAAAATAGTATTCAAGATAAATCCATAACATAAAAATAAAACTTATTTCAAACCCTTTAAACTAAAAACACAATGGATCCCTTACTTAAAAACTCTCTATGTATAGAAACTAAGAATATAATATGAGCCTTAGACTTGACATTGCACTAAAAGTCCACTTTTCCTCTTGGGCATTTAAAATTTCGATAAAATATTAAAACACTCAACTGATGTTTAAACGTGGCACAAAGCGAAATTTTGAACCAACTCAGTTAGCGTTGGAGATAGTGAACCGTTTAGGAATATTTTAATAAATTAAATCGAGTATCTTCATATAACGCGTTAGAGCTTCTAACAAAGCATCGCTTAGTAAATAGCTTAAAGATTACATTGTTCCCTTCAAATGCAAATTACGAAGTATTAGCGATGAGTATGAGAAGGATCGTTAATGAAATCTCCTCGTCTAGTGCCTACTGTTTGTTAGTTACAGATTTGTAAGAATGTTGTAGGTTTTGTTTGGAAATTTATTTATTTTTGAAATACATATAAATAAAAGTGGACTTTTTGACACGTGGCATTTGATTTTCACTTAAACAAACATTGAAATCACTTAAAATGCTATAGTCTTAACGAATATGCAATATCTTTAAGTTAAGAACATAATACCTATAAAACTATTTTCTCTCTGGATATCTAGATTAATAAATGATGATTGTGGAATTAGTTTACAATTAAATCAATTTTGTACTTACTTAATTTCATGTTTTCAAATCAGGTAAGAAGAATCTTGCGTTATATACATATCACATATAATATACATAGTACATCTTAAATCAGTTAGGTCTATCAGGTATTTCATTGTTCTGAAGTTTTGTTAAGTTAAGTTTTAAGAGTTAAATTTTTTAGCGAAATTAATTTTGTTACAAGAATATTTTTACAATAATTCGTAAACATAATGCGAAATTTATATCTAGATTTACAACAAAATAGAAATATGTAATACCAATCTTAACTATATGTAATCATTTCCAACACAACATGACTTATTTAGACTAAACATTACCATTAGGCAAATATAATATGAAGGTACGAGAATGCATCTATTTACGTACTTATACAGTTAGATGGTGGATGCTATGCTTTTCCTTTGAGTAAAGTTCAGTGTATATATTGCGTGCATCGCTCTGTTGCAACTTGCAACTAATAAGCATAGCCTCGGCATACAAGTTTTATTACTTTACGCAAGAGCGATATGAGATTTTACCTTAATTAAGTAGTTATAAGTAATAAAATATTTGTACCTACAGTTAACTCTAAGATTATGTATGTATATATTTTTATTAATCTTCCAATTCATTCATTTTTTCTCACTTTAAAACGTAATTTAGGATAAAAATTTTCATATATATTTTTTTATTTCTTTTTTATGTCTTTATTCTTTATTCCGTACATATCAGCGTAGGTAGAGGGAACTGCAGGAACGTAGCTTTAAGACACTCCGTACTCCGCTTTTCGAGTCAGGAGAAAATAGAAATAGTCAGGAGAAAACAGAAATGAAAAATCCATCTTCTCCGAGAGGGAAGTATCCCCACAAACGGTCGCCTTAACAGGTCGGTGCTACTTTACTGTAACAAATGGTCACCATATAAAAATTAAAAAAAATATGTAAAATAATCTACGTTGTTTAAACTTATTTTGCTGTTTTGAATGTAAAGGATATTATTACACAGGATTATTCTTGACAGCTTAACCAAGGAAAAATATATGAATAATATATTAACTTTGTATTATATTTAATATATTTGTATATATATTAAATAATAAATTATTTATTACTATTGTATATTATTTTGTCGAAATTTATTTCAACCTAGAATATCTCTTGTAATAGACAGACGTAGTGAACATTTATTGTAATTATTTTGAATAAAGAAAATGTGAGTGGCTTCAGATATTTATAATAGCTTCATGAAGGAAATGTGATAATGTATTTGACATCACATTTCGCAAATCTAAAGAAACATTGTATGACACTTATTGATGGCACCGGTAATGATGTATGAGTCTTCATCCAATGAAACCAAGGTAACGAGAATTGAACTCAATACTAAATCAAACACTTTGAAATTTACGACCTAACGCAAATTTTAGTCAATATTTTATGTTTTTATATAGAAAGTTACGTTAGCAACAATTCTAATGAAAAGAGAAAATGGATATAATATAGGCTTGTATGTATGTTGGAGGCAACAAACTAACACGAACTAAACAGAACTATAATAATGTGAGTTTATAATAACATCCGAGTTATCCGTTTGTTTTGCAAGAGCAAGCAGTTCGTCGTGAATGTAGTTCTAGAATATTTTAGATAGTAGTATGTATATATATATATATATATATATATATATATATATATATATATATATATATATATATATATATATATATATATATATATATATATATATATATATATATATATATATATATATATATATATATATATATATATATATATATATATATATATATATATATATATATATATATATATATATATATATATATATATATATATATATATATATATATGCGCGCGCAGAACGAACGTCTATTTGTTTCACTCCGTTTACAAAAAAATAGTTTCGCTATTAAATTGCTAAAATTGTAAAAATTAATGTATCAAGTATAAAATTTAGAAACAAGTGACAATTTTATAGTGAAATATAGATCTTAAGTTTATTTAAAAGCGTTGAAAGCAGTGAAAAATATATAGTGGAAGTGTTAATTAACAGTAGCAAATCACTTTTACCCACTTTGTAAAGTTTACTTATTTATGATTTAAGTGGTGTATTATGAACCGATACTGATAATTTAACGCCATGCGTAACCACTACTGTGGTCCAACGGTTTGAGGGCCGGTTTAAAGCGCTCGATGTCAAGGATCGATCCCCGAGTCATTGCGTCTTTTTTCAACATTTTATGTTTTTCTGCAGTTTATAATAAACAAAATGACAAATGAATGTTCGATTTGTAAAAATACTGTGTTAGTAACACAGAAAAGAATTAAATGTAACAAATGTCAATTACTACTTCATGTGGAATGCGTGTCTTCGAATAATAACAGCGCAATATCACGAGCAAATTGGATATGTCCATCTTGTGTGCCAAACATACGTAAAGGAGGTAGCAACATAATTACACCAATTAATAAACAAAGCAGTCCGGACAATAATATAGTTTCGTTTGCACCATCGACAACTACAATATCTCATTCCTTAACTGGATTACAAGGTGATGTCTCTGTGAGTAATGACGATTTCTTGTTAGCGATTAGAAACGAAGTTAAAAACATAATAACTCAAACGGTAAGTGCAGACTTAAAACAAATTAGAGAGGAATTAAGTGGACTCCAAGCTATTAAAGAGTCCATGGAATTTTTCTCGAATTTGTATGATACAATAAGACAAGAATTAGAAGAGGCGAAAACAGAAATTTGTACTCTCAAGAAATCTAATAATGAATTAAGAGAAATAATTGATTCTCATAACAATACGATTAACTTACTGGAGAAAGAAACAAGAGCAAGTAACGTCGAATTACATTGCATACCAGAGTTTAAAAACGAGAACCTACTTAAAACCGTAGAACAAATAGGCCAGACGATAAATTTACCAATTGATGAGGGATGTATAACTAAATGCACAAGATTGGCTAAATTAAATAAAAGTTCTACCCGTCCTCGAACAGTATTAGTTAGGTTTTCAACACCTATTCTGCGAGATCGTTTCTTAGCAGGTGTGATAAACTTCAATAGAAGTAATTCTAATAATAAATTAAATACGTCGCATTTAGGAATATCGGGAGAAAAATTACCAGTATATATTTCCGAAAATCTTACTACTACGTCCAAAGACATATATGCTGCATCTCGAAAATTTGCAAAAGAAAAACACTATCGTTTTGTTTGGTCCCGAAACGGAAACATATTTTTGAGGAAATCCATCGCAAGTGACGTAATACGCGTGAAATCAAAAGACTTTTTAAAAACTTTAGATTAATTTTACACTAAATTATATTTACATATTTACATATTATTATTATATTGTTCTTTTTTTTACTTACTTGTTAGTTTAAGTTTTGTTCTTTTATGGTTAATAATTTGAGAGTTTTTTATCAGAATGTAAGAGGTATTAGGACTAAAACAAATGAAATTTACAATGCTTTACTGAATACGGATTTTGATATTATAGTCTTCACAGAGACATGGTTAAATAAAAGTGTATATAGTAGCGAATTTATAGATAATAGATATAATGTATATAGACGAGACAGAGAATCAAGTAATACATCCAAACTGGATGGTGGGGGTGTATTAATAGCAGTCACAAAAAGAATTAATAGCTATCGCATGACCACGTGGGAAACTAAACTTGAGGATCTATGGGTTAATATATTAATAGGAAATTCTACTATATCAATATGTGCAGTATATATTCCATCGCCCCTAAAATGTGAAACTCTAGATGTTTTCGTACAAAACGTAGAAAAAGTGGTTATTAAACAACGTTTTACAATAATAATTGGCGATTTTAATATTCCATCCATACAATGGGCTCGTGAAGAAGATAATTCAAAAAAATTTACAGTATTAAGAACTAATTTTACGGCTAATGCATTAGTAAAGGATTTCATGGATTTGACAAATCTGTCCCAGGTGAACGGTATTAAAAATAACTATGGGAAAATATTGGATTTGGTTTTTACTAACATGATGAACATTAATGTTCAAGACAGTGATACATATATATGTTCTATTGACAAATATCACCCTCCCTTGGAATTGAATATTGAAATTGACGATACGACTGAAATTTTAATAACACCTAAGAACAAAATTAAATATGCTTATTTTAATGCTGACTATGAAGTTATTAAAGAAAAACTAGGTCACATAAATTGGGAAAGAATATTTTTTAATTGTAACAATATAGATGATATGGTCATAATATTCTATGAGGAATTAAGAAAAATTATAGAACTATATGTTCCAAAAAAGGTTGTTAAAAATGAAACTAAATATCCAGTGTGGTATTCACGTCAACTTATAAGGAGACTAAAAGAAAAAAATAAATATAGACTATTAAGCAAGAAGTATGGTAACCCACTAGATGAAATTGAATTTAAATTACTTAGAGACAGGTGTAGGGATATTATTGATACGGACTATAAGAGATATATTGAAGATATAGAAAACAACATTAAAGTAAATCCAAAGTTCTTTTACTCTTATCAAAAGAATCTTCGAAACCAAAAATGTGACTACCCAGCCTTGATGACAATGGATAATTGTAATTATAATGATGGGAAAAGTATTTGTGATCAATTTGCCAAATACTTTTCAAGTATTTATAGTAATTACGATTCTACACATTGCGAAATCTCAACTGTGATGAATAATTCAAGTCAATATTCACAAATAACTAAAATAGTTATTAATAAGAACGAAATATTAAATAAACTAAAATCAGTAAATGTCAATAAAGGTACAGGTCCAGATAATATTCCTCCAATTTTTGTTAAACAGTGTGCATCAGCTTTGGTAGATCCACTTTCAATAATTTATCAAAATTCAATAGATGAAGGCAAATTTCCAAGTTTGTGGAAGAAGGCGCGGGTAGTCCCAATTTTTAAAAACGGGGACAGGAAAGATATAAAAAATTACAGACCTGTATCAATTCTATCTATATTTTCCAAAATATTTGAGTCATTACTGTCTCCTTTTTTAACTTGGCCAATGAAATCAGTGATAACACATCATCAACATGGCTTTGTTAAAAACAGGTCCACAATGAGTAACTTGGCCACATTTGTCAACAATATTTCAAATTTTATGGATAATAATTATCAGGTTGACTGCATCTATACCGATTTGGCTAAAGCGTTTGATGTTGTAGATCACAACATTTTAATGAACAAACTTCAAGGATATGGATTTAATGAAAACCTGCTTAAACTGTTGCATAATTACCTACAACAAAGGGAAATGAATGTGGTCATGGGTGGATATGAATCATGTACGTTTTCGGCAACCTCTGGAGTTCCACAAGGTTCTTGTCTGGGTCCCATATTATTTGGTATTTTTATAAATGATGTAGTAAATTGTTTTCATCACAGTAAAATTCAACTTTATGCAGATGACCTAAAAATGTATAGGAATATAAATAGTTTACAGGATTCGGAATTGCTACAGTTAGACTTAGACAGATTTGCAAAGTGGTGTAGGGAAAATCATATGAATTTAAATCAAAACAAATGTTACATCTTAACCTTCAGCAGAAAAACATCTAATATTATTTATGATTACAAGATAAATGAATTTATTTTAAATAGAGTTAACCAAACAAAAGATTTAGGTATAACCGTTGACTCTAAAATGAGCTTTATTCCACATATAGACGAACTGGTCAGTAAATCATTAAAAATATTAGGATTTATAAAAAGAAGTACAAAAGCCTTTAAAAAATCTAATTCTATAATAACATTATTTAATTCATTTATAAGAAGTAAATTAGAATACTGCTCCGTAGCATGGAGTCCCTTCTATCAAGTTCATATAGACAGGATAGAGAGAATTCAAAAGAGATTGCTAAAATTTGTAAGATTCAAAGATAGAAACACGATTATGGTTAATAATTATGGCGCTTTATTAAAACACTACAATATGATAGCGCTTAAAACCCGTAGAGATATGCTGGACTTATGCTTTTTACATAAAATAATATCAGGTAACATTGATTGTCCTCAATTACTTAAAGAATTTAAAATAGTAGTACCGAGACCTAACGCGAGGCATACAAATACACCAACTTTCAAATGTCGTTTTGCAAGAACAAATTTAGGAGTAACGGCGCCTTTAAATAGAGCTTTTAGAACTTATAATAATATTTCTAAAATATTTGATATTGATATATATAACGATAATTTAAAATCTTATAAAACAAAAATAAAAGATAATTTTAAGCTTTTAACGTAATATACTTGTTGTAAAAATATCTGTGGAATAGTCCATATACCTTTTACGAAAGAGTTCTATTTTATTCTATATTTTATATTGCTTTTATTATGTTTTTTTTTGTCTACTTACTTTTTTAATTTGAATTTTAGATTGATTTAGACTTTATTAGACAAGCATAGTGTTGTTTTATTTTTTTTATTGTTTTAATTTAGCTTAAGTGATCGTTTTATTTTTATTTTTGAGTATTTTTTTATACAAATTTTAATAAGTTTAATTTATACATATAATAGTTTTTAATAAATGTTTGAGGTTAAGTTCCTTTGTTATATTGTTTTTAACAGGTTGTTTAGTGTAAAGTTTATTTTTAATATTCGCTTTTACTTTTATTTTTAACAATTTTTTTGTATAATGCATGTAGAATAATTTAATTTTATATGTTTGTAAACATGGAGTAAGTGTGAAAAAAGTTTAATTTTTTTTTTAATGTTTTATTACAGTGCATGCTGAGTTAGCCTATAATTGTAATGTACTTTGTAGCTACATTATATTGTAAAACTTTTAATATTAAGAAAAATTTTATATCATTGTACGTTATGTTGGCTTCCTATTATAAAAATAAAAATAAAAAATAAAAAAAAAAATATATATATATATATATATATATATATATATATATATATATATATATATATATATATATATATATATATATATATATATATATATATATATATATATATATATATATATATATATATATATATATATATACTACAACAACCTACACCGCTAAAGAAGCTATGTATGTACGTATATATATATATATATATATATATATATATATATATATATATATATATATATATATATATATATATATATATATATATATATATATATATATATATATATATATATATATATATATATATATATATATATATATATATATATATATATATATATATATATATATATATATATATATATGTATGTATCAACTATGAAGTCTTTTGCGAGAGAAATACAACACAACACACTAAGGCAAACAAATAACAATAAACAGATTTTCCACACAAAATCTGAACACAAACGTAGTATCATAAATATAAATATTACTACTTCAATCGAATGCCAGTAAGCAGTAAACAAACATTGATCTATATTGAAACCGATTATGTTTAACACAACAAGGATCGCACCCGGCAACCATTATTCGTGTAAATTCGACGTGCATATGAAAACAGTTACTCAATATTTAATTTCCATAGCGAATTGTTTTGTGTTAAATAACAATAACAATGGAAAGAATGAACTCTACTGATAAAATATTCAATAGACCCCGTCTCGTGTAGGGATTTAAATTGCTTTATACAAGCTATTGTAGGCGGTTTTACTTCTAGGATATAAATATGAATATAAGAATTGTATATGAATGGTGTACTATTATATAAACAAAAAATATTTTCTTAAGTCTATTCTTAAGTCTATATAGATTATAAACTAGTACCTTCGTAGTGTCACAATTAATTACCACTGAACTGTACGGTTTACTGTAAGAATAAAGCATTCATTGAATATACATCTTTATTAAGCTATATCACAAATATCTAAAGGTTGTTGACTTATAACACCTTACTAGGTAGACGTGTTATTCCGAACCTTAATCTTAATTGTTTGAAGTTAACTCGAATCGAAATAACTAAGAGGTTACAAGTAAATATATACAGCAAGTACAGTGGTTATTCAAAAACGATTAACGTGATGCCTATAAAATTTCTCCTAACATAAGAAATCACCAAACTACTTAATTTTACTTGTAGCGCTTTCAACAGAACAACAGCATAAAGTCTAGAAAAGGAGACTGGAAATGTCCATATTTGAAAATTAAATATTACATCATCATGATGGTTATTAGTAACTGATACTGGCATATCAATTGATCTTATAGATTGTCATTTGACTACTACACGTAAACTTTTAAATTAATTCTTCATAATAAGTATGATCACCATTTGAATTTTTACTATAAAAGGGCGGAAACCGAAATATTACTTATATATAGCCATAAACAACTATATTACACAGTAAAAGAATACTATTACTAAAAATAATATTATAAAAAATATATCAAATATATAATATAATATAGTAATTTAAATATGCAGACATTATGTAGCTAAAAAGTACTATATGCGTTTCGAAACTCTATTGTATCACGATGACCGCGCAGGAAGCGGCCCATTGACAATCCTTTGTAGATCGCCGCATGAATATGAAATACCTACGTGAATAATTTCACTCGAGTGTTCTGTCAGATGTACGTAGTGGTTGATATAAAAGTGTGCCTTATCAAGAATTTTACATGACGCTTTTTGGTACAAAGAAGAAAGACTAATTAAAACGCTGTATGAGAAAAAGATAAAAATAATATCAATTTTAGCCAAGTAGAAAAATTTCAGAACAATTTACATAGAAAGTAACTGAAGTATTCTTTATGAAGTTATGCAACTGGAAATAAAATTTTTGAGTAGAAAAAAAATTTACTTACACATTGTAAATTGATGTTTACGGGACAAAATATTATTAAGTTACAAGGTTAACTAATGAATAAGCAATTTTCACTATCGGATTAATAGCAAATATATTATAATATATATTATGACGTATACATTCCTACTGGTACTACAAAGTGTTCCAAAAAATATATAATACTATAAACGAGCGATCAACCTGAGGTATAAATTTAATTTGAAAAAATATTAAAATATTTTCCTCGCTTTAACAGCATTAAGTTCCTTAATCTAAAACATAATGTCTTCCAAATTGAGCGAAATGAGTACTGTTGATGGGAAAAAAAAGTATAACCTAGTAATGAGGAACTAAGTAAACAATATTCCCAACCATCGTACTTAGTCCATCTAGTATTATGAAAAGAATATTAAAATGTAACTCCATAGATTGTTGATGAGCCATTTCAAAAAGATAAAACATTGAACGCCGTGCGCCGTGTGATAGATGAGCTACGAGATAATTTAATATGAAAACACTAAGTGTTGCGTGGGAAATAATTCATTAAATTTTCTCCACACTATCTGCTTATGAATAGGTTTCATTAGTTTTCTAATTTTGTTCATTAAAGCTACTTAATTGTAAAGCTTCAGAAGAAAAGAAACTGTATAAACAATATTATCTGTTACATTACTTAACCAGCACAACAATGAAGGGTTTTTAAATCAAATTACCTGTAATTAAAAGTGGATTCTCTACGATAATCGGATATGCTCATCGCAATATCTTGACATTCGCAAGTCAGCCAAATCCTGCCTTAACTGAAAATGGATCCAAAAAATTTACTTGCAAGCTTTTGGTGAACTAGTACCGGTATCGTTCATTAAAATTTTCTAAAATTTGGCCATACGATTACAGCAGACGTCTATTGTCAACATTCGCAAACCATGATGGAAAACTTAGCTGCTAAGCAACAAAGGCTGGTCAACCGCTCTACGCCACTATTGCTTCATGACAACGCTAGATAATATTCTGCACAACAGATGATTACGCAATCAGAAGAGCTTCAAATGGAATGTTGAAGACATCCACCGTACTTCCTGGAACTTGCTCCAATAGATTACCTTTTTTTCCGGAATTAGGATAACTTCTTGCAAGAGAAAAAAATCAAAGCCAGCAAATCATGGGGCAGTACAAGCAGCATACAAATTTTCAAATTTTCTTGATTCCCAACCGAATATTTTTTTTAGTAAAGAGATCACCAACGAGATGGCAATAGGGTGAAAATTGCATAGATAACATTCATATTTTGATTAAATACTTTTTGTCCCTCCCATACCAAAGGCTTATATAAAGACCTAATTTTACTCTATAATATATTGTATTATATACTTCAACTAATATTTGCCCATTACTGCTATCTAATCTTTGATTTATATTTTATACTTCACGTTATAAAACTCAGATAAAAGAAAATCTTTCCAAAAAAAACATTATTTAACTGTCTGCCCATACATCAAACGAAACGTAACAATTCATTGTTACAAGAAAAAAAATCACCATTAATAAAAATCAGGCTATATCCGGCAAGGATAAAGGTTTGGGACATCTCATTCGCTCTTACTCAACCTATTTAGTGAAAAATCGTGCGTCTTTAAGACAAATCGGAGTATTTCATCCAATGTCAAGAATGTAGAGCCTTTGAATATTCAAGTACGATGACAACAGATTAATGTATATTGTAAAAGATAATGATGTCAAATTCTTCTCAGGAAAATGTTAATACCTGTTATATCGAAGAGGATGGTTATTTTGCATTTTATAATTACATTTATTCATTTATTTATATGTTTTTGTTATTTTTATAAAAATATGCTTTCTCTCATAACGCGACGCGGTTGACGCGAAGAAATCCCTATTAGAGGTAAGTTAACCTTTGCAAATAATATTTTACTCATGAATTATTTTGAAAATATTTAATATAATAAACAGTATATATATGTTTAGACAAAATTTACTATTCCTCAATCAGTTAATGTCATCTGATAATATGTAAGTATATGATAAGTGCTAATACTAAAGTGTCAAAAATATGTCTATTGGTTATATCACGAAGCAAATAACTTTTAACGAAGAAAAAGCAACCACTATTATTTATTTTAAGTTTTACTTTGAATCCTTCATATAAGAGAGTAGGCAGAGGTAACCTACTGTTAGGATATTTCATTTGTTGCTGTAAAATAATGTAAATTTTAGAGTGTAGAAAAAAAATAACGACTATTACGCTTAACCTAAAAGTAAAAGCAACATATAATCATATATTATATTAGAATTTGAATCCACAATTACGTCTGACAGGGTATTTCTGTATCAAACTGGTACCAAACTAAAAATTTCTAATTACTAATACTAAACTCTTTACCTCACCTATACATAATGCAGTGCACAATAAAAAGATTAAACCTCATAGTAATCTTGCTATAACAAGCTACAAACTCAATAAAGAAGTTCAAACTTGTACAATTTATAATGAGATTTATATATAAAATTACCAGACACTCAGTTTTATCTTCCTTCAACCCCGTCGCTTGTTTTACTTTCTGTTTGACTACTTCACACCTGACGGATCAGTTACGTAATTAATCATTGGAAGGTAGGCCGTGACTAATTGTTCGGGCTACGATTCCTATCAAAGCCTCCCCTAATGTGATCGGTAATCTCATTTAGCGCACTTTTATTAGACCTCATGATGAATATTTACTATACATATAGATGACAAATATATATTATATATATTTTTATAGTTATTATATGCTTCGCAAATGTAAAATGTTAGGCAGACACTTGAAAAATCCTATACACAGTACAGAAAGCATAGAAGCCCTATGTGAAGTCATGATGACAAACAATGATGATGACGTTATATAGATAGCGTTCAGGTTACAAATGAACAAAAAAATAATTCGGGTTAGTTTAATTTTGCTATGTAAATATTACGAACATTTAAATATATATATATATATATATATATATATATATATATATATATATATATATATATATATATATATATATATATATATATATATATATATATATATATATATATATATATATATATATATATATATATGATCAATGTCATTTTTTATAGAAGTATCAAGCAGAGAAAAAGCCTTGTTTAATCTGCGACTCCTTCATCCAAAAGTAAGCAGAGCTTTCTAAAAGACTAACCCATAATTAAGCAATTTTTTAGCTTATTTGACTCACTTTTTACCTCGTCCATAGCAGGGTAGGCAGAGGGAACCGTGGGTATATAGTGTTATACTTTTTGTTCCCCGCTTTTCGCCTTTCGAAACATTTTATGTCGAGTGGCGGAAATCAACGCCCACTGTACCTAGATGCAAGAGCAAAAAAAATAGAAATTAAATAATTTCAAACATCCCATTTTCACCTTGATATTGTAGATACTAATTCAATATAAAAACTTAAAAATATTTAATCCCCGGTCCGGATAACTTCGACTACTTATTTTTAAGGCCCATTATGCAAACTGCACATGCAAAGGAATATTCAGTGCCATTTTGCACGTACGAGTATCTACTTCGGAAATCGAGTATCCAATTTGCATTACATTTTCTTATATCCTATTTGATATTTTTTTATAAAAGTGTATATATGTACGTTTACACAGTTACAGTTACACAATAATAATAAATAATTTATGAATTTGAAAGGTGGTTAGTTTAGGTTAGGTTAGTAGGTTTATTTATATTACAAAGATTTTGCTTTAAACAAATTTAAACTTATTTATATTGTGCACATTAAGTAACTAGTATAGAAACTGAGCTAAACAAGAAAATTTAATACTAAGGTTCATCTTGTCTAAATTAAAAATCACTAACATAAATACATGTCATAAAATAATATCTTCTCTCAATTTACAAATCAATCAATCTTAAAATCTAAACTGAACTGTAATATAAAATTACCTACGAGTACCTTTTATCTATGTCATCAGTGTATCAGTAACTCTTGCTAGGCACTTGATCCCTATCTTTTATGAATAATTCACATTACCCGCATTTATACTCTTGTTATACAATCCGTTACATCTCACATGTTTCAAATTTGCATACAATTACAACTAAAATTCGCTCAAAATTATTTGATAAGGATATTATTTCGCAGTCCAATAGTACGGATTCAAGGAAGTAAATCTTCAAACGAAAACAAATTCCACTTAATAAAATGTTAATTAAATTCTTGAATAATTAATATATAAACAAAATTAACATTTAAAATATATTTTATGCCACTTCAGGTTTAGCTTAAATTGAGATAATTCTTTACAAAAATGAATTTTATTTATCATTTTATATGGCAGAGGGTACAAATATTGACGTTTCGTTTCACATGACGTCATGAACACAATCTACTTTTAAGCCACACAAAGAGCACGAAGCAACGACATTTTGCTAATAATATTGTCACTAAAAGCTTAATGTCAGCATATACGCATTTGCTGTATAAATAAATATGCGCCATCAGATTTTTTAATTACCATTTTCAGTCATATTTTTTTTCTATTTTAATAAAAGCTCCGATCGGGATAAGTATAAGTCAGAAGCAATCAATCGATTAGCAAGTGTTTTCCACATCTTCAGTTACGTAAGGAAATGTATAATAAACATAGTTATTTATTATTATATCTAAGAACACATAAAATTGAGAATGTCTACGTAATGTATACATAAAAGTATAATAACATGTACATCAAATGTTATGTTATACAATAAAATCTTCAAAGAAGAAACAAAAACAAAATATTATGACGTTTCAACCATTTCCAACAACTAAAAAAGCAGCTTTATCCAGCTCGCGTATATCTGGTATATCTAGTACTAGAACTAATACAGAATACAATCATTAAGATTTAGTTTATATCTCCGCATATCTCTAGGCTTCTGTTTAATAACCCAATTAGACTAGGTCTTGGTTTGCATTTACTGAGACAAATTATTGTGGGACTGTAACTTAGTACTGTGGCTTCTAAGGTATAAAGCTTTCTTATATTATGGTGGTTTAAATTGATTCTATGATTTTATATGATTTAACTTTTTTATTTTATCAAATCATCTGCTTACGTAAGACCATCGTGGCGAAGTAGGAGAGCGTCTAGTTATGGGTTCGATTTACATTCAGGGGTATCGTTATTTTCATTGACTACGCTCTGCTAAGTTTCACCACTCAAGCATAGTCCTCATTTTCATCATTTAGTAAATTGGACATATGTATGATTTTCTTTATATTTGTATTTACGCCACAGATATTAGTTACTTATTAGACCGATGAGATTAATTTTTTTTAACTAACCTAATTAAAAAAAAACATTGTAATTAAATTAGGATCAATATGAAAGCGAGTCTCATCGCAAATTTTTATGAAAAAATAATAAATATCCCTTTAATAAGCTTTTCATAAACAACTTTAGAACAAAAGACTCGCATTATATTATTCAAATTTGTTTACAACTTCAATGTTTTAGCCGAATTAAATTTTCATTTATTCCCAACAACAGCCACGTTTTATTTTTAGTAGACCGACACAATCATTTGTAAGTTCAACAACATTCGCGGTCATGCAGATATCTTTGCTTTACAATCGAAATTTTAAACCTCTTTAACATTTCAGTAATTTATGTAAATAATTTTATGTTTAGTAATTAATTCCATTACAGTTAGAAAGAAAACACGTTTTTCTTAGCAAATACTCAAAATATTTAAAGTATTTCTGATAAATATGTCGTAATAGATTTTACAGTGAGAATTTCATACACAAACACTAGTACTTAACGCAGGTTGCCACTTTAGATCTAACTCCAACTAACCACATAAGAATAAAATTTGAATAAGGAAGATCCTGAACGAAAAACTGAGGACCGTCGTGGCGCAGAGGCGTAGCATCCGCCTGTAAATGCGACGGTTTGCGTGTTCGATTCCCACTCGGGGAATATGGAATTTTCTATTTTCATTTTCTTCGCTCTGGCAACTAGACGAAGTGCAGCGTTAAGGTCCGTGAGGTCTCAAAGCTGCTGGCCTCGAAAAAGGCGGAAAGCAGCATTGTCTTAACACCAGGTTCCCCAATTTCTTGATATTCCCTCTACTTATCCGCTATCTGCTATATGCATAATAAAACAGTAAAACGTGCTTTTACAAAATCTGTACTTTTTCAGTTCATACCTAAAATACAGTCCAATATAGAAACCAATAAAGATTTCGATATATTCGAAAACGTGTGACCTAATTTGTGCTCCGCAAGTGGAAAAATTCGATTACGTACAATCTCCCAGTGTTCCGTATAATCACTTCTTCAAGTAGCAGGTGCAATTCGCGAATTGCTCCCATAAATTCTAACTCATAATACCACCCCCTATTGAGACGTACCTACTTATATTGGAATAAAAACCAGTCCTGAAATGTGGGAATGTGGGGAATTTAATTAGCTGTTTGATTACTTAATTGTAATGCTTAATAACATATTACTTGATTTGTGTTTCAAACTACACATATAATTACGTTAAAATGAGCTTTTTTTTTATTTTGTGTATATAGATTAAATAAAGATTTTAAAGAAGACATTCGGTGGACAATCTTGTCGTGATCACCGGAAGCCGGTGTAATATGCGCAGGAACTCTCATCGTTAAGATCCTTAGAAATGTCTAGTAGTTTGTCGAAAGGCTGATATGATATTTTTATGATTTTTAAAGTGTTAATGCAGACTAAGGATAAAAGAAATACTTAAAGAAACCATAAAAATAACATACAAGAATTTCGACGTTAGCGTGATAAAGGACGCATGGCTCAGTGGTCAGAGCACTTGCACGGCTCGCAAAAGGGTGTGGGTTCAATTCCCGTTGTGTTCAAAACTTTAAGTTTTCATTATATATGATATGATTATGATACGACTAACTCGATATGTCACTGAGTTCTATAGTTTTTTTATGTTTTTATAGACAGAACATCATTTAAAAATTATAATAAGGCAGAATATTAAAGTAATTATTTTCTGTAATCAAACGTTCCACGCCGGACATTCTACAATGGAAGATTAATTAAATTTGAGAAGAAAAGTAGTAATTTATACGGAGGGAAACTTTGCTCCACGGTACGGTAAGACGTCCTGCATAGATTCCTGCCGGACAAAAGCGTACAGATGACAAACGCTATTGTTGGCCAAAGTGAAATCCGCAGTCGTCGTATCTAGAGCACGGTCAGCTTAAGATTATAGTCGCCATTATATATTGAATCCTTTACTTGATCTTTATTTTATATATTTGAAATAAAATTTAAGTTTTACAGAAAACAAATAACTTTAAAAAAGCTTATTGGGACTAACTCAAGACAAGCTGTTAAGGAATAAAATCAACCACTATTTTATACTAATAAGTTTATACACGACATACTTTAATACTTTACTTATGGATACTTTTAAAATAACTTTTCAATAGATAATAAGTTTAAATGACAGTTTAAAGAAAATACATCTATTTTAGTTTTGCATATTGTTTAATTTAATTTTAAATTTCGTAATCTTAGGCTACATTTAATCGTTTTATTAAAATTTACAATCAAAATGGAAGAATTAAATATATTAAAATTATTCGTTATTTATTTGGCCCTGCTAAGTGTCTTAAGTGTTATACATAATTATCTACTACGACAACTTCTTTTATTGGAGAGAACAAAACCTATAGCTTAAGATTCAGAGACATTTCAAAGCAATTTTAATACCTCTCACTTTCTCACTTCTAGAAATATAAAGCTATCATCCTATAATATTAATAAGTAAGTAAATTATTTATTTATACTAAGTATAGTGGCGTTTGATTTTGTTATAAATATACTTAAAACATTAGTAATGTAAAATATTTTAACAAAAGGGCATGTCATTCTACCAGTATTTACGGTTATTTAATCAAACTAAACAACCCAACTAACGAAAAAACTATCATTACAAACATACTAAAACTCTTTACCTGTAGAAACTGTTATTTTTCAATAAAAATTCCCAATTTATGTAGCAATAAACAAAGTGTTTCAAAAACGCGGCTATAAATCAACATATATTGGTCGGTACACGCGTAGAATGTGCTTATGTAATTCCGATATAAGCCATTCAATGAGGGAAACACGCCCTGGGTTTAATATTTAATGGCGGCCACAAGGTTGCAGGGCGTAAAATTGCAAGGATAGGATAGGATAGGTTTATTTACCGAACTAGTAATTTCCCATGGCTCTTCACACCTCAATTTCAGATACCAAATTGGTGTTAGTAAAAGGCTGTGACGCAGTTGGGCCTCGTTTATCTAAAGTTTGACTTAAATTCTGTGCTAGATAGTTAAAGCGGTAGTTTAACGTTGAAGCTTGGCTAGAGGTTATATATATATATATATATATATATATATATATATATATATATATATATATATATATATATATATATATATATATATATATATATATATATATATATATATATATATATATATTGTATATGTGCATATGTTTATAATATTAAATTGTATATATTTAATATATATAACAATATTTTTTTGTAATTGCACTTTCCCTTCTTGTTTTTTGTTTGACATAACCACTTACATTGGTTGGCTGGAAGAGATTTCTTGTAGCAATAAGCCTACCTTTGTCAACTACACTTTATTTTTATATTTCTTGAATGCTATTTTATTGTGCAATAAGGAATATATTAGAGGTATCTAATATTAAGAATATGTTACATTGAGAATATATTTGGATTACGAAAGACAACGTAAACTCGCTAGAGTAAACGTAAGAGTACAATGATTCTGATTGAAAATCAGATTAAGTTAATTCATATGTGATATAATACATACTTTATCCCACTTATCGCCTTATCGCCTATACTTTATCGCCTTTTTTGAGGCATTGAGTGCTGAGTGACGGAACTTAACGACGAGCTGTTGCGAAGATGCCAAAGCGAAGAAAATGGAAAAGAAACGTCCCATCTTACCCGACTGGGAATTGAATCAAATAACCGTCGCGTTTACAGGCAATATATACGTCTCCGATTCTTATAAATAAACAAATACGTTGTTGAAAATTCGTGGGCAGAAAACTACTATAACACTATAATACGTTCCATAAGACGCAATCGTTTAAAGGAAAATACCCTTCCCAACAAGTAGACATGGACTCAGCTAACATCTAAAAATTACGTTACCAATACACGTATAAACATTATCTCCTGGCCTCAACATAAAGGTGTACACACACTATGGACTTCTCACACCTGGAGCCTCAACAACCATTCTATTCTATTCTTCGCAGTATCGTAAAGCTCATTAATCTGCACTTAACCTAATTCGGAGGCTAGTGGCTTAATGGCACACAATGCTCTTATTGAATTACTTTGTTGTCGTAAAGGGATTTAAATTGTATATACTCCTTCTCTTCATCAGATTCTTTATATTAGCCTATAATACACTTGATCTTAAGGAAAAATGTTTAATATGTATTTCTTTGCTTTTGATTGTTCCCTTGGCACCTATTTTGAATCATTTTTAGTATAGAAATACTGTGAATAAGTTTTTGTCGTAAAGTTTTGTACGATAAATTTGATTTGCTTAAAAAATATCAATAAATTCAATAATACTATAAAGTGTCCTAATTCAATAAAGCAGAAGCTCTACGCGTTGAAGTAAAAAAAATCAGTGATAAAATACTTTTTTTGTACTACAACTATTATATCTGGGTAGGATTACAGTTGATAAGCTGTAATCCTATAAATTTGGATATTATATAATAATATATCGTCGCTAATATGTCTCACCATTTAGTGTATTCATAATTATATAATTTTGAGATTGTAATATCAACAATTGGTTGTAGTATGGACAGGACTATAAATTCCATCCAAAAGAATTTGCAAAATTTTACTTACTTTTGTTGTAAAGACATGTTTATATGTCTTTAAATAAATGAAATAATTGTACTGTGTTGATTTAATACCTGAAACAAAATATTTTAAAATTAGTCACATAAGAAGACTTAGGCATAAATTTGAACTGATAGTAGAATTTATACCTTGAACAAATTTTAACAAACCTATTTTGTCGTAAGCTTCTAATGTTTTTGGAAACTTCATATAAATTAGTAAATAACAAAATGAATAAAAAGTAATGCCAATGACGCAGCGATTACGACTTGTTTTGGTGTGTAAATTGATTTAACGCGCTATCTCTTAAATATTGGCAACAAGTAGAGAAAGCAATATCTCGATTCTCTCTGCCTACTGTAAAAAGCGAGAGATCTTTAAAAGTAAATATTTTTTACAGTTTTTAGTAATAAAATGATTTGCATACATATACATATGTAGGCAACATATAGTGTATGTGTAGGCGAAACTATAGAACAATCTCGTCATCGCAAACGCAGCATCTTTAAGTAATAAAGACGGTAATGGCGTAATCTATTTTACGAGGGGAACATGTGTAGTTAACATGAATACTAGCGGTTAAAGTTATAGCCCTGTATTGTTTAGAGGTCTCGGTGCCTATGGGCAAAATTTTAGTACAATAATATTTGGCTTTCTCATCTTAGCTTTATTACTCATATAAATTTTTAGTAAATAAGCGTAATAAAATTGTAGGATTACAAAATAATCATAATTTAAAACAAAACATTTTTTTTCAAGTTATACTTAGTTGTAGATTTCCCAAAGAGGTAATGCCTATTAAACAACAATATTTAATACCTCCCTTAATGAACCAGTCTGCATAGATAAATATATAAAAAAATATATATATTAGACTAAATGTATGTCTTCATAATATGTACACAATTAATTCAATATGTGCAGTAATTGACAGCTTTATAAAGCAACTGTGAACGTGAACTTAATTAACTATTAATATCACGCTTACTACAAATTGGAATCCCTTACGGGCAGAAATCTCTTATTAAATAAACAATTCTTTATTAAGATATAGTAGCTCAACTAGTGACAATATGATTGCGTTGTATGGTTTGAGCATGTCGACAGAATGTGTGATGAAAGAATGTTAAAAAAGATGAAAGGGAAGACCTCTTTTGACTTTTGAAAACACAGTATCGAAGATACTCGAGGAAGGTAACGTAAAAATCACGAGGACTCCCCGGAGAGCATGTATGAAGAGGTTACTGACAGTGGACGATACGGAAGAGGTATGCAATGACCGCAGCAGTTGGCGCTCCGTTCTCTCTGACTACTCCACTAGGGATAAAGCGTGAAGATATGTATGTACGTATGTGTATGTATGTACATATGTATGTATGTATGTAAGTATGTATGTATGTATGTATGTATGTATGTATGTATGTATGTATTTGTAGTTACTGTACACTAGACTACAAGTTAAATTTTTAGGAGTAAAGACTATAAGTTAAATTTTTTATTTTTTTTTTAAGTTTAAATACATTTTATTACATTTGTATTTATTTAAAAAAATTAACAGGACCCTATAAAGCAAATATAATATAATTCTGCTTGCTTTGTAAAGTCAAGTATATACATGACATTAAAGTAAAAAAAATATTCATCATTGAAACAAAACACAATCGTTCTCTTACAAATCGTTGCTTCAAAGGGGAATCAAAGTCGTAAACCTGGCACAGTAATTCGTTCTCATTTCCACGGGCAAAAATGAAACAATAAAACAGACGCGCCAGTTGCCACTGCGCGTGCCCCCAAAAGAATATATTTTTTGCGAGTCTAGCCTGCAGTAGGTATCTTTTATTTAGTGTACAATTTTGTACAGGAATATCGAATTATGACTATCGTGATTCGACATTATCAAAAGTAGTGTTGGCGTATTAAATATGTTCTAAATTATTGTTTGAAATAATTAATTTGGTTTACGTTCATTATTTTGTTATCGAGAATTCCTTTCTTTATGGTAGCGTTCGTGGTATTAGGACATTGTAATTTTAACTTAACTTTTAACATATACAACATTTACACAACAACCTACAAGATTTTAAAAACATATAATTTATGTTCCCTGCAAAATCCCTTTTAAACACAGGTAGCTACAGTAACCTAAAGTTATCTTTTCTATAACGATAATACACCAGCTAAATACTTAGCGCTTAACTAAGCCCTTTGCAAATGAAACAAAACCATTTACATTTAAAATACGTAAATATTATATTTGTAACGTCCCCCTCAGATAGTTGTCGTTCACCCTCTAAAAAGCACAAAATGCCACTTCGCCCTTTGTACTTTGCTAAGCTCGTAAAGGGAGCCCTTGACGAAGATTTGAGTCATTTCCATGCAGACGCCTTATCTCTAATAGCTGCACATAAAAGGGTGTAGGTATACGTGTGGCGTGCCTTAAAAGGTTGCGAACTATAGTGGGCAGTGAAGGCTACGTGGCTATATTTAAATGAATGTCGTAATGCTATGATTATTTCATTAAGTTAGAAGCTTCGAAACGAGTTTTATTTAGATTAAATCTGTGCAAATTTATATATTTTTGTATGAATTTAATATCAATGGAGTGAATAAATACGTTTCGGTTTAGTCAGTGAAATTATTATTAATATCTCGAAGTTCGATAGAAAATGTATTGAAGTAATAAAAGTAGTATGTATAAAGGCACCATTATTGATAAGTTTGATATTTTCAATTAACTATTGGATAAGAATGTTTATTTATAGGCTTTGCATAATAAAACTTGTAAATTAAGCCAAGCCATAATTCACGTATAATAAACGTGTCTGTTGAACTGATTTTAAATTGCATTTTGTACGCTACGCTATTTCCTGTCATCTAAATGACATTAAACATCAATTATGGACACGATCTAAAATCATCTACCAGTCAACTATTCCTACAGCTATGCGGCACACTGCATACATTGTAAATTTGTTTCCAATGTGAGAAGATCAGTCAAAACTTATATTAACAAGTAATTTTTAAATTCGGAAGTATATTTATACGTGTACTTAATTTTTTTCATAGCTTCCCGCTTTTATCCCGCGTATAGCAGGGTAGGCAGAGGGAACTGCAGGAACCATATGAACCTAGTGTTAAGACACTCCGTTGCTTAGTCCCTGCTTTCTCCATCCTCGATTTCCGCCTTACTCGAGGCATTGCGTGTTGAGTGGTGGAACTCAACGCCACGCTTTGCCTAGTTTCCAGAGCGAAGAAAATGGAAATAGAAAAATTCGTCTTCTCCGAGTGTGAATCGAACCTTCAAACCGTCGCGCTTACAGCTAACATTAAAACACGGATTGCCTTTACACTAGGTTCCCACATTTCCTGAGGTTCCCTCTGCCTACCCTACTATGTGCGGGATAAAGGGTAAGGCTACCAAAAAACATTTGTAGATCTATTCTATTCTATTAATACTTTTATTTCGTCGCGGCGCGGCGTTGAGTTCCAAATGTCTCGTTGGCGAATAGTGTAAATTAGTGGTGACAACAAGCTTAGACAAAGCTTGATGTTAAACCTAAATTTAGAATAATTGTTTTAGTACTTCATAACGCTTTATTTACCCGTACCAATAAATATCAAAATAATTTAACTTTAAATAACTAAGTTTACCTGTAAGTTGCTTAAAATAGTAACTAGTTGTATATAAAAATATATAAAAACTAGCCTTCATACTTGTTGATCCTACATAGTGGCTCAGTACCATCCACTCCAATGTTTCAGCGATACTGTGACTGAACGGGTACTAGAGACAAGAGAGTGGAGTGCACTCGAGACAAGCGAACTCCTGCCGAGCACTTCAACGATTGTATTGTGTTACTAAAGTCCGACTGTCCGTGTGGTCCTTGGAAGACTTTCAAGATTTTATTCATTTGAAATATCTAAGTTATCCTTTACCTAAAAAGGTTATGCCTAATAATATTTATTTTATATTTCCTAGGAAAGAATATATTATAAACTAGGAATTACTAGACAATATTGAAAGTCCGTTTAAATTATTTTAAGTAAAAAATAAATAAACAAATAAATTGACTTGAGTGGAGAACTTCCACGACGATGGACGTTCCAACTAATATATATATTTTTTTTATATTATACGAAACACCTGACGAAACACTACATGCTGCATGCACGACGGTATTCTGTGAGAGCGTTGTAATTATTCAATTCGAACTTAGCCCTTTAGAGCTATTGGTGTTGGTGTAGCTTGGCTCTACCAATAATAGTTTTACCAATATTATAATCAACGATTATATTAAACACTCCACATATATGTAGCTAAAATTTAGTAATTAAAACAAAATAAAGTAATTTTAATTACATTAATGTACACACATATCATTTATTAATTCTCTCATTAAACCTGTTACTGTGCTTAAAATATATACAAATATTGATTACTATTCCCAACCAAATATGATTATATTGAGCATAAATTGAGATTCAAAATAACATACAAATTTGTATATACATTTTTAATGTATGTAACAGTGTTATAATATTTCCAAGGTACCAGTAGATATGCACAGTTTAATAGAGCTTTGGACGCGTGGGGCGTGAATCAACGTAACCGATTTAGTGTTAACGAAAACAATTTTAACTATAGATTTACATTATGTAAATGTATAGCTATATATTTATATTACATAGTTTTTTTTATAAAGATACTAATTTTTGGAAAGCAAAGCCCGCGTTTTATTAAGCTGGACTTATAAATAATAATATTAGTAAGTAAGAATAAATGCAGGCAAATATAATTCGAAGCTTAGACTTTTACGTAGAGTTAGAAAAGTTAAATAGTTAAGCCAGCTGATCCTAAGGTAAATAAATCCTAATATATATATATATATATATATATATATATATATATATATATATATATATATATATATATATATATATATATATATATATATATATATATATATATATATATATATATATATATATATATATATATATATATATATATATATATATATATTTATATATATATATATATATATATATATATATATATATATATATATATATATATATATATATATATATATATATATATATATATATATATATATATATATATATATATATATATATATATATATATATATATATATATATGCATTATGTTTTATGTGCAGATGTACATTTAAATGCATTAGCGGGCTACAAAATAAAATGCCTAACTCTACCAAAGTAGAAAACAATGTTTCGCAACAAGGTTCAGTCTAAGCGCTGAAACACAACCCTCGGCTACCAAATATTTCCACAGGTTTCTCTGAGTGGAACTTTCAATGGAATATACTTTTTGTTAAACAAAACTTCGGGGGCCTCCGTTCTAGTATTCAGATAGACAAGTTTGTAGAATATATTCTGTTAATTAAAATGAATCAAATTTTCCAGTCAAGTCAAAATAACATTAGCATAGATATTTATATACATAAAAGCTAATCAAATTATTATATAGAAAAGATTTCATTTTGTCATTGATTTCAAGATCAATAATTTAAACGTTTTCCATCGCGGTACGTAAAAATAAACTTTCTTTTTTTTATTGTCTTTCTAATAAATTAATAATTAATTATTATCTTTTAGGGTTTGTTTGAGTTGCTTAGTTCGAATATAGTTTAAAACTACATTATTTCCAATTTTTTAATCGTTCTATAAAAAAAAAGACTTTTGAAGTTTTTACAATTTATTTATCTTAATTCAGTCGCAAATCTTTAGTACTTGATCTGGCTCCTTATAATACTACTAGTTTGACACGCAAGGAATATTACAAGTATTGCATTTTATTTCACTTAAGTAGATAAAACAAGTATTTCTATCAATTCTTAAAGTAAAATGGGAACACAACCATCATATTCAATTCGCAAACAGTACTAAAGCGGTCTTATTTAAAACATGATTATTATTAGCCATTTAAAACTTGAACTTACTTATTCTCTACGATTAAAGCTCTCGCAAAATGTCTCTTCAAACGAAACATAGTTTAATGGCGAATGCAAATAGCCGCGGGGAGCGCCTCCTATGGGATTTGCAGATCTATTGGGAGCTACGTACTAACTTATGAATGATTTATGCTTCGCGAAGCTCATTTGTAAAGTAAAGCTTAAAGTGCTAGTGTAATTTGAAAATTATGATAATATCAGATAGAGAAAAAGCTTTACATGGAAGCTTATATTTTTATTAAATTTATTTAATTAATTAATTTAACTTGAAGACAATTGTATAAAATTTATTGTGTTATTATTAAATATAAAGCTTGAAGAAGTTTTTATCTTAACGAAGTCTAAATGACATACTGAAAACTTAGCAAATTCAGTAACGAACTTATAACGAAATAGACACAATTAGAACTGAGTGGCAGTTATTTGACACGCATTCTCCCTGGAATAGAAATTAGAAATCTGTAAAATGAATTAAAAAAATCGACGCATTTTATTATACACGTTATTGAAAAAAAATATTTTAGACAAGTTTCGATTGATTTGATTGATTCCGTGACGGAACATGATTAAAACACATATTATACTAAATTCTGCTTTGGTTGCTAAGTTTTATAAGACTCCATTTATGTACAAAATTGAATGCTTTTTTTAATTTTTAGTCATCAAGTAAAATTATTTAATTAAATAAATTGGCGCAGAGGCGCAGAGGCGTAAAGTCTGCCTGTAATGGGACGGCTTCTGGGTTTGATCCCCAGTCGGGGAAGATGGATTTTTCTTCGCTCTGGTAAACTAGGCAAAGCGCGGCGTTGAGTTCCGCCACTCAACACGCAACGCCTCAAAAAAGGCGGAAAGCGGGGACGGAGAAAGCAGCGACTAAGCAACGGAGTGTCTTAACACTAGGTTCCCACGATCCCTGCGGTTCCCTCTGCCTACCCTGCCATGTGCGGGATAAAGCGTGAAACTAAAAAAAAAATTAATTTAACAAAAAATATAAGCTTCCTTGTGAAGCTTTTTCTCAATTTGATATTTTAATAACTTTCAAATAAATTAAAATAATATTGAAATATTTAAAAAAAATACTAGACACAAAGAATAAAATATACCATCTCATATTACAAAGAAACCAACAAAGCAAAAAGTTACCAACGACATTTCACATAATATTTTAAGAGCTTTTTAAGAATGAAACCTGAATACTGAAACCCTAGTGGGTAAAATAAATTAAAAATTTTGACCAATTATATTTTTTCTTTGCGATGACTTTTCGTAGAACATTAAGAAGATTACTATCAAGTTGTCAAAGGTCTCTATTAATATTAAATTCCATAGAATGCGCCAAGCTTTGTATTGCAGTGCCGCCAGCGAAGTTATAATAGGATTATAGTGAAACAAAGCGATCTAAGCAGATTTCCATTGAAGCGTCTATTACTAAGTAGGTACAACTCTATTAGTAATGTGATAGGCTTATGTTATTTGGTCTCAATACACTTAGTTTGGATATAGCAAATCAGATAGCATTAATTAGCTAATCTGCAAAGCTGTGTTAATGGCGTAATTAAGATATTTGCGACTGCAGGTCTGGTTGTACGTTCAAAGCCTGCCTGTAGGAATAATAATAAGATTTCTGTTTATTTTCCCTTGGAAGTATGCAGAGGCATAAATGACATATACAATAAAATATATTACAAAACTAAATTTCAAATAAAAAGAAGAAAGGTCATAAGAACCTATTTTAGCGTAAGAATTCAGAATGTCACTTTCTCTTAGATTTGATTATTAAAATTTGAGTATAAAAGAGCATTTAAGTGTCCAAGAGAAACCAAATATTATGAACACAGAAAGTTATTTTCTTCATCTATTTTCCATTTGACAAAACTTACAGTGCAAATATATCATAGATATTCTTATATATATCTTTTCTATGTCTGGGGAATCTAATGTACTCATAAATAAATTGTTTAAGCCATGCTCTATAGACAGAGGGAACTTAGTGTTAAGACACTCTATTCCATTTTTGTTAAGAGGTAAATGACAATGGACAAGGCAAAAGAGGTATCCAGGGACGGCTGCGTTTGGCGCGATGTTCTCTCTGACTAAACCGCTAATAAAATAAAAAAGTAATAAATAGCATTATTTTCGAAATTAAATCTCTATATTTTTATATTTTTATACTGAAAGTGGGTGACTTGAAGATATAATACTTGTTGTACGCAGATGAGGCAGTGCTTATTGCATCATCAGAAAGCGAGTTGCAAGCATTGGTCAACATTCTGAAAGACGGGTGTGAAACTAAAGGTCTAAGCCTGAATGCAAGTAAGACAAAGGTTCTGGTATTTGAAAGAGACGAGGAAAGGACAGAATGCAAGATTTTCGTGAATGGAAAATTATTAGAATAAGTGAATGAAGTAGTATACTTGGGAAGTATGTTAAGTAGAGATGGTAGATACGAAATGGATGTGGAAAGACGTGTTGCTGTCGGTAACACAATGAACGGTGCCTTAGCTGCGTTGTTGAGACGGCAGAACGTTAGCGTCGCTGCACGTTTGGTCGTACACAATGCAGTTCTGGTTCCGACGCTGTTATATGGCAGTAAAACGCGGGTATTACAAAAGAAGAATGAAAGACAGATGAATTCAAATTCAAATTCAAGATTCCGAGGTCCGAGGTACCGAGATACCGAGGAGTGACGAGGTACCAGCGAGGATATCACAGTAACAATGAAGAAGAACTTGCTCACATGGTTTGGGCACGTCGAAAGAATGAGCGAAGAAAGAATGGTAAAAAAGATATACGATGCAAAAGTGAGTGGTAAGAGAGGTAAGGGGAGGCCTCGGTTGACTTTCGAAAACACAGTATCGAAGATACTGGAGGAAAGTCACTTAAAAAGCATGAGGACTCCCCGGAGAGCATGCGTGAAGAGGTTAATGACAGCGGACGAGGCGAAAGAGGTATGCAGGGACCGCAGCGTTTGGCGCTCCGTTCTCTCTGACTACCCCGCTAGGGATAGAGCATGAAGCTATGTATGTATGTATGTATTTTTATATTATTAAAACAAGCAATAGAGAACAAAATATTTTTTTTGTAAACTAACTTAAATCTACTATAGAATATACGTGCTATGCCTATGATGGTTTTTGAAAGCGTTAAGATGTGTGTACGTATGTATTCCACATTTGTCATCCACTTTCCGAGAATTTTTGAGTGGCAGAACTCAATGCTGCACTTTTTCTGGAGCGCGTGATGGACAAAATGAAGGCAGTTCATTCTTTCCATCTAACCCACGACGTAATTTTAAATCTATTATTTTTAAATATTAAGGCTAATTCAATACTTATGTTTGAAACTTAGATTTCTCTAGTGTTAGGTTTTAATGTATATTTTAAGTAATTGTTTACTACTAAATATATTTCTATATTTAAAATACATTAATTTACCATATTCATAAATAAGTTATTAAGTACCAATAATACACGGTAAGATTAAACAATGTAATCAACAGCCTTAACGATATGTAAACGTAACAAGCTTTCGTTTAAAGGAACTTCAATTTCCAGTAAAGTTCTCTAACGAGTAGCATCGCCCACGCCGTACGAACATATTCAGACAGGTTAATTAGAGCATTTATACTAAAAGAGATGAGATAGGTACATGAATTGGCAAGTCTGCCATATTTAAGTTGAGATGCATTTGCTATATTTTGTTATAAAATGACATTGCAATTTTGGTTATAACTTAATTTTTAATGTTGTTTAAAGTACTAGTACCCAACGAACGACATCTCTAGTATTATGAACTCAGTTAGTTTGTTAAATTACTAAACACACTCAAGAGTGCATATAAAATCTATTGCACTAAAGAATATTTTGAACTTTACTTAGTTAATTAACGAAGTTTCTAGTTAATTAACTCGTGTACTACAAAGGTAATTTATAATTTAAAACTTTTCTGAGATGGTAAATGAAGAATGCGCCTGACAATTAACTATTCTTAAGATATATTCTTGACAACTTGAGCTGTTTAAGGGAAACTGACACGACGAGTCATCATATATAACAGAATTGTTTGAACTTTTTCCACTATTTTGTATATTAAAAAAAAGGTTTTTATAATTCACATTTAGTACAATATGAACGACAAGAGTATTAAGCGCATGATAGTCAAATAACGTTGATACTGTAAGTGCACTTTCATAATTGAGTAAGCGCGAGTCCCATTACGCCGAAATGTATTAAAACATTCAGCGACAAAAAGAACACAGTTAAAAAAAAGATAATGGACGCGATAAACGATTTTAATATATATATATATATATATATATATATATATATATATATATATATATATATATATATATATATATATATATATATATATATATATATATATATATATATATATATATATATTATATATATATATATATATATATATATATATATATATATATATATATATATATATATATATATATATATATATATATATATATATATATATATATATATATATATATATATATATATATATATATATATATATATATATATATATATATATATATATATACACACTTTTTGTTACTTTGTGAACAAAAGGAGAAAACACATAAATACAATAGAAACACAAAATAAAATAAAGAAGAAAATGAATCAAATAACCGTCCGCGATTAAAGGTTAGTCGCAACGTCGCAACCAGACGTGCAAGGGCTTGAAGTTTCTAATTACTTTCATAATGAAATGAACGTCGCTTTTAGTTATTGTTTTATAAACAATGGACTTAGCAAAGCAGCATTTTTGTATCTCCTGTATTTTTTGTAAGTATATATTTTTATTCATTTTTTAAGTATATTTATACATTTTTGCTGATAACACTGACTATTGAGCTTGGTTAAGTTAGAAAACGATCGTTTAGTCTTTTATTAACATACGACATTAATAAATAAATAATTAGATTCTTTTAGTATTTGAAATAATTTTTAGTAGTTACATATAATAAAATATTCTGTAACAAGTTAATACATGCTAATTTATTAAGCTAGACAGTATGATTGATGGAACGCGCTTATTTATCTATATTCCAATTTAATCTTTCATAGATTGTTGTTGCCATTTTCTTTGCTCTGGCAACTAGGCAAAGCGCGGCGTCGAGTTCCGCCACTTAACACGCAATGTCTCGAAAAAAGGTGGAAAGCGGGGACAGAGAAAGCTGCGACGAAGCATCAGAGTGTCTTAACACTAAGTTCCTATAGTTACTGCAGTTCCCTATGCCTTCACTGCCATGTGCGGGATAAACGTGAAAAATGTGAAGCCAAAAAAATGGTTATATTAGAGCAGTTAATTAGACACGATGTATTTGTCCGATACAACGGTGTTTTTCTTTATAACGGTGTATGGACAGATAACGTTCGAAATCTAGTGTTACTAGTTCATGTTTCAAGGATATCAAATCGATCGGATAGACAACTATTAAAGCAAGGGACAAAGCAAAGTTCGAGAAGCGATCCTTAGTTTAGGAAACCTTTAAAATTGAAAGGGAATTCATATACGAGGGCATACACAACGCTAACTTATTCATAAAAAGTTATAGCACGCTTAAAGACTCGATATAGACAGTTGTCAAAAAACATTATTCATAACAGCATTTTAGTGCCAATCAGTTCTATAAACCTATCATAAAGTTTTAGAACCGAGAACCCTACTATAAGAGTGTTTTAACGTCCAAAGATGGCCGATTCATATAACAGCTGATTATAGCTCATACTAATATGAGCATTGATATGACGTCGTCGAGTTGCATGTCATCAAGAGTGTCAATTTCAGTTTCGTAAACAAAACAATATAACAATTGACATTTTGTTCGATATTTTATAACTATATTTAGTTATTAACAAGTTTATTAATAATAAATTCTTCATAAGAAAGGTGCACAGAACATAGGTAATACTTGTCCACATCTAAACAATTTTCAATTCTTTGTCGTTTTACTTCTTATGACTTAATTTTTTAAAAATTAAGTAAGTTTATAAACTAAAATAAAATAAACATTCGTGTTTTTGTGATAACAACGACTTAAATGAAGCCGGTAAATGTCAAGCCAGATCCAACAATATATTTTTGTACGTAATATTATCTGTGGTCATACTATGTCAATGCGTTTTTCACTTATCATCTGTGGATTTACTGGTATTTTCGGCAACAAGTCGACCGACTTCAGTATAGTGGCAACATTGTGAACGGATAAATCAACTTAGTGAAACTTTAGTTATAGAAGGCTTATAGAGCGTTTATGGATACAAACATTTATCGAACGTTCTATAAGCCTAAAGAGCGTTTTAACTAAAGTATACTTAAAACGTTCTATAATACTTTTTTATGAATAAGGCCGTAAATATATATATTCTTTATTGCCCATAAAAATTACAAACAATAGACATATAAAGAAAAATTTGTTGACAACGGTGAGCTTATTTCTATAAGAAATCTCTTCCACTCAGTGGAAGTGGATAAATTTAAAAACTCTTAGTTATTTAAGAAAAAACTAATTTAATAAAGTCACTGACATTCAAATAATAAGATCTTGTTTGAAAATAACATATCTATTTCGGTTAAAGCGAGTGTTAAGAATAATGTACGCAATGTATTAATTTTCCAACAGCTGAACATAAATCAAGCAACTACAGCAAACTGAAAATTTTGCTACATAAATTATATGAACTTCAGTTTTTACTCTTATAGTTGAGATTCGAAAATTATAATAATATTCAGTATTATTTTACTTTCAGAACATATCTTCTTTATTAATTAAAAAATCGTGTTTAACAATTAATATATAAAATTCTACTGTCCTCAAGAAACGAACAATTTTAAGAATTGGGCCAAAAAGGGAAATTCTGAAAAGCTTACTCAACATATAAAATAAGTTTAACAATACTGTCGAGGAAAACCACCGAAAGCTAATTTTGAGCTTTCGCTAAGACCTGTTGGAACGTGACACGCATCTTGACACTTGTCGATTGTACGCGATGAAAGTTATTTGAAAATACAATATTCTTTCAAGAGTATATTATAGTATACTTTGTAAAATAAAAAAAAATGTTGGTTTTCATTAAATAGCTAGCGATTAACTGACGACTTCGATTGCTTGATCAATATTCGTGAATTAACTCTATGCATATATTGTACTTATTTACTTAAGTATTTTTTTTCCTTAAAATCAGTTTATCTATAAAACATTTCCACATAAATTTTGATCTCCCAGGAATCCCAAAAACTAATAAATAAATTTAAAAATATTGTTTTATGTTTTAGGAACATGTAAAAATGCCAGTGAAAAAAAAGTCATTTATTTACAAATTACAAATAGGCTCTCTAACTTTAACTATATGTATATATTGTTTATGATTACGATGGTTATACGATAGGAAAGAATACGTGCAATATATATATATATATATATATATATATATATATATATATATATATATATATATATATATATATATATATATATATATATATATATATATATATGTATATTTCAAATAATGTTGTCAAGCAAAGTGAATATATTTTAGTAAGTAATTTAAAATATACAAAGAAATTATATGGTATATAGAAGAATACACTTTGAAGTTAAAAGAAATAAAATAAGCCAATGTCAATTTCAATTGACTTTGCATTACTATTATGGGCTTAATGCATAAGACGTGTCCGCCTTCTCGGATTTTGCAGCTATTTATGTAAATATTTTACGAAAATAGTAAGAGAAGTTAAAAATGTCCTCGTAGAAGAAAATGACACTTACTCGTAACTTGGTCAAAATTACTAATAAATTTAATATAATATTAATTAGTTTTTAGGGTTTTGTACTTTGAGAGTAAACAGGGAACAACAGGGACAACTTTCTGTGTCCACGTCCACGTTGGACGTGGACACAGAAAGTTGAAATTATCGCCAAATATCTAGATCTACGATTTCCAAAGAGCACATAAAAATAAAATTTTAAGTCATCGCAACCAAAAAATATTTAAAGTTAATGCTTTGAGTTATAAAAGCGTTGTATGAAATTCGTTGTTTATACAAAACGTATAAAATTTATTCCGATGACCTAGAATTATGAAATTTGGCAAGAAGAAATTAGAACTTACTTCAGTACACTCAAAGGAGAACACTTGAAAATTGGAAATAAATATATTGGCACAGAAAAAAGCCATTGCAAACTATTGTAGTTTATTTCATAATATATTACAATATATATGCTCAAATACTAGTACCTACGTAAACTTTTCGAATTGTATTTTCCGTAGGTCTATATTTAAGACCTGGTATGGAACATTCAGTGCGCTAGTACGGCTTGCACTTAGCCATTAATTGTATAGTTTTGGTTTATGACGATAAAATGATGTAAAGTTAAATTATGACGAGTTATTCTTTACGCAACTTTTAGTTCTCATTATCTAAAAACTAGGTTTTTCGACGTAAAGACTTTTCGTTTGTATGAATTACGATGACTATACTGATTTTAATTTGAAATATATTTATTCTTATTACTTTTGTAGAAAACCGCCGTGGCGCATATGCCCAGCCAGGATTGCGTCTGCCTGTCAACGCGACGATTTTTGTGGTCGATTCAAACTCACAGAGAAGCGATTTTTTCATTTTCATTTTCTTCGCTCTTGCACCAGAGCAAAACCGCAGCGCTGAGTTCTGCTACTCTGAACGCAACGCCTCAGAAAAGCGAAAAACAGAGAACGAAGTATTTCAACACAAGGCTGCTGCATTTCCTTTGCATACCAAGATATAAAGCGTGAACATTGATTTTCTATTAGAATTTGCCAATAAAGAGTTTACTTCTAAACAAAAAAAGAAATATTTTTTTACGATTTCATTGTAATTCGAACTTTATATTTAACACACATCAAATAGTTCAAAAACATCCAGAATCACGCCATTATAAAATTAAACGTCTCTGAGTGCAATGACACCAGTGCATAGTAAAACTGCAAATGTTTAGTGAAATAATAAAACCAATGTAATGTAATAGGGTCTGAAAAAGCATTCCAAGTTTGCAAAAATTCGTTTTGCTTCCAATGTTTGTAGTTCGCGAACTCATTGAAGTTTAATGTCGTGTTGTCATTGAATTCTTCGATCTTTTACTGTAAAAGTGTCAGACTTTTCAATAGTGAGCGCGAATGTTGATACACTTGTTTAAGAAATGGAGTTCGATTATTAGACATTTATGTATGTATAGGATCGTCGTGGCGCAGAGGCGCCTGTAATGCGACGGTTTCTGGGTTCGATTCCCAGTCGGGGAAGATGGATTTTTCTTCGCTCTGGTAAACTAGGCAAAGCGTGGCGTTGAGTTCCGCCACTCAACACGCAATGCCTCGAAAAGCAACGGAGTGTCTTAACACTAGGTTCCCACAGTTCCTGCGGTTCCCTCTGCCTACCCTGCTATGTGCGGGATAAAGCGTGAAACTATAAAAAAAATGTATGTACAATAAACAATCTGAAATAATATATCTAATAATTGTAGCATAAAAATTATATTAAAATTAGACCTTTACTTAAATCGGAAAAGTTGTCTGCATTTGAATCGGCTCAGACCTTCTTGAGATTAGCATGCACAAACGCATAGACATAAATCATTGTTTTGGGTTCTATTCCATTTATCTGACCCTGATAATATTTTTTTATATCTTTCAAGTATAAACAGTAATCAGTTACATTTATTATTATTATATTTTATGATTTTTAAAGTTTACATTCACACTAAGGATAGAAAAATACTTAAACAAAATAAAATACTTAAAAAACTTTACGCGAAGGGATGCAAGCGCTCTAATTGCTAAGCATCTCACTGCGTTAACCAAGAACGCGTGGCTTAGCGGTAAAAGCGCTTGCATGGTTTGCAAGAGGCGCGGGTTCTAATCTCGCTGCGTTCAAATTTTTATGATTTTTTTTTTTAAATAAACTTAAGTCTACTCAAACATATAAGTTATTTATTTTCTAATTCACAAATGAGAATTGAATCTACAACCAGATATATTATCAGCGACAAGTTGACTTTAAATAATAACAACGCTAATAGCTGGCTATTAATTAATGACTGTATATTGAATCCATTGCAAAATATATTTTACTTTTAGTTCAAAAATATAAAACTAAATAAGGCAAATTTTCAAATTTATGAATTTCAATTAATTATATGACTAGAATATTCATATAAAGTTCTTAAGTAGTTACGTTCTACTTCAAGAGCGTTTCATACATAATAACTTTACGAATCATCAAAAGTTAGTTTTAGTTTGAAAAGTTACCTGAATTTATAAGTAAAAGTTTCAGAGCGGAAACACAAAAGCTCTGCCCCGGAGTATTTAGATGGCCCGGATGTCACAAAAGAAGAACACATTTATTTGTACATACGTTCACATGTTTTAATATGTAAATACGTAAAATACGTATAGTATTTAACAGGAAAAGCTTTTAGTGATGTATTTTATTTTTACTTTAATAATTTGACTTCTTTTCATAACACCAGTCATCTTAATATTTTATTTATTTTTTAGGACAGTATTAATATTCAACGTCAAACCGGTTTCTACAAAAATTTTATACCTTCTACAAACAGCGTGGGCGGGTTAGATGACTTTGAACGAGTTTGTGCTTATTAGTTGTTAGGATGCACATTATATTTGTAAGAAAAAAGTAATATTCTAAAGTTCAAAATAACTAATGTAGACAGACCTATATTGGAGTAGAAAAATGTATTATGAACATATACTGTACTCTGTACACAATGTTTTAATTTTTTTATTAATTTCTTAGCTGACAAAGGTAAGGCAAGTAAAGTAGGCAGAGGGAAACGCAGAAACCATAGGAGCCTAGTGTTAAGACACTCCGATCCTTGCTTTCCGCCTTTTTCGAGGCATTGCGTATTGACTTGTAAAACTCAGCGCCGCGCTTTGCCTAGTTTCCAGAGTAAAAAAAAAACGAAATAGAAAAATCCATCTTCACCGAGTGGGAATCGAACCCATAAATTATCGCGTTTACAGGCAAACGCTACGCCTCTGCGACACAATGGTCCTCTACACACGGACGGACAAAGCATTTATTTAGCATGACGCTTTATCCCGCACATGGCAAAGTAGGTAAAAGGAACTGCAGAAACCATAGGAACCTAGTGTTGAGACACTCCGTTGCTTAGACCCTGCTTTCTCCGTTCCCGCTTTCCGACTTTTTCGAGGCATTGCGTGTTTAGTGGCATAATATATAATACAGAAATATTGTAATTTATAAAACAATGAACATTTATACGTAGATGTATATTAAGTATAGGTACCATTAGTGAGATTCAAACCCAATACCTCTAAATAACCAATCAAAATCATAACCTATATACATACATACATATATAGCGCTACGTAAATGTAAATTAGCCGCACGATACTTAACATATTGGGTTGTAATCGAATCACCAATATCGGCCGTTTCAAACTAAAATCGATATGACCCGCATGCAAATAAACCGCAGGTAGCTTAATGGAATTAAAATTCAAATAACTTCATCATCGGCCCACCTAATAATAATTGACACATTGTTTTTAATTATACAAATTATATTAAAAGTGAATGCCTGTTGAACTGGAATGACAAAATCATTTAATTTGTATGCATATAAGGTTTAATTATACCAACACGATTATCCAGCTTCGTTATATAATTAAAACTTACTTTTTTATAAACTATCCTATAAATCTAAAAATTCTCTGTATATTCTCAGTAGAACGAAAAGCAAGAGAAATAGAGAGAAAATTTAGGGAAATATGACGTAAATATTAGATATACGTTATTTGTCAACACAAACTAGAGAAGACGTTATTATTTTAAAACATAATATAGGTACATTGTTAGTGTTTCTTCAAATGACTGCAGTTCAGTTTTCGCGGTGCATTTCTCCTTATGGCGATTAGTTATGCAGCGGGAATGCTTTATCAAGAAGACATTCGTAGATTTAGGAGTCACGTAATAGTAGAAATTTTCAGAAATATTCAGTGTAAAGAACTTCAGAAATTTTTTTTATTAACAAGTATATAAATAAGCCAAATTCAATACTGCCTTATAAGTACTACGTTCTTCGTTCGTTCAGGTCGAAGTTAAAGTAAAATTATTTTTTTCCGTTACAAAAATCAAAAGGCAAACTAATAATAATATCAACAGCACCCACAGCAACAAACTCAGCTCCCTGACAAATGATATGTCAAAAAACCTACCCACCGAGTCCGGTCGGCAATTACGTGACTCCGCAAATCCACTTTACTTTCATTGACCAACGGTTTCATTTCGTACCGGTGAAGTGTACAAGTAAAAAATAGCAAAAATAAATCTATTAATGGCATATTTTTTATATTTTTTAGCTTCACGCTCTATCCCGCACATGGCAAGAGGGAACTGCAGGAACCGTGGGAACCTAGTTTTAAGACACTCCGTTACTTAGCCCTTGCTTTCTCCTTCCCTACTTTACGCCTTTTTTACGGCATTGCGTGCTGAGTGGCGAAACTCAACGCTACGCTTACGATCAAAAAATAAGAATTGAATTATATCTAATATACACCTTCGATGTTTGATTAAATAAAAAGAAAGCTAGTGATAAAATAAGGATTACTTTATCATGTAAGTCAATTTAGTAACAATATCACATATTGTTTGTATATACCATTAGAACAATAAAAAAGCTTCGAAAACAGCGTAAAGCGGGGACGGAGAAAAGAGGTACTACGCAACGGAGTATCTTTACACTAGGTTCGTATGGTTCCTGCAGTTCCCTCTGCCTACACTGCCATGTGCGGGATAAAGCGTGAAGCTAAGTAGTAGTAACAATAAAAAAATTGCTTTAGATGATATTTTCTAAGATAGCAGCGTATAAATTATTAATATTAAGTATAATCCTGATTAATGTACTCGTATATGAATTATAAAGTCTTATCTGGCGTCAAAACGCATTAATATTTAATGATAGTTTCGTAGACGCTAACATTAAAATCAATGCGTGTAGTTAAAACCCTTCCTGTAAAACTTGGATTAGTAAAAACATTAAAATATATATTAAGTATCTAAGACGACCAATATGTTATAGTATAGGTAATATTGATATTATCTCCGTTCCAATTGTAGTCGGAATTGAAATGCAAAGTTACAATATATTTATATTACAAAAATTTATAATATTTTAACAAGTTTGTAAAAAACTTTTAGAATTTGACTAATTCGAACAATTACGCATTTGTTCCGTGATAATTACAAAATCAATAGCCGTTAAGGCACAGCGGTACAGAGTGTGTATTTGTGTACACGACGTATATAGGTTCAATTCTGAGTCGCATGGGAATTTTTTTTATCTCACTCTTTCCACCACTTGAAACGAAACGCTCGAAAAGTGATAAACGGGAAACGGTGTATTATAACCCTAGGCTCCCTCTACCTACCCTGCCATATGCGTGATACAACGTGATAGAGCTAAAAACAACGTGATAAACAAAATCACTATAACACGCCAATGAAACATTAAGCGGCGTTCATCTCACTAACGCTCTTTACATTCACCGAGTAAACAACAGTTATAAAACTATAAGAGCTCATAAACAGTACATTTAATGAGATGTAACTTTACGATCTGATTACGCAGTAAATTTAGATTTCAATTTTCTTTTAAAAACGACAGGATAAATGCTGAAAAGATCTACGGAAACTTAAAAAAAGACTTTTTACACAATATCACATTAAGACCTGAAATCTGTGAATTCTAAATAAGGCACATTTTAAAATTTGAAGCACACATAACTAATTGCGGCCGCTTTAAGGGTTCTAGGAATTTATTTCTAAAAGAAATTTCGTCGTAGTTTTTGCTTCAAGTTACTACGTGAAATAATATTTTCTATTAATAATCTAACAGTATTTTTTGTAATCTTTACTAGACCTAGATAAGTTGATTAATTGATGTACATGTTTATAATAAGGTGTTTATCATAAAAGACATAAAAAAACCATTAACCTAGAAAAATGAGTGCTTTTAACGTACAATTATAATATTAATATGAATTAATTAATATTAATTTATAAACTTGAGGACTGTCGTGGCGCAGAGGAGTAAGCGTCTGCCTGTACGAGTCGGTATGAGCGTTCGATTCCCACTCCGAGAAGATGGATTTTTCTATTTCCATTTATTGCTCTGGAAACTAGGTAAAGCGCGGCATTGAGTTCCGCCACTCAACACGCAATGCGCAAGCGGATACGGAGAAAGCAGAGACTAAGCGGAGTGAACGCTAGGTACATATAGTTCCTGCAGTCACCTCAGCCTACCCTGCTATGTGCGGGATAAAGCGTGAAGCTAAAAAAAATCATTCATTCTAATCCTTTTCAAGTTGGCGTTGCACCAAAACATTTAATTACAAATTTTTATTATATAAAAAGGTATACAATTTTTATTCCGCCTGTTCATGTCATAACCCAATTTCACTTGAAGTTTATATCCAACAAAAACTCAATACATTCGATAAACCGCGTTGTCAATCAACTATAAAATTGACTTTTGAAACTACGTACAGTCACGCTCGCCTTTGTTCCTAAGTTTTGTTGTAAACATTGAATATAAAGAACTTCGATAAGTTGGCTTTTCGTTGTAATATCTTAGAGCTTCGATAAATTAAATGCTTTTAATAGAATAGGAATTTATTTCAGATTAAGCTGGAAATTACGATTCTTAGGGTTCGTAACTTAAGCTTTTTAATAAGAAAAAGCCTTTAAAGAAAAGTTCTAAGCATATGTTAAGCAGAAATTTACGTACATAACACAAAAAATAATCTTTCGGTGGTTATTTCATATAAAGTTAAGTTTCTCAACCTTTACAACTTCCCGTTGACTTACGATTATGAAATTAGTACTGCAGTTAAGACTGGTTTCATTATTAATTATTATACTTTAAAAACTTAAACTCTTTTTTTAGAAACACAGTACCGTATATAAATGTAAGGACATTTCTTATCGTATGATTGCAATATTTATATTTAAAAAGTAATTACACATTTTGCATGCATAAAGAGTGACTTGAATTTATTTCACATCTTTAATTTTTTTATAATTATTTTTACTTTGTTTAAATAACTAACTATAATTCATTGTCCAATAAAAAATACACTTGTTTGTATGGAAAATATAAAAATTGCAAAATATTCAAAGTTTACTAGTACGAAAACACAAGGCACAGTGCCTTGTGTTTTCGTACTAGTAAACCAGTAAGTAGTGTGCCGTTAACACACATTGAACATATGGTATGACAGTTTGCATTTTAGATGTAACATAAAATAAATATTATTGAATTAAGTAACTTATTTTATGAAATAGAATTAGACTTGAAAAAGAATTGCATCATAAAATATATGAGCTGGATAGCTACAAGACTTTGGCGCAAATGACTATACTACGTACAATCAATCGATACAGGTTAATTATTATACTCATGTTAAGACACTCCTTTCTCTACTTTCCACTTTTACGAGAGATTGCGTGTTGAGTGACAGAACTCAACCCCACGTTTTGGCCTAGGTACCAGTGCGAAGAAAATGGAAATGAAAAAATCCATCTTCCCCAAGTGGGAATCAAACCTACAAACCCAGACGCTGCGCCTCTGTGCCACGACAATAAAATATTTGATTACTTTATTTAGTCACTTACTGAAACTTAAGCCTTTGTAGGTATACATTTTACAATATATCTTAAATTCATCACAAATATCTTAAAATTTATTTTCAAGAAACTTTGGTCATTTAAATTACTTATTTACTTTTTTAACATGAATATTAATGCGGTTTGTTTTAACACATTTATGCAAGTTATGTTTTACCTATCGAGAAATTGTTAAATTGATATAGAAAGAATGTTTTAATAAACACACTCATAGCAAATAGTTGGCACACTCTAAACACCAACGACTAATAAAATTTCATTAAAGCGTTATAGAAATTGTTGCACGGCGGTCATTGAAAACTTGTAAAATACTGAATTTTTTACATGAAAGTATTACGAAAATCAAAAATGTTAAATAAAAAACAAAAAACGCGGAAAGCGGGGAACGGAGTGTCTTAACACTGGGTTCCTACGGTTCTCTCCACCCTGCTATGTGCGGGATAAGAGTGAACCTAAAAAAATAATAAAAAAGTAACATAAATCTAAACAAAAATTTGGAAGTAGAAAATAATTAAATAAATAATTTCATTGACTATAATAAAGTTTCTTTAAATCCCATTCGCGATAAGTAGCATACGAATATTTAAAGAAAATATATAACTATTTTTTTAAAGAACGCATGGCTTAGTGGTCAGAGCGCTTGCACGGTTCGCAAGAGAACGCGGGCTCAAATCCCGCTGTGTTCAAAAATTTTATATATTTTCTTTAAGTACTTTTCTATCCTCAATGTGGATTAACACTTTAAAAATCATAAAAGTAAATTTTCAAAATAAACAGAAGCTCTTATAAAGCATATGAAGAACAAGTAGGTACATATATACTAAAAATCGACTGTCATACGCTTCGTGAATACAAACTATAAACAAATAGACAAATGCTATTGAACTTTACTCTTAAAATAGATAGCAATGATTCTTGGTCTTTAACATTTGACACTACAAGTTGGAGCTTCGCCAGCGCGGTATCGAGCGGTGCAGCGCTTGAACAAATCGTGCAACCAATGGACTATTAAACAATAACCGCCTTTGAATGATGCAGCGATTAATATTGAGAAAAATTAATGTGTAGTATCTACTTTATTGTTAACTGGCTTTAGGAAAAATTATAAAATATTTTTAAAATATTAAAGACACTCGTGAAACTTCTTTACCATTGATACTATGATACCTTTCTTAGGACTTTTGAGATATGTTCACCGCCTGTTGACAATATGCTGCATTGAATTTATGGTAGAAGTTAAAAGATATTTTATCTTTACATTAAGTTCTTTTTATAAAAGAAAAAAATTCTGGCCGCATTCTCTTAAAAATGAAATTTATAAAATAAATTACAATTATGCGCCGTCTGTGTACACAACGGAGATATATATTTTCAAACATCTCTAACATAATATCCCTAATAACCACAGCGTAAATAAATGAGATATTCTAAAACACTATATTATCGTTGTTCTATGTACGCACTGACTATGAAATATCTTAAACAATTTATCAGTAGAATTATAATACGTACTGCCTGAGGGTTTTAATATAAATTCCTTTCAACGCTGATTAATTCTATGCAGAATAAATGATTTATTATATTATTTTGTGACGCCAGTATAGCACAGTTCTGACGAGTCTAATATTTCTTACGTTTGAATGTTGCAGCAATTAGTATGGAGACGAATAAATGCTTAAATATTTATTTTCTACCTGCATGAAATTTGTACAGAATAGATCCTAAGATCGTAATCCACACACACCTAGTATATCTAAAAACACGCTCAGAGGTTGCGGATTCAAATTCGGTTGCTTTTTAAATAATAACTTTCAATTTTTTAATAGGTACAAGATACTTTCGGTTGCGCTACTTAAAAAAATCTTACGACATGTGAAAATAAAGCATTAAGTAATTTAGCATCTACATTATTACTTTCAGTTGTTCAAATGAATACCTAAATTGTAAAAAAAAATTGGCACAGTATGGAATGGTATAGTACAAAAAAAGTAATAAAATGTTTAATATTATTTTTTTTAAATAAACAACTAGTTTACATTTAGTACGTTTAGTACGTTTACATATTATTTCACCGCTTATGAGGGTAGCACATAATTTTCAAAATTAAGAGAAAATATCTCTAGGGATGGAAGCCAAATAGTTTCTACATAAAAAAACTAACAGTACTCTTGAGCTTTCAAATAAATTACCCTCTACAGTTAGCTAAAAATTAATAATTTCCTTTGTGTAATCTCCTTTATTGCTAATGGAATATTAGTCTCTTAGCGAAGCTTGTAACCTGAGGGTAGACGCGAACTAATCTAGAAATACCTAACTAATTTAGCCAGCCCTCAGGGCAATATTCATTGTGGAAACAAAACGATTTAAATAAACTGGCAATTTTTCATCTAGAATAATTATAATATTACCAATCTCTGGGAGCAATAACCAATTACTTTTTATATGCAACACCAAGAAATAAGACAAAAATAATTATTTATATATGAGCAAATGATTCAAGTATTTTAATATTTAAGAATATAATGACAATTAGCTATCACAAAAAAAGCTAATTTACTTAGCTAAATATTTTCAAAGCTGTAATATTAATATAATTATACACATGTACGAGTACGTTTTCTTCCATCTAGTGGAAATTCTTCTTCTTCTCAGTCGTGCAATCTTCCCATAGTGGTGGTGGTAAGGAATTGGTTTTCGTATTAATTACGTCACGATGTGTGTGATGATTTTATTACGTAAGTCCCATCTATCTTATTTGCAGTGCCATGGATGCGTAACGCGTTATGTAAAGAAAGAATTTAAGTATTCGTCTATATTTTTTTTTCATTTCCATATAAGTGGATTTCCTCGCCATAGATATCTACAACTTGAGAGGATTTGGATGTTTTGCCTAGTCTCTTATGTTTAATATGTTTAAAATATATACGTTGGTGCGATGCATGATGATGATGGATTCATCTCTTATACAACAATTTTCCGTTGAACATGGATGGAGGAAAAATACTTTACTAAGTGAACGTTTGTGTTTCTAGAATATTTACATATTATATGTATATATTTAAAGTTTTGGTAAATATTGCGATATCTTAATACTATCAACCACATACTAACGTATATTTACTCGATATGAGTAGGGTTGCTTATTTAAACGATGACGTGTGCAGATGGGGGACTATGAGACAAGTCTTGATGGATATAGTTTATGATTGATGGATAACAAAAAATATTCTATACTTTTAAGCGGTTGTGTTGGTGTACGTATAACAGAATATACTGATTACTCTATTTTACAGAGCATTTAAAGCTGTACGTTTATTTAATTTTTTTGAATATTTTGATGCATTCAAGATCGAGAGTCAGTCATGGGTCTAAAAATTTTATTTAGGGGCACGTTTACATTTAAAAAAATAAATTTCTTCGGTCTAACACTTTATATAGTTACAAAAACTAGTTTAATATCCGTAACTGCATTGACTCCACAATACACAAGTTTAAAAGATGTTATGTTCACAATGAAAACTTATTATAGCTAATCAAAGTACATTACAAAAGTTTAAATCTAATTATTTAAAGTAAAAAGCTAGAAAACCCCTAAGGAATGCTAACATAAATCTCCATTTACACAAAATGAAGCTACAGGCGGTCATTCGTTTTCGGCATCTAGTTTCCATTTGAAAATAGCTTTGAAAGCTAAAGTGGTAGGTGGTGGCTGACTCGGGCCATAAATGAACGGCTTGCAACAAAAGGCAGTTATTGTGAAACACGTTATATACAAGTACATTCATTTAAATTAAATAGTAAATAGTAATACCTATTAATTAATTTACTATTAGCTGCCCGCAGCTACGTTTGCGTGGATTTTGTGACCTAATCTTGCGATTGAAATTTCGCAATTTTTATACATTTCAAATAAAACAGTTTAAAAGGATTACACGTGTATTTTAAAAAAAAATTGGTCTTGAAAATATTTAATGAACAAGCTTTCGTGGGCAGTAATTATACAAATTGAATTAAACTCCTAAGAAAGTAAGCTAAAAATATTTATTCAACTGTTTATTTCTTGTTTAAAACACAACACTTGGAATGGTATTTTTCTATACTTCTAAAAAAGCATAAACCGAAATTATTTTTATAAAATAGCAAAGGAAATAAAAGTGACTAAAAATCAATAAAACTGTTCTAGGCCACAATTTTATTGGCAAGATGTGGTCTTTATTTGAATGTACATTTGTATAAAGAGGACATATTTCAGACAGCTCTATGGATTATTACGATTTACACGGCCTTGGAGATTGCTCCCGTTTCTATAAATACATACAAATGATAAAAAATACGTTTTGTATGATTTATATATATGCCACTTTATATATATATATATATATATATATATATATATATATATATATATATATATATATATATATATATATATATATATATATATATATATATATATATATATATGTATATATATATATATATATATATATATATATATATATATATATATATATATATATATATATATATATATATATATATATATATATATATATATATATATATATATATATATATATATATATATATATATATCATACTATATTAACGATTATATATCATTGTTTTGTTTTCTTTCATAATTACTTAGGGAAACCACGCACACGTCTAAAATTCACGGCCTTGAAAATAATGCCGCCACGGCCTTAAAAAATTGCGCTCGCAAAAATATGTTGTTAGTATGTGTACATTATTGTATGTTGATGATCCAAATATAAAACAAAATCAAAACATTGAAACCTTTAACTATAGTGAGACCTATGGAAAAATATTTGTGAAAAGAAAAAAGCTTATTTCAAATTTAGTATACAAAAAGCTTTCAAAAGGACACGTACAAACAGTATAGGTGTGTTCCTCACTCGACATCGTTGTCACCCATTACTCGGACCGAACGAAAATTCACAATTCACATGAAAATGGGGGTTTAATATTTAATTTTCACGGCAAATTGCTTTGTATTAAATAACAGCGTGAAGCAACAATGGACGAGGAATGGAAATCTGCTGATAAAATATTCAGCGACGGAGATGCCGTCTAGCGGAATGGAAGCAAAAAACATTGAATTACTTTTACTATTATGTAAATGTTTATAGCGATACTTTACCTAGTAAATAACAGTGACTGCTCGAAATGCTTAGTCAAATTAATCTACTTTTATTATTCACCTACAAAACAAAGTTCTTTTTTTATTTTTAATCGTCTGAAACTACTATAAATAATTAGTCTATCCTTTAAATATAATCTGTGATTACTTATTAAGCTCAAATATTTAGTGATTGCATCTATTGACAGAAAAAGCACAATGGAAGCAAGCTTTTCATGGAATTGAATGTTATGACATAAACAATAATATCCAATAATTTTTTAACAAATATTAAAAGTATATTATATTAGGTACAAATTGCGCATAGCAAAGCGGCATCGGCCGACTACGGGGTATCGGCTCGCTTCATCAACCTCCGCCATATTTGTTCGCTGACATGATTAAAATAATAATAAAATTCTTCAAGGACAGCTATATAACTTTGTATTTTAACAGTTACTGGTATTATAAAGAAATAACATAAATAAATTTGTGTTTTTATGATTGCGTTTATTGTGCTATTATGTGACTAGAATATGTCGAATGCACAACAACCTGACACGACGTTTTCTCTGGCTACTAAGCATAGGCGTAACACGAAACGTTTGTACGGTATAACATGATACTTTAGTACAACAGAATGCGCGATCACAATAAACTAGCCAGCATATGTCCACCATATTTAGATACTAAAAAGCTTCACATTTTATCTCGCTTAAAGTAGGGTTGGCAGAGGGAACCACAGGAACCATAGGAGCGTAACGTTAAGATACTTCGTTCCCCGCTTTGCGCCTTTGCCTAGTTGCCAGGGCGAAGAAAATGGAAATTAAAAATCCATCTTCCCCGAGTAGGAATCGAATCGACAAATCGTCGCGTTAACAGGCAGACACTACGACTATGGACCACGATAATCCTACAAACGACATTAAAAAAAGTATCTTTAATTTAGCACTACACATGTAAACACACATAGCAACGTACATTACGCACAAACAATCATTATCGTACCACAAATTAACAGAACTAACTAAATTGCAATAACAAACGTCGTGTACTAAATACACAACGTGCCCATAAATTAAACGGCTCAACAATCCATTAACGTTCAAAGTTCACTTCGACGTCTAGACTAGACTTTAGCACGATGTGCGATGTGTAGACACTCTACATAGGCAAGTAGTTTAAATTAGGTGCATTGTTGGAAATTAGATCGTTAATAGCATAAATACAGGTAATGATATATAGACAATAAATTTCGAAAATTTTGTTACGTGAAAAACTTTCCTCCTGCCATTAAATACGTATTGTCTCAAGCGTTGGGCGGAAAGTGGGAACAGGAATGTCCTAGGTCCAAAAATTATATTTTCTTTAAAAATCTTGCTATACTAGTTATTAATATAGAATATATTAAGATAAATATTGTGTTGTATGCTGACATATCACAAAATAAAGAAAAAAATATATTTTATGCCATCCTAATTAATGTCTAATGCTTTTAAAGCTAAAAGCATCAGAAGCTGAAACATATTTAAAACTTTCCTTAACAACAACATAAAATAACAACGATAACGGAATCAAATCTATTTATATTTCCCATATAAGGCACCATGAGTTTCCAGCAAACAAACCCCTAGATAATAAACCCAGAGTGTTTTTCCATGCGATAGAGCCGCAATCAATTCATCCCATTTCAAAATTTCTGACACATTTTGTATGAAGAGCATATGACGATGGTACACGAATGGTCTCGCTCATTTGTTTTCGCCTTTATGTTATATAGATATTACTTTTGTATTTTTACATATTTTTTATTTACTATATACATTCGATGTATTTACCAGAGCTGGGGCATTTTCATGAATATTTTATACTAAATCTAATATCAACATTGCCACACAATCCAAACAAAGATAAATATCAGGCCTTCGGGCATAATGTTTATTCCATAACTTCGAATTTCAATAACATATTTTTTTACTAGAAATATCTTATTTAGTATGTTTTAAACGCAAGCAATTTAAACACGACGCTTTAAAAGTTTAAGTATTTTTGTTTTTAGTTTAATCGTGATTATAAATTAGTATAGTGGTTGTGAAGTCTAAAATCTCACCTGTCTTATATATTATTTAGGGGTGCTATACTAAAATTAGGCTTTGTAATAGAATATTTTTTTGTAGAATATTTTGATTTAAAATTAAATTATATACATAAAAAGTCGTTCCAATATTCACAACATAATTACACCCAAGATTGGAGTAAACAGTGGAAAAGTTAACAGTGTTGATGACGTGATATCAAGTAAAAAATGCCACTCTTTTTGGGGCTACTCTATTTATTTTTAATTAACTTTTCTGGGTCGTTGTCTTTTTTGTCCTGAATCAACTGGCCGCAAGCTATTTGTAGATGATCCGAAACAACCGTCCTTTGAACATTGCACGCCGCATTGCCTCCCCTTGCAACCCTTAGCTGTCCAACGACCTGACTGACACACTTACTATTTACTATCTTCTTTCTTGCTTACAATATTTTTCTTTACGGACACAGCACTTAGTTAAAAATACAATTATTGTGCTCCTGTTGAATTATGAAATGTCCTCAATATAAATTTTTAAAACATTTTTTAATTATATTTATGAAAATTTTAGTTTTTGATGGATACACATATTAAAAACAAAGCATTGGATATCATCATTGCGTGCTAATAATGCCAGAGGCTATGTAGGTATTCAGGTAGTATTTATACTAAAAATAGGCATTATTTGTAAGGTAGGTAGGATTTTACGTGTCAAGAATTGCATATAATTTTTCATTTATACATTATAATAAATAACTGAATCTACAGGTGAATGTTGGTTATGTACTTCTCATAGCGATGTTCTCATAGTCTTCAGCAACATTTGTGCTATATTTATGTTTTTTAATTTAACCTATTTCATAATGTTTATTTACAAGAGTAACGATTAACTACTACTTACTAATGTGTTAAGAATTAAAGATTAAATAAATACAGGGAAATAATTCTAAGTATTTATTTTATTGGTTTATTAAGCTTTTTTAACATTGAAAGTTCAAACTAACTTTATTACAAATGTTGATAACCCAACTTTTATTGCATGAATATATATATATAAATAAACCGCTGATAAAAAAAAACATTCATAATTCATACGTGATTTAAAGGTATACAGTATGGACTTTGGCAACGCTTTGTGTCGACAGATTCCCGATTCGCTTTGATGGGAAAAAATGTGAAATGAAATATGATACAAAGACCCTTTCACGGTGTATCCGTATGAATGTAATGAAAGTAGTTGCATATATGTATTTAATTCAAAAATATAATAAAAATTAAATTATAATATAATAATCTAATAGTCTCAGGGTTTGAGAATTTGATTGATTAACAAAACAAGTTCCAAGTAACACTGGAAGTCTTTGTTACTCTATTATAGATAAGAAATCATAAATTAAGCTAATATATCTGATGATTCAATTTGAATTACGACGCTCCCTAATAAAATATGCTTAACGATACCAGAATGTAAACGAGACGGCGCGGCGAAGCGCGGCGTTTACTAGAAGAATAAAAAATTAAAGTTTACATTGACTGCTTTGAGATAAAATTATTATTATATAATAATCTATATTTCTATACCTTCGAATTGAAAAGTTTTAAAGGCTTTTTCCGAAAAGCTGTCACATATACCTAAAGTATGTAGGATGTGTTATGTGTTTACATTTGATATTTCTATTTGGCAACAAGGAACCGCAACCGCAGGGTATAATTTATATACAATTTAAGCCAGTTATTACAACTGAGTTAAATTTCTTTTTAAGATAAAAAAAAATAAAAATTAGAAAATTCATTACAATTTTTGTATAGATTATAAATAACCAAAATCTTTGATTTTTACTTCAAATATGTTATAGAATATTCTACTCCATATGACATTTTAGCTTCATGAAACATGTTAAAGCCAATGTAGAATGACTTTAGTGGTTGACATTCGGGACAAAGGCGAACTCTCGCTATATGTTAATTGTAGAATACAGACATTGGACGTCTTTATGCATGACTAAATCAATACAATATGCGAACACTGAGTGAATAGTTCAATTGAATGGGATAAACAGCGACATACAAATGTCACTGTTTATCCCATTCAAGTAAACTATTAAATAGGTGACATATAATATGACAATTCTAAAGAGATATATATATATATATATATATATATATATATATATATATATATGTATGTATATGTATATGTATATATATGTATATGTATATATATGTATATATATATGTGTATATATGTCGTTCCAAGTCAGTCTGTACTGTACAATATATTGAGGTAAGAATCGCTATCCATGTATAGCCCTGTCAAAGAGCGGTAAGATACGTTTATTAGTGTTACCAATATGGCGGGAAGGCTAGGTTCAAAATAGAATATTAATTAAACTGAACGAAACAAAATCACAACACCACCAAAATATATATGAAATATTAACACGTAGTAGAATATTATGTACATATCTAATAGATGAAAATAAAGAAAACATGGTGTGCATTTTGATAGCGGTAACACGCTACGCCAGAGTTTGAAACTTTGGGAAAGCTCAACCGTAGGGTTGCAATGAAAAAGCTTATTCCAAAGTTATACAATTAATTATATAATTATGTATGCTCACTACTCGTGCAACATTTTTAATTAATTATTTTTTTGTGTGTAAATAAAAATATAGTATGCAACATGTTTATTGATATGATTGAGAGCGGGGACGAAGAAAGCAGGGACTAAGCAACGGAGTGTCTTAACACTAGGTTCATATGGTTCCTGTAGATCCCTCTGCCTACCCTGCAATATACGGGATAAAGCGTGAAGCTAAAAAATATGTTTATTGATTAACAAAAACACCTTAATAATCTCATCAGCCACCTAACAGTTCTAATTTCAAGCTTACTCACATAAGTCAAAAAGAATACAACGATATTAAAGTGAATGAGTAAAGTGATAAATAGGTTTTTATTTCCCTCCTTTGAGGTCCATTATTGGACCAAATCGATAGTACTACAATATTTTATTATACCAGTAAATCGAAGTAATTTACTAATTGCCAAGTATCTTAAAAGTTTAATAAATTAAGCTTCATAAACGACATAGACTAAAAAAGAGAGGAGGGAATCATTTATAGTGAGTTTGTTACATGATACGAACTATGGACTACCAACTACGAATTACGAACAGATTATACTTTTTTCCTGAGGTAGATTACGTTCTCTTTGTCCAATTAAAAACATAGCGGTCATAAGAAATACACTTTTCATTACACAGGCTAAGTTAGTGAAGTCGTGCAAAAATAAGAGGGATGTTTATACTTTTTAAAAATATATGAATATTTTATCTACAACATTCGAAATGGATATCATAATACTGTTCAGCTGCCAAATTGTACTTTGTAACATATTACTCTTTTCTAAACGAAAAAAATAATAAAATATAACATAATTTAAAAAGTGTAAGAGGAGTCGAAATTGGGAGTTGACGCTTTTGAATACTATCCAAGCGTCACATTAAACATATTTTAAATTTAAATAAAAAAAAAACGAGTACATATTACGTCAAAATTCTTTTAGATAACTTTGTTACAGATTATGCCATTCATTAAATATGTTAAAAGAGTAACGAAATAAATTTAAGAACTTAAAATAAAATTATTTCCAGTCAAGACTCCAACCCCTGGTTTACGGGGGAGTAAAATTGCATTTAGACGTTGCCCCGCTGCGAGGGTCCCTTCTACTTGTAAGATAGATGTCACCGCTTTATAAGTTTCCGGGCCGGGGAATTAATGTAATATACTTGTTTAGCGGATTTCAACACTTCTACCATATTGTGAACAAAAATTACTTTATGTGACATTAAATTAAAAGATTTTGTCATATTACACCTTATTTATAATTAAAACTTAGTTTTTAAGCTTTCCGGGGCACATATTTTTCATTGATTTGTTGATAATGGTTCAAATCATATTAACCATGATTCAACTAAAGATTTTTTCTATAGTATATAGCTTTTAAATGAAAAGTAAAGCTTGACCAAATCGAAAGCTTGTAAAAAAATACTTCCACAATAAATCCATATATAATTATATAATTTATATAAGTCATTCATTTAATATCATTTTGAAAAGTTCCCTCAAAAACTTCTTTAATTTTGAAGTAAAATTATACGAAAAGCCTATGAGAATGGCTCTCAATCCATATGTTTCACCTCTTAACATATACATATAAAGACATGTGAATTTCCTTTTACATCTGTCTGTTTATAAACCTCGCATTGCAAAGTGACTCTCAAGTTAAGTGCGTCGAGTACGTATTGAGTTCAAGCATTACGCATTGAGTTGCTTTAACGGGCAAATTTAAAGTGTATAAAAGCATTTAACATGTGCTGACATAAACGATCCACTGATTAATGTGAAGAGATGAAAATTACGCCGTCAATTTAAGCATATAATGTGGGGAGTTTAGTATTACATATTATATTTTATGTGTTATATTACAATTTATATTAATATTACAATTTAAGGCCATCGTAGTGCTGAGGGAAACGTCTTACTATCAGTTATTCCTTATTTATGTGCTTTGGCAGGCGTTGAAGGCGTTGGCGTGAAGATAAATTAAGAAAATTTTAGTCAAGTACGAGCAATACTTAGTTCTGTACATAAGTCATGATCCCGCAACGGAATTAGGGATTTTTAAAAATAATATTTATAAAAATTAATCATTTTAACAAAAAATGCATTTACATAAAGGTTTATTTTTTCGATGCTCCGAGAGGTTATTGACTTGGATATATGATAATAATTTCAGCTTGATTCCTTTCTGTGATTTTAAGAAAATGGTCCTGATAAACAAACTAGTAGACAGACATATGGACAACATTGTTATCCTGTTAGTACCGTTTTTTTTTGTTTTGGGGTGCGGACCCTAAAAATAGTAAATAAGCAACTAAGTTGTTAACTTTTGACTGACATTTTCTTTTGCCTTGCGTCTCGAGACCTGGGCAGACCTGTTTTCGCTCAAATCTGAATCCCCGAGTGAAGCCTCAACCACCCTATAATATATTCACTCAAGTCTTAACTTCAGCATGATATCTAAACACACTAAAAAATTAACAATACATGTATTTCCTTACTTTACTTACTTCAAATTATTTGATCTAATTGTCTTATATACACAAACAAGATAAACCTTCTATATTTTATATATACATCTCCATCTCTTTTCACATTGAGGTAAAACTAATGCGCACTAAAACCAATTCTGTAACAAAGCAGGTAACTGCTCCCCAATACGATGAGAGCCGTTTAATGGCAGACTCTACAGTGATGTCGTATTACTTTGTTTATAGTGCATTTAGTATTGCCTTTTCTAATACAAAGCGTTACAGTGCAAACCTGCAAGACTTATTTAAATATATAAAGGTATTTAGTACTTGTTTGAATGAAATTCCTATGAATTGTTAATTAGTGATGTATAAGAAATACAAGGCAAATTGTGAGATGATAAAATTTTTATATTGATAATTTTTAACTACGAATGGGTATTTATAATTTTTCGGATATGTTCAAAGTAGTTTAAAATATTCAGCAAAAACATACGAAAAAACACGCTAATTATAATACCATAATATTTATTTTATTTTTAGTATCTTATCTTTAGTTATAGCGGCAACGAAAATATATCATTTTTGAAAGTTTCAGCTTTCTAGCTATCACAGTTTATGAGGTACAGTCTGGAAACAGACAGACAACCAGACCGACAGCGGAGGTTTGGTAAAAGGGTCCCGTTTAACCCTTTGGGTACTAAAACCTAAAAATAGATTCAAGCTGCACAGTATGCCATAATAATATAGGCAGAGGTAACCTGGTGTTATACAAAACTTAGTACACGTTAAACGATTATTTTTTTATTTTCCAATATAGCAGTTCATAAATTTCTAAGTCATCAATAAAGTTTCTAAGTCATCTGTATAGAAGTTTTTAAAGCTACATAATATCAATTAGTTACAATAAAAATTAAAACACGTAAAGTATATTTAAAAGTTAGCAATAAAATTTAATTTGCAGCAACACTTCCTTAAAAAACCACCCTCGCTGTAACTAGGAAGACCCCTTGTTTTATAAAATAGGGTCCATGAAAAGATTTAAATCGGTTCAATAGAATGAAAAGGCAAAATCATATGTTAAAAGTTTACTTAATACAGTAAGTTATACCAAATAATTTTATTTTTATTGTTTATAACTACACACTGTACGCTGCATATAGCAGTGTAAGATGGAAATAATTATAAGTATTTTTGCAGTTAAAACATTCTAGCTCTATTCTATTCTTGGGTTTTATCTTATCCTCAAAGCGAGTGACTTTTTTTTTTTCATTTTCTCAATAGGAATTGAATCGACGGCTGTCACGTTTACGGTCAGATACTGTGCTGCCATAACAATCTGACTAAATATTGATATTCAAAAATGTATAACAAACTATATTATTATATTGTTATGCTAAAAATTTACAACAAACTATAATATTAATCTGGGTTTACGATTACTTCACCCTTAAAAGGCACTTACTCCGTACCCTGAAGGTTACAGTACATCAATATTAAAAATATAAATTCCCAAAAAACATGTTAATCTACTAGTATCGTCTTAAATGTGATATGCATTAGCAGAATTATAAATATCACAAACAACACAAATGCCAAGACTGTTAAAGGACATATTAAAACTTCTCATATTACATATGTATATGATATATTGTACAAGTAAAATAATACTAAATTAAAATGTACTTATCTATGAAGTCATATAATATTCAAATAGCACATAGTAAAGCTATGTTAAAATGGCAGCAAAACAGGCAGATTTAACGGCTGTTTATTTATTACGCGTCACAGTAGAACTCGAGACAAATGTAGTCAACGTTCGAGACGATCCCTGCATGATTGATGGCTTGTGCAGAGAATAGTTCTGTTACCTGGCTGTGTCTTTGAGACAAACGGTCTGACAATATACAATACCTACTGGATACGTATAAATAACTTAAATAATAAAAATAAATAAGGTAATATGTTGTAACACAAAAGACCATATACATGACCGTTGTGGCGCAAAGGCAAGGAACTACCTGTAAACGTGACGGATTGTGAGTTCGATTTCCACTCGGTAAAATTGATATTTTTATTTCCATTTTCTTTGCTCTGGCATTTAGGCCAGCGCAGAGCCTAGTTCGCCACCACTCAACACGTAATGCCTCAAAAGGCTTGCCTCAAAAGGCATGGAGTTCCCAGGATTCCTACGGTTCCCTCCACATACCTTGCTTTATGCGGGACAAATCGTGAAGCTTAAAAAAATAATAGTTAAACGTTTTCAACCCGATATATTAATATAACTACAACAGACCATAACTACATATACATATAATAGCGAAAGGCATTTCGTCTCCTCAAAATGCCCATTCATTGTATACACCAAGCGATAGCCCGTGAAGTCGAGCAGAAAATAACCCAACACAACCTTTACTTTCTTTCGAACTAATTTAATTTTGCTCTAGTGTGAAGAACTGGGACAACGTAAGACGTTGCCAAATAAACTACTTTGAGAAACTCGGTGACGAAACGTACTCATAGTAAAAATAAAATTACACGATACCTCTGTTAGTCGTGTTGTATAATAATACCTGAAACTACAATAGGATGAGTGCCAAACAATGTTCAAGCTTCAAATACTAAATATATATATTTTAATTTACCAGTGGATTCGACCTCGTAGTGGAAGGGAAATAAATGAATGTACACAAAATATGAAAATTCTAACTACCCTCGCTTTGATCGTAAGTACAGCTATTTGCAAAATGATTGTGTTGTAATATAAGCCTATATAGATTCCCGATATATTGAATATCCAGCATAAAAGTTTCGAATTTATACCTAGATGTAGTAACGCAAAGTAGTTCTAAGTAGTAACGCAAACGTCGCGAAACAAACTCTTTAACTTTATAATATATACTTATAAGACATGTGGACCGTCGTGGCGCAGAGTTACAGCGTCTGCTTGTAAACGCGACAGTTTGTGGGTTCGATTCCCACTCGGAGAAGATGGATTTTTCTATTTCCATTTTCTTCGCTATGGAAACTAGGCAAAAATGCGTCGTTGATTTCCGCCACTCAACACGCAATGCCTCGAAAACGGCGGAAAGCAGGGACGGAGAAAGCAGGGACTAAGCAACGGAATGTCTTAACACTAGGTTCGTTGTGTGGGATAAAGCGTGAAGCTAGAAAAAAAAGAAAAAAATAATAAATGAGATATGTACGTGTAAGTATTTCGATAGGACACACTTGGTTCCTTTCGCTCAATATGTCTACATTTATTTGCATATGCACTTACTTGCATGTTGTTTTAACGTGACTTTACCTATAAATGGGCAAATAATTAATAAAATCACAATTATGTATAAAATTTTAAATTTCTATGTAATATTTCTCATTGGAGTCTGTTAACCACGCATTAAATCATTACTTTTCTCTAAGTTATCAATACAATTCGGGCATACACGAGTTCAAGCGTTAGTATAAAAAATCAGGACGATGAGTACGTAGAAAGGCCAGCAATTTCGCGAATAAAATTTGTAAGGTTAGCAAAACGCTCTCAATAAATCACAACTTACAAAAGCGGCGCTAATGTATTAGACGGTTTAAAAATGAATACTCATTCACTTGATCTATTCAAATTACGAAGTTTTTCTTCTTTTTGTGCTTCAAAAATTTACACGTTAAGTGTTTTATTTTTTATTTATTATTTTTTAAATATTATACAAGATATAAATATTTTTTAATAAATATAATATTGAACGTAAATTACGTACAGATGTAACGTACCTAAATAAATATGTTCATATATATAAATACATATATACATACATACATACAAAAAATGATTTCAGAAACAAAGTACAAATGTACCACAGTAACAATAAGGAACTAATCAAGTCGTTCATTAGCCGGGACGTGAACTCGGTCCCAGAGCAATCTGCCGAGTGATTGTTGCTACGGATGCTGGATGCGTTAATTATTTAGCGTTCACTCTCATTTTAAATGTACGGTAATGTGAATAGGCATCGTTTATGTTATGGAGGTTAGAGATATACTCTCTTTTTATGTCTCATACTAATTTATACGAGACTGAACGATATAAGTATTTATAAGTATCTATAGTATAGTAATAATATTACTATTATCGATCAAACATTTTCTTTTGAATACTTCAATATTACTTACTTTAATTTCAAATCAAAGGACTTATAGAAAATTTTGTGGCAGATATTCTTTATTATTTTTACCAATGTTTAGTCCCTCATTCTAGGACCGTCGTTGCGCAGAGACGTAGCATCTGCTTGTAAACGTGATGGTTTGTGGCTTAGATTACCACTCGGGGAAGATGGATTTTTCTATTTCCATGTTCTTTGCCCTGGTAACTACGTAAAGGACAATGTTAAGTTCCGTCACTTAACCCGCGATACCTCGAAAAGGCGGAAAGCAGAGAACAGAGTGTCTCAACACTAGATTCCTATGGTTCCCTCTGCCTACCCAGCAATGACCTGCACATTGCTGGGTAGGCAGAGGGAACCACAAGAACGATAACGATAAAGCGTAAAGGTAAAAAAATAACCTCTTTTAAGAAATAATTATCTATAATATTAATGTACCTATATAATTTTATCCCTCATGGTCTAAAGTAGTTTCAGCAGATGTCTAGAACCAATAACCAAACCATTTTGAAGCAACAATAGAGCGTGTTATGAGCCTCCATTGTGCATCAGTCTGGTGCAGACATCCTATTTGAGTTCGTCGGTTGCTACTCAAAAAGCTGCTGATTTGTATGCAGTTTTAATGTTTTAGTATTAAACGATTATTATCATTATTTATAGAATAATATGACTCATATTGCATTTAATATAGTGTATAACACGTAGAAATAACTTAAAAAAAATAATAAAACTCTAATTTCTTTAACTTTATTATACATTTTAACATAGGCGTATATACAATTACACAGTTGAAATCATTTGACGAAAAGAATTGATATAAAAATCATATGTCGAAATATTGAAATTTCTAATAGCATAAAATGATCAACTCTATATATGTAAGTACTTTTATAAAAAAAAAAATAAAACAACTAAAATACACATTTTCAGTTCAAAATGTACCTGTAAAATCATAATATTGAATTTCAAAACAATAGTACGTGACGTGTACGTGTTGTCGTTATCAGTGTGTGTCCTGGACATCCCTCACCGCTTTACAAGTTAGCAAAGCTGAGCTTACACACGTCGGACTGCGCGTAATTAAACTTTGTATAATGGAAAACTGATCGTCATTATATTTATATAGATTCAATATTTCTATACGACTGCCTGCATGTAAACGCGACGGTTTGTGGGTTCGATTCCTATTCTGGGAAGATGTATTTTTATATTTCCATTCTTTTGGCTCTGAAAACTAGGCAAAGCGCGGCGTTGAGTTCCGCTATTCAACACGCAATGCCTCTAAAAAGGCGGAAAGCAGGGACGGAGAAAGCAGGGACTAAGCAACGGAGTGTCTTAACACTAGGTTCCTACACTTCCTGCATTTGTCTCTTGCTACCCTGCCATATGCGGGAAAGCGTGCATAAAAAAACTAAAACTTAAACTGTTTAATTTATATCTAAAACATTTTACTTTGTAACGTCAACTTGGCGTTGTCAACGTACGTCAACACACAATGTTGAACAATCGAACGAATCTAATGAGAAAACGGACTGCTTTAAAAAAATATTTTTGCGCGAAAGTTTAAAACAAAATACAAAAAATATATTTGACAGCTGCCTTTCTATCTATGTACATACAATCATTACATCAAAATTCATAACTCAGCCACAATCGCCTTTTACGTGCAATACAATGCCATAAATTAAATAATTTGAAACGACATCTGTACAGTGAGTTATGTAAACCATACAAGAAAGCTACAAACAACGGCAGTAAAATATATTTTACAACGGGACAGGGCAGTAATTCAAATTGGATCATAAGACGCGAAATTGCCTTAATGTAAGGAAAATGTGCACTACGGGCATTTTTATAAGAAGCTTTCGACAAAATTTATTTCGAGTAAAGGCTATTAAAATTATGATTAATATTTGCAAAATTAGATAAAAAAGACATTTTATGTGTGTTTTTTTTTTGCATGATGAGATTATAGATTAATTGTTGTAAAACAATGTGTTTTTATAGAGAAAATAGAATTTAACAATTACATTTACGCATTACATTTAGCCTTTTATACAAGGAACAACGTTTTTCGTCGTTTTTATTATTTTCGATATATTACCTGTCAAGTGGTGAATAATACAATAATAATATTTCTCTCGTTGGGAATCAATACCACACCGTAGCGGTTATAGTGGTAGCTCAACATACAAAGTGAATAAAAATAAAAATTAAATAAAGAACATAATATAAAGAATTTTCCGCGGTAGGTCATCAGGAGTAATTACAATATATAAGTTATCATTATACTTATTGCCTAAATTAGTTGTTTAAATAACAAAAATAATATATATTTTGAATTTAATTCTATTTATTTAATTTTAAGTACTTACTTGAAAATAACTTCACTACATTTACTTCTAAAATTTTACATTATTAAAGTTAATATACCATTTTCTATGTCACATCCAATTCTGAAGTCAAAAGTCAAAATGGCATTACACTCCTAACCGTTGCCACACAAATTCTCTTTGACACTGAAAAAACAAGATGAATAAGTAACGAAGTCCGCGCTGTAATATTTTTATTGAACTGGCAATTTGATCTCGCATTTGCTTAAGCGTCCCTCCGCCTTTATGGGCTGAATTTAGTTTCACGTTTCACCTTAAGCATAATGTTTTTCGACGTGACTAAATTATAGTAATTTGCTGAAAACATTTGTATATATGGACGCAAATCAATACACATTTAATTATTTTATTGTTTTGAAAATATTGTTTAACTATTAACTATTAAAACCTCTTTGTAATGTAATGTATTTTTATGTAAATTTCATACGTAGAAAAGAAGTGCCTTATGTGGTTTGATCATATGAAATTGATGACCTTTTTATGATCACTTAACAAAATCATAAAAGGATAAAATTAAATAAAATAGAGATTTGTTACTTACGAAACAGTATGTTTTCATTTCTTTTGTTTGTTATGAAAAAATGGCGTCCTAACAACGTAACTCAAGCTTAGTGCCAACATATTCATTTTAATTTACAACAAAAAACAACCAAGACAAGGTAATGTAGGGGAGAAAAAGCAGAAAAGCAGAGCTCATCAGAAGAAAAGATATTTATAGAAAAATATATAGGAACTAAAGTTTGTTCGTAATACTCTATATTTATATATTAAATAAACAATATGAGTTTACATAAAAGTCATTTTCAGCATAATCCCGTAAGAATCATATTATGTAATATAATATCAAATAAAATATTAAAATTATTATATATTTCTAGTATTAAATGCGACCACAAAGTAATCTGAGAAGAGCATTTGGTTTTGGGCGGTTTATTGTTTCATACATGTACGTCTCATACAAATTTCAATGTCAAAAAGATATGTTTTCATTTCGTTTAATAAACAGATACATTGGTATAATGGAATTTAGTTACACATGTTCGCTGTCAAATTATTATATAAATTACTTTTGCGTTTGTTAGACTGAAATAAAATAAAATGCTCAAATGTTTAATATATCAGAGACATGTTATGGCTTAGTCTGAATATGAAGTTATCAAAGTACATATTTAGTCGTATGTAACTTTTCTTGTTAAAATATTTAATAATCTGATCTGTAGTAACTTTTACTGTAATTGATTGTCTAAATTAATGAAATTATCTCTTTTTTTTTTGTAAATACAGTGAGTGACCCAAATAAATATGTTAGTTATATAGTTTGAACGAACGCGCTTATTTGAGGAAAATAGGAAAAGATATTATCAAATGAAATATACACTTCGGTACTATTGTCCTAAGCAAATTAAAGAGGTGGAACATCTGACAAGGGCCAATAATGACCTAAATACATATAGTATAAGAAAATATTAGCATCTTGACAAATAAAAATAATTTAAGACTGAAGTCATCGTGGCGCATTGGGACAGCACTTGATTGTCTATTACGATGCAAAAATAAAAAGCCATTTCCAATGTTAATCTGTTTAATTGAATATCTGATTAAACCCTTCTTTTGTTTAAATAGTCAAATTAACTCCCATAGTTAATCTGTTTATATTGTTTCATTCAAAAAGTGTACAAGTAGCGAAAATCAAAGATGCTGTTATGCTGTTGTGATATTTGTCTCTGTTCTATAATAATAGGAATTATTTCAAGCAGCATTTATTTCAAATTTAAGCGAAAAGTGGAGAATGGAGTGTCTTGGCACTAGGTTCTATCTATTTACCAGCTACAAACTTCAATCATTACAGGAAATAAATGGATGGTATGGCTAATCTCACTAAGTATAAATAAAACAATCTAAAATTTTACTTTCAATTGTTAATATATCATAATAATGATATCGTTATTTATGGAACACCTTTATTTAATAAGAAATCTATCTAGAACACCTGGTCCCATTACTAAATTGGGGAAATTTTATACAAAAAACTGCCTATAGACAGTATAAAAACTGTTCCTTTTTCCATTATAATCAAATTTGTGCAAATATTAATCACGAATACGGTCGCTTATCACTTTTATTGACAGGCTTTTAGAGTAATTGTCGCTAGAAAACAATTAATCATAGCGGTGCTTGGAGTTTTGGGATGATTAATGCGAGGAACAGATTCGCCAGGTGTAAGTAAAGCGTTTGACTGCAACTACGAATAAAGGGAAAGCAATTTTTGAATCGTTCTAAGAATTGATATATAAATATTATAATCGTTGAAAAATTTGTTAGAATAAGTACAACAATAAAAGGTTTTAATATACTTTAAAATATCTATCTAAGAAATATCTTCCAAAAGGAACCCGCAGAATATATTCTACTTAAATCATAGGTATATGTTGCATCGTGCACTACAGAGAGAACCTGCAACATAAGTGTTTGAACAAATATTTTTTGCCTTTGTTTCAATTTATTCTACTTCAAAAAAAAAATTATAAAACTAACTTAACCGGCGAATTCACTCGCTTGTCCTAATAGAGATAACTAAGAATTATGGAGGATTTCCTCAGAAGCTTTCAAGATCGTATGTTTTTGCAATATTGTTCATCGTTTTTTTTTGACGTACTTAAATATCATATACAGCCTTCATCGTTAAATAGATAGATAGTTAAAGTTGTTGCGAGTAAACAAATAAATTATTTTTTATTAAGTATAGAAAGTTGAATAAAAGTCAACAAAAAAAAACATTTGATTTATTTCAAATTAAATCATTTAGGCAAAGTATCTAAATAAATTCAATATATATAATTTATTCAATACAAAAAGAAAAGGTGACGTCGATTACGAATTACAAAAGTTACATTAAGTTACGCTCCCTTGCTATTGATTTTACTCGACCCAGAAGGTATAAAATATAAACTTTCTAAACGCAGGCTTGAAAATAGAATTTTTAATACGTCCTTAGGCGAAAGACAATTTAAAAAACAAAGAGAGAAAAGGGTGAAAACGTTGAAAGTAAAAATGTTTTTGTACCAAACGAGTATAATGGAACGGATATTTGTTCTGAAACGGGCGCTATCTCTATCTGGTATATCTGGATGTTAATTAATTGTAGAGTAATGAGCAGTATTAATTAAGGGTAGACCAATTTATATTTCATTATATAGTTTCGAATCTGACATCGTGCTTTCCTTTATTTAGTTTTTATATACATATATGCCTAAAAATACTTTGGATATTGTTAGAAATAAAAAAAATAACTCCTTCAAGAATGAAAAAATCTAACTATACAGGCAAATTTAGGATAATTTCTAAAGCTAGAAATATTGATTTTTCAGTATCAGACTGTTTATTCATTTCAATTTTAAAACAAAGCTGCTTAATTTAATAAGCAAAAGAAAGATATTAAGAATTGTGCTATTATACAAAATGATCGATCACAGGCAAATCATTTTAGTTTTAGAACAAAGCTGCTAAATTTTTTTTAGCTTCTCTTCTTTTTTTAGCTCTTCTTCATTGGGAACTGCAGAAACTATAGCAACCGACTGCTAAGACATTCTGTTGCTTAGTTTTTGCTTTCTCTGTTCCCTGCTTTCTTTTTTCGAGGCGCCGAGGCGCGCCGCGCTTTTCCGAGCGAAGAAAATGGAAATAGAAAAGTCCATCTTCCTGGAGTGGGAATCGAACCCACGTCGCGTTTACAGGTAGAAGCTACGCCCCTGAGCCACGACGGTACGTCGTAGCTGCTTAATTTAATAAGAAAACAAGCAAAAGAAAGATATTAAGAATTTTGCTGTTATACAAAATGATCGATATCATTTCATGGACAGGCGTAAACGTATACGTAGTTACATATATGCGAGATCACGTAGTGGTCCTCGGTTGTCCTCGCTTAACGGTTTTTACACCATTGTACAAACGCACTTAATATTCATGTACGCTGAAAAACGTGTTTTTGAGGAATTTAATAGTGGCCTACAGTGAATAGACGCTGACGTTTTACTGTACATTTTATATTTTTATGAGGATAAATACTTTTTTTTAAAACAAGTCTTATATAAATAAGTTTCAGTAAATGTATACTAGAAAAATGACACTAGAGCTTTTAAATATAAAATAGCTTAAAAGTTTCTGATAATATTGACCCATGATTAAGTCTGATGACTATACAAATTATATTTTTATAACTGTCACCGCAAAAACAAAATAAAAAATGTATTCAAGATGAAGTTCAAATAAAGCAGTAGATAAAAGAAACAAAAAAAAAGCAAAATCCAAACAAAAAGTAAATAAAATTGTTTTTCTCAAAGGACGAGCGCTAAATAATTAAAATGTTCACTTTAATACCGCCATCATACACAGTATAGAAGCACAGGTGGCAAAGCCGAAATAATTAATGGAGCTTGGAACGAAAACACCAGGAACAGCGTTAAGTAATTCCTTGGATAATGGATAAATTTAAGTTCATCCGGAAGATTGTAATTAGTTAGGGGTCTTTCTAACATGTTAATGTGGATTTGACGTCAACTTTACAGCTTTGGAATATTGAGCGGCTTATGAAAATTAAAAAAAGTTGTTTGATGAGCTAATTACGTCGCAGCGTAGCGCTTTTATACTAATTAAACAAAAATATTTTTTTTATATTAAAAGATAATTGAGGAAATGGCCTCTTGACATATAATTTACTTTGATTAAAATTAACAAAGTACTCTTTGCATAAAAATGTACAAGAAGCGAATTTTCAAACAAAAATAGGATAAAAAACGAAAGAATGTTAAAACATATTTAATTCCGACAACTTAAGGCCACTATATATAAATGTATAATAAAAACATACAAAAATATATAATAAAGTACATTCCTTACCTGTTCAAAAAAAGGTAAAAACCTGAAGCGGAGCGTATTGAAATTGAAAAATTGAATGTCATTCAGACAAACATCGCTCACTGAACTACAAATCGCACTTCAGTAAGCATTCCCTTCCCGTATGCGGGAACAAAATAAATAATGGAGCACAGAACCTATCTATTTCCATTCTTTCGACAATACACCCGTAGGGAAGTGTGAACGAAACATCAGGAGTACGGTAAGTGAGAGGGATGAACTAATAACAGTTGGCACCGTGCATGTGCTATGAAATAACGCTTAGGAATATTACAAGGCTTTATGGAGAGGAGAACGGAGTGTCTGAACTTTGTTTTCTCTCTTTTCAACTACATATATAAGGTACGTGGAATAAAATAATAAACTAGTAACTACTTTTGAAATATAATATTATTACTGTGATAGACCATTTTTCGTTTCAGTGTTTAATGTTTTTCCCGTGCATTTGCTTGTCAAAATTAAACTTTTTACGCTCAGTGGAACCAGCTGACCTTTATCAATAAATAATGACTCAATAAAGTAATGGTTACGGATCATATTTTGGTATACGACCAGGAATCAAGAACAAATTCACGGATGCTTGTGAGCGAATTTAAAGTAATAATCACCAAAAATATTACAATATTCAAGACTGACTTTAAACTCATGATGAGAATATTAATAATTAATCAAAACAGAACTTTGAAAGCTTGGAAGCGGACTAAAAATTGCACTATAAATATGGCAAGCATTAATTAAGCTTCGTAGTTCTAAACTTTTGACGTTCTGATTAAGTTAGTATAGCTTTAATGTATGCGTTTGATATTATTTATACGAATTCTTAAATGATAAACCTAATGGAAACAGATATTAAACCTTGCGGACTGTTTATTTTATAAGGTATAAAATTATACACTATAATTTTGATGCAAAACAAGCTAATGTAAAATTAAAAAATTTGAAACTAACGTAAAATCTTTTGTGAGGACCGTCGTGCAGAATCGTAGCGATTTTCTGTAAACGCGACGGTTTGTGAGTTCAATTCCCACTACGGAAAGTTGGATTTTTTTAATTTATTTTGCAACTAGAAAAGCGTTAAGTTCCGCCATTCAATAAGCAATGCCTTGAAAAGGCGGAAAGTGGTGAACGCAGTGTCCTAACACTAGGTTTCTGCAGTTCCCTCTGCCTACCATGCTATGCGTGGGATAAGGCGTGAAGTTATAACATAAGATGATAGAGGCATTACTCTTGATGAATGTAGGTTCTAATCGGATTTCAATTGACTCGACTTAACATCTCATTAGAAACCATACAACTTCGATAAATTCGACAGAATTTTAATTAGCATTGTAATAGTATAGACTATTAATATATTTAGAACAATAAAACGTGAATTTAAACATTTACGATGTAATCAATATTATAATATATATAACTTTTATTATTAATTACATTAGGTATTTATAATTATCTACTTGAAATTAGTGTTTGATTAACTTCAAGTTAATGTTTCCTAATGATTTTATTATTGAATATTGAAAATTTGAAATATAGGTATAAAATCATATAATTTTAAGACATTTTTTGGTACAATCTAACAATTATTAGATGTCATCTTGACGAAGAGTAAGTAAGCCTCGGAATATAAATTAATTGAATAAATAATTCTGATTAAATTAGAAATTTGCTGCGAAGAATTTTTCTCCCCGTGTGCAGAACACGCTATACTGTTGTGGACACATTCGATAACGGATACTCTTAACACTAAACCTACCCTTCTGTATGCGGGGCATTAACACCAATTACTCTCACTTATTTTGTTTAAGATTTTAACCATTTTCGAAATTTAAAAACCCCGTACCTGAAACAAATATACAAGAAATTAATACATATGAACTAAAAGTAACCAAGCTAATGAATCTATTGAGCTGAATTGCTATTGCTTTGAAATTTTACTGATTTTCTGGGATTTATTCTTACATAACGTGCATATTATATATATAAATAGTAGTATAGTAAGTCCAATTTAAGTAATATACATTAAAAGTTACGGTGCTGTTTATAAAAGTCTTATATACAAAAAAAAGTGACACAAAACTTTTCTACTCCCATAATATCCATACACGATTTTACGTAAAATAACGATTGAAATGCAAGATACGTTTATAAAACGTGAATATTATATTAAATTATTACATTACTTATTAGATAACTCAGGAAAAACCGTAAGCAAAAAGCTAGTGTTACTCTCTGAGGTAATTTAGAACTTTAACATATAACTCTTTAAAGTTATTATATGGTTAGAAAACTGTGGTTAAAGTTAATTTTAAAAGGTGAAAATCGAAACACCAATAGATCACAATTTTCGAGTACACTCGGACATAGATTCCTCGTAATTACATGAAATGACATAAATAACTCAATATCAGTACTTCAAGGTAGTTCCCCTCCAGTACGGGCCGTTGCCAACGAGCAACTGCCCCAATTGACTTTTTTTTTTTTTTTTCTGAAGGGCTTGAATGCTGTTGACCTCAATTGGTCTTGACAGCGTCACCGGGCGGGGGGGGACGGAGTGTGCCTCGTCCCCAGAGAATAAAATGAGCATTAATGGCTGCTCAGAAGAAGGTGTGTAGGGCGGTCATGGACCGACTGGCCCCGCCGCGCCTAGGTGCGTTCGAGCCGTTGTGAGAGATAGGCCGCGTCGCTTTTTCCGGCGGTGACGGCGAGTCTTTGGGACTGAGGAGTGTAACCTTCCGTTGTAGTTACGGTTGGCTACAGTAATTGGGTCATCGGGGTCTAGAAGAACGCTTCGAGGGCGTCGAAGTAGTTTGTGAGGATGGGGAGCGTACTTAGACGCTTCAACGATTAGGGGATTAGGGTGAGAGTCTGCGCGCGCGTAGTAGCGCTTGGCTAAGCCTTTGCAGAACTCTTTGATCGATTCCAATTCGAAGTCTTTATGTAGGTCAACGTTGCGAACGTACCAGGGGCATCCGGATGCTATCCTGAGGAATTTATTTTGGACTCTCTGAAGGAGATCTGTGTTAGTGTGTGCGAACACTACACTGGCGTAGGTCATTATGGGGCGGATGCAAGTTTTGTACAATGTCAGCTTGTTACGAAGTGACATTTTACTCCGCTTGCATATGAGAGGGTACAGCCTGCTCAGGATGAACATGGCTTTGTTTCTCACGTGTCTAATGTGAGGGCGGAAAGTGAATCGCGAATCTAGGATGACGCCTAGATATTTGACCTGGTTTTCCCAGGGGATCGGTTTATTTTGTAGCCGTATAGTAGAGACGGTTTCGTACCGTTTACGCGGAAAGAGTACCGCTGCGCTTTTCTCCGGGTTGACCTCAAACCGCCACTTGCTAAACCAATCGCCTAAGGCGTCGGCCGCGAGTTGCAGTCTTTCGGCTAGGATCCAAGCGGAGCGGTCCGTGGTGTAGAGCGCGGTGTCGTCGGCGTACATCGCGAGTTCTACCTTTGGAACGCGCGGAATATCGCTTGTGTACAGTGCGTATAGGAGGGAGAGTGTGGAGCCTTGCGGGACTCCAGCGTGGACGGGACGACGCGACGAGAGGGTCCCTTCTATACGGTATCGGAACGTGCGACCCCAATTGACATAAATTCAACGCTTTTATAGTCTTTATGATCTAAAACTACCCCCTTATGTAAAATTGTGAAGAATAATGACTTACAATATATAATACTTTAGTTTAAACATAAAAATATATAACTATTATAATTGTAATTCACTATATATTTAACCATGAACCTCTTATCTAGAAACACGAACGTGCTATTGTTTTATTCATTCTGTTACTAAAATCATTAAGTGCAGAGCTTTACTGCTCACATTAAATTTAAATATTTAAAGCTTAAGCAAATAAATATACGAAAAAAGTTATTCAGTTACTAGCTAAGACTAAAGAGCCAACTATGTACTGTCGAAGCTTTTAACATTTGTAAATATTATATTTATTCGCAAGGTATATTGTATTTAAAATTTTGAACAAATTTAAAGGCGTGGTTAATTTAAAGGCTCTATATGGAAAATCTATTTGCGGTAATTAAGGGTTTGATTTTTACTTACGGAGTTATTTGAGGGAGACCAATCTATTTGACCAAAAACCAAAATAAAAACTTCTTTTTTTTTCTAGTTTCACGCTTTATCCCGCATATTGCAGGGTAGGCAGAATAGGGAACTGCAGGAACCATTTGAACCTAGTGATAAAACACTCCGTTGCTCAGTTCCTGCTTTCTCCGTCCCCACTTTCCGCCTTTTTAGAGCGCTTTGCCTAGTTGCCAGAGTGAAGAAAATGGAAATAGAAAAATCCATCTTCCCCGAGTGGAAATCGAACCCTCAAACCGTCGCGTTTACAGGCAGACGCTTATGCCTCTGCGCCACGACGGTCCTCAGCCCCACGGGCTTACACCACTACGCCCAGAGACAGCACTCTCCGTGCTGACTCTCTCGAGGCCCACAGTGACCTCTGGTCACTCCCAATCGATTCCTCGTTCACTTTAATAAAAACTTAATTGATGCTTATAGGTTTTCAAGGTTAGTTTTAGTTTCTATGTAGGTAATTGAAAGTATAGTTAGTATTAATTTAATTGTAATTGAATATGAGATGTTATATTTCATATAAATCAGTCATTTAAAAGAAAATATTTCTTCAATTTTTTCTTAATGTTACATGAGGTAGCTGTATCTCTTAGTGGTTTCGGTAGTTCATTAATTAATATTGGTAATATGAAATTTGTTGTTCTTTTACCATAACAATTATTGGCTCTTATTGGTTTAATTTTGTTATTTGAGAAGGACCTTGTACGTATTTGTTGTTGAACAATGTTTTTGTTAAATCAGAAGAAGAATTCTTTTAGTAAAATAAATTTAACCTTATCATAAATTGATAGTACATTGCAATATTTAAATAATTTATCTTCGTCGTGGTTGTATTTTTGTCTCACTGAATAGGGCACGATAGTTTTAAGTGTTCTTACTTGTATGTTGTAAATTTTAGTATGGTGACTTCTAAATGTTCTCCCATAGCTACCGAGCCCATAATCAATTATGCTCTCCATCAGTGCTGTATATAATAGTAATTTAGTTTTTAAGTGCTATTTATTTAATGCAATATATTTAACATACATGTTCTATGTGTTTGTTCCAATTGAACCTTCCGTCAATGATAACTCCTGGATATAAATGGGATTCTACTTTTTCAATTGCCTTACATTTACATGCGCTTATATTAAGGTGCATACAGTCGTGGTCATGAGATATTAATCCATAGTCCTCGGGTATTTTTTGTGACTTGAGCATATGTGAAGCAGTTTTGTTTTCTGAGAATTTATAACCAAACCTACATCGTGAGACCACTTGCATAGCATATCAAAATCATGTTGTAGATTGTCTATAGTTATCTTGATGTCTATGTCAGCAGCTACTAGGCATGTGTCATCTGTATATTGAAAAAGTTGACATTTACTTGTTACATGCTGCAGGTCATTAACATATGCCAGATAATGGAGAGGAAGTACAGAGCCTTGAGCTGTTCCATGATTCACATTTACTTTGTATATATTGATCATTAACTTTAACCACAAACACCCGGTTAGATAAGTAACTAGCGCACCATTTAAGCAGATGTCCTTTAACCCCTGTACTCCCTAGTTTTTCAATTAACACGTCATGTTGTATAGTAATTTGTCTTTTTTTTCAGGCAGATATTTACGTAGTCGGTTAAATTTCATAGTAGCTGTGTTGTACTTTTATTTGGTTGAAAACCGAATTGCTGAGGAGAAATTATATTGTTATTTTTATAAAACCCATGTATTTGATTATATACAAACTTTTCAATTATCTTATCGATCGCTGGAAAGAGCGATATAGGGCGGTAATTACTACTTAGTACTTTACTTACTTTAGTACTTTAGTACTTTTTTGAAGATTGGTCTTACTACCCCCGCATGTTGTTATATGCATTGAGATTTATGTTTATGTCACCTAACACAAGTAGATCCTTTTCTGGTAAAACGTTTAGTATTATTTAATTAATTCTCGTATGAAATGTGAAGTGTTATGTGATGGAGGTCTGTATATAGCGCACAGATACATGATTCGTCGTTTAGAAGGTGTTGTGAGCTGTCCAGTGATACATTCGAAATATCTAGTCGATAGGTGAATTAAAGTAAATTTATATTTTTTAAAACATATATATTATAATGCCACCTCCTTTACGAACGTTACGTAACTGTGTGTACATACTGTAGCCATCTAATTTAAATAAGGTACAAAGATTATCCGATATACCTACCTCAGTTAATACTAAAACATCTATATTTCTTTTAGAATTAGCAACAATAAATTCTACATAGACAAAGTTTTTAATAATTGACCTTATGTTAATGTGAATACAGGTTAAGTTATTACTATATTCTGGAACATGTTTAAAGTATTCATTAATATCGACACAATCAGTTATATTACTCAAAAACTCAGTTAGACTACTTTTATAGGTGGCATCTTGAAAAATCCGACCACCAAAAACATACCCCAAAAGTTTACACCCTGTTTACTATTGCAGTGTTTTATTATTGTCACAATTTTAACAGTAGGTACTTATATTGTTGAAAATAGTGTTTTATAATTGCATAAACCTACGCTTAGGAGAATAGGTTTCGTTACTGCACCGAAAGTAGACCTGCATGTGATCTTTAGGGTATTCTGACTATTTTCGGTACCAATAGTAGACACTTATGATTTTTTAGAAAAATAATATCGGAACAAATAATGAATTGTTCTTATGTTTAGAAAATATAAATATCAATACAAAACATAACAAATAACAAAGCAATATCTTTATAAAATTTATTAAAATCACTTGTACCGCTGTGGCGTCCTTAGCTAAACTCATAAGAAATGGCTAAAAACGTGTGATTTCGTCACATTGCTCACAATAATTGATGCTATTTTAACTTTTTAAGCAAAAGTCACTTTAATTTTTATGTTTTTTCCTTTTATGCTTGAGCTTACTTTAATAATTCCTTCAAGTTTGCTTCAGTTCTATCAGCAAAGATCTTACTCTTTTCGGATTTTGTTACCTTTATTTTGCCTTCCTTACAACATACAAATTTAAATTTATCTTAACACATTAGTTTCACATTCCAAAGTAGGTAGTAAATTTTTCCTTGACTATAATTATCACTGTTACCCGTTCTTGGAAGAATGTTGTCCACGGAGATTAGAGTAGATTTTGCGTCTTTTATCCAATTATTTCTTTTGTCTTCATCATGCATTTCCAGTTTTAATTTTCTCATTCTTCCAGGTGGTGTAGGTACCCCCTTGATTTGTTTAATATCTATCACATCTTTGAGTAATTTTTTTGCTATGGCGTTCGATATTTCCCTTAGGTTTTCATTCTCTAAATCAGGTATTCCAGCTACTTTATTTTTTTTATTTCATATTTTAAGCGTTGTTCTAAAGCACTGATTTTATTTTCCATACACTTGTTTTTGCTGTCTAAGTCTATATTTTTCTTTTCTATTAGTTTTATTTTATCCTTGAAAGCTTCCATGCACTCGAAAAATTCATCTAATTTATCACTGCAGTACTGGAGTTTACTGTTGTTTGTTTCCCTTAGTTCCTTCTTTATAATTTTGTTTATTTCTGTCGTTGGGTCATTTAATAGTTTTTTTCATGTCGAATGGATAATAATTTTGATTCTGTACCTCCTCATCTTCTTCTGCTTCTTCTTGTGGAGTGATAAATTATCCTCTTCGAGGCGATTTGCGTGAGCAGTCACAGCACGTCCATTTTAAGTTTTCGGCTGATCTCAAGGAGTTCAATTGTTTGGTTGTTAACCCAGAGCAAATTGCTGTAGCATGCACAATTACACTTGTTAAATTCTAATCCAGGATTCTTTGTGGATATTAATTTAGAACAGTGCATACACTTTGCCATATTTGTGCGTCTTTGTTCTCAATACGTTAACGTCTAACCGTTACAAATGACTACAAATGACAGATTAGGAAATTATGACATACATTCTTACATGCAAACTATCACGTATTTATTAAAACACAAAGTTTTATTTATTGTACAAATTAAACTTTAACAAAATAATGAATTAATTAAGTACGCAAATACAACTACAATTTTAAAAATATATATTACTGTCATAGGTGATATGGTATTAAGCCTTTGTAGTACGGCAGACGTCGCTACCAGACGCTACGACTTGAAGTTTTTAATTAAATTTATAATTAAATGCACGTCGTATGTAAATTGTTTGCAGCAAATGAAATGAATAATTTGCTTAAAAAAAGGGAATATAAAATTAAACTTTCACAGACTGACATAACTTTTTGCTAAAGGCTTCAAGCTATAGATATACTCGTATATATCATAAATAACGTTAAAAAATGTTACAAAATAATCATACAACTGTCGTTTTGTGTAAAAGCCCTATATTATTCTATAATTCATGGGTTAGATAATAAAACAAAAAAATGGCTGCCTGTAAAGTGGGTTTTACGGGCGAAAATTTTACGTGACAACGTCTTTTTCTCGGTAGAATATTTATTGATATGATTAATAATTATAATATAAATTGCACAAATTTTAACTATAGAAAATATATTTTGTTTACTAAAACATTGTACATGTGTCAAGTGATACGCGCGGCGGACCGATCATAGTTCGGTGACAGTTGACACATCGTTACGTTACCTTTTTCATATGTGACTCCGAGCCGCAACCTAATTTAAGACGTTGTCACGTCAAAAACCTCCCCTTGTTCATACTAGTTTGTCTACATACTAAAAAATAAACTTATATATTTCTTATCCAAATCTTCAATATTCGTATACCTGCTATTTATTTTTAAAGCACGAAGTGTTCAAACAACAAATAAATATACGAATCTGTCCCCTGAACAAAGATCGCGTGGACTTACATCGTAAAACATTTTTCAATTTCAAAGCTTACAGGGATTGTTCGCAACAATGCACATCTATCCCGTATCATGTATCGTGCTTTTTAAATAAAGTATTAAGCTTTTATTGATATATAAGAAAGCTTTTTACCTAAATGCCATATTTTTTGACAAAGTTTATTTTTATGCATATCTTGAAGTTTAATAAAAGATGTAATTTTTCAATATCTACTAAAATTTTTAAAATTGTCCAAAGTTCTTTTAAAATTTAACAATTAATTACCTTCAAGAAAGAATAAAGCCTTTACGCATTAAAAAAAACCAAATGCATCAGTGCATTGCGCTACACGTAGAGTTATCAAGAAACCTAAGCTGAAACAAAGAGCGGCTATTTGTATCATAAATTGGCAGGACAGTGCAGTTCAATGGTTATTGAATATGTTTGTTATTCAAAGCGGCGGGTGGTAAAGGATAGCCGAATAAGGTAACTTCCTTTGGCAACGGAACAACATTTCGCATCTCCATGTTTGGAAAGTTAGTGATTTTTGTACGCAGAAGGTGTAGGTTGAATCAGATACAGCCTTTTAAGTAATATTAGATGTTTTATGATATATTTTATTATATGTCATAGACACGCATATATTATACGATCTTTGTTTGAAGAAAATATATATTTTGGCTTTATGTTTAATACAACACTATGGTAATATAAAAAAGCGATTTGTTTTTAGGGATTTTGATATTCTCTTTTTCTAAACGACGTTTATTTAGCTTTTTCATCTTCACGCTGTACTTGGCCGAACTTAATACCGTAATCTAAACCCGTTTCCCCGAGTGCGTATCAAACCTACACTTATCCTGTTTTAGGCAGGCGCATTCCTACTTCGCCACAACGGCCTCAAGATAATTCTGAAATTCTTAATAAAGTAGGAAAGTTAAAAGGAAGCCTTTGTTTATGTATTATAGTAAAATATCTTATAAAGATATTCTCTCGGTAATTGAATAACAATTTCCCCTTGAATATATATTTAAGGAATTTAGGTGAAGCTTTGCTTTGATACATGCCTATGGACGTAAGAAATATTTACAGATGTAGAATTTGGAATGTAATTTGAACATCAGATCAAAACTGTTCAACTAGACTCTAAGCTAAACTCTCTTCACAAAATTCAAAATAAAATATTCTCGATATTATTACTTAAAAATATTTTAAAATATCATCTTTATTGGGTTTCTATATGAAATTTTACTCTACGTAGTATAAAACAAAAGCAAGATTTGTACATGCGACACGATTGAATACTCAAAATTTTTTAAAACGTTCATATTTATAACAAATGCAAAGGTTTATATTTATGTTATACTAAACTAAATAATCAATGAGAGAGAAAAAAAATTGACAAAACCTTTAGAACAGAAAAAGCCAAAGACAACCAAGACACTAGTCTACTTACATAATATCTAAATTGAAAACATTACATGAAATTTATCGTTACATAGAGATTAGCGGCACCACGAGAATTCGCCCAGCAATTCGCAGTACACATTAAACAGAACAGAATTACCAATGCAAAGCTAATTGAACTTCTCGTTGGCTAAATGCCGTGCAAAATGATTTTGAACATTTACATTCCGCAAATATGTATTCAAGAGGAATTTGTTCTTCAGTAACTGAGAGAGAATATTTTATATTTAATTGAGTTAAGCTTTTAAGCTTCAAAGCTTACCTGAAAGCTTAATAATGGTACGAAACATTCATAATTTCCACTTATTTACTCTGTCAAGCACAGTACGGTGTCAAAATACGCAATTCATCATGCAGAGTGTCTTGACACTATGTATAGCACGTGGGATACCGGGCAGAAGAATAAAATGTAGTAAACAACGTAAATGAGTGGATGTGAACAAAATATTATATTATACAAACGTACTGTGAAGTTTATTTTACTATATGACAGATACTAAAAGCATATAAAAAATATATACATAATAAAATATAAATAGATTATTATAATATATTTAAATACATTTTACACATGACAGATGATTGCACATACGACATATTGTTGTCTCTCTTCCATGCCATTCGTTACACCGAAGCGGTATACTCAGACAAAGGATAGCTTTCCTAAGAATTTCATAACAAAAGCACACTCACGCTTGTTACTTTTAGTCACTGTGAAGCTTTCACTAAAGAGTGGTGTGTTTTCTTAAATTGTAAGATATTTGAAATATGATATTCTCAAGCTCGTTTCTTGAATATTGAAACAAATATTTTTATTACTACCAACTCTACTATAGTAATCAATAGTTATGTTGCTTGGATAGTTAGTTAGTTTGGATTAAAACGGATTTTCATAGTTTTTTTCAACATAAAGACGTTAATTATTATAATTAAAAACATCTAGAATGAAGTTGTAAGTGCATAAGAATATACTACAACGCGTTTTTAACATTTTCCATATTGTAGATAAAACAGAGTACTTCGTGCTAAGACACTTTATTTCCAGCATTCTCTCCATTTTTCGAGACGCTTCTTGTTCTACGAACAAGAGCTCAGAACACGTGAAATGTCTTTAAATGCCTAATAGTTTTCTATTATATATATTTATCTTTAGATGTGTTGCCTTTTTGTATAGATATATCACTGGTAGTATCTTTAAATATAATATATGTGTTAAAAAATTGTAGATACTGACTAGGCAATATCTCAAAGGATTCAGTAGTTCTAACTCCTTAAACTTACCTTACTAAAGTGACATGATACTTGCATAATTGCGTTAAACATCACGAATTACCAACATGAAATTCGCTATGACTTTGATAACTTTGTTGAGCATGTTAAATTAAAATATTACTAAACATATAACCTATTTTTCCATTTGAATGCCACGATATATGTATTTATAATCAATCCCATTCACAACATACATAAGTATATTGACTCCAAACTCAATTGTAGTAAGTTCATTTCCACGACAAATTAATTATTAATTATGAAATATTCATTTACTTGTTCTAGTACTAAGACTAAGGGCGGCGTTGAGCTCCGCCATTGTTCTGCACATCATCCCTCAGCATACCCTGTTATACTTCAAACATAGCATGAAGCATGTTTCTTTCAAAAGATGGATTTTAAATTTCAAATTATTCATTATTAATTTACAAAAAACACACACACACACACCCACACAAGAAACATACACACAAGAACACGTACGAAAATTTCGATCAACTACAATTATCTCTGGCCATAATAACGTGTATATCAATATATAACATCTATCATCATTTGACGAGTCATCGTCAGTGAGACATCATCATGAGTGTTCGAAAAATACCAAGTGACATAATAAATACCCCAAGTATGTAATAGAGAATAGAACCTACAACCATCGCAATTGAAGCCAGGCAGACAACATCTGGCTAATATTTTTGATTTAAAATAACATTTTTTAGAGGACCGTCGTGGATCAGAGGCATAGTGTGCTTGTAAGCGCGACAGTTTGTGGGTTTGATTCCCATTCGGGGAAGATGGATCTTTTCTTCCAATTTCTTTGCCCTGGAAACTAGGCAAAGCGCAGCGTTGAGTTCCGCCACTCAACACTCAATGTCTCAAAAAAGGCGGAAAGCGGGGAAGGAGTAAACAAGGACCAAGCGACGGAGTGTCTTAACACTAGATTCCTATGGTTCCAGCAATTCTTTTTGCCTACCCTGCCGGGATAAAGCGTGAAGACATAAAAACAATTATCATTTGTGATTACATGTGATACATTTCAAATTAGTTATAACATCCCCAGTAATGCGTGACCATCTCGTAAGGTCGAGAGAGGGCACCGGGTTAGGCGGCCAACGACTTATTTATCTGTTGATTTATGACATAAACATTTTGTTTACTTTAAACGCTCAATTATATTGCGGAGATATAAATTAAGAATGCTTGCGTCAGTAATATATTAGGTTTAAATGTTTATTGAAACTGTTTCCATATACCTCATAAAACATTTTATTTTGATTTGTAATAAAATAACAAATTAAAAAATGTAAAGAAAATTTATACAAGTATTTTTTTTAGCTTCACGCTTTATCCCGCAGGCAGGCAGGCAGGCAGGGTAGACAGAGGGAACTACAGGGACCGTGGGAACCTAGTGTTAAGACATTCTGTCGCTTAGTCCCTACTTTCTCCGTCCCCGTGTTTTCTAGCATATGATATATGAGGCCAGGGTTCGAATTTTACAAAATAATTAATTTTGTACGCTAAAAATATTTTTCTTTCTTATTAAATACTTCAAAAAAATAAAATAATTACATATCTATACTTCAAAACACAGACAATTTTTCATAATTAGACCCATTGATGTTAGCAGTTAGTAGCTATAGCATATCCTTTTAATAGCCTTTAATGAATACTAAAGAAAATATAATTTACAGAAAGGCAATTTTGAATTTCATTCTTAAATGAATTTATATTTATAAGCCTGACAAATTAAGACTATCAAGTCTTCAATATATTATTATCGTTTTTAACTTTCATGTTTAACTTTATTTTAATAAAAATTATATTTACAAATAATTAACAGTAATATTGTTTCTGTAAAACGTAAGTGTTGAAACCTTTTGGCTTAAAAAAATGAGAAATGAGAATCCAACTAATAACCACTCTAGAATCAAAGCAAACGAAATTCTATGTTTCAAATGAAAATTTAAGCTCACATCGTGTAATTACTTGGTTTTCTGTTAAACACAGCGATGCCTAACAACGCTACATATTTCAAAAATCCTTTATGAAAATTGAGGTAAATATTTTATAATATGAAATTTCTCGCAAAGAGCGCGTATTAAATTCTTTGGGAAAACTCGTAACAAGGCATGTTTATGTTCTTATTTAATCTTTTGCGTTCGACAGGAAAATATTCTTTTAATCATATACTTGGTGCTGTATCGGGGCGGTACTTTGTGCGCGGTATTTCTGTTTAGTACATTTTTGATGTATGGTTTTGGAATGACGACAAATAATGAAATATTTAACTTACTCGTAAAAAATGTGTCCAGTTGGACAATGGGTAGGCAATAGGCACGCAAAAAATATTGGCAAAAATATTATATTAACAAAATTTTAAGAAAATGTTTAGGAACACCGTCATGGCGCAGAGGCGTAGCGTCTACCTTATACGACGGTTTGTGGATTCGATTCCCACTCAGAGAAGATGGATTTTCTATTTTCATTTTCTTCGCTCTAGAAATTCGACAAAGCGCGGCGTTGAGTTCCGCCACTCAAAACGCAATGCTTCGAAAAAGGTAAAAGCGGGTACACGGGGACACTAAACTGCCATATGCGGGATAAAGCATGAAGACATAAAAAAAATTGATTCACAAAAAAGAAGCAATTAACAAGTAGTGTTTAAAACTTGCCTCATATGTCTGAGTTTGTTCATACCGTCAAAGCAATGGTTAAACGTGTATGTATGTGTATATATTTAAAACATGTCATTAATAAACATAAGGCTTCACAATAAACAACTTACTAAACTACGTTACTAACATTGAATACTCTTAAATGTAAAGCTTGCGGGTTTAGTTTGCCCCCAACCACAGCTGGATGCTTTTAAAAGTTTTAAACAAAACTTTGCCAGTTGTAGATACTAGACACATTTGTGACACTTCCTATTTCACTGTATTATTTATCAAAAAAACTGATTTATATGCTTGAGACGAAGCTTTTAAGCTTTTTATATATATATATATATATATATATATATATATATATATATATTATATATATATATATATATATATATATATATATATATATATATATATATATATATATATATATATATATATATATATATATATATATATATATATATATATATATATATATATATATATATATATATATATATATATATATATATATATATATATATATATATATATATATTCCTCACTCAGAGTGAAGTCAAAAGCTTATTCTCTAATATTTCTTCGGATTATATGGAAGTTGGTCGGCACTCGGCACAGGTGTAGGAGATAGCGAACAAATCTGCAATTAGCTTGTTCACTTCAGGATTTAGACGTACGACTACTACTATATACTATGTACGTAGTATAACTTATATAATTACTTTTAGATAGTTTTGCCTTCTTCCAATTTCTCTGTCTTTTCTTATTTTAACATAAATGATAATCAATATTAATAAGCCACGAATAGTTTTTTAACATTTTTTATCGGTGTTTTGTTTGTTTTCAGACGATCATCAAGTATATATTATTGTATATATAAACCTACTGGTATTAGTTAATCAATAATTTAATCATTTTTCTTCAATTTCATAAATAAAAATTTAACAATATTTTAAAAGATTTTTGTTAAACCTAATTTGAATAACAAAAATATATCATTAATCTAATGTACCAAAAAATGTTCAAAACCTCAAGTAGAAAATAACCTTTTAGTAACAAATACAAATTAATTAATACAAGCAAACGTTATTACCCTCAGTATTTACGTAGAACATAATAACCTGTATAGTATAATAGAACCCCTACTTCAAAGATTTTCTATAGGGAAGGTATAAAAGGAGTAGGGGTCGTGTCCGCGACACGCCTTTAATCCTTAGTTGATTTCTAGCCGCGTTCAAGATAAAGAAATATAGATCGTGGCGTAGTGGCACAGCATCTGATTGTATCATGACTGTTGCGGGTTCGATTCCCATGCAGAGGAATAAATTATTTCATTTAGTTTGTCAAGAAGACAAGGCACGGAATTTTGAGGCTTTGATTTTCGTCAATGGGTACAAAATGTACCGAAATTTACTTGAATTATAAAAAATCTGCATGACTTTATATATTTATTACCATAGTCATTTTAAAGAATGTCTTGAATTATGAATCTCTCAAAAATATAAATGTGAAATGAAAGCCAAGTTGAATATTGAACAATTCATCCTTCTCGACTTCACCGACAAAAGAATCTATTTGGGTACCAAGTTCTAGTTTACTCAAATAAAAATTAAGCCCAAAAATGACTCGTCAATTTTGTTTGTACAAGCAACATTATATTTACAATTTAGTGAAGGTAATTGTTGTTGTTCCTAGACATAAATTATTAAACTTTTAAGATTCTATTGATAAAAATAGCCAATTCTAAAAAAAATAAATCAATTATATTTGTAATATCTTAGTTTACTAACTTGAACTGCAGAATTCACTACTTAAAAACATTGTCCAAAAGGTAATGTGTGTTACAAATTTCATAATTCTGTGTTCTCTTAGAAACTTAAAAAAATTATATTTCTAACAATTACATAGAGTTGAGCCAGATGATAAAATTCATAAAATATTCATTATATTTCAAGTTATGTATATATATATATATATATATATATATATATATATATATATATATATATATATATATATATATATATATATATATATATATATATATTTATATTAACAACAATTTATTATGAACTAGCCGCAACTTTAAAAACGTTTAAATTCCAGCTTAATTGAAGTCGAGATATTACCTGCAATAATCAATTCTGTTCATTATTCTTTCATAAAACTAATTAAGGGACAAATGAAATGTCATATTATATATCATTAAATTTATATCACTAACTGATACTTGTGACTTTGTGTAAGCTTATCAGAACAAACGTACATACATACCTTCACATATATATATATATATATATATATATATATATATATATATATATATATATATATATATATATATATATATATATATATATATATATATATATATATATATATATATATATATATATATATATAAGCATTGCATCTTTCCATTGTTACAAAAATCATTATCACTAAATAGACAAAATATGTATTTGACATCTAGTAAATGCTGTAATTACGTAATAGTTTTATTAATTCTGCTTAAATAACATCTGTTAGCAAATTACGCTTATAAATTGTAATATATACCTAACTGTAAGTTCTGCACTGAATGGATGTGGGTAGATTCTTATCAAACGAAAAATGCGTCATATTAGAAGTACGAACTGCGCGTGGGCTGCAAGTGCCAATCCACTGCGTTTAAAACAATGGTTATTTTAGCAGCAAATTGCAAAATATTTTAATATTTTTTCAAACATTTTCAGTAATTTCAGTAATTTATGATTTTGAGTTATTTTATATTATAAAGAACTTACTCAAAACAAATTTAAGTATATTGTATTGGAACTAATAAAATATTTAAATACTAAAAAAATATGAATACATAATTTTTCCTTAAATTTCTCAAATGTAATTGGCAACTCAAGTCTAAATGTGCAATTTTCATGCATATTTAGATTAGTGGGTCACAACGTTATCCCATGATTAGTCCCGCTTTTATAAACAACGTATAACACAATAGAGGAAAGACTTTTGTGTTGCCTGGTTTGTATAGTGGATCAATTATAGGTCACAATTACTATCCTTGATACTCAATAGCCATTGGGTTCGGCACATATAATAAATCCGCATGAAACCAGTTGAATGAATGAAATAATTGGGACTTTATTCTGTACAAGTAAGAAATATACCTATATATTTACGTACTTGATGAAATATTGGATACTTTTGTATAGTTTGTTATACTTTAGGCATAGGATCATTTTTTCCCATTTCACGATATTTATATGTGTTGTGTAATGCGTGAGGTTGTCATGGTTAAATACAAATGACCGTAAGATTTTTTTGCTACGAAAATACTATTAAACACTGTCAATATCACGTTTCATTCAAAAAATTAACCGAAAGAGAAAAAGATATATCTCTTAGCCGCTTTAATAGCATAAATAAACGCTCTCTCTATAAGATAATAATAAATTAGATGAAAATAAGCAATATTATAATAAATATATAACTTTTTACAGCCTTATAAGTGATATACAAAATAGATAATATTCTAACAATCTAAGAAGAAAAACGAATACTTAATCTGTATATTTGTAAGCAATATAGGTACACATATACACATTTTAGAACTACACTTGGTAATAAAGATTTGAACCCGCTAGCATTAGATTTTGTATTAGATTTTGTATAAGTATCGGTTATACATGCACTGCGTCCCTGTCCCGCCGTATAACGTTTAATTAACAGACAGAACGGCGATTCAAATATCTCGGGGGAGTTAGACAATTCGGTAGAGGTATTTAATTAATTTGTTTTCATATGGTGCAGTGATAGCATTCGATGCGATAGCTTTGCTTAATCCTTAGTAAATGTTTTAGAAAGATTCATTTATTTTGTTTTCAGTATTTCTCATATATACCTATATAAATATATATGTATTCAGTCAACGAGGCGAGAGAGGTCCAGGGACCACAGCATTTGCCGCTCTGTTCACTCTGACTACCCCATTAAAGATAAAACGTGAAAATAAATAATTAAAACGTTGAAAATGAAATCTAAGAAAGCTATTCAAAGTTTATTGCAAAATTTGGTTCCACCGCCACATATAATATTTCTAAATGAGACCGAAGCCTTGAAATTATTTAACGACACTAGAATAAAAATTGCAGGCAACTTAGTAGGAAAAATATAGATTTTATAATGTTACACGGCAAAAGCAAAGGCCGCCAACTACATACTAGCAGCTCGCAAGCTAAGATATAAAACAAAATTAATATAAAATTCAGCTTTTACTGCAATACGAGTGCAAAAAATATGAGTACGCGAAGACGTGAATTTTAACAAAAACTTCAGTTTTATTTTAAGACATTTCAAGGATTTTTTACTAGAGAACAATCCAAGTCAAACATATGTATGTATGTATATGTATCTAAAAAAATGTTTTCGCTGTGTCCATTGACCCTAAATTGAAGTTCCAATTTAGGGTTTTAGCGGTCGTTATTGCGTGATGTCATCTCATTCCGGCGAACAATGGGCTTATTTTAGATACCATCGTTTATCTTCATTAAACAAACCGCAAAGTCCTTTGGTCTTTTTGAACTTTATTAATATGGTAAAACATTTCGGTGGTTTATTTATTTCGAGTAATTTTTCTTTTTCTTTCTTGCAGATAAAGCTTTTGTTTGGAGCTTTTCTAATATAAAATTGAAATGGATTTCTTCTGGCACAACTAAGAAAATCTCATTCATACCTTATAGACTTGTAAATGGTAAAGAGTTATTTTTCAGATAGAATAGAACTACTTAACTAAGCTTGTTATCTAATACTAAGTTATTGAACTCGTACAACCGTTAATTACCAGTGAAATAATAAACATACTAGATACGTACATATAAGCGTTGACTAACGCCACACTGCTATATTTATATATTACAGGCAAAAAATTGTAAGTCCTATATCGAATAAAAATACTAATGAATTAAGTCCTTAACAAAAAATAAATATATAAGATTTATTATCCTCATATAAATTTAGAAGGAGGAGAAAGCAAACCATCAATCATCGTTCTCGCACCATCGAGAGCAGCTTGTTAGGTTGTTCTCTTTTCATATACTATAGGTATATATCTGCTCAATATGCATATGAAATTCCTTTAAAGAGAACGAAAAAATTGACAATGGTCACAATTTTTTTATTAAAATAATAGTACTATTTAGTAGTCATTTATTTAAAAACGTTCAACTTTGATTTATCCGTAAAACGCATCCATCGATTAAATATTTTCTGACTTTATGTACTTAAATATGGAAAATAGAATATCCATATCTGATTGTAGAAAATTGGACAACAGAGTATTAGATGAAGACGCAGGGCTATTTTTTTATTTGAAATATAATTGACACTACAGACGTTTGGTCCGTAGCCTTTTTTAACTTATACTATATGTTCTTATCATAAATATTAATTATATTACTGTTAATACATAGTATATAGAAATAATATTAATCATAATGAACTCTGATCTTATCTTTACATTATTGTTTTATTTATTACTACTTAGAACTAAGGAAGACGCAGTGGCTATTTCAAATCTCGTACTAGGTATAGAGCGCTATTATTTAAGACCATCGTGGCTCAGAGACGTAGCGTCTACCTGCAAACCCAACGGTTTGTGGGGTCGATTCCCACTCGAGGATGATGGATTTTTCTATTTCCATTTTATTCGCTCTGGAAATTCAACAAAGCGCGGCGTTGTGTTCCGCCACTCAGCACGCAATACCTCGAAGAAGGCGGAATACGGGGACGGAGAATGCAGGGACTAAGCAACAGAGTGCCATAACTTTATATTCCTATGGTTCCTGCAGTTCTCTCTGTCTACTCTGCGATGTGCGGCTTAAAGTATATTAAATATTAAAGAGAAATGACAATATTATCTACATATTATCTCTGATTGTTTAATTGCAAAAGCAATCTTGAATGCAATTAGAATGATCATTTCAGTGCTTTGACGTATACACACAATGTGACAATACAATAACCGCATATCAATACCAATCGGTTGTTTATTACTAAAGTCATTACTGTAACTATCATTAAATACAAATTATGCAATATATTATAAAACTATGTAATATATTAAAAAAATAAACTTAATTTTATATTTTTTTCTTCCAAGTTGAAAGTTTTTTCTTAAAATAACGATGTACCGCACACAGCGTAACAGGTACAGGAACGCTGTGTTAAGACACGTAAGCCCGCTTTCTACGTTTCAATTATTTCTTGAGTAGCGGAACTTAACGCTGTGTTTTCGTCTCGTTACCAGAGCGAAGAAAACAAAAAAAAATTCTATCCTTGAATTCATTATTTGTTCGTCCTTTTTGCCTATGTTTAAATCGAACACACAATCGACAGCCAAAAATAAGAATCTGGTAACATAGCGAATATATATTTATTCACAACTTTTACATTATTTTCACTCACCTAAGAAAAATAACATAAATACAATTTCATTCAGTTAGTTCAACTAACAAGTACAAAAAATAAAACTGAGAAGTAGAGACACAAGTAGAAATAGCATATATTGACACCGTTGTTGGTACTATAAACACAGGTGGTACAGGTTTTTTTAGGGATATTATTTTATTTTTACGAGGATTTCTTTTTTTTAGCTTCGTGTTTTATCCCGCACATGGCAGGGTAGGCAATGGAAATTGCAGGAACTACAGAAACCTTGTATTGAGTCAAACAATCCATTGCTTTGTACCTGCTTTCCGCCTTTTTTGAAACATTGCGTGTTGAGTTGTGGAACTCTACGCCGCGCTTTGCCTAGTTGCCAGAATGAAGAAAACGGAAATAGAAAAATGCATCTTCTCCGAATGGTAATCGAATCGACAAATCGTCGCGAAGCGTCAGCATAGCTTTTACAGGTAGACGTTATGCCGCTGCGCCACTACAGGCGTCACGATTTCAATGGTATACGATGATTTTAATAGTAGAAATTCTTCATAGAATTCAAAAGGCTACCGACATTTCAATATAATATAATATATTCCTACACAAATATCAAATAAAATGTACATTATTATCAAAACCACGTAAGAAAAATGACTAAACAACTTTCACTGCAACGCTCAAGCAAATGGGCTGTGAGTAAAAAATAGAATACAACCAGCTGCATGACGTACATTTCTCCTCTAAAGGTCAGACTAAAAGATATTCAGGTCAAAACGCCATTGTGTTATATTAAATTCAAATTGTAATGCAATTAAAACGATATGTGTTTTCATTTAAACAATTGTGCTTACAGTTTTTCCCACGATAATAAAAATGAGGTCGCAGTGAGCAAAATCGTTTTAACAAAAAAAAAAGAGTTCTGTATATAATTGCGGGACTAAAAGTGCGAAATCATAAACGGATTTAGATGGTCTTGGTGCGATGGACAACGAGATAATTATGGGTTCAATCTCAAAGGAACAAAATTAATTTTAAATCTTTCCTTTGGCAAAAATAGTACACGGCGTTGAGTTACGGCACTCATGGCGAACCTTTCAATTTCAGACGGAAAGTTTCAGACGGACTTGTCTCTTGTTATTTTCTAAATATCCCATAAAAAAAGCAAAATTGCTGACGTAATATATTTTTAACATCAAAATGGCTTACTCACAATAATGATCATAAAAACATAGAAAATTATATTTGTTTCTTTTGGTAGTATATTGGTCCTTAAAGAAGGAAAAATATGTCTCAGGTAGTAAAAGTTCCACACTTTGTATTAACCGACCAGAGTAACGCATTTACTTTGCAAAGACAGTTTTAGAACTTAGCCTGCAAACACAAAAACTAATTGGGAGTGGCAATATTTAAAAATATAAAATATGTTCTGATTTAAAATCAATATGTCCATCATATTTCTTCTTCTTCAGTTCTCCTTAAACATAACTGTAGCTTTGTATAAAACATTCGCAAAATTAAATAGCCATAAAATAACAAGCTAAACAAAATTTGACTCTCACTTTGAAAATTGTTTGGAGTTTAAGAAATAGTTTATTGTTTTTAGTGAAAGTGACTTATGTTACAAAGAAATACCATGTACACAGATTAGTCAAGAATCAAGACAAATGAGATTGGTTCCGTCGACACAAAAACATATGTTAAATAAAAATTAAATATCACATAGGTAATAGGAACCCTAAAAATATGAATGAACGATGAGAGTTAACAATTTCACAGTTTCACTTGAAAATTAATTTTACGTCGCTGACACTAGAGACACTCCACTTTTGCTCGCATTATATGAATGCAGTATGTTTTTTGCCGCATATGTTTTGCTTTTATCATTAGCATAAGTCATAATTCTAAAGAAACATATTAGATTTTTCTATTTCCATTTTCTTCGCTCTGGCTAACTAGGCAAAGCGCGGCGTTGAGTTCCGCCACTCAACACGTAATGCCTCGAAAAACGCGGAAAGCGGGGACGGAGAAAGCAGGGACTAAGCAACGGAGTGTCTTAACACTAGGTTCCCACGGTCCCCGCAGTTCCCTCTGCCTACACTGCCAGGTGCGGGATAAAGTGTGAAGCTAAAAAAAAAACAAAAGTTATTTTTTTGTTTTTTTTTTAGCTTCACACTTACATATTACTTAATCGATGCTGTATATGTTATTAATTTAAATAAAAGAATATATATACATAGGTATATAATAAAAATAAAGCTTCAAGTATATTTTACTTCTATCAATTTTCTTCAGTAGTTTATAATGATACATATCATAGATATACTTTTTGTTTTTTTTAACTGCAGGAACCATATGAACCTACTGTTAAGACACTCCGTTGCTTAGTTCCTGCTTTCTCCGTCCCCACTTTCCGCCTTTTTCGAGGCAATGCGTCTTGAGTGGCGGAACTCAATGCCGCCCTTTGCCTAGTTTCCAGAGCAAAGAAAACGGAAATAGAAAAATCCATCTTCCCCGAGTGGGAATCGAATCCATAAACCGTCGCGTTTACAGGCAGACGCTTACGCCTCTGCGCCACGACGGTCCTCATAGATATACTGATTTTTTAATTTAAAAGATGAAAGTGTTTAAACAACAGAAAGATGAACTTTAATACAAGACATTAATAATAATAAATCTCAAAACCGTCGCGACGCAGTGGGAGATTTGAATGTGAACACGATAATAGTGGATTCGATCCTTATTTGTAGGAATAATTTAATTTGGCGATGAGTTTCGCTAATTAATACACAAGTCTCAAAAACGTCGTCTCTTAAGAGTAGGCTTTACCAGCCTACTCTACTATCAGGGATGTGGCATAAGGCTAAAAAAAAGCCTTTTAAAAATCTAAAATGAAATACTTTTGTTCGATGTTATTCTAATAAAAACGTTCGATTACAACATAAATATAAATTTACACCGTACAAGCACGTAGTCTACATAGTCTACCATCTGTGAAATCGCAGGTGTACCGTAACTCCGACGTTAACGGTAACTGTATGGCACTCTTAGAAAAAGCACTAGTAGTATCTAAGCTACGATGAATTTGTCACACTGTTTGTTTTTTAAACAAGGAGACTCGCTCTAAACTTGTACATACTTGTACTCGTCCTAAAGTATAATTTTACCTCTTATCATTTTGTGACAAGCTTATGTTAATATTGTTTAAAAAAATATATATTATTTTTGTAAAATAAGCATCTCTAGCCCCTTGTATCGATTTTCCTTCCAGTATTATCGACTTATTATCTACATAGATATCGAATTTTAAAAAGCTCTTTTTTTTACTTTTAAGCTACGGCTTTGGGTATCGTCACAGAAATACACGGAAACTTGAATTCAGCCGGAGACGAAGAGAAAGAGAACGCAGTGCCTTAACTACAGTTTCTCTCTAAATATATGTAAAATAAAAGGCTACGCCAAAAAAGAATAAAATATAGATACATAAAAACACACACACACACACACCCATATATATATATATATATATATATATATATATATATATATATATATATATATATATATATATATATATATATATATATATATATATATATATATATATATATATATATATATATATATATATATATATATATATATATATATATATATATATATATATATATATATATATATATATATATATATATATATATATATCCTATATATCCTATATATCACATATAAAATATATAACGTATAACATACACCATGAGTTTATATTTCCCACGGCAAAGAAGCCATGAGTTTGGTATGTTTTTTGTTCGTCTGTGGTTTAGCACTTCTCATCAGCGCGAGGAGAATGACCTGACAATTATTCGGGAGCCTGTACATCGTATACGAAGCACAAATATTACAGTGTCCAGAAATTCTAATTTTGGTTATTATTTCCTTTTTTGTTTTGATTTGACTTTATTTATTTATTTTTATGATAATGTTCTTTTTGTTTTTGTTTTTCTATTTTCTGTGTCTAAATATCACTTTTGTTTTACTGTGATTTGCTTTGTACAGTTAAAGCGTAAAAGCGTTTCAGTTATATATAATGTTAGCCTATAGGTAATTGAGATATAAGTACTATGTAACAATGTATTTATAAAATCCCTGGTACAGTCTACAATAATTATATCTTATTGTTAGTATGTAACGTTGGCTTCTTAATAAATAAATAAATATATACTTAAATAAAAAAATATTATCATCATAACGTTGATTTAAATAATTATTAAGTAATTAAATTATACTTAATATATTTAAAATAATAAGTTCAGGAACGAAAAGCTTCACAGGATTATTGCTTATTGCGGTCTGTAATTGATTCCGAGTGGAATGAAATTGATACGGTGTTTATCATTTGATAAGAACCGTGAGAATAACGTTGATAAGAAAATTAAATATAAGCAATAAACTTATATGCGTGTAATAAAATATACATTATTCATGTTTCTATATAATTTTTCAAGAAAGATTGTTATTATAATGCATAAAAATTTAACAATCAAAATTATTTTTAAATCAATTTAAAAAAATCAAAAAAATATTAAATTTTTAAAATATAAAAATCGTATACAAATTTGAATAATCTATGATTTTTTTAGTTCTCGTTTCACCTCGCATATAGCAGGGTAAGAAGAGGGAATCGCTGATTCTTTGGGAATCTAGTGTTAAGATACTCTGTTCCTTGCTTTTCGCCGATTAAAGACATTACGTGTTGAGTGACGGAACTCAATGCTGCGCTTTGTCTAGTTATCAGAGCGCAGCAAATGGGAATAGAAAAATTAATCTTCCCGAAGTGGAAATCGAACCCACAAATCATCGCGTTTACAGGTAGACGCTTCATCTTTGGGCCACGAAGGTGGTCTATGATTATGTCACGTATCTTAAATTGGGTGATGCACGAAGCGTTATAGAATATATAGAAAAATAATCAAACTAATAGATTAATTAGTAATAAATCATCGAATGTGAGCTAACTTGTTATGTGTAATCGGTTTACTTTGTAATTGCGGTTTTCGTGCAAAGGTTAACTGGGTCAAAGCCAGCTCCGATCTAATAATAGATCTAGTTTAATCACGTATGCTGTTTCAACTGATTGTATTCAGAAAATAACAATATACAACTGTTTTTTTTTTAATTTATGTACAAATATTAATTTTTGAAACTTTAAATATATTTACCTAAGTGTATTTAAAGATTCGAGAACATTCTTTAAGTAATTTTCTACTGTCTCATCTAGTTCATCATATGATAAATTTGTCAAAATGAAGAAAGTAAACGATGTATTATCGTTGAAACGTATTTTCAATACAGAGGTTTCAGGTTCAAATCGCTCGATTCAAGGGAACTTTTTTTATATAATACTTATGCAAGGAAATGGGTGATTGCCCACAGTCACAATTTGTGTTCTATGAAGAATTTTGGTTAAAACAAAGCACTTTGAATAACTGCGAACACCAGTTTAAAGTTTTCATTTGAAGCATTAACACGCGGTATAAAAAATTAAGTATATAGGTGTATAAAATTATGTAGTAAAATAAATGTTTAATATCTAGCTTTTATTACATTTATTTATTTATTTATTTTATCTTTAACGTCAGCTATACAGCAACGTAGACAGATAAAACTCGACACACTTTGTCCGCCATTAACGGCTTGAATTTGAAACTATATCTATTGAGGGACGGACCTCAACGACGTGTCGCGTTCTTTTTTTCAAATAAATATTATTAATGCTAGCGAAATCAAAAACCATCCCATCTCCAGTTAGTCACCTATGTTCAACACAAAAAAACTAAAACTAAACGTCAATAACTAGACAGCTATTATAAAATGAAACCAAAATAAATACAAACTACTTAGTAATTCGGTCGATATTTTTAAATATTTTTGTAACAAGTAGCACCGGACGTCGTTATGATCTCGGATGAGTGAACACTGAATCATATTTTATATCTAAATTAACTTATCTGCACTATACAAATATAGGCCTGTATATTTTTCCCATACTAAAAATGTACTGAGAAGAGAATATATATATATATATATATATATATATATATATATATATATATATATATATATATATATATATATATATATATATATATATATATATATATATATATATATATATATATATATATATATATATATATATATATATATATATATATATATATATATATATATATATATATATATATATATATATATATATATATTTATTAATAATTCGAAATAAAGACGTAATATTATACTATTTAATACACTTTAAAAATATATATGAGATGAAAAATTAAAAATATACTTAAGTACTTACTTATGTTAAATATATTTTTTATTTTAAAATATTTTAGCAACACATATTAGTCCTTCTGCTCTTACCATTTTATACGTGCATAATATAGCTTTATGTAACTGCATAGATAGCTTTAACAGTCTTAGTTAAAAATAATTTTGGTATGGTGATTATTAATTAACTGTGATTTGAACCTGTAACCGTTGTACATATGGCAAAATCCATCTAATTGAGTCACTATTCCTTCATTCAAATAAAAATATTAAAAGCCAAAAATCCTTTAAAAACAATTTATTCGTCAAAGTAGGTACATATGAAGGTACGATATAATTACTAAAGCTCTTGAGATTTTACCATATTTTTCTTTTAACAGTTCCCGACCTCCCCTTTCTTTGGCAAAAAAAAACCTACTTAGGGTCGAAACTCAAAAGCAGAACCGACGGATTCATTTGAATTTGCGATAATGTTTTAAAAGAACGCCTAGTGAGGTGAATGGAAGAAAACGGGACAAACCAGAATAATTGTTTACAATTAGCTAAAAAATCTGTTACGAAAACGGAAGTTGTAAATAAAACAATGGCTTAAAAAAATACTAGGTAGCGTTAAACATAAAATCAACGAAATCATTCCAATTATTTTGTTATTCGGTCACTTAGGCCAAGTCCATACTGAAAAGAAACTAGTTTTTCTATAATAACTAGAGAATCACGTCATAGATCTTTGATATTCTTGCCTTTGCAGTTCCTTGGTTTCTTTTCGATAACACTGATTTTTGATTGATGTAAATCAGTTTTCTTTGTGTTTTATTGCTTGCTAACATAAGCACGGCGCTGAGTCTCGACACTAAACACGTAACATTGTTCAATATAGTGTAAGAATTCTACACTCTTTACAATTTATTAGGTGAAACTTTTCGCTCCATTCGCCAGGTATACAATTAACTCCGAGAACATAAATGTCAAGTTCGTGCGTGTTAAGTTGTGCATTTTAAAATTACGCATGCCAATATTTTAAAATACCATATTTAGTTATATATAACGTAATTAATAGTTGCATTTCAAAACTAGCTTCTAAGTAATTTACTTAATAATTTGTTTTTTAGCTTCACGCTTCATCCCATTCATAGCAGGGTAGGCAGAGGGAGCCTACAGGAACCGTGGAAACGTAGTGTTATGACACTCCGTTCCCTGCTTTTCGCCTTTTTTAAGGCATGACACGCAGACTTGATTAGGGGCCATAGTGAAGAGAATAGAAATAAAAAAAATCGAACGATCGAAACCACAACCCGTCACGTTTACAGACAGACGCTGCGCCTCTATGTCAAAACGGTTCTCAATAATTTGCCAAATTAAATGTAAAAAAAATTCAAACTTTGAATGAATCTCTAAGTATTAGATCAAAAGATTAGTAATTTTTTATAATCATAAACTAAATTGTTTTACTATACGCACTCGACCGAGTGTTGTAGAACTTAATTTTGTAGCAGGAAGCGAGAATTAACCATATTATTTGCTGCAGTCAAAAAACGTCTAAGTTAAGTCATCATTTTAACCCTATACTTACTGGTTCGTCTATTTTAAGAACTTTTCGCTCCATTTAACTCAAAGACAATGAACTCTACAAAATACATTTTAATGTCAAGATCATGCGTGTTATGTGTTCACTTTTTAATCTGTGGTAATTTGGTTCAGATTAATGAAACAAGAGTGATTATAGATGATTTGCAACAAAGCAATTATCAATTTAAAATGATATTTTTTCTTTTGAGGACCGTCGTGGCGCAGTCTGCATGTAAACGCAACGGTTTCGATTCCCATTTGGGGAGGATGGATTTTTCTATTTACTTTATTTATTTTATTTTCACTAGGCGGCGTTACGTTTTGCCATTCAACACGCAATGCCTCGAAAAAGCCGATAAGCAGGAGTCATTGTAATTGGACAAAGTCAAAGCATAAAATGTGTTTCAATGCCGTCCGAAGTTATTATAATTTATACCGAAAAATACTTGAAAATGACAATAATTTTACTTGCTACGTTTACTTATTACTTAAAAATTACGTTTTAGGTATTTCAAAAAACTTAGCTATACCCAGTTAGATATACTTAGGCTTTCATTCAGCACGAGGGTAGATGCAGGTAGTTGTAAATAACGACTGCTATTTGTCCCAAGCGGCTCGTCTTGTGAAATTGCCCGTAACCTTGGTGTTACAGAGGAATTAGCAGAAATATATGTAAGTACTTATATGTTCGTAAGTAAATAGTCGACGTCGTCGTCTTAGTTAATGTTTCAAACAATTTATTTGAAATTCTAAAAGATTATTAGACTTATTATAAAATGAATACGGCATTTTATAATAAGTGTAATAAAAATCTGAAATCTATATATTTTAGTTGAAAACATTAACATACACACATTTAATTGCTTAACCACAATATCGCGTTTCGCTTGGCTAAGTCAGACTTTTTTTTTTCATTTACAACATATAACCATTGTAATAAGAATAGTCTATTTCAATCATTAATGCGCCACAACGTGATAGCATTAACACGCAATTTTGTTTAAAATTGCACTAAAAACAAAATACGTTTATCCCTAGCAGAGTAGTCAGAGAGAACGGAGCGCCAAACGCTTTGGTCTCTATAAAACTTTTTTGTCTCCTCCACTGTCATTAAACTCTTCATGACCTTCCTCCAGTATCTTCGATATTGAGTTTTCGAAAATCAACCGAGGTCTCTCTCTTACCACTCACTTTTGTTTCGTATATCTTTTTCACCAATCTTTCATCATTCCTTCTTTCGATGTGCCCAAACTATATAAGCACGTTCTCCTTCATAAAACATAAAATATTAAATATAGTGTGTAGTATGTTACATACATACTACACACTATATTTAATATATATATACACACACATACAAACGCACACGGTAGATACTATAAAGGCGGTCCAGACATCACGTGTTTGGTAGCGACCGTCGCGAATACAGTCAGATGCTGCTCCGATAACCTTATGGGAAGAAACTACTTAGCAATCCAAGAATTAAGGCAAAGTACCAGGTCGATCACATAGAAATATTGGCCCATGTGTATATTTATGTGGCCTATCAAAATGTCCGCGAAAACTCAACTCCACTATCCGAGCTTATATCCCTTTCTTTTAACGGTGGAAATCCTCATTTACTACCTCTGCCCGGGGAAAGATGGAGGAGTGTGCCAGTAGTATATGAAGATTTCCCTGCGTTACAAAAAAAAACTTATATTCGTCACCTAACTAAATAGAATAAAATTACCATACTGACCATATTTTTATTGGTAATAATTAATAATACTTCTAACAGTTACTTTAACAGGTACATAGATACATATCAATGTGTACAAGTAGGATATTACACGATATTATCTGACAGTTTCATAATTTTGTATGTACAATTGTAACGAAGCATTTCACAATGGATAGGCATATGAGCTAATTACATTAGAAATTAGTCTATTATGTATGTATATATATAATATTTACTATTATTTTTCTTCTATTTTGTAGAACTTAAGTAAGTAACATAATAAGTATAACATATTAACATAAATAATAAAATAACACTCCCCCCCTCCCCCCGACGAGCGACTAATGACGAGTAACCATCGTGTCATTATTTGACATTTCTCTATAACTAACAATATTGTAAGCAAGACTGAAAGTTAGACAATTTATAGTGGGAAATTAATAAAAACTTAAAATGATAAATTTTTAACTCACGTAACGAAAGAGGAAAGTCTCCTAGAGAGAAGAAATAAAATCAATTGCCCTCTCGTGTGGAGGTCGAACCCATGATCACTGTTATCCTATACTTAGACCAGAATTCAACTAAACAAGTGATTATGTAATAATAAATATACAGGACCGTTGTGGCGCAGAAGCGTAAGCGTCTGCCTGTAAACGCGACGGTTTCTGGGTTCGATTCCCACTCGAGGAAGATGGATTTTTCTATTTCCATTTTCTTCGCTCTGGCAACTAGGCAAAGTGCAGCGTTGAGTTCCGCCACTCAACACGCAATGCCTCGAAAAAGGCGGAAAGCGGGGAGGGGAAAAAGCAGGGACTAAGCAACGGAGTGTCTTAACATTAGGTTTGTATGGTTCCTGCAGTACCCTCTGCCTACCCTGCCATGTGCGGGATAAAGCGTGAAGCTATAAAAAAATATATACATTTAGTTCTCTCTCTCTCTAATTAATATATATTTAGTTCTTTATATCGATTGTAACGGCTAGTTAGTTTCTGTTAAATTGACAACTGAGACCAACTACTTTGCGTGCTCTCTGAAGTATGAAGGTCAATTGTACAATTTTTTAACCTTGAACCAACGTTTTTTGAGATACACTAAGGAAATACTTCCATCTATTAATCTGTTCGACATTATTACTTCTAGGAAATAGCGTAAAGCGTTACAAAGTATATTTTCATATGATCCATATTCCATACTAAAAGACGTACCTATATGTAAAAATTATAGTAGGAATATACAATATCTGCATACTAGTTAAGCACGTGGCGAGCCGCGTTGGTCTTAGGTCATGGGTTCAATTACACCTCGATGTGTAGATGTTCGCTAAGTCATCTTCTCTTTCTCTACCTGAGGAAAGCCGTGGCACAGAGATGTAGCGCCTTTCTGTAAACGCGACAGTGTGTGGGTTCGAATCCCACTCAGAAAAAATGAGTTATTTTTATATATTATTTTCGCTCTGGTAATAATGCAAAGGGCGGAAAGTGGGTAGTGGTTCCTACGGTTCTCTGAGAGAAGAATATGACAGGATAGGCAGAGAGAACTTTTCTCTGTCTACCCTGTCTTATGGAATACAGAGTAACATATTGTATAATACAAGTGATAACACAGAAAAAAAAATAGAATCTCATACTTTTCTACAAAAGCAACCAATGGAAGAGATAATATAAATGCATTTTAATATTTAAATAATGTTTATTAATTTTAAAATTCTTAGGCCAATTAAGTTGTCATAATTATTTAATAAATTAACTTTGAACGCAGATACTTGAGTATTTACCTTAGCAACAGTTAGTTTAACCATATACATGTGTTTATTATTACGATTATTGTTGTTATGGTCGTTTTCTTACTAAATTACTTAAGTTATTATTAGTATAGTATAATATTTTATTAAACGAGGATATTCCTGTTAAGTATATATTATTAAATTTTACTAAATATTTATCTTTTATTGATTTTTACTGTATTCAATCGTTATAATATGATTAGGTATTAACATTAATCGATAAACAAAACACAAACCAATTACATACAAACGATGACATAACTAAAAAACTAAACAATAAAGCCATTTTTGTAATAATAAGTTAATTCTATGAATAATATATATGTTTAATATTAAAGTTATTTCAATACAAGCCATCCAGTTGCCTAGAAACGAAAGTAAACATTACCTTCTATAGCCACGACGTGGTCTCGAATCTGTTGTGCCAGCAAAGGATCTGGGACCAATTCAACCAAATCGTACAACGCGTAAATAGACGGATGTACACTTTCGAATCTCTGTATCTCCTGCCGTATTGATAAGGAGGTGTTCAGGCAAGCTTGGGTATGCTGCCGATTACACATAGTCCTGTATCCAAGCATTTAGATGTATTTATGCACAACACTAACCACTCAACACAAAAAATGCATTTCCATTGCAATTTAACGTACACTTAACACTTGTTTTACAAACTTTATATTATGTATAAATAAACACACAATACTCTATTTATTTATGTTGATAAAGTGTAAGAAGTAAACAATCAACGTGTTATATAGTTATAACAAAACGAATATACCACCTCGTCGGCGGCCATTACCGAACTGTGGCATTCTTGCCTTGAATCGGCGTCCAAAACGTGTCTAAAGTACCGCTACATTGAGGTGGTGACATCTAGTTATTTATTATGGAACTAGTTTGTGAACTTGTATAAAAGTTCCAAAAATATCCGCTTGACGGCGCTAACTTTTATTTTCTAATTTTTAGTGCCGTCCGTTTTATTAAGTATAAAACACAAATATGTGAGGAAAAATAAAACTATTTTTTTAATATATAAAAGTTTATATGTTTTAAAAATGGCTGCGAAAATCGGCCTCTAACGTACTTTATATATAAATAATAACTTAATTTCTTAACAAACAATATTTTACTCCTTTTCAAAATAGATATAAGGGGCCTTTTAATTCCGTTGACATGTTGTATTTGTGTATGTATGTAATTGTACAGCGGTTATAACTAATCTGATCTGATTTATGTGATTCTTTACGTCAACGTGGAATAGTTGTCATTTGTTCCCTTAAACAATATTAAATTTAACCCAGTGTAATTTATTAAACGACCTTGAAATTCGAAAGGATTTTTAATTCGGTAAATGTAATTTTGTAAAAAATTACTGCAGCTTAAAAAAATCTATGAGAGGCACTAAAAAAAAGAAAACAATTTAAAGGACTGTTTTAGCGAAAAGGTGGACCGTTTGCTTGTAAACGCAACGGTTTGTGGATTCGACTCCGAGAGGATGGATTTTTCTATTTCCATTTTCTTCGTTCTGGCAACTAGGCAACGCGCGGCTTTGAGTTCCACCACTCAATACCCAGTACCTGGAAAGGCAGAAAGCAGGGAACGGAATGTCTTAGCATTAGGTTCCCACGGTTCCTGCGGCTCCCTCTGCCTACCCTGCTATGAAGGATAAAGCGTGAAGAAGAAACTATAAAAATAAATAATAAAGTTGAGTTTGCTGTTACAATTTATAAAGACTTAATTTAGAATACTTCTTGATTACTGTTAACATAAATACAATAGGTACTGTTATTAGTGTATAGATTTTTTTAGCTTCACGCTTTATCCCGCACATGGCAGGGTAGGCAGAGGGAACCGCAGGACCTATTGGAACCTAGTGTCAAGACACTCCGTTGCTTAGTCTCTACCTTCTCCGTCCCCGTTTTCTACCTTTTTCGAGGCATTGCATGTTGAGTGGCGAAACGCAACGGCGGGCTTTGCCTAGTTGCTAGAGCGAGGAAAATGGAAATAGAAAAATCCATCTTTCCCGACTGGGAATGGAACCCAGAAACCATCGTGTTACAGGCAGACGTTACGCCTCTGCGCCGCGACGGTCCTCAACTCTAACAAATGCCATATACAACATTAGCAGATCAAATAAATGTCATAGTAAAACTTACATCAGCATTATTAAGTTTCCAAGGGCTGTTGTTTCCAATTCTTTACTTTTGTGTTATCGTGGTTTAATTGTCTATAAGAATTTTTTTTGTTTACTGAATTATAAATATTAGACGATAAGACTTAGAGATCAATATTGGCTGGAGCCTATGTTTTTTTCATAATACCTACCTTACAGAAGTGACGTCTTCGTTCATACGACTAAGTTGATAAGCAAACCTATTGTGCGCACGCGCTCGTGCGTATTCGCATCTGTGCGTAGTATTTGTGCTCGTAGTGTAGTGTAGTATAGTGTAGTGCAGTGTTTGCCGTGCCGCACAAGGAGAGGTATATTTTTTCATTATTTAAGATTTGCGATTAAGATTGCGAAGTTATCTTTAACTTCTTGTGCAATGAAGTATTATTATTATTATTACATTTCCCGATCCCTGTGGCACAAACAGCAATCATTTCCCCGACCAGTATGGTCTAAGGCACTCGCGACCGTAAACTATTTGCCGGAATGTTCTCGCAGAAGGTGAAACGTCTGCTTGAATCATCTAAGACATCAGTCCAAAACCCCCAGATGTCGGACTATCGCTGCCTTACGACACACCTTTGGTAACCCAATATTGCTTTCCATACATACGCCCTTGAATACGAATGTCATTTTCTTGTCGTCATCATAGGCTTACCGAAAGTAAACGAGACTTAATATATCCTGTGGGATCTTCTGTTACAGGGTTACCTAGTTCACGAGGTGCATTGAATGTACCACTTTCAATATTACAGATCGTACGACAGCTGCCTTTTCATCTTTCCGTATCTAAATCTCAATCTCAGAGGTTTTTACGTTAGGGCAATATTGAATCTTGACGGGCATTCACGTAGAGATACCTTCCAAAACTCCTTCCCCGTAAGTAACTTAGACGTTAATGAAAACTTTGAATTGGAATCGCTTCAAGAATTTTGCAAAGGCTTAGCAAACCGCTACTACGATTGTGCAATCTACTCAACGTTGAAGCGTTTAAGCACGCTCCTCCTCAACACCCATTACTTCGACGTCCTCGTAACTTTCTTCTAGATCCTAATCCAATTACTGAACCTTACCTTCTCTATAGATTACATTCCTCAGTCCTAAAGAAACGCCATCATGATTGTAACTGGTAACGCAGGCTCTATTATCTCACGACAAGTGGGCTCGGTGCCCGCCGATCCTAATTTCTAAGCTGCTTAATTTTTCTTCGCGGCCTCTCCCAAGAGGTCGAATGGAAATTACTATATGTTTTTTGTTACACATACGAGCACCTAAAGTATTTACAGTGCGCTATGTAGCTCTGAACCATAGGACCGTTCCTTACAATACAAAACGGTTTTAACAATTCGTCCAATAGTTTTTGGGATTAGCTTATTTCATCAAAATATTACTATCATTACAATAAAAGTCTAGAAATTTTCTGCTCTTAATATTAACCTTTTTATTTCTTAATAATAGGTCAAAGTCAAAAGAAAACCACTTCTCTTCACATAGTTCAACGTAAGAGTAAGGTAACATTAAATTCGTTCACATATTTCATAGTATCGTACATTCTTTTACTGAGTCTGTAAAAGTTATTTCATCATAGAGGCGCGGTCCTGTAACTTGTGAATTTAAATTTTATAGTATGAAAGTGGACCTTTTATAACTTCATATAACGCTTTAGAGGCAAAACTTAAAAAAAAACTATCAGAATCGAATCGAACAAAAAATGATTTATAATCATTAATACAAATAGAACATTGTTCTTGGCAAAAATATTAAATAGGGCAAAAATATTATATAGGTTATGTTCAGTCACAGAATATGCAACGTTTTGACTTCACAGTGTTAACACTAGGTTTAGTCGTTTGTCTATCGTGTTTGAGGCAGAACAAGCTTGAAGCTTTTATATTGAAAGAATATATTCTCTTATATTATTATTATAAGAACCATTTCTATATAAGTTGAAATTAAAACAGTATTCAATTGTAATAAATACGTAAAAATTGTTATCGTTTAAGTACAGTGAAATATTTTTTCCAATATTTAAAACTGACTTTTAGTTTTAAATTAAAAAACAACATTGCTTTTGAATAGAACAAAACCAAACGGCCAGATTTAAAGTCATCAAATTTGTTTCCTTCGCTGACTTCATTCAAACTTTATCTTTATTTTTCCTCAGAGGACAAAAATAACGTCGTGGAAATTTCTCAGGAGATTATTTTCAAAGTAATTATGTGTTATTGTTAAAAGAATTGGAAAACGTAGCTTTTTATAGTAATATATGTAAGCATTTGCATTTACACAGAACAAATTAGTATCAAGTATATATTACATTTTTTTTAGCTTATTTATCCCGCACATGGCAGGATAGGTAGAGGGAACCGTGGAATCTAGTGTTAAGACACTCCGTTACTTTCCGCCTTTTTCGACGCATTGCGTGTTGAGTAGCGGAACTCAGCGCCGCGCTTTGCTTTGTTTCCAGAGCGAATAAAAAGTCAATAGAAAAATTTATCTTCGCCGAGTGGGAATTTAACCCTCAAAGACTTTTATGACTTTTATTTTACTTTCAAAAAATTTGAAGAAAATTAAATAGTTTTTTATTTACAATCTTATATATATATATATATATATATATATATATATATATATATATATATATATATATATATATATATATATATATATATATATATATATATATATATATATATATATATATATATATATATATATATATATATATATATATATATATATATATATATATATATATATATATATATATATATACATATATATCTTGACATTTGTCACCATAATATGAACAAATAAGTAATATATAACCTATTCAGCCTAGACAAGACATAGTCTAATTGGCCAAATAATTCGTGAGAGAAACATAAAAATATTTCAATTACCACGGCTGAATGCTTATGGAGTATCGTTTTCTTACAACCGTTAAGAGAACTAAACGTCATTTTGAAGTAGTTCCAAAATATATGACATATTTTTATTAATAATAACTTTGCTTGATTATTTGTCTTTAGTTATTATATAGCCACTTTATATATTTTTTGATATTTCACGTTTCAAATGATTCAGAATAGTCCATAGCCTACTTCTTTATGTCTTTAGTTATGTCGTTTAAAGTCCGCAGTCCGTTAGCATTCGTCTCTTATTTGACTGTGTGATATTAACATTATATTGAAATACCGTAAACGAATAAATAAAGACGGAGAAATCAGGGACTGAGCAACGGAGTGTCTTAACACTAGGTTCCTATGGTTTCTGCTGTTCCCTCAGCCTACCATGCCATGTGCAGGTTAAAGCGTGAAAATATAAAAAAAAAATAAATAAAAGAGAACTTGCTGCACACTTAATACTTTAACGAATTTACTGTTCGGCGTTCGATACAAAAGTGAGTCTTTAATAATCACAACGGTGGTAAAGTCACTTGCCAAAATCAATATTTTTTATGCGGGTAGTTTAATAATCAAATATGTAAGTATAAAATAAGCTACCCACGAACTTCAATATATTTATAATTAATATATAGCTATTACGAACTATCCGTTTCGTAAATTTGAGTTTCGTTTAGTGTAACGAAATTATTTTCAATAGAATTTAGAAATAAAAAACGCTTCTATAATATAATACAAGCAACTGTTATGATGTATTTAGATAAATTAAATTTAAAATAAATCTCAATAATAGCTGTCGTACTGCACCAGTCTAATAGTCTCTGTATAATTTTCGTTCAGTAGAGAATGCAGTTCAAATATGTTGATTTTTATCAGTAATATATTGTCTGTGAGGGGATCGAACCTAGCATTTATACTTTTACAGAGACATGCAGACAAATTCTATTTTAGTATATGGTACATTCAATAGAGAAAATGTTTAACGATTCTATACAAATTATATTATTTTTATAACTTCGTAGCCTACCCAGTAATGTAAATATATGCTTTTTGTGTTGTTTTTTGTACCTTGACGCTGTAATCCGCATATTGCTGAAAAACCTAGGGTTTTCCTGCTCACTCCGTCACTCCGCCCTTCGTTTTTCGCTTTTCTATACACTGTATGTTCAGTGACAAATTTTAACGTCATTCTTTGTCTTGAGTGAGTGAATGAAAATAATCAGATCCCACGGAATGTGTTTGAACCTGCAAGCACTCGTTAAGATAATATTGCAATGTTTGCCAAATAATAATAAAATACTTAAATAATAGTAAATATTTCCTTAAAAAATCCTAATAAAAAATAGATATATGTATAAATAATAGGTAACAAATGTCAATATTTGCTGGCTCCACAACTCCTTCTTCTTCTTCTTCTCTTTGTTTATGGCGTTTCGAGCGTGCCAATTGAGCACAATTCACTTCGCTAATGTCACGTTGTGTGTTACTTATGAATTTTCTACATATTAAACATTTATTTTATTAATACACGAGATATATCCGACCACTATTTATTATTTAATCCACATAAAAACACCGTAAATTTTAAATATGGTTCGAAACACTTTACTACCTTAGTTCAAATGAATAATATAATGGGTAGAGTGAATATGCCGAGTTATAAAAAGGTTGGAATATAATATGAAACTTAGTAACAGGTTATATGATAATTATAGCTATATAGTAACAGTTGTAGCGAGTTCGATTCTCGCTTGTGGAAAGAATTAAATTATCATTAATCGTCAAAATATACGTGATAAATCCGGTTAAATTATTTTAAGTAGTATATGTAAATTTCATTTTATTTTACAATGATTGATGATCGTCTTTTGATATTAATTATTTGTATATGTACCGTCGTGGCGCAGAGGCGCAACGTCTGCCTGTAATGCGACGGTTACTGGGTTCGATCACCAGTCGAGGAAGATGGATTTTTCTATTTCCACTTTCTTCGCTCTGTCAAACTAGGCAAAGCGCGGCGTTGAGTTCCGCCACTCAACACGCAATGCCTCGAAAACGGCGGAAAGCGGGGACGGAGAAAAGCAGGGACTAAGCAACGAAGTGTCTTAACACTAGGTTCCCACGGTCCCTGCAGTTTCCTCTGCCTACCCTGCCTTGTGCAGGATAAAGCGTGAAGATATATTTTTGTACTTTATATACGACCGAGATTTCTGATACTTAACAGTTATCGTGGCTTAATTTTATTTCTCTTTTAATAAATATCGATTAAAAAAAATATATAACGAAAACATACAAACGCAGCAAGATCTGAACATGCGCCTCTTGATCGCCAAGAGGTGCAGGTTCAAATCCTTCTGCTTTCAAATTTGTATATGTCTTCTTTATTTATTTTTTCATTCTCAGTTTTAAATAACACTTTAAAAATCATAAAACAATAAATTGTTAAATAATCGATTAATATTTTAGTATACGACGATGATCATTGAAGAAATTTATATACCTAAGCATTATTTATGTGCAATTTTTTAAGACGTGTATATCCTTGCCCTGATTACTTTTCCTTCCGTTAGCCTCAACGTGAGAAAATTATTAAGTGGTTTCTAATGGAAGTACTTCGATACAGCCTACTTGATTTTTTAATGTGTAATATTTAACTTCATCGCTACTAAATAGGTCTTTAAAAGGAAATATACGGTAAAAATATTTACATCACTTTAAAGAGAATTGCTGTATATAAATATAAAGATCTTATAATTTTTGTATTTTATTAAGTTTTACTTTTTTTTTAATTGACACTATCCCGGACATAGTACGATAGGTAAATGCCACAGAGTAAGTTAGAGTAAACGTAAACACATGATGACGTCATCTTGGTTATTTTTGATACTATACAGATTGGCAATGATAAATTCTAAGCCTATACGATACTAAACTCTTTAGTCTAAGTAAATAAAACTGAATAAGCTTCTAGTTTTATCCCGCAGGATAGGAACCGCATGAGCCGTAGGAACCTAGCGATAAGACACTCCGTTCCCCGCTCTCAGAATTTTTAGGCATTTGGCGTTAGGTGTATTGTGTTGCGAGACCCTACGCCGCGCTTGCTTAGAGCATTTTGTTTGACAAGATCGGAAATATGAAAATAATTTGAATTATCGTAATAGTTCACAGTGAAGCTATCTCCACGAGGTCATCGTGGAAATATTATATATAACGTTATTGTATATGTTTATTTCATTATCAAATCTGCAATGTGATTTTACAATATGTTACTGATAAATATTAAGAAATGTATATACAACCTCCTGGAGTATCTACGATTTAATCTAAATTACTTTATAATTTTCTACTCCCTTAACCGTTTTACATTAATTTACATTATTTTAATGTACTCTTTGACAGTGGAATCATACATAACTTCACGCTTTATCGCTAGTGGAGTAGTTAGAGAAAACAGAGCGCCAAACGCTGCGGTCCATGCATACTTCTTTCGACTCGTCCACTGTCATTAACCTGTTCATGCTTGCTCTCCGGGGAGTGCTCATGCTTTTTACGCGACCTTCCTCTAGTATCTTCGATACTGTGTTTTAAAGTCACCGACGTTTCTCCTTAACTTTTTTATTACTCACTTTTATTTCATATATCATATAATAGCTGCGTAAGCTATTATGTAGCAAAAATTACGTTCTAAAAATAAACACGATATATATAATGTAGATATATAAAGATAATAAAATATTTAAATCAATACGCAAGGTCAAGGCAGGATAATAAAACAACAAATTTACATATTGATATTTATATTATAGTTTTAAAATGCATACGTTATTAGTATTGCAAGAGTTATTCGCGAAGGTGTTGTAAATAACTTGATTAAATTGTGTCTCAATTGCCAAAATGTTAGTTAGTTAATTTTATGATTTTTGAAGTGTTAATCTATATAGAATTTTGAACGCACGAGGATTTGAAACAGCGCCTCTTTGAAACTGAACTTTGGATAATTTCCAAGAGGCGTGGGTTCAAACCCCGTTTGATTAATTTTTCTGTTTTCACTAAGTACATAATTGAGTTCTCCGTTTTGGTCTTTAGTCTTATGAAACTTTTATTAAATATATTAAGGATAATTAAAAGAATATTTATTTAATTTGTATCTGTAACTGTTTGTAATGACAAAATAGCTAAGTGCATATAGTTATATATTATTAAAACATAACATATAATTTTTAAATTTTATATCTAATGTATATCTCTGGAACAGATGAACCGATTTTTACGAAATTTTTAATAGAATATATATTAAAGTGGCTGTGGAGCAATACTTAAGCTATTCATAATACCGGATTTTAAGCTGATATTTTGCTAAATAAAATATTATTTACAATTTTAAAGACAAAGTGATTTAAAAAGGAAAAAAATTAAAAATTATACATGCATTAATATGCATACAGTATATTATCGACTACTCAATCAAGCGAGAGAAGCCGCGGACGAGCCCTAAATAACAAATGAATTTACTCTACACTCGATACCTATACGTCACTTACGTTCACTTTATATAATGAAAAATATTTAGCCAATTATAAATAATAATAACTAAGCCGTAGTGGTACATCGTTAAAATATTAGCCTTATGGTTGTGAATTCGATTTCCATTAGACAAAAATTAGACAAAGCAATAAAAATTAAAATAAATATATGCGATAGAAAACAGAGTGTCTAACACTAGGTTCCCTCTCACTAACCTCCTTCCTATATACAAAATACAAGAAGCGAGAAGCTCAAAGAAGATTCATAAAAGTCTTTAGATCCATAAATTTCGTTCATTATAAAAAAACTAACAAAGATTTTTTTAAATATATCTTTATTAATGTATAATATATGTTTATAAATACCAATAATATGTTAAAAAACATGACAGTATACCAAAAATTTAGTTAATTAATTCGTTTGATATGGTTTCAGGAGTCAGTTTGCCCGCGATCGTGCCGCGAGCAGCACGCGGTCACAACTGTTCATGCTTCATAATTGACTGTCAGTCATGTCTAAAGTCAAGGTAATTTAAATTGTTTTGTTTTTCCCTCTTCTATGATTGTTTTTGTTTGTGTTTGTATTGTTTTTGTGTTCTAAGGTTATTGTGTTTAAACGTTTTTGTATAATTTTGGTGCAAAGTTCAAGTTGCTTTTTTTTTGTTGTGTGACACCAAAATACGGCGTTAAGTTTCGTCACTAAATATTTTTTCCAATAATTTGTGAAAATTGAAGAAATTTTTGCCAGATTCTTCTCTTAGTAAATAGAGAATAGCAGCGGAGAAAGTATGTGAGAATTTAAATTTAATACAAGTAATTATTAATTTTGTATATATGTATGTGCACATAAATATATAAAATAAGTTAAATTTAACATATTGTAAAGTAGGATAAATACATAATATATATAAAGTGGCTCATTAAATAGTTGTTACCATTGCCTAGGTATTGTAAAGATACAATCGTGTAACGATTACTTTTGTGGTGCAGTTTTTATGTTACTTTTCACGTTTATACAAATGTAAAATCAGTTTTGTTCGTCCATGATATACGAGATGTAGATATAGAGAGATAAATAATTAATTTTAAGCTGTCGTAGCGCAGTGGGTCATCATTTGAGTAAATTCAATAGTTGTGGGTTTGATCCATCATTCAATTTCCGGGCAATTAATACGTTATGTCCTGAAAGTTCAGTGGAAAATGGAAAACAGAGAATTTTCATACACTTAGCCTCTTATATGGAAGAAAGCGCATGTTATTTAATTAAAAACTATATATATTTATAAATAAAACTAAACGTAAGGAAAAAAATATCTTGTATTTAGAAGTGAATAAATAAAATAATATTTATTTCATTTTAATAATAAAATGATTATAATATAATGTGTTTTCACGATGATCGATTTTCCGCTTACATATTTATACTGTACCTTGTAAATTGTGCGAATGTATGTTTTAATATGTTGGATAAGATTTTGATTTTGTAAAACGATTATAGTAGTGTCGGAAATATTTAGATTTCTTTGCCTACCTACTATCTACTTACCTACTTATCTAACTAAGGAGTTATTTTTCTTAAAAAATGTAAAAACGTCCACTATATTTTATTTGCAGTGCAAATAATAACAAGAAAAGCAAAGCTAATTTAAAAACCAAATTTTTACGTTTTTTTAATTAAAAAACATATTAAGAGTAATATTTTAGAAATATTACTATTATTACACTATTTAGTGTCCAAACACTCACTGTTTCCTACTTTACTTATTTTGTCATATAATAATAATAAAATGAAAAGTTATATATTATTAAATACGACCGAGTAAAATCGAATATATACCTACTTGCTGAGCTAAAATCAGATACTGCCCCACTGTGCCAGGATGACCTTTGTCTTTTATTTGTGTGAAATTTATTAGAAACAAGAAAGTAATCGTAACAAGACTGGTTTTTTATTCTATGAATTACCATTTTCTCACATAACAATAGGTAGTTAATTGCTCCATAAAGATTACTCCAGATTTACTTAGCACTTCAGCACTAACTGAGATAACGACGAAGTCATTAAAGGAAAGATAACATAGATCTTACGTTATCACAAATGAGATTATAAAGTGCGTTTAAATTTTTTATTGTCTCAATCGTACATTAGGTTTAAATGATATTGTAAAATACTTGTAGCTGTAATTTTTAACTGATTTTAATAATACAGCGATTGGAATTTTTATATAATAAAATACCACTCAAAACGTAATGCCTCGAAAAAGGCGGAAAGCGGGGACGGAGAAAGCAGGGAATAAGCAACGGAGTGTCTTAACACTAGGTTCCCACTGTTCCTGCGGTTCCCTCTGCCTACCCTGCCATGTGCGGAATAAAGCGTGAAGCTACAAAAAGAAATTAGTTAGTATAATAAGAGTTAAATAAATACTAACCATATTTTATTATATTAATTTTATTTTATTATACACCACATGAGATTCTAAAACATTATAACGCCTCTAAAAATACCATATACAACATATTTAAGAGTAAAGTGCTAACTAAAGCATATGCTTTAGTAATATATATTACACGTTAAAATCTAAATATATTTAAATAATAATCTAATCTAATAGTACATTCATAACGAAACAATGGAAAGAATCACTACTAGTTGTATATGCCATATGTTTGAAGTATGTCTATGTACAGAACATAGTGGTCTGCATCAAAACGATATAATCTTCCTTTATAAATTGACTATTCGAGATTTCTTTTTCTATTTGAGCCTTTGGCAGTGTGTGATAAGTTTTACTCTTATTTTAGTTTCCGTAACTGTGGTTTCAGTTCCCAGTCAGGGAATGAAAGAATGAGCTTTAAAAACTTTTTCAAAAAATACAACGTTGAGTTCAGTCACTTGGCATGCAGTAGGTCAAAATTGCAGGGGAAGTAGAGAACGGAGTATCTTAACTCGAGAGTTCTGAAGAAAACAAATATTATGCACAATATTATTGTATTTCATATATTAATCTATATATATGGGAATTGAAAACTCCGCGCTCAGTTTCTAGGTCAAAAGCAAAACGACGCGTTTTAATACGCCCGCTTTTCACACAAAAAAACAAAGAAAAAAAAATAAAATATTTCTTTCCACAGCTCGCATTGAAATACCTCTTACTATTTGTGTGAATGGAAAGTGAAACTGGCATTGAAGTTAAATGCTTGCAGAAAAAACACTACATTAATTAACGTAAAAAACTACTTTGCCTTAGAACATCATTGCTTAATTAAAATAATGTGACCGTAATACTCAGGTATGATTTAAAATATTTTAATTTTACATAGGCTAGCGTGTTATATATCTTTAAAATATTATTTTGTATGTAATATATATAATTTTGGCTATTAGAATACCGGATATGTGATCTCTCCTAGAGAGAGATGAAGAGAGATGAGAGAAGTTCTATCAATAGAAAATTTTTAGAGTTAAGTTAAAAATATATCAATAAATATAGCTTTATAAGGCTAATCGAAGAATATTGTAATGTTCGTAGAATTAAATGCTGTTGATGCTCCTTCAGGTAGGCTACGATTATTATATGTTGGAGGACTGACAATCGAAAAGTAGCCAAATTGAAATAGGTTATTTTGGTTTTGAGATATTAGAAAAATATAAACATATAAGCATTATATTTACTAATTACTAAGTATATGTCGGCGCTAGGCCATTTTTCACAATAAAATAGCAAAGTAATATCAATTGGCTTATTCTTGTGCGATACTTAATACAGAAGAGAGCAACTGTGCATAAATAGGTCCTTTTTATTTAATTAACTGACATTTCTGTTCAATGTTCAACAATAATGCGATAAAGAAATCTGCATTACAAATAAGTTTTACTGATTTCAATAATTAAACATTAATTTCAATACTTTCGTAACAACAAAAATCGTAAAATATATATTGATTTTCGCCCATGTATACTTAGTATCTTTGGAAACAATAACAGTAATATTCAAATAGTGTATTGGAAATTGTGTTTCGCTTTGATTATTATATAATAAATATGTGTATATGTTATTTGTGTAAGCGTTTTAATTGCGGACACTTAGAGAAGCGTGTTTTTGACCTAGAATTGTAGTTTGGTACCATTTTAAAGATCTCAAATAGTCAGATTGGTAAAGATGCTATAGTTTTGTGTGATGCGATGTTGGAGCTTGAACAGCTTAATCAATAATTTGATTAAACAAGTCCTATTGGGAATTTTGTCAATCTCAAAAATGTTATCTTTTAATGAAAAATGACGAGTCTAACTTTTCCATTCTTAAAAAGTGTTAAACTATTAAAAACAAAGCGTAAGTGCGCGGGGAAATAATATATTAATAACTATCTATATAATAATCTGTATAAAGAAATTTGTTAATTATTGTAAATACTGGAAATAATTTTGTTCTATATATCGATATATTTTGTACATTATGTGTAGGTAACAGATTATATAAATCAAATTATTGAATTATTCCTTTACTTACTTGTTATCATAATTTTATTCGCTTTAATGTAGCAGGATTTCAATCCAAGCCTCTTAGAAACAGCCCACGAGGTGCAGCTTCTAATACGATATAAAATATTTTTGTTTCTTAGTACGACTGTGGAGTAACACTTTTATAAAATGAAAATATAATATTTCAATGTTAAATAAATGAATTTTTATTTAGCAATGTTAATAACTACAATCGAATTCTATCGGTGTGTGACGATCGGGTGGCGTCAACGAGCTTAAATTGACTAAATTGTTAACGACTTTGAATTTTAGTAGCTCTCGATATCGCTATGAGAATTTTAGTTTAGGCTGATCAGAAGAAATGTCTTAAGTACGTTTAATTTATTTAGGATTTTTATTCTTACTTGGTTTAAGTTAGATAAGTAGAGAGCTTATGTTGTATTTCACACACAACACAGTATCGAAGATAATGGAGGAAGGTCACGTAAAAAGCATGATGACTCCCCGGAGAGCATGCATGAAGAAATTAATGACAGTGGACGAGGCGAAAGAGGTATGCAGAGACCGCAGAGTTTGGCGTTCCGTTCTCTCTGACTACCCCGCTAGGGATAGAGCGTGAAAACTTATAGTTTTTTTTTAATCTGAATTAAAATAAAATTAAAATTATTTATATTACTAAAATTATAAATAATTTTTATATACAAATAAACTAAATTAATAATATTATCTGTGTACAATCAAATATAACAAACTCATTATTTGTTATTTCTAGATATACGAAGCATACGTAGACAAACCCGGTACAATTTCCCTGTATCGTAAACACTTGTACAAACATAAATCACTATAATTTATTGTTATGGTGTCACTTTCACTCAATAAAGCAATAATCGTATTAACCCGTGGTCGTTGATCCCTCAGCCCGAAGGGAATATGAATTTAGGTCGAATGATCATTGTAGGTGATTGACTGTGCGAACTTGGCTCATGAGCATATCATAAGGTAGCACGGCCCTACAATGTGTTGTAGGTTCAATCTAGTATTTTTTTTACTTCACGCTTTATCCCGTACATGGTACGCATGGTAGGCAGAGGGAACTGCAGGAACTATAGGAACCTAGTGTTAAGACACTCCGTTGCTTAGTCCCTGCTTACTACGTCCCTGCTTAATCAATCTATCTACATATGTATGTATAATGCAATCTAGTATTAATAGTACAAATTTCCTATAATATATTTTTTAAAGTGAAGCTACAAGTTTTGTAGGAGCGTCGTGGCGCACAAGCGTAGCGTCTGCCTGTAAACGCGACGGTTTGTGAGTTCGAACCCCACTCGCGGAAGACGGGTTATTCTATTTTCATTTTCTTCGCTCTAGCAACTAGGCAAAGCGTGACGTTGAGTTCCACTACTCGCATTCCATGCAATGCTCCGAAAAAGAAGAAAGCGGGGAGCGGAGTGTCTAAACACTAGGTTCCCACGGTTCCTGCGGTTCCTTCTTCCTACCATGGCATACACGGGTTAAATCTATGATTTTTTTATTTAGCTCCATCTGCAATTTAATTTGCGTAGGATATAAAAAGTAAAAAACCTTCCTTTCGTTGTAATTTTGAGATATCCTCCCTTAGCATGAGAACTAACGATGTTTAAGGGATCGAATCCCGTTCTAGGCTTTTTTTCTCATCTCTGACAAGGCAAAGTATGGCTTTTACTTCCACCATCACCAACACCCAATTCCTTAAAACAATACTTAACTATCCTTTTAAGCTATATATTTAAAACTTATTAAGATTATACTATGTGTTTACAATGAAATTTTAACAAATACAAAAAATAATAATAGCACTATTTTATTAGAAACATCGTTTGTAAGCACGAAGTGATAATAAATTCTAAGTTTACGTGAGAAAATAATTTCATACTATCAGTTTATAAGTGTTGAAAGTGTTGTTATAAATTATATATACCGTATAAATTATAGGGCCGTCGTCAGAGGCGTAAGCGTCTGCCTGTAAACGCGACTGCTTGTGGGTTCGATTCCCACTCGGGGACGATGGATTTTTCTATTTCCATTTTCTTCGCTCTGGAAACTAGGCAAAGCGCGGCGTTGGGTTCCGCCACTCAACACGCATTGCGTGCCTCGAAAAAGACGGAAAGTGGGGACGGAGAAAGCAGAAACTAAGTAACGGAGTGTCTTAACACTAGGTTCATATGGTTCCTGCAGTTCCCTCTGCCTACCTTGCAATATATAATATAGATTTCCATAATATTTTTTATTACTTTAATTTCTGATATAACAAGGTGAATGCACTGCACATATGCAGATTCTACTTATACACGGAAAAATCTTTATATTTTTAACACTTTCATTTTTTCTTAATTCTTTGTTAATTCAGTCAATTATTATAAAATTCGTCGCTGAAGCGAATCTTGTATAGAAAGCTTGATTATCACATTTGGCAGTAAATTAAAATTTACAGTACAAGTACAATAGGATCAAACAATCTGTTAATAGATTTAAGTATAATAAAAAAAAGCCAATGACAATTAATCTGTAATTTATTTAATACAGAATTAATACATACGCCATAAGTTTTTGTATATATACATTAAATTTCGAATCGAGATTTCCTACCCCACGATGCTCCTTTTGTGTTTCGTGCCACTGCGTTTAAGTACTTAATCCTGCGCTTTGTATATAAAATAATAATAATTCACACTCCCCACACAGGCTGACGCCATGTCCACTCGCCATGATGATTACATTTTACATGTGAATGCTTACCTAAGTTTATTTTAATTTAATTATATCGACATCTTTATTTCCTAACGCAGTAAGAATTAATTAAAATATGATTAAAAGCGTTACAGTAGAATAATATTTACGGGATTATAGATTGTTTCTTAGAAGGACGGCAATCAGTCCTAAGGACATGGATTGAATTAGGTTCTATTAAGCTAACACGCGATCGTTGTAATATCCGTAAGTGGGTTATATAATGCTGCTAAGTAATATCATATACTTGTTTATACATATATAAATAAATACGATGACATACATATATTATATGTTGTATCTTATTATAACTTTAAATTAGTGAGTATGTATATAAAATAGATGGGAAATTATAAGTAATAGTGAGCGACTGTCTATATTATTTTAGCAATAGGTAACTAATATATATATATATATATATATATATATATATATATATATATATATATATATATATATATATATATATATATATATATATATATATATATATATATATATATATATATATATATATATATATATATATATATATATATATATATATATATATATATATATATATATATATATATATATATATATATATATTAAATCGATTCATTTATACCATGCAGATGAAATCACTAGAAATATATTTTTATCCGTGAACAATTTATTATAAATTTATATATACGTACTTTAATTTCATTTGCTTTTCCTCACAATAATTGAAAAATATATTTTATTTCATACCATTTAAGACCATTGTAGAGCAGCGGTACAGCGTCTTACTATAAAAAGCGTTAATTACAGGTTCGATTCTCACTCATGGAAATTAATAATTTTCTCGCTTTATGAACATAAAGCACAGCGTTTAACTCTGCAATTTAACACACATTCAATATGAAAATTACACTGAGGAATGAAGTCCTAGTATACTACTAGTATACTAGGATTCTGCCTACTCTGTGATATGCGGGAAAGACGTAAAGCTTTTTGAGTTTTTTTTTACTGTTAGTTTTGTTATTGACGTGTTTTAATAGCAAAGTGGCATTTTAGCGCTCACTCTGTTTGTAGATCGCTATCCCAAAGGGCTATGGGAAGTACCATCGATGTATGACATATACACAGCAAAATTTCAATATTGACTTACTCCTTGATATTAATAAGAATATTGCTTCAACGTTGTCATATTGTTTTGGGGTTCTGTACTTCAATACAAAAAAATACTTTGTTTGTCCGTCTGTCAAGGCCGTTTCCCTAAAGAAAGTGAAGTAACAAAGTGAAATTGACAACAAACATCTGAGTCTATAGAGAAAAATAAGAAGAAAATCGAAATCCAGAAGTTACATTTTTTTTACATTTTGTTCACTTGGAGCATAGACAAAATTAAAATCTGAATCCCTAAAATCAAAAAAGAATAGGCTTAGTTAGTTCAGGTAATCAAAAGTTAGAGGACCTACCCTACTTTTCAACGATTCAATTTTTTACGATTCAAATTTAAATTGTAACTTTATATAATTGGTACGGAACTCTTTCACGAAGCCGACTCCTACTTGATTGATATTTTGCAGAGAGAACCAATAACAATTTTGTTCTACCCTTTCAGCTTTACAAAGCTATAGAAGAAAGCTTTTAGAAGCTTTGTTTGTTGAGCTACGGAGCTAAACGCCGCGCCTGGTCTTACCAGACTAGGTAAATTAATTAATTTCTTTAAATAGAGAACCAGACGGGAACATAATTTTATAATTTACTATGAAGAAATTTTTTTTTGTATCACCATTAATATCCTTTATTGCATTAAGAAAATATGACAGACAGAAATACAGAAATATCAGTATTTTTTTTTATAACTTCACGCTTTATCCCGCACATGGCAGGGTAGGCAGAGGGAACTGCAGGAACCATATGAACCTAGTGTAAAGACACTCCGTTATTTAGTCCCTGCTTACTCCATCTACGCTTTCCGCCATTTTCGAGGCAATGCGTGTTGAGTGGCGGAACTCAACGCCGCGCTTTTGCCTAGTTTTCAGAGCGAAGAAAATGGAAATAGAAAAAATCCATCTTCCCCGAGTGGGGATCGAACCCACAAACCGTCGCGTTTACGCCTCTGCGCCACGACGGTCCTCAGTATTTTAATAATTTTATTTTTGTAAATAAGTTTGATTTTATTTTGTACGAACTAAACTTTTCATATTTCTCAGCTTCAAATCTGAAAGTATATAATAAAATAAATATCAACAGATTCAATCAACACGTAGACCTTGAATAAACGATATAAAATTTCTCATTACAAACGTTTCTCAATATTACGAGTCAATATGACTCGCTGTAAACTAAATTACACCTTTGTTATGAAACTTACCGTTTACATTTCTAAGATTAGTTTTTGCTTCTATTGTGTATTTATGTCTTTATATTGCTTTATTATTGTGACGCCATCGCGGTTCAGTTTCTATGTCTGGTTAAAGTTTTTTTTATAGCTTCACGCTTATCCTTATCCGTTAATGGCTGGATAGGCAGGAACCATAGGAACCTAGAATTCAGACACTCCGTTCCCTGATTTCCGTCTTATTCGAGGAATTGCATGTTGAGTGGTGGAACTCAAAGACGAGCCTAGTTGCCAGAGCGAAGAATATTGAAATGAAAAATCCATCTTCCCAAAATGGGAATCGAATCCGCGAACCGTCGTATTTAGACAGACGCGACGCTTCTGCGCCACGACGACCCTCTGGGTAAAGTTGTAAATGAAAGTAAAAGAAAAATTTTATAAAATCACCATATTTAGAGAAAGGGGCGAAATTCCTCTACAATTCGTAACTAGTAAGAAAACAAGATTGCTGAGAGCACTGTGTTAATGTCATGACACAAAAAGAGCTCTACTAGAAAAACAATTCTTTAGAGCTATGAGAGACAAGGGGAAGTCCCTATATGCATATGAGATTTCTTGGGTTAGGCAAACTAAACTAAAAATATTTAGATTTTGACGGCCTGGGCATATAATGAATAAATTAAGCTCATAATAATCAATCGAGCTTTCGTACACGCCTCAGCGTAGCATTATGAATGCGATGGTTGCAGATTCGATTCCCACTCGAGAAAGACGAATTTTCGTTTTCCTTGCTTTAGTATTAAGATAAAACGCAATTAACTTCCGAGAATTACTTTTCACGAGACTTCTGCAGACACAATATGTTAAAGGCGGAAACAGGGAAATCTGCACCTTACTTAATCCCTCATGGATATAGCGCAAAGAAAAAGCGTTATGAAAGATATGGTAAATAAATTTACCTTCTTGTACCCTTAAATGAGATTTGACCTAACGATTTTTGTATTTATTTCTCTCACTAAACTATAACCTTATTTTTCTTACGTGTCTGGTAGCAAGACAAGTGGCGTGCGATAAATATTGATGAGATTCAGAGTCTCTATCAATTTGACACGCTCGTCTTTTAGCCAAATATAACTTTGTGCTATTTTATTTAGTATTTAGATTCTATAAAGATTTGCAATAACGACCTTTTCTAGTTTTAATTACGTTTTATTTGAAAACGCTTTTAAAATTGACAGAAGAATTGACACAAAACTTGAACACTTGAAACGGAAATAAACGGGCATATGCTAAATTTGTATGAAATTATCATCAAATATAACTTTATAATGGCTTATTTGTCATACACATCAATATTGATTTTTGATTTTTTGCCTTTATTGAGAAGTACATATAATATATAATGTATATAGATATAATAATCTTAACATATATACTTTTACCTGCAGGTGGAAAAAAGCTCTGCAAGGTTCTAGGTTTTAGTTCTTTCCTTTTGAGGTACAGAATCACAAAGCATTAAAAAATTCTTGTAATGTTAAAATTGTCGTAATTTGTAATATATTATATATACTAGTTATAACTTGCAGCTTAGCTTATACTTTGGAATGCTAAGTAAAGAGAATATATATATATATATATATATATATATATATATATATATATATATATATATATATATATATATATATATATATATATATATATATATATATATATATATATACATATATATATATATATATATATATATATATATATATATATATATATATATATATATATATATATATATATATATATATATATATATATATATATATATATATATATATACATATATATATATATATATATATATATATATATATATATATATATATATATATATATATATATATATATATATATATATATATATATATATATATATGTATATATATATGTATATATATATATATACATACTACAATTATTCATATAAACATAGTTTAATATTATGAACTCAATTTCATTTTTCCCAACGGCTGTCAGAGTTTTGATGGATTTTGTTCGGGACTTCATGTATTTTTTATCGACTGCACCCAGCTGCTATATGGAAATGAAATAGAAAATATTCATGAAGTTTCATTTTTATTTTCATTTTCATCTTTCTTGTCGCTTCGCTCTAAATATTTCAGTGACTTTGTGAAAGAAGAAAACGTTGTTTCAAATAACGTAGCGAGTGTAATAAATATGTGTACATATGTATATGTTTTGTATATATATTATTATTATTTGTATGCTTTTGGCTTTATTATATATAATTACATGCCATTTGATAACAATTTCAAATACATCAGTCATTTGTGTATATTAGGGTTTGGTAAATAAAGTGTTATAAAATTATTATTTTAGATTGTTGTCTTTTTCAAATTCGTTATTTGGGTTAGTATTAGTATTATAACCAAGTTTGTAAAATATTTAGACCTTTAGAGAGACATAAAGAGCTTGTGTTATATGTCAACATGTTTGTGAGGTTATTAAAATTTTATAAATTGAAAGTAATTAGTGAAAGAAAAATGCTTTTTCATACCAAGAAATATCTAAATAATTAAGACTGAAAGTGACTATTCTATTTAGTAATATATGTCATTAAACCAAATTTATAATTTTCAAAATCTTAGAACGGAGAAAGCAGGGACTAAAGCAACGGAGTGTCTTAACACTAGGTTCGTATGGTTGCTGCAGTTCCCTCTGCTTACCCTGTCATGTGCGTGATAAAGCGTGAAGCTACAAAAAAAATCTTAGAAAACTCATCAAACTCTGACTCTCCAAACGCTTAAAGATTTTACAAATTTTTAAATTTAAGGCTATATTAATCTAAACAACAAATTTGAAAAATGAAAGTTCTATATTTATAATATATATACATATTTATAAAACTTTAATTATTTTAGATACATACACAGTGAACTGAGCTTCGTAATCATAATTTATCAAAAATAACTTAACTAGAGAAAAATAAGGTACACGAGACATAAATTAACATATTTGGTTTACTTGCATTACTTTCAAAATCTTGAAAAACACATTTTATTTCTAACATAAGTGAAGCGTTTACCTAAAATATATTATAAGGAAGTATCTTAATTAAAATCAAGCGTGACCTATTCAAGTTCGTCTAGTCGAGAGTCTTAAATATATATTCTGTTTATAATGCTTCACGTTTTTTTCCTTATATAACAAAGAGCCCACAAGGAGTGCTAAGTGGCTCTTTCTCGTAAGTTATATACGCTTCACTTTATAAAGAACTATGTATTTATTTTTTTGTTATGTCTTCACGCTTTATCCCGCACATGGCAGGGTAGGCAGAGGGAATTTTGCCGTTTTGCCTAATTTTCAGAGCGAAAAATATGGAAATAAAAAAACCATTTTCCCCAAGCGGGAATCGAACCCACAAACCGTCGCGTTTACAGGCAAGCGCTAGTGATGTAACGTAAGTCGTTTTTTTAACATTCGCGAATACGAATGCGAAGATTAAGTAATTCTTTTAAATTTGGCGCCAATTGTTTACGGCAAGATAGCAACCTAACAAGATAGCACTATGAACGTCTGTTCCGACGTCACGAATTATTTTTAATTGTTGGAAATATTAATAAATTTATCTGAGACAACAGTGTACTGGTTTGATTATTATTTTTATTTTTGTTCAAATAGACGATTATATAATAAGAAGAGAGAGAGAATTTGTTTTCGTTTGTTTGTTTCATGAGATATAATGAAGATTGATAATATAATAATACTCGCATTCGCGAATATTCGCACATAGGTTACATCACTAGTAGACGCTACGTCTCTGCGTCACGACGGTCCTCATGGACGATGACTTACCAATAATTGAAGTTTGTTGAAGAATGTCGCGAGACGCGCTGTCGCCGACGTCTTCATACCTACTTAACTGCATGTCGACCTTCAGTACAAATTGCAAGATGAATTTCGTTTCACTATTTATAGACCGTTTATTTAACATTTTCATGTTCATTTTGAATGTAGTTTGCTTAATTTCGATTTCACACTTAAAAACGTCAAAGCTATTATATTTTTACGACTAACTTTCGTGTGCGGCTTTATCCGTTCTGTCTGTCTTAAATGTAAGAGAAGCTAGAGTTATATGACACATTCTAAGTGATCAAGTAAAACAAAACAATTAACATGGTGTTACGCCTATTACATGGGCTATAGTTTATCCGTACATTCTCCTTTGTGTGTTCTCCATTCAACGTGATATTAGTGAAGTGAATTGTGCTCAACTAGCACGCTTGGAACTCTATTAATAAAGCGAAGAAGAAGTCGACTATAGTGTCTGTATATAGTAATGTGTGCGATTAAGTACTCGTAGGTATTAAATTTATTTTAACGCATGTTTTCATTAAGTATTTATTTTTGAGTAATACAACTATTATTTATTTTTGTTTTAGCTTCACACATCATCCCAAACATAATAAAGGAAACTTAGATCTATATCGGAATCCTTTAAAATAAACTATTTAATGTTATTTAAATTATTTTTAACTTCTTATTACCTCCATCCCGCATATAACAGGGTAGGTGCAGAAGGGAACAACTTATTATCCATTAGCTTCACGCTTTATCCCGCACATGGCAGGATAGGCAGAGGGAACCGCATGGACCGTGGGAACCTAGTGTTAATGGTGTTCGTGACACTCCGTTACTTAGTCCCTGCTTTCTCCGTCCCCGCTTTCCGCCTTTTTCGAGGCATTGCGTGTTGAGTGGCGGAACTCAACGCCGCGCTTTGCCTAGTTTACCAGAGCGAAGAAAATGGAAATAGAAAAATCCATCTTCTCCGACTGGGGATCGAACCCAGAAACCGTCGCGTTACAGGCAGACGTTGCGCCTCTGCGCCACGACGGTCCATTATTTATTATTATTATGCATTATTTAAGTGAAAATCCAGCCCTTATCCCCCGAGACGCATGGCATAAAATCTATGAAAAATAAAAAAAATGCATAGCTCTCGATGGAAATCCCCATATACAAACCACAGGCAGTTAGTACCGAATCAGAGTGCAATTTACACAACAATAGGACGTTCGCGACGTAAACTGTTTACTACACGTTATGTTGCATGTACTTGTAAAGTATATACGCATTTGTTCTTTAACGTATGTACAATAGAATACTGTATGTGCCATTTAAATGTGCTAATTATTAAATATAATATGTTCCAAGATGACTGACAACCTAGAGATATATTCTTGTATTTTTTTAACCGTATTGTTAATATAGTCGATATAAAATCGATTATTGAATTGCTTACCGATATAAGTGCCATTTATTAATTAAACGTTGCATTAGGACAATTACCTATTGGCTATAATAATGAAGTATAAAAATAGTTTTACTTAGAATTAACTGAATGCTAACGCCAGGAAAAATATATTATAACTTCATTTAATTGTTAAACTGCAGTTTGTTATTTTAAATTTCAATAAAATCGTGACATATACGTAAAAAGTAATAATTGAGGACTGTCGTGGCGAAAGTGGAAGAGACGCAGCATATGCCTGTAAATGTTTGTGATGGTTTTTGGGTTCGACTCCCACTCGGGGATGGTTTATTTCATCTTCACTTTCTTCGCTCTGGTAACACGCGCGTCGTTGAGTTCCTTCTCTTAACATGCAATGCCTCGAGTGGCGGAAAGCGGGGAACGGAGTGTCTTAACACTAAATTTCGACCGTTCCAGCCGTTCCCTCTGCCTATGCTGCTGTGAGTGAAATTAAGCGTGAAGCTAAAAAAATTTTCATAACACACACAAATAATAATAATATTAAAATTTTATGCCACATTGCTATTATGAAACTGGAAAATATCTAACCTCACCTCACCCTCTTCATAAAGAAATTAGAATAATTGATTCTACCTAAAAAGTAAAAATCGAACCTCCTACAACCGCATTCAAAGAATCCCACTGTGACACGATTATAGTCAATTTACATAATAATACTTGATAGTCTTCATCATATCAGTATAATTGAGTGCCTGAACCGTCTGTCGCTAAGTATATGTATTGATTTTATTTTCTATTATTATAAAATAATATTATATTTAAAAAAATTAATATATTTTTACAAATTATTTTATTGAAATATATAATATATATTTTTCTTTAGCTTCGTGCTTTATCCCGCACATAGCAAAGATGATTAAGAAGCGCTTAGCACTTACGAGCGCGGAAATACGTATTAGCTGATTACTTTGTTCGTTCATGGAACCCTTAAGGCCTAGACCTTTACTTGAACACTGACTCCAAATGTAGATTGGTAAAGAAACCAAGTTAAAACTGATCTCAATTTGTTATTATGATATTAATATCTTATTAAACATTAAAAAAACTAATTAATTTCATGCAATTCAAAGTGAATTTGATTACAGCTTATTATTGAAGAGATAATGTGTTTGAAAGTACTGCTACTTGTTGATACGTTGCGTGATGATCGTAATAGATGCTAAAGCAAACTAATATATATACTTAGGTATACTTAGTACCTAATTGCGTGATGCAGTTTAATACAATACGTGGATAACTGTGCTATAACATTGTTACTCAACTATTACGTTTACGATACTGTTTACGTTGTAAGCGGTTTAAAAGAGAGATTCTCTAGAAGAGGAGAGAAGAAGATGAGAGATCCTGTTCTTGATTTTCTAACTAAATCGGAGATATTGCATAAAGCTAATTACTCAGTAAGTAGTGCTTTGTCTTTACTTAGGCTATTTACTCGACTTTATTTCAAGAGCATTTTTGTTACTAATAAGAATTGTTGATTTGTAAATTTTTAGCAAATTAAAAAAATAGTGAAAGTCCCGCTGAGTTTTTTGCGCCGGTTCTTCTCAGGTCTAAAATTAACTTAGCGAACTGGTGGTGAATTAAACAAATTATTTGACGTTCAAAAAATGAAGTTGGTATCTTCTTATTTTCAATAAAATTATTTTACTTTGACTTTGTAGTGGGTCATTTTTAATTTTATGTGCCATTTAAGATATTATAATATTTTAACTATACAAAATTATGTTAAATCAGTTATAATGATAACATATACATTGAACGACTATATTTAAATACTATAATATATTTATTTGTTATTATTTGTGAGGTTACTTCAAAAGAATGGAACCTTTTTAATGTAGGTCTAATATTTAGTTTTTTTTCATATAAATATATAAATTTTAAAAAGATTTAAAAAAATATTCAACATTACTTTTATTTTCTATATATTTAAAAAGCCGCCCTCTATTGATTTAGCACTGTATATAATAATAATAGCTATTGGACACTAGATGTCGCTTTAATACAAATTTATGTGTTGAATGAACCAGCGTGATATTTTTAACAAATATTATTAACGCTAATTCTTTTAATTTCATTAATTGACAATATTATTTAAGATGAAAATAATAATTTTTAACAAACAATAATGGTTGCCTGTAAAGTGGGTTTTACGGGCGAAAATTTTACGTGACAACGTCTTTTTCTCGGTAGAATATCTATTGATATGAATAATAATTATAGTATAAATTGCACAAATTTTAACTATAGAAAATATATTTTGTTTACTAAAACATTGTACATGTGTCAAGTGATACGCGCGGCGGACCGATCATAGTTCGGTGACAGTTGACACATCGTTACGTTACCATTTTCATATTTGACTCCGAGCCGCACAACCTAATTTAAGACGTTGTCACGTCAACAAACAATAAATTGTTTACATAAAATAATTTATTTACTTCATATTGTAAAGTCCCTTCTTAGCAAGCTAGATGGCGCTACTCATCACATTTAAAGATGAACATTGTAAATATTATGAAATCTCCAAGAATATTACATATATCTTTATCTTTATAATAATATTTCGATATAAGTGTATCGAAATATTATTATAAAAGCAATTTAATATCTAAGGTTAATAAAAATTATCTATTCGTTCTTTGTTCTATATTTTGTTTTGATTGCAAAAATAATTATTATTGATATAGAGCCTACAACGATTTTGGGTTCGATTTTCATTTGAGGGAATTAATTATTAGCGTTTCTCCGCACTAGAAGTTCTCTAGCCCTAGATTTTCTCTATCTTAATCTCATATAAATATAGCCTTCAATCGTTATAAAGGTTTTGATAGTATTGAAACAATAAAAAGAAAATATTGCCAATTTTATATCTTTAGAGAATTACTCGCATATGATCCTACATCAGAAAGTAGGAAGAGCGTAGAATAAACAATATCAAATCAAAGTACACATGCATTAGCATAAACGAAAATAAATTTATTAAAATTATAAAAAAAATCACTTTTAAAAATTTTCATTATTTGAAAACAATTTTTTTTTAGCTTCACGCTTTATCCCGCACATGGCAGGGTAGGCAGAGGGAACTGCAGGGACCGTGGGAACCTAGTGTTAAGACACTTCGTTGCTGCTTTCTCCGTCCCTGCTTTCCGCCTTTTTCGAGGCATTGCGTGTTGAATGGCGGAAATCAACTCCGCGCTTTGCCCAGTTTGCCAGAGCGAAGAAAATGGAAATAGAAAAATCCATCTTCCCCGACTGGGATCGAACCCGGAAACCGTCGCCTTATAGAGAGACGTTGCGCCTCTGCGCCACGACGGTTCTCAAACAAAAAAGACAAATAATTAAAAAATCCAATAGAATTTAAAGGTGACAAGCTGATACTATGAAAAAATGTTGTATCGAATTACAATCGATAATATGTCACTAGCAAAAACTATTCAATAGTTACTTCCATTTAAGCACAGCTTATTGCAGTTTTAATTAATTTTGATCTATTGTCCAAAATTCTAAATGTGTTGCTAATTGAGAGCATTGACCCCTTACTGAGAGCAAAGACCTCAGTCAAATGATTATGTTAGGAATCTGGAAGTCGTTTTTTACATTCCGTATCTTAATCGAAAATTAAGCACTTGTTATTTTGTGTGTGTTTTTATGGCTAAGCGTGAGGACACTGCAGGAAACATACGAACTAAGTGTTAAGACACTCCGTTGTTAAGTCCCTGTTTTCTCCGTCCCCGCTTTCCGCTTCTTTCGAGGCATTGCGTGTTGAATGGCGAAACTTAACGCCGCGCTTTGCCTAGTGTCCAGAGTGAAGAAAATGGAAATAGATAAATCTATCTTCCCCGAGAGGGAATCGAACCCACAAACCGTCGTGTTTACGATTACGAGTAGACGCCGCGCCACGGCGGCTCTCGATATATATGTTTTAAGAATTATTCTCGAAAAGAAATAAAATTTTACTTATATGAGAATAGTTTTATAAATGTAACAGTTCACATCGCTTTATAAGAACCTAGTTAATGAAATAAACATATTTTAATGTTATTTTTTTTTTATTTATAACAGTAACTGTTAAAAAAAAGGAAAATACAATAACTCGTCAACTTATACATACTTAGTGTATAAAGAAAAAAAACATAATAAATTTAAATCTGTAGTTTATTTTATACAAAATAAGTATATACGCGTGTAAACTTAAGGTTGTCAACCACAAGTGTTTTTCGTTGATTAACAAAATTGTACGGAACCCTGGTTGTAGGAGCCCTACTCGCACTTTATTTGTACTTTTTAGAATATTTTTATTCACATTTTTTATCATATGTGTTGTGATGCTACGTAGCATACGTTCGGTGGGTCTGAGTCAAATTCCGTTTATCTGAATCTTCGTACTTATCCATATATCTACATTAACATAACATATCAATTAAATTGGATTCCTTCTTGTTTTTTCGAATTTATATATATATATATATATATATATATATATATATATATATATATATATATATATATATATATATATATATATATATATATATATATATATATATATATATATATATATATATATATATATATATATATATATATATATATATATACATATATATATATATATATATATATATATATATATATATATATATATATATATATATATTTATATATATGTGTGTGTGTGTGTGTGTGTGTAAATGCGTGTATTGTACACGTTGACATCACAGTAATTTACATTTTATATAGATTCTTATAAGCTATCAAAGAATTTACATGGAAAGCTCATCGACAAGGGCCATGACCTCATTGTACTCGAAGGCACAATGTTCATACATTATATGCAATAACGGATTTACGTACTTCTTGCATATTATGAGAATATGACGGGAGAGAAATGTCACTATTGATTGTGAAATTAGCTTTAACTTTCTTATCGTTCATTAAATAACGTAACAGTAGATTTTTTCAAGGTATGGAACAAACTTTATTTTTATTCTATTTTTTTAATTTTTCGTCACAATAACGATGCGGAACTCAACGCCGCAATGAGTTTTATTGTAAGCGCAAGGATTTTTTTTTTTTCAAATTACTTATTGCTGTTGAACGCAAATAGCACCCACACGCTAGCCACAGACCAGGGACGAGTGTGTGGACCTTAATGGAATTTGAACCGGAAACCATCGCACTGTGCCACTATGTTGCAATAATGACAACAAAAAAGTATTACACAAAAGTTCTAAACGACTACGTGTTTTGTTTATTTGTTATTGTTAAGTAAATGTATGTCATTGCCGCGGTCCAGTTTACGAGAAACTTCTTAAGATTTACTATTTTTCATTCCATATATATAGAGTGGTATATTTAAAATGAATATAAATGGTTACCAATTTAACTTTGTTTTGAATGCAATGCTGTCAATGCTTTATGGTCTTGTTCTCACTTGGTGGAGTATATGTGGTAATTTTAAGGTAGAAAAGATAAAACTGGGGTGTTTTTAGTTTCCCTTAAATTGCTATATCCAGAAGAAATATTAAATAAATACTTTGAAGGAAATATATATAAAATTTGAACACAGCGGGATTTGAATTCGCGCCTTTAGCAAACCGTGCACATGCTCTGACCGCTAAGTCATGCTAAAAAGTTAGGCGCACGGATTAGCGGTCAATTAAAATTAAAAAAAAAAGGTGAAGGCTATCTTATCTATATGTTTTTAATATAGGGAAGCTCTATCATTTTCGTATTGTGTAACGCTTTCTCTTTGAATTCACTATAGAATCTCCATTATGTGTCCCCTTTATAACATAACATAACAGTTGAACTATAAATAAGTGAAGTTATTTATAGTTCACTATAACACATTATTATTTTAGCTTACTAAAAAAAAACAAAAATTAACTAAAATATATAATGTACACGCTCATATCATACTTTACTATATATATATATATATATATATATATATATATATATATATATATATATATATATATATATATATATATATATATATATATATATATATATATATATATATATATATATATATATATATATATATATATATATATATATATATATATATATATATATATATATATATATATATATATATATATTTATATATATATATATATATATATATATATATATATATATATATATATATATATTTCTTTGGACAACGTAGAAAAACAACTGTATGTATCAATATTTGATACAAAAGATTATTGAACTGAACTCGGGACACTGATATACAATCCATCATTAACCGGATGTCATAAGAACATAAATAAAAAAAGATCTACTTAGATATTTGGGAATTTCTTTAAAGCCGACTAAGAAAAACAAATGTAATATAACTAGTTATGTAGGATTTTTTCTAATTGCCTTTAAAATGTATGTATATATGTATACATAAACGTCCATTCAAGTTACGCAGTTTACCGACCGATACCGTTGTCTACCTGCGAATGAGTCACTGACTACGCCCACGGTCGTATAGGTACAGTGCCATGCATAATTAAACCGAGATATTTTTATTTAAACCTTTTCAATAATCTATATTTTTTACCATTATTTATTAACACTTAAAGATTTATTTTGTCGAGTCGTAAACAGCAGTGTCTGCCTGTAAATGCGATGATTTGTGGGTTCGATTCCCATGGATGGGGTGGGTTCGAGTCCAGAGGACGATAGATTGTTTCAGTTCCATTTTCTTCGCTCTGTCAAGTAGGTGAGCACAGCTTTAAGTTCCGCTACTCAACACGTAATGTCTCGTAGAAACTAAGAAAAACGAGGAACGAAGTGTCCTAACATTAGGTTCCCATGATTTCTGAGGTTTAATCTGCCTACCTTGCTACATGCAGATTAAAGTGTGAAGCTAAAAAAAGAAAAGATTATAGGTATATTACTATAGATTAGTTGTTAAGAAATTATTTTATAGATTCTTATAGATAGATAATATATATTAATATTTAATTCAACGTAATCAGATATATATATATATATATATATATATATATATATATATATATATATATATATATATATATATATATATATATATATATATATATATATATATATATATATATATATATATATATATATATATATATATATATATATATATATATATATATATATATATATATATATATATATATATATATATATATATATATATATATATATATATATATATATATATATATATATATATATATATATATATAAAACTGATGAAAACCTCTTACTCCGATTGATGATGTTTACTATATGCACAAACCCATGTGGTTCATAACAACTATCGTCACGCCATCTACACGCCATCGTCAAGACATTGTACCATAGCTGACTGTAAGCGCGACGGTTGTGGATTTGATTACTACTACGATTTGATTACCTACTTCATTTAATGAATTCCTATTTTCACATTTTGTTAGAATATAAAGCGTGGCAATGAGCTCCGCTATATATCGAGAAATTTGGTCGGAAATCGGAAACGGAGTGTCCCAAAACTAGGTTCTCTTTACTTGCCTAATATAGAAATTCAAGAAATAATTCTTCTAATATAAGTTAATAGTTTTCATGACAGTACTTCGAAGTAAATCGATGTGTATGTCAACATACACGTGTATAATAACTAATGTAATATGCAAAGGGATTCTTTATTAACTGCGTTATATAATAAAAAGCTAATTATAACAAAACTCTTGGTTCATTTCATATTAGATAATGTTTGTTGCTTAAAACATACAGATATATGGACAGTACGTACGTAAAATTTCATACAATTACTTTATTTATAGAATTAAAATAGAATTAAATTGAAAAATTTTCAAGTATTTATTTTGTTTTACACTAGCAGACCGTCCCAACTTCGTGTATATAGATCTATGCATGTACCAATTTAATTGTCGTTTTAAAACCAAATAATAAAAAAATATATCATTTTGGTGGCTGTGAAGACAGGGATACAGTAAATGTACATGTAGTTTTTTTTGGTTCAGGAATGAAATACAACAGGGTTACAACAAGTTTACTTGTTCTACATCATTTTTTTAAATAATTTAACTCCTCCTCTCCTTATTTAACTTCTTGGGCCTAAGTTCTCCCAATTTTAATTTTCGTCAAAATCAGTAAATAATTTTTAAGTTAATTCAAATTTACTCTTTGTAATATTAGTATAGATTACGTGCTAAGTGCTGGACATTGCTGCACTTTGTCTTGTTAGAGCAAGCAAGTTATTGCAAAATGTACTATCGCAAATATTAATATTAAACCTATAAAATGAATAAAATAAAAAAAAAATAGTAAAACACTTTAAAATTTTAGTTACAAGTATATATTAACAATATACAAATATAATATGAAAATTAATAACTTGTTCTCCATATGTTCATATATCTCACATTTCCCTGTATTAGAGAAAAAGATGCATCAAAGTTCGCGTTCAAAAGAAATAAGCTTTTTCTATGAAGCTTTTCGATAACACTTTATATAGCTTTTATATTAAAGCTTTATTTTATTTTTTTAATATTACAATGCAAAAATGAATAAATCGAATTTAAATACAAATACAAATACCTGTCTAATCGTATACCCGTTATAAATATTTTTAGGGTCAATCAAAATTATACCTTTTGCGAAAGTATAATAAGGTCGAAATTGCATATGTGAATATAAAAGCTGTTTATTTATTGGCTTACTATATTTGAACATGTGTAATTAGGGTGACCATGCTTGTAAATTATATATAGTAGATTATTTTAATTTTATTAAATTAAAAAAATAAGAAGAATAAAATGAGATATTATTATACAAGATCTTTATGGCACAGTGTGAAACGGTAAACCCTATGGTTATAAATTCGATTCGAGCTTGGGGGTTTGTTAGAGGTCTTTTAATTTTTTACACAATTACTTATTTTTATAGTATATGAGACCCATTTTGCTATTGGATCGCATGCATCGAACGTTATGTCGAATATTTTGATAACCGTCTTCTTTTAGTTTTAATTTTAAATATATTTGAAACAAGTTGTAGTTTTTAAAATAACGTTTTAAATATTAATAACTTATATTGTAATGAAGCTACCCTTTTAAATAACCATTTTTTTGAGAATGTATCTGAAAGTACCGTATGAGTACAATATAAACGAACTTTTAAAATACATTAAGTTTCATAACCTTATAAAAATTAAAAAAAAACATAACTAAGTTTTGCACTTAACTGTATATGCACACTACACGGTACGAGTGGACGAGGCTGCGTTCAGTCATCGGCCGGCCGATGAAGTCGGCGACAGGCTGTGTCATATAATATATATACATACATATATACATATAGTATATCGAAAAGTTTTACTAAGTAAATATAAGTGGAAACTAACGGTAAGTACTAATAAGTTTTTAAATATACAAAGTGTTTTTAATAGTAAGTTAGTTAAGTTTTAATTTAGTAAGTAAGTTAGTTAACTTGAGTTTTTTTTAAAACTTTCTCCTACGTCTATTTTAATCGTGCGGTATGAAGTAAATATCGTTTTATTTGTGACGTACTGTTATTTCTATTCAAAATTCAGTATATATAAGTTATTTCTAGAAACATTCGTATAGTGGTAATATTATTTTAATAAAAATCCAATAAAAATTTTCTGATTTTAATTTATTATAATTTTAAGGACAGTGCTTTACATAATTTAGGTTATTTTGCTACAAAAACAATAATTAAAGCAAATGAAGTAATTGAAGAGGAACATGTAGTGTCTTAACACTAGTTTCTACGTAATATTTTATAATTGATTATAGATTTGTTCTAGAAATTAATTATACACGCTTACTTAATTATTATTTTTCTATTTATTTATTTTTATTTTTTTTCATATATTAGTATGTAAAATAATTATAGTATCTGAAATTTTATCATATACAAATATATGTATATATATTTATATATAGAAGTGTACAAAAGAATGCGAGTTTTGACCTCTGACATATTATAAGTTCAATCATCACGCAATACCGCAATGTGTTTTGCTAATGTCCATCGATTGGGGATTTACCTACAAAAATATTATAAATTTGTAATAAAAATAAAACTTTTTGATCATAATACCGAGGCCTAATTTTACTGCTCCATACATTACACTGCCAAGACAGAGTGCAGCGTTAAGTTCCGCTACTTAGCACGCAATTTCTTATCAAAATGATATACTTTCAAAATTTCAGTTTACAAAGTTTAGTGACAAAACATTGTATTCTCATGGGGAAATTTTTTCTTTGAATTTTTTTTTTTTTCCTTGTATTTTTTTTATAGGAACGAGCACTTAACGCTTGCGTTTCTGTTGACATTTTGACGATATCAAAAGCTTATAATTCTATCTAGTAATAATGTCTAGGTCAGAGCACTTGCTGCACTTAAAGTCAAGGCTCCAGGATCGTGTCAATGCCGTTAGACGTTTATAATGTATAAGGCATGTATGTACATAAAATAAGTATATTAAGTTATATATGGAGACAGTCGTGGCATAGATAAGCAGCGTCTACCTACACGCAAAGGCTTGTGGGTTCGATTCACACTCGTGGGATGGATATTTTCATATCCATCTTCTTCGCTCTGGTAAATAACAAAGCGCGGCGTTGAGTTCCGCCACTTAACACAATGACTCGAAAAGGCGGAAATTAGGGAACGGAACTTAACATTAGGTTTAAACGGTTTCTGTCGTTCCCTCTGTCTACGCAAAAAATGTGAAAAAATAATAAAAGTTATATATAGTAATCGACTTCTAAGTAACCTATATTATTTAATTTTTATTTTATTATTTTATACTTCGAAATTAATGCAGAGTGCTCGAACAAAACTAAACACAGAGTAAATAAAGAGTGAGCTAGAATAAAAGTATAAATCTAAGAAATTTAATTATAAAAATATATTATTGCCAACAAATATCAATCAATATTTATTTATGAATGGCAATACTTCTTTACTGTCTAAATTTAATGCGTTTTATAAACTCTTAAACATTTTAAAAATTTCCCAAAATAAAATGAATTTATAAAATATATTACAAAATAATAATAAATTGAACCTAATATTGTAAACTATGTAAAAAAATCAAACAAAAAAAATCACATATTGCTAACAAGTACAAGTTATAAGAGGTAAGCAGAAAATATGAATTGAGGACAAACGTGCCACTTTTGTTTTAAATTATTTTAATTACATGCAAAATACATGTTCCTTATCACATAAACATATGTTGTAATATCAAAACGAGTATTTAGATTATTTAATTTTTAAATCTCTTTTTTTTTGTTTTTTTGTGATAAATATTTCAACCGTCATTGGAACATTAGTGAAGGCAAATGAACGGAATAAAAATATTTAATATACAGGTTTTCCCTTTGCCTTATGTGTTTTGGATAGTAAATTACAAAATGACTAAAAGAATTGTAAAGTTTAGTTGCATCCCTTAAACCTTGTTTTATTTCGAGAGGCAGTGAAAATATGTGACGAGAGTTAAAATTCTCCCTTCTCCACCGGCGGGCAGAAAGCTTAACTTTACGACATTTAAAAACTCAAAAGCTTAACTTTACATTTCCAAATTAAATATAATAATGTAAACTAAACAATAAAATGAAATATTTTTTAAGTTTATTTTCCATAATTGCTTCATTCCTTAGACGTTTAAAGCATTCGAGTACGTAGATAAGTACATACGTAAACGACTGCCAGAAAGAGATAAGATTGTTAAAATTGTCATATAATTGCTTAGTAAATTTATGTTCTTTGTATAGCTACGGTACACGTTGTTATTTTTTTTGAAAGAACCAATAAAAAAATAAAGGTACTCAGATCGTAACAGGCAAGAGACATTAAAAGTTTATTTATTATATATAAGGTCCCTGAACTTTTATACGATTATTACTGAATAAGCAAAGCAGTTCCTACTGAATTCCAGTAAGCTTATTGTGTGACCTTATATCTTGGAAGTATAAAGTTAATAAATGATAATTTACAGAAAGTTGCGTTAAGGAAAAATGTACAATTTATTTTATTATCGTTTTATTTAAACGAAAATGGACTAAAATTTGTATAAAATAGAACTAGTCAATATTTAATTAACAAATGTAAGTAACAAAATGAATGAGTCAATTTTAAAAAAAGTTGCTTCTACAACCTTCAATTTGATTCATCAATGCACTTTACTTACTAATAACTTGAAACAAGTCGACTTAGATTTCCGGACAATTAACATTTTAAAATTAGATACTTTTATAAAAGTATTTATTTATTTAAAAATATGGAATTTAAATAGTGCAAATGAATTCTTGGGCGATTTCATCACAGTGTGATGACTCAAAGGCATACGTTCCAACTTTAACTAGACGAACTGGTTCCATTGACGAAACCTCCTAAGACACGTAACTTATGGAAGCTAAACGATAGCGATGTTTTTAGAGTAATATTTACTTAAATATACTTTTTATGTGGATAAATACACTATATTGAGTTCCATCACTTAACGGGCAAAGTTACGAATTCGGAGAGAAATTGGAGAACGGAGTGTTTCAACAATATACATCCTCGTCCTAGCTTACTTTCTTGCTTACTAACTTACTACTTATTTAAATATATCATTGATCTTTTTATAATGATTCATAAAAACGGTAAACATAACGTACGTCATTTTCATTTAAATTTTTATAATGTTTTCAAGTAATTTTAATTTTTATAATGATTCATATAAATATACAAAATAAATAATGTAAAACAAACAATATTAAATATTATTAACCACCACTTAATTGTTTAAAAATATTTTTTACTGATACTAAACAATATTAATATTATGGTACCCGTTTTTTTAAAGTCATGATCACATTTAAATAAAAATGTATCCAATAAAAGCTCTCAAATATTATAGCTTGCAGTAAAAAACAAAGTTGAACACTTATGATAGCTTGAAAAGCTGTATTATAAAAATAAAGCTCGAAGCTTAACAGGACATCGACATCGCATACCATCGACCTGGAAACCGGTTCTGCAATAGATAATTTCGCTATACGACTGTATGAGTCTAGTTATTTTACCTTACCCTTGAATTTAAGTATAAATTCCAATTCATAATTTATGTAAAACACGAGATATATAAGCGATATGAGCTTATAAATTTGTACCAGAAAGCTCGTTTATATATATACATATCCTTGATCTTCATAATAATTGATTTCATACACTGAAACCGTAGGGCTTAACAATTCTATGGACACAGTTAGTGTGATAGAATTAAAATATAATGTATTTTAGGATATTTTATTTTTAGACAAACGGTCAAGCTGTCATTTTTATTTAATTTTATGAGCATATTAGAATATAACTTTAAAAATGTATATCAAATTAATTATATTATTGACTTTCACAATATATTTCAATAGACTTGGCTGTACATTCAAAAAATCATTACCTTAGCTCAATTATAGCCACTAATTGGCTACATAAAATGCATATCAAAAGTTAAAGACATAAAAGATTTGAATAGAACTGTATGGTATTACTCTCGTAGTTATTGCTAAAGGACACTAAGGCTTCGTTTCTATTTTATGACCATTTTATGTTGTTTTATTATGTATATTTTGAAACCTTCAATAAATGTCATATATATATACATATATATATATAACATTTGTTGGTAAACACAGGTGACAGGGCACATAAACCAGGTATTCCCATACCAAGGCATTGAACTCCGCCACTTATTAAGTGGCAATCAATATGTAGTAATAACTGCAATCAAATCAGATCAATGAATAAAGAAATTATTAACGTTTTATAATGTTTCCAATAGCCTATAGCTTTATTAAAGGACTGTCCAATCCAAAAATGGTTTTATAAATTTCGACCAATAGTTCCTGAGATTAACGCGTTAATTAAAACAATAATAACTAGTAACCACATTGACTTCTGATTTTTCAGGTATCTTGTTTATAGGTATGTTTCCTGACTAGGCTTCCAGGTAAAAGCCTCTCCCTCGTACTAAATTGCGGACTATGTTTTATATATTTTCTTTTTTTTTGTAGCTTCACGCTTTATCCCGCATATTGCACGGTAGGCAGAGGGAAATGCAGGGACCTTATAACCTAGTGTTAAGACACTCCGTTGCTTAGTCCCTGCTTTTGCCGTCTCCGCTTTCCGCCTTTTTCGAAGCATTGTGTGTCGAGTGGCGGAACTCAACGCCGCGCTTTGCCTAGTTATCAGAGTGAAGAAAATGGAAATAGTAAAATCCATCTTCCCCGAGTGGGAATCGAACCCTCAAACCGTCGCGTTTTCAAGCAGACGCTTACGCCTCTGCGCCACTACGGAGTTTTATATATGATTTACATATTTTATGGTAAGTTAAGCATTATGATTCATTAACACCTACGAGTATTACAAATGACCCGTAATGCAAAGACAATCGATTAGGCTAGCTTTAAAGGAAATTATTTCTTTAACGGCTGTCATTTAACATGACATGTAGTTGACGTACGCCTTTATTACGTAGTTTGAGGCCGGCGAAGCATCACTAAGTATAGAATCCGCAGAATGTTAATAATAATGAATTTATTACTATGAATAAAATAAGCGCGGTGTTGACATTCGTCAATTAGTCAAAGTTTATATATATATATATATATATATATATATATATATATATATATATATATATATATATATATGTATGTATGTATATATATATATATATATATATATATATATATATATATATATATATATATATATATATATATATATATATATATATATACATACATAGGACAGTATAGTTTATATATACAACATATAAACGTTCGCAAAGTTGACATAGACCTTGTATCATCGTTTCGGCTCGACGCGCACCGTCGACTGCGTATGGGATTGTTATGTTTTTTCACTTAAACAAATACTTAGTAAGCCATGACTAGAAAAGAACTTCTTGATACTTCGATTGTCATAAGCATAGCTCTGCAAGGGATTATCTCTTATAAAAAACATATAAAGTTGAAAAAAAATGGCTGATATAAATTTGGTATATATTTTATGTGTATATATTTTACGTACATACGCTGTTGAAAAAAAATAAAATTCCTATAAAATATTCAAACGCAGGTAGAGTCATATATATTAAACAAAATTAGTGTAAATTTATTATTTCAATACAATTATGTCGTTTAGATAGTACTAGTCGAGCAAAGACCACTTTACTAATGTCTTTAAAATTATCAAATTATCTATACTTCTATACTATGAGTTGGTTTGCTTGGAATCGCTAACCTAATATAGGAACTACTGAATTGAATCGAATAATATATAATACGTTTCTTAAAAAAGACTATGAACTATCTATAAATAATTTTATTATACCGCTGTAATACACATTACTTAAGCTATATTCAAATTCTAGAATTATGAGCACTTTTATTTTATGTATTATTGTATATAGCAATAATAGCACAGATTATTAAAACATTTTCTTTTGTATATAAATATACTAACTTTTTATTTATAAAATCAATTTGACATTTACGTCAGTTAATTTGTTAAGATTTTAATATTTTTTAGGTGCATTTAGTTTTTGTAATAGGTATAATGTTTCATATTTGTATATATTTTTGTATGTTTATTTTTCGTTTTTATATAATTACTGGCGTGTGTCGTTTATTTTGTTATTTAAAGTGTATAGAAGTTATGTGTTACCTACGGTCGATCAAAACCGAAGTACCTAGCATTAATTTTCTCAAAAATAATATTCTTTTGATAGTATCAATACAGTTAAATATTATTTGTATATAGTTTATTTATGTGTCTATTGTTTTTTTAAAATAGAATCTCAAAGCATTGTCTGGGACTAAGGGACTTCAATATATCCCAGAACTATAAATAGATAAAACACTATTTTTAAAACGCAAATTACTTCCACTATCCTCGTTACATAGTTATTAAATCACGCATCACGCATGCATCACGCTTTATCCCACATATAGCAGGATAAGCAGGGGGAACCACAGGAACGTTGGGAACCTAGTGTTAAGACACTCTGTTCCCTGCTTTACGGCTTTTTTTTTGAGGCATTTCGTGCTGAGTGGTGGAACTCGCCACGTTTTTCCTAGTTGTGAAGAAAATGAAAATAGAAAAAATCCATCTTCCCCTCATGTGAATCGAACCTATAAACCGTCACATTCACAGGCAGACGCTACGCCTCTGCGCCATGACGGTCCTTATTTAATATTGTAATTTAATAATTATATTTTTCATTTATTCTAGACGATGTTGAAAATAGGCGGAGGCGCGGCGCTAATCGCGGCCATTGTGGCCGTGTTCGTAGTCGCCACTCAAGGAAGAGACCCCGACTTAGAGGCTTTGGAGCAAGAAGGTAGAGAATACATATTGCATTTGGACAAAATGGCTGGTCTTCGCAAGAACAGGGCGAGTCTTGCCGAATGGGCGTACACGTCTAACATAACAGAGGAGAATGAAGAGAAACGGGTATGTGAAATATTTTGTTAATAACAAGTAAAAAAAATAAACACGTCGTTGAGTTCCGCCAATCAGTTGGGTAGAAAGCGAAGTTTTTTAATACTAGATTCTGTGTGCATCGATTTGTGGGTTCGATTCCCATTTGAGAAGAATGAGCTATTTTTTATTTGCTCTGGTAACAAGGCCACGCGGGGCGTTGATTTCTGCCACATGCCTCGAAAGGCGGAAAGTAGACAACAGAGTGTCTTAACACTAGGTTCCAATAGTTCCTGCAGTTCCCTCTGCCTACCCTGCCATGTGCGGGATAAAGCGTGAAGCAAATAAAATAAATAAATAAAAAACAATATTTAATATGTAAATTTTTCAATTTGTGATTATTATTTTCAAGTTTCAGCTGTGCTCATATAATTACTCAAGCAATTAAAATAACACACCTAATACATAACTTAGATTATTGTAGAAATAAATTAATGTCTTAGTAATTTTAAGGAATAATGTTAAAAAGAAAATTATTTACTTATTATTTATATTTTATATGTATTTTAGAAGATACACTATTACTACACACATTTTATATACAAAAATAAATTATATACTTTTTAAAACCTCCATATCAAAAAATCTATATATACTTTTATAATCAAATGAAGCCAAATGTCGTAAACATATGGAAGTGAGAAGAGGCCAAGTGGCCATCATAGATTAACTAGACACTTGACGTCTTCAGTGATAAGCGAGTGATAAATTTCCCCGCTTATCTTTTACGTTTCTATTGAGAAACAGATGGCATGTTCGTAGCATGCCTTGCCTTGTATATGTTTTATGCTATTTTTTATCGTAAACGTTGGAGTACAGTAAATTTATTGGACATAATCCTATTGTTGTGAAGTGAAATCCTATTTATTTGAATACTTCATAGGTTTAAATGTTTATTTGATTTTGTTTATATACAATATGTCGTTGGATTCTGTCTCTTCTCTTATATGTGTACATATATACATATGATATATTTAAAGAATGGTGAAGTTACCCATATAATAACTTAAAGCTTTACCCTCTGTCTCACCTATAGTAGCTGGATAGGGTGAGGGAACTTAGTCCCAAGAAAAAAAAAACAAAATACGATAAATCTTTATTGTATTTCAAACAAAACTTAACTTTAAAAATTACAGAACGAGAGCAGCGATTTTAATCATGTTTTTTAGACTGTATACTTAAAATAGCTGTCACATTAATATGCATGTGTGTCTTATGTGTCTATGTGTGTGAGTCCGAACCTGCAGCTATGGCTCTTACAATCAGACTCTACAAAATTTGTACCATAAATAAATATATAAGTACTAAGTACGGTACAATTTATAATTTAAAGACAATATGTTAAAAAATGATGTTTCGCCATCATAGTGTATTATCATATTGCGATTGAAATTGGTAGATTGTACTCGATGGTAATTTGATAGCTAATAGACTATATAGTACAATTATCAAAATCATCCACTTATATTTTTAGTATAGGCCTATTTTTCATTAATTTGCTAAAATTATAGTAATTTTATTACCGCTTTAATTATATTACCGTTTAGTGGAGAATAATTTTTAAAGTGTTAATACACACTAGGGAGAGAAATAATAGTAAGTTCTTTGATTTTCGCGATTTTTATGCATTTTAAATAAAACAATTTAACCGGATTTATCGCGTATATTATCATTTTTTAGTGAAACCCGACGTTTCGAACACTTTGCAGTAGTCCGTGGTCACGGGTAGACTGAGGTGGCATTCGTCTGTCATTTGATACAATTATTATATCAAACTACCGCCAACGGTTCCTGAGTTGCCTCGCGTACTGCCCTGGATTCCTGCAGAATGAGCTGACTGTATCCTGCCCTCTGGTGTGGTGTGTTTGGGATTTTAAAATTTTTATAAGTGGATCCCAAGTGGTAGAAAGCTTCCAACCGTCTTCTCTATTGAAATTAGGATGTTTTTGTATTTCAATAGCCTCGCGGATCATTCTAGGAATATATTTATTTTCCCTAGCGAGTATATGAGGTTTATCAAACCTGATGTAATGGTTAGGCTTGTTCAAGGAGTGCTCACACACAGCTGACTTTAATACACGCCCATTCTTGATATCTGAGATGTGCTCTTTCACCCTAACACCGATGCTTCTCTTTGTTTGACCAATGTAAGATAAGCCACAGTCACAATCAAGTTTGTATACACCTGCACACTGCAAGGGAATATTACATTTAACTGGTCTCAAGAATTGGCTCACTTTTTTGTTAGGCTTAAAAATAGTTTTAATTGAAGCTCTTCTTAAGATGTTGCCGATCCTGTCTGTAACTCCCTTTACATATGGTAGGAGTGCTGGCTGTCTCTCTACTGTGGGTGGCTTGGTGGTCTTCTTACAACGCTGGCGGGGAACTGGTCTACCCGTGACCACGGACTACTGGAAAGTGTTCGAAACGTCGGGTTTCACTAAGAAATGATAATATACGCGATAAATCCGGTTAAATTGTTTTATTTAAAAGAGAAATAATACTTAAAGAAATCCATTTCTTTTCAAAATCATTTCAAAATTTCCATTTTTCCGGTACTCTATGTATAGTGTAGTGCGGAAAATCTTAACAGTCGTTTCCCTGTGTCAGACTTGCTGCATGTGATAATAAAGTGGGAAGAAAGCGAGAAATAGCTACTTATTGCTTATAATTTTTAATTGGCAATTATATATGTATATATGTATATATGCATATACTTTATCTAAATGACTTTTCTTATCATAATTTAATGTTTATTAGAAGGATTCAAAGAAATTTAGTGTGATTGTGTTTAATTAATATTTTGTTTTTGGTTGTACAAGTAATGAGATATGCAGCTGGCAATTAATTTGTATCAAATTTACTTTATTAAAAATCATTCGGGTTCTAGATATACGAAGTAATCTAAGTTCGTTTGAAATTAGTAGCGTTTTAATTTTGATTTAGTAATTTGTTTGATTGAAATTTTAGCGCAATTCATATTTACTTCAGATTAGCTAAATCTAAGGGCAGATGCTGATTATTAGAAAATTTATATACAACGACACACAGACATACATGTCATACATTAACATTGATAATAGCAGCTGCCTAGTTTGGCAACTGCTGGTGGTGCCTGGTGATTTTAGTTTATTCGGTGTTTTAAGTAATATTTTATAGAATTTATATTAAAATTTCCAGATACAAGTCCAGCTAGAACTATCAAAACAAGAAAAACAAGCATGGGAGGAGACGAAAATGTATAAATGGCAAGATTTTCAAGATTTTTCTTTGCGTCGAATGTTTAAGAAGTACAGCCAACTCGGCGTCTCGGCATTACCAGATGATAAATACAAACGGTTGATGCAATGCGTGTCCGGAATGGAGTCTAATTATGCTACGTCAAAAATTTGCGACTTCAAGAATGCTACTAAATGTGATCTGGCGCTTGAACCAGGTAAATTATTTTTTATATGAAAAATGTTCATAAAATATATTTTATCTGTTTTGTTTCTTAAATCAAATTAATGTTTAAATAATATGAGGACTGTGGTGGCGTAGCGTCTGCCTGTAAACGCGACGGTTTATAGGTTCGATTCCCACTACTAAATTTACGTATTTAGAGTTTTCATTTCCAACAAGGCAAAGCGCGGGGTTGAATTGAGCTACTTAAAACACAATATCCGAAAAGTTGATACAGTTTCTGCGATACCTTCTGTCTACGCTGGTATGTGCATATAAACCATAAACCAAAAAAAAATATAATAAATTTCATTGCATATTAACATAAACAATATAATAATAATACATGATACAACAATATTTTCATACCTATGTATGCAATATTTGTATAAACAAGGTATATTTTCTATTTTAAAGTTTGACATAAGTGTGACGTATACGGACATATATAGATAGGGGCGTATTGTTAATTTATTGTTTATGTTCCATACGTAAGAAGATTTATTAAAAATATATGAATTAAAAATTAATAATTGTGAATTGATGAATTAAAATTATTAAATGTAATTTCAGATATTACGGAAATATTTGCAAAAAGCCAGGACCCAGAAGAGCTAAAACACACGTGGTTAGAGTGGCACAAAGCTGCTGGAGCTAAAGCAAGAGAAAACTTCACTAAATACGTGGAGTTAGATAATGAAGCAGCTAAGCTTAATGGTAAAATTATAAAAAATAATTTTAAAATGTCAATTTGCCTTTTCATTTCCTAGCTCATCATGCCAGAAATCAGTGTTGAGATCAAATTTTACAAAGTCGCGCTATATATATATATATATATATATATATATATATATATATATATATATATATATATATATATATATATATATATATATATATATATATATATATATATATATATATATATATATATATATATATATATATATATATATATATATATATATATATATATATATATATATATATATATGTATATATATATATATATATATATATATATATATATATATATATATATATATATATATATATATATATATATATATATATATATATATATATATATATATATATATATATATATATATATATATATATATATATATATATATATATATATATATATATATATATATATATATATATATATATATATATATATATATATATATATATTTGAAAACATAGCCGTTGTTTCTTGTTGTACTACCACTACTGTAAACTAGCTCTGCTATTTACACACAAATAACAGGGTAGGCACATAGAAATTGCTTGCAGGGCATTTCATTATCAATCTTCACGTGAATTCTTCTACGTGAGTGTTTTGTTATTATTAAATTGAACTCAAATTTGAATTATTGTTTGTTGAGTGAGTTAAGATACCGCTCTTTAACCAGAATTGAGAAATAGGAATATTTTAAGCCCTAAAATAATACATAACCATCCCGTTTGCAGTCGGGCACCGTTTCCCGCCTGCATGTGATCAGTGTGGTTAAGTTTTAAAATATATGACTGGTAGAAGACTTACTCAATATGCAATATAATGTCATGAATGTATACTTATTATAACGTTTACGGTATATTTTGAGAATTAAATATTAAAAAAAATGGAGAAATATGTTACTAGTTTTAGTCTACATAAAAATATTATACTCTTTACAATGTAGCTCTATTTTAACCAGATTCACTTGGCAATCTTCTAAGGTGTCATCGAAGGTTTCCAATATTTTCCTATCATTTTTTAATGTTAACTAATATATAATTTTCAGGTTTCAAAGACGTAGCTGAATGGTGGCAATCTGAATATGAAGTGCCAGACTTTGAAGAGCAATTGGCAAAACTATGGGAGGATGTGAAGCCTTTGTACCAACAACTACACGCGTACGTAAGAAAGCGATTGAGAGACAAGTATGGCGAAAACGTGGTGTCAGCTAAAGGACCTATCCCTGCACATTTGTTAGGTAATCATATTTTTTTTGATGAATTGCTGTTTCAAACTGAACTTACAGTTAAGTTAATTATTCATCCAATGACCAAAAATTAGTAGAGGTCTTAGTAGTAAGCAATATGACGAAATTTTTCTGTGACAAGATGACAATTTTATGACAGAGTCGTATAAGGAGTGTACTTGTAATGTAACGTATGTAAGCTTTTGAGGGTGAATGGATGTTGAAATTTTCTAACTATGATAAAATATTGATCTCTCTATCTATTTATATGGTATTCAAAATGGATAGAACACAACAATATTATAACAGTGTGCAAATAAATTTATACGAAAATCCCCAACTTTGGTCGATCGAATTAGAATCTTCACAATTATAGTCAGACGCTGTCTCACTGGGCCATAGTGGCTTGATGGTAAGTTTAAAAAACGATTTAAAATATTTATTACAAAACTTCAGGTAACATGTGGGCACAAACGTGGAACAACATAGAATCCTTCACACGTCCATACCCCGACAAGCAAGAAATAGATATCACCAAAGCTATGAAAGAACAAAACTATACCGCATTAAAAATGTTCCAAATGTCTGATGAATTCTTCAGATCCCTCAACTTAACGGCAATGCCCGAAAAGTTCTGGCAAAATTCAATAATAGAGAAGCCTAGTGACAGGGAGATTGTTTGCCATGCGTCTGCTTGGGACTTCTATGATGGAGAGGACTTCAGGTAAGTGTAGTCCAGACGTATGTTGTAATTTTAGAAGTATCTTTTGCCCAAAATGCTTAGTAAATGATATGCTTAAACTTCTTACTAAGATTTTGTATAGGATATTTATAGTGCATATATAGTGAAATTTTAACAATTGCGATATTTGAGAGCTGCTACTTGAAATCTTTGCAATCCAAATAATATTTGTGCTGCATCGTTAGTTGCAGTTGAAATTGCTTCATACACCTAATTTCCAAACTTTTATTTATATGTCTGACATTTAAAGGATCAAGCAATGTACAACAATCGATTACGAGTATTTTCAAACGACGCACCACGAAATGGGTCATATACAGTACTTCTTACAATACAGAGATCAGCCTGTCGTGTTTCGAGATGGAGCAAATCCAGGTGAGGTTATACTGAAGCCGGGACTTACTCCCTTTTCACTTCCCACAGGATCAAGATGTGCACTACAGTGGACATGGAAAGGCTGAGGGTAGTACATCATGAAATGGGTCATGTCCAGTATTATTTGCAGTATCGAGATTTACCTATTATTTTTCGTGGTGGAGCGAATCCAGGTGATGTGTCTAAAATTGTTGGGGAACGTAACTGTTATTAATATTGTCTCATTAAATTTACATATCATTATTAACATTTTAAATAGAAATAAGTGCTCAATTAGATATAATCGTATAAAATTCTATAGATTTATAATTATTCATGTGTGGTTAATTATCATACAGTGGCTTAGTGTTGGTACTCATTAATCAACAAATATGTTTATTTGTCTTGACTTGAAAATAGTTTAATGTTTTTTAACTTTACAGTGTATCTCGTATTGTAGTAGGAAGTTGTATTGATATTGCAAATGTATCTTATCTTCATGCGTTCATCTTTCTTTCAAAAACTTATCTACGCATTTCACAATTATGGTTTTAAATTAGGAAAAACTTCACAGGGCCCGTTTCACCACCCTGTTGAGAAACATGTTCCTTATCTTGAAGATAAACAACAAAATTTTATTACAAAGGTCTCAGATAGAAATATCTAGAAGATACTATTAACTTCCAGATTACTATTTTATCAGTAGCCGTTGAAATTGGCCCTGAATGTCGTTTGTTTTATAGCATGTGTGAAAATGTCATAACATCTTCATGAATTCTTGAAAGTCGTAACAAAATTGTATTAACTTTTCATGTACATATACTGCCATTATTTTATATTAATTATTTGTTTTTCCTAAACATTTTAGGTTTCCATGAAGCTGTAGGTGACACTATCGCTTTATCAGTGTCATCACCGAAGCATTTGCGACGAGTCGGTCTCATCAGCGGCGACGCGGAAGATGAACAAACCGAAATTAATCAACTTTATAAAATGGTATGTTTTTATGTATCTTTTAAGCGATATTACATGTCGGTTGTTTATGTATTATGTTAACAGGAATATTTTTAAATTTATGTTTTGGTATAATGATTATATTAGAGTTTTTTTTTAATCTGTATCTTAAATTTTACGTTTCATACACAGAGTAGCTGGATTGTTGGTGGTTTAATTCTTATTCGTGGGATTAATTATATTAATAAAAAAGTTCTTATCTACTCCACAGGGTATCGACAAAATTGTGTTTCTACCATTCGCCTACACGCTTGACTTATTCCGCTATGGCGTGTTCCGCGGGACCACACAGCCAGACGACTACAATTGTATGTACTGGCATCTTAGGGAGCAATTGCAGGGTGTAGAGCCTCCTGCACCCAGAGATGAAAGAGATTTTGATGCTGCAGCTAAATATCATGTGGCAGCTGATGTAGAATATGCTAGGTGAGAGTGGGGATTGGGATTGGGAGTGGTTTCACTTGCTGATAGAAAATATGTTCCTTATCTGGCAGTTAAACAACAAATTGTCTTAGGCTCAGGTCTCAGATAGAAATATCTAGCAGATAAAGATATGTTCAAAGTATCAGCAATTACTTGACTACTAAAAGACAGACAGCATTAACTACCAGATTAACGAGAATAGATATTTCTTCGTTATATTTCCGTTACTTAATAATATCGATAACATAATATAAAGTAAAAAAAGATCTAAGAAAGCTTTTCTTAAAATAATTTAAATATATCAACAATATAATTTTCTACTTGACAATATATTTTTCTACTTGTAATTTCGTACATGAAGTCCTTATTTTCTAATCACATTATTATAATAATTTTCTGTATAATATATTCCAGATATTACGTATCGTTCATTGTCCAATTCCAATTCCATCGTGCACTTTGCGCTTTGGCTGGTGAATATGCGCCCAACGATCAGTCGAAGAAACTCGTCGACTGTGACATATACCAGAGTGCAATTGCTGGTAATGCTCTTAGGTAAGCAAAGGTTTTATTATTTTTACAATTACTGTTATAATGAGTATAATATTTTGATAATTATATTACTATTTAGATTAAATTTAAGCGTAAAGGTATCGATTGAATCTAATTAAGTGTTTATCGTGTTAGAGCGTGCATAAACGATTCAGTTTTATGTATGGGAATTCGTTTGAAAGATTATATGAAATTTTTCAGAATTGTATTTATATATTAGAATTAATAATGAAATATAACACTAAGTTAATTCGATTTGAAAAGAAGTTAGTTTATAAGGAATTTAAAGGCAAGAAGATACATACAGGTATGATGTTAGTAATCTGTTGATTTTTACAGGTATATCTACCTTTTCCATAATAATAATAAAACTATTATGTTTTCCATAGTAACATGCTAAAAATGGGTTCATCTCGTCCGTGGGCGGACGCGATGGAAGCGCTGACGGGTCAACGCGCGATGTCCGCGGACGGCCTTCTCGAATACTTCAAGCCTTTGCACGAGTGGCTGAAGGCGGAGAATCAAAGGACGGGAGAGTTTATCGGATGGGAGAGTAGTAATATACGTGAGTGTTTTGTTATTATTAAATTAGGTTAAGTAGGAAAACAGAGAGAAAAGAGAACCTAGTCCAAATCCTAGGATAATGGAGATAATTATTAATTTGCGAGACTCGCCATTTTGTTCGTTTTCTAACTATAGAATAGCATAATTATAAATTGTATAATATTATGTAATATACTTATATATTATAGTATGCTATATGTCGTTTGAACTCTACGGTGTACGGTGTACGGTGTACTACTTCTCTACTTCGGTGAATCTTATATCTTCTCTTTTATTCTCTATACTTATGCTAAAAATCCTTTTTTCCGTTTTTCAGAATATTGTAGTGCAGAACAAAAGGCAGCGCTAGAGGCGGCACAGAGCTCGTGACAGTACTTAGTAGGTTAATTGTAAACAGTATTCAATAAACGTTGTTTTGTAATTTATTGTTTTATTTGGCAAAAGGCCAAATTGTAGTGTATACTTTTATAATTAAAAAGTTAGTTTGGATAAAAGCTTTTTTAACAACAAAAGCTGCTGCTTAAAATTGAACACATACTATTTTGAGGCCTCTAGATATTTATATTTGGCCTTGGAAGGTGAAATTTAGTAATTTAGTAATTGTAAATATTTCAAGTAAGTAATTTGAGAGGGTTATCCCAGGTGGAAATCAAATCCACATGAGTTTTGTGAATAGATTTACTTTTTAAATACGTTATAGTTAAACGAGCGGCGAGAACATTTTAATTTTAATTTAAATAATAATAACTTTTCATCACTATCAGTTTCAAGCTGGTTTCACTCCACAAACTCAATGTTAAAAAAAATTAACAGACATTTTTTCCTATAATTTTTCCTATAATTTTTTATAAAAGGTCTTAAACTCATTAAATAAAAATAATAAATAAATATATTTATTACTTATATAGCAATAAATGTCCTGTAGGTACTTTTATATTTTAAATAAATGCAATTAAATAGGCCTTGGAAAAAATATTTTAGCACGAAGTAGCGTAGACATCTTTACAATATTTAAGATAACAATAATAAAAAATACAATATTTATTACGATTATCTTTATAGTTTATGTATATTGTTTTAAATTGTTATTTATTGTACTTTATAGAGAAGCCGTCGTGGCGCAGCGGCATCATACTGTAAAATCAACGATTGTGGGTTTGATACTTACACAAGATAATTTTTTTGGTAACAAAACATTGCACAGTGTTAATATCTCTAAATGAATCGAATGTTCAGAATATCTGAACATTAGGTTTATCCTATCCCTTTCACCTAATTTATTATATGTATTTAGGGCTAAAATTGTATAACGTACTTAGTCCGTTATACATACTATATAATGGACATAAGGTTCCCACGGGCTACTGAAGGTTTCCTCTGCCTACCTTGCTAAAGTGTGAGATAAAGCGTGAAGGTATAAAAAAAGTATTCACAATTTAATCATTTATAGTAGACGAATATAAGGATTTATGTTACATGACAAGCAACTATAGGTACACACGTCACTACTCCTTGATTTGAGAGTCACATGAAATCACCACACTTATTAAAAATATATGAATTACATAGAGATAAAATCTTAGAGAGGAAGAGTAGAAAAAATATGTAATCACTATTCTGGGCCCAGTGCGTTGTAGGAGGTGGCACAAAACAGTGAAAGTCAAATAATTTTATTCAAATTAAGAAGTTATTAGAAGTTAGTCATTTATTTAATTTACCATCAGTTCACTAAAGTTAATACTTCAGACTTAAGAAGGATCGGCGCAAGAAAACTCAGCGGTATTTTCTCTATTTTTTTATTATTTTAGTATATTGGATATTGCTTCATCATTCTTTAGAGACAGTCATTGCATATTAAGATATAACTTGACATCGTAACATTACTGTTAACCGATAAAGTCTAGATTATAACAAGTGTTATTGGTACTTATAAAATTTGAATTCTAGTTTACTTAGAAAATGTTAATATAAAAATTATACTTGATTTAATAGAATAGCTAAACGTATATCGAAATTTTTGTTTTAAATACATTTTACATATTTAATATTTCTTATATAAATTTGTAAATTATTTACACAGTACAATTATTTGTACACAAAAGATTGTAAAAGAGGAAAACAAACTGCGTGACTCGTTTACCTATAAAAATATATCGATACGAAATTAATATACTATAGATGTTAGAATAAACTATTTAAAAATAATGATATTAGACGCGAATAATTCGTTTAAATTGTTATATTTTAAAACAAAATATTTTTTTATTTGTTAATTCACTTTGCACACATAAAAAGTGCAGCAGTGGGTCTTGCCACCTAATGTTAATGTAGCGCCGAAGTGTTTTAACATTAAAAGTAGTAAAAAAAATAGAATGTAATTAAAATTATATTAATTTAATAATTTATAATTTGTAACAGGATTGTGCACTATAATTATTTTAAGATTATTGTTAAAATGTAATTTAAACTGACATTTGCATGCCATGAAAAGGCAGATTATGAATGCACTTGTAAAAAATTTTAACATCTCTGTAACCATGATCTTGCAAATAAAGTATTTTTTTTTTTTGATCATTACCCTCTCGTTAACTATGTGAGTGATACATAGCTTATAGCTTGAAGCTAGGAAATAAAAGAAACAAGACTTATTTCAATGGATGCTGGATTAAGTTTTGTGAAAGAGATCTTAAAAGATCAATTGAAGACAGATAAAAACATTGCCGGACGTCTTTATCGTTGAATAGATTGTAGTATAAAGCTACTATCACGTAGATATATCATGTAGTCGAGTGGCTACCTCGGTGTAGATTGTCGCGGAAGGAACTACTCTGTAAGTAAATATTGTTTATATGTATATGTTTATATTAACTCTACTAATTAGTACTAAGAGTGAGCAATTAGCAATTTTATATATTTAACTTACTTAAAAAGTTATTTTTCACTAAAGAAAGAAAAGTAAAGTTAATTCAAAAGTGGCTGTACTCGAACTTTTTAGATACCATCTCAGCATCTAAGCAGGTTCTTTGTAAGTTATATAGAAAATATTATATAATGCAATTTATTATTATAGTGGGCTAAAATTTATTTTTTGTCATACAAGATGATAATACAGGTCCAATATAGACGCAGACTTTAAGATCATGACATATTTACGAATTAAGCTTGGTATTGCTGTCCCATTGGGCGTAAAGTTAACACTGGATATCTTAAGGATTTGTTAGCAAATAGAATATTTCAAGCACTACTTATATTTATTATACCCATGCAGGTATTTTACTATACTAAAACGCTAAACTAAAAAAAATGGAGAAGCAAGAACCTCCTACGGAGAAGAAAACTCGCCGACGGTTAATGGTATTCTTAACCAACTTATTTTATTTGCTTGAATTTATAGTCGAGATTTATAATCGATACAAAGAATCTTCGACGAATGTTGTTGGATTTTGAACACCTGTATATGTATATATAGGCTGTTTAAAAACATATTTAAAAACATATTTTTGGTGTATATCAGTGTATTTGTATGTTTAATTAGTGTTTTGGTACGGCTGACCCGATTTTGATTAAATTTGTTTTGCTTACATTTTTGTAAGAACAATTTTAGGTGCTTTAGAGGGTTTTAGTTTTTGTTATTATTCTGGCTTAAAAGGACAAAGCCTTGAATATTTTCGTTGATATATGTTTGTATCGTCTGTTTTTTAAATTATGATTACTATTTAAAGAAAACATAGTATATTATGATAAGTTTATATATATGTGAAAGTGATAGTTTTTATTATCAATTATTAATAATTAATAATTATCTGGCAGCAAGCAAATCTATGTAAATTTAGACTTATTTTGACGTGCCTCGATTTTGTGACTGGATTTTTATTATACATATATAATATATTATTATGAAACTCATGCTAAAAATGTAAATCTTACATTTGTCATGGGTAACATTGGTCTTAGCATCGTCACATGACAAAAGGCTAAATTTTTACAAGCATGAAAGACAAGTTAACTAAGTTACTAATTCATTTACATATAAACAAACGGCACGCAGAAAATTTGAATCTTTGTAGAAATATACTTTAGTATGTCTCAAGAGTTTAAAGTGTTTAAGTCTAGTGAAAATGCCTTGTGGATATTTTTCTGAGACAGCCAAAAAAATATTATTTGTAAGTAAATTACAAAATTCAAGGATTGTTTTTATTAAGTATAGAAAACGTAAAATCTCATTTACTCCGATACTGTTTTCAATTTCTGAGTATCTTCTTTTAATGCTCCGCTAGAATGCTCCGCTTTCCTAAAATACCTCCCTCTCTACCAAGATATGTCAAAATTAGGTTTTGACTGAGCATAATTTTCGCAGTACAATGTCGGTCGCTTAAAAGCAAAAGAATTTAAGATGTATATATACTTTGATATTAGATTTTGAACACCTATATATGTACACAGGTATATAGACTAGAATTATGTATAGATTTATTTTATTTTATCTTTAGCATGACAAATACATTGCTTTAAATGAGAAAACCTCAATGAACTAATATTATTACTAAATTTAATATAATTAATTAAAATTGTCATGTCATGGACATGCCATATTGACGTATTAAAGTCCATTCCTACTTCGGTAAATATATAATTTCCATTCCTTCTCGCTCTCGGTATTAAGATATATTGTGTAGGTGAATTCCGTCAATTTCTGTACACATGCCATATACAGGATAAAATATGGAGCTGAAAGAAAAATTGTCTACCTTTCTAATATGATTATATGCTATTTTTAATATATCTCTTTATTTGTCATTATTTATTACTCTTAATGGATACACTAGATGACTCTTTCCGCTATCGCTGAACCATATTCACTATCACTGATTGGATGGAAGCGTCGTCTTTCAGAAATAAGTCCATTTTTTCATTTTAAATATTTCTTATTCTAGAATAGAGAGAGAGAGAGAGAGAAAATAGAGAGAGACGAAGAAACTAAACTAAAATGATATTATCTAAAAATAAAAAGATATTTATATGTGTGTATCTTTGTAACATTGAGATCAACAACATTACATACTGGTACTAAAATTAGATTTGTTTTACGATCATAAGTATAATAATTTGTTTTTAATAGTATTAGATTTTTGTAGCGTAGACAAAGATAGCCTTATATCCAGATTTTATATGGTTTCCACTTCAAATAAATAGTAATACAATGAAAATAATACATTCCCATAAAGAAAATCGAACCTACGAAATCGTCTGGTCTATACATACATCTACACAATATTATTATGCACTAATATATATTTTTATTATATCATATTTATTTATAACATATTGTATACATAATAATAATAATTGTAAACATATAACATTTTTATTGACAGGTCGCTTTATTCTTATCAGTGATATCAAAATGATTTTATGTTAGTCTCGAATGTCGTCAAACACCTGACTACAGTTTAATATCTTTATCAGATATGTCATTTACAATGATATATAAAAATAAATATCTTGTGCATAACATTAACTACATTCTATATGGATATTAAATTTGAGTTAGGATGGAGGAATTTTCATTACCATTTTCTTCGGTTTGGCAATTAGACAAAGCGCGGCATTGAATTTCGCCACTAGACAAGCAATCGGCGGTATCTCCAAAACGTCGGAAAGCGGGGAACGGAGTGTCTTAACTCTAGGTTCCTACGATTCTCTCCGTTACTAATTTTATTGCAATTAATTTTAGAAAATTTATAAGTGTGTATTGAGGACCGTCGTGGCGCAGAGATGCAGCGTCTACCTGTAAACACGACGGCTCGCGGGTTTGATTCTCACTCGGGGAAAATGGATTTTTTAATTTTCATTTTTTTCGCTCTGGCAATCTGCCTGCATCGCTTTGTACAGGATAAAGAGTAAAGACATAAAAAAATATCACTTATTAATGGCAATATTGTTGATGAACTACAGTTCTTTCCAAGTCATCATGATTTCTTGCTGCTACAATAAACAAGCGAACTTCAAACATTTGACCTATTGTAGTCTATTTACTCAAATACCTTGACACTGTTGAGCGTAGTTTTTATTCGTTAAGTGACTATTTATGGTCATGAACCAAAATGATCTCGTTCAGTTCAGTTGAGTCCAGTGCATTGTTTGTAAATAGGTAAAAAATATAGAAGCGTGACATGTTTTGTATTTTTTTTTATTTTGTACTGATTGGTCGGTTATTAGATATTAAATTTTGGACTGGACTTTAATTCATCTTCATTTGTTGACTACAATTTAGGAATTTAATCGATATATTTAGAAGAAAATGTTTTAATTAATATATTTTATTTTGTGGATTAGAAAAGATTTATTAAAATTAAAAAAGTGATTTTTTGTTACCATTCTAGGAATAATATAACCTTCAATTCAAAATTTAATTTATTTTTTATATAATTGTTAATTTCACCGTGTCGAAGTGAAGACATTTAATTAACTTAACCCGACTGGATATTCGTCAATCATCATTATTTGTGGAAGCGTTTTAATTTCAGACACTTAAAGAGACTAATCAATAAATAACTTTTGCTCTAGAGTTTTACTTTTGGTTTCGTTTCGAAGATTTAGAAAATGAGAATTGATTAAACAAATTCTGTATGTTTGCTAATTGAATTAGCTTGAAAAATGTTTACGCTCGCTTTTTGTTTTAAAAAATTTAGTCTTTTATCAAAAAAAGATTTCTAACTTTACCATCCCTAAAAGGCGTTAAGATAATAAAACAAGGTGGATGGGTGCAAGGAACCAACTATTTAAATATAATTATCAGATATACTATACATAGGATTTTCTATAAATAGTCTCTACTAATTAAATGTATGTATGTACCATATATATTAAACAAAAACATTTCACTGAATATTTTACCATGTAAATTTTCTAATTTCTGTACCAATTTATTACAGATGATGTTAAAAATCATCGTAGAGCTAGCCCTTGTAGGGGCTATAGCCTCAGTGTTTATAGTAGCTGCACAAGGACGTGCAGCAGAACGACAAGCGGAGGAGGCAGCTGGACGCGACTATATGAGGACATTGGATGAACTGACAAGCAAAGCGAAGAACAAACGGATGTTAGCGTCGTGGGACTATGAATCGAATATTACGACTTATAATGAGGAAAAACAGGTATTTTTTGTTTTGTGTATTAGTTGGGTACTGATTGGTTGGTGTGAATGTTGATATATCTTAAATATATTGTATTTTGAGGCCGTTGTTATTCAGAGACTGTGTCCGATTACAAATGCGAAAGTTGCAGGTTCAAACCCCATTTGAAGTAAATTATTTTAATTTCTCTCGATCTCCTAACATAATAAAGCTTGACGTTGACTTTTATCTGTCAAGATGTATAAAAATGTAACGACAATATTTTGTTTGACAATGTTTTAAATTCAGACATTTCAGTATAAATTATGTTTTCATATAAGTGACATAGTGTTATTATCGATATCAAAGTTCTTAAAGCTTTTTTCTTTATTTATATTACTTTTCCAATTTTAGCTACAAGTAGCGTTAGAAGTGGCAGAAGAAGAAAAAGAATATTGGAAGGAAACAATGACCTATTTATGGAATGAGTTCGAAGATCCAGATCTTAAGAGAATGTTCCAAAAGTACTCTCGGTTAGGAACTTCAGCTCTACCAGAAGATTTAAATCAGAGATTGATACAAGCAATCAACAACATGAAAGGGACGTACGCTAAAGCAACTATTTGTGATTACAACGATCGTTCCAAATGTGACTTACATGTGGAACCTGGTGTGTATTATTTTGTTCTCTTTTGTATCTTTATATCTTTTGCTTTATAAATATAAATCATTTAAGTAAATTGAAATTATAATGATAAAAATATATAGGGTAGATTCAGTTAGCTCTGGTACCCATTACAAATTGGCTTCGTTAGTCGAGAGGTCTAAGGCGCAGGTCTGCGGTGACCCTAGATGCACTGGTTGTGGGTTAAAACCCGCCTGTACCAGTTAAGAAGAGATGGTAACCATTGTAAGACAATAAAATGTCACTTTGTAACATGTCTCCTTTATTCTTTGGATCATTATCGGGTGCTATTAGCTAGAAAATTTGCTTTACACGTTTTCTAATATATATGTCGGCGTAAAGTACGAGTAAATAGGTTAAGAGTTCCATTTTAATAATTAAAACACAAACTGATATCAATTGGTTTGCTCTGTAGTTAATGTAGAACTTCAATAAAAACCCTGATTTTACACAATTCAATCGTTTTTATATGATCAAAAACAATGAAGCAAACTGACACCTTTTTCAATATTAAAAATGTAATAGCAGAAATCATTTTAGATTATTATACAAGGTTAAATATAAGTATTTTACAATTACAATCTACGTTTATACATAAATAGATGGCTTATAGATCATACCTTATTCATGCAGTAATCTCTTTAACTAGTAGTAAAATATCAAAGATATATACAAACTTTATAGATGTCACTAACGTATTCGCAACCAGCAATGATCCAGAGGAGCTCAAGTATACTTGGCTTGAATGGCACAAAGCGGCGGGTGCTCCGTCGAGAGGAAACTTCACTGAGTACGTCAATATGAATAATGAAGCTGCTAAATTAAATGGTAATAGTATGCTTCCTTACGTGTAGTTCTTTTAAAATTTTGTAATTTTTAATTATTTCTTTTGCAAAAATCTTTTGTCCGAATCTTATTATGGACCAAATGAAACCTAATCAAATTTTTTATCATAATTAATATGTATACAGTCTATTAGTAAGTATATTTTTTTATTTATACATTTTAGAACTTAAACGGTTACTTCAATTTTCGTGTGGTTTTCACTAATAACAACAATAGCTAATGCAAGAGGAACGTTTATATACAAATGATATAAATATTACATTAGCCTAAACTAAACGGATGAAACCGCAAGTTAAATGCTAATTTAAAAAATATATATACTTATTCAGGATATGATAACGTAGCCGAATGGTGGATAAGTGAGTACGAAGAAGATGACAGTGAGGAACAGTTTGCTGCACTATGGGAGCAAGTGAAACCATTGTATCAACACATACATGCATATGTCAGACGTCATCTGAGACTTAAATATGGAGAAGACGTAGTCTCCGCCAGAGGACCTATCCCAGCTCATTTGCTTGGTAAAAATGCTTATTAATTTTAAATTAAAACTTGGAGTACTTATTAAGTTGGCTTAATGCAATGTTTTTGTTAATTTTTAGTAAAATGCTTCTTAAACTATATTCTTAAGAATTAATATGATTTAATGTTAAAGTATTAGTCAAAATAAATCAATAAATTTAATTACAATTTTATTACATTGTATTCTTTATTCATATAATCATCAAATGGGCTATAGGTCTTTGGGTACAGTTGGTACACAGTGGTACAGTTTTTAACAGTTTTCCATCATTAATTATTTACATTTCTTTGCAAGGAGTAACCACTCAACAGGCAATGAGTCAAAACAGACCGAAAATATGCGCGTAGTGTCTTAAGGCTAATTCTACCTACCTTGCGATATGGGAGAAATAGCAAAAATTATTTTTTTACATTGTTTCAAGTTAGATAAATATTTCTTTATTAACAGGTAACATTTGGGCACAAACGTGGAATAATGTGGAGCAATTCACTCGTCCTTATCCCGAAAAACCTGAAGTTGATGTAACGGCAGCGCTCATAGCCCAGGTAATGAATTAATTATCTATACTAATAATATAAAGAGGTAAACTTTGTTTGGTTGTAATGAATAGTACTAGTAGTTGTACTTTTAAACTTCATTATCAAAAAATAGGGTTCCGTAAAATATTTGGCTTTTTCGGGAAGAAGCTGAAAAATCAACAAGAAAAGTTACTTATTTTGCGTACGCTGCCTAAACTATAAAAGATAGAACCATAAAATGTTTTAATTAATTGTAGATCTTATAAATATCTATAAAGATGTCCGCGACACGTAATTTTTTTGTCATCAAAAATCTTGATTTTTTTATTAACTCCTTTTAAACGCGTTTAATTTTACTCAAGCTAATAATAGTCCGGTCAATATAGACATTTGAAATAACAAAAATTCCCGGAAAGCCAAATATTGGTGAAGACCTATAGTTACTCGCGTTCTAGTACGAGGTGGACTTATTTTTGAAGTACTAGCCTGTTTATCTTCACGTTGTCTTTTCACTGCAGAAATTGAAGTTTTTCGAGTATATGATTTTCTGCAATCCACGTGTTTGTAACGGATTTTTGAGTTGTTAAATATTCAGTAAATTCATCACCTCTCGCGATACAAACCCCGATTAAATTTGGCATTCCACGATCAACCACAACTATTTTATCTTCAGTTAAAAGTTTATTGCAAAAAAAGCAAAACTGAAACATTTTAAGCTATAAAATAACACATATAACCAAAATGGTAGACGCTTATAATAAGTACGTATATTCACTTGAACTGAACCTTTAGCACAAAAAAAAAACAGGTATATGAATAAGTATTAGTACCTGTATTAAGTGCCTAATATGTATTGTAGGTATATACGTGGCTTACATGTGCATATCATGTATAATATGACTCTTAGAATCGCGACATCTCAGGAATGGTAACTGTTAGGAAAAAAATCATTGATGCCATTTTTGTAGATAATTTTAAGATCTACAACTTTGGTTTGAAGTTTTTATTGATAAAACTTACCATTTTTAAGCAAAATACAAATAGCCTCAAATTTGGAACTTTGACCTCGGATAACTTTTTAAGCACACATAGGATCGATCGGGACTTTTGAAACTTGATTCGTAATGGTAAACTATAGGTCTTCACCAATATTTGGCTTTCCGGGAGTTTTTGTTATTTTACCACTTTTTTTATGTCTAAATTGACCGGACTATAATGATTATTAAAATAAATTATTTCATCTCTAAATATAGTTTATTTATGTCACATCCCCCCCCCCCCCCCCCCCCCCCCCCCGCCCGGCGTCGGAACCGATTAGACGTGTTTAAGTGTGCTCTGTATTCAAAAATTGTTTTTATTGTTAAATCAGTATTTTATACAGTTAATTAATCACGAAAGTTGTTAATGTAACATCCTAAAAGTGAAAAATACCTCAAAATGCGTAAACTTTGTCTGGAATCAGCATAAAATTGATTTAGAACCTTATAAAACAGTGTCGGTTAAAAGTGCAAACGCAAGTGCAGTGACCTAGTGACCTTGTATATTACTTAGCGGTCACAAGCGCATTTCTCTATACAGAATAAATTACTAACAGGAACTTATTTCTCACTGTCTAATGCAAATAGATGCTGGCGTAGTGGTTCGCCGCTGCAACTTAAGAACGTAATCAGACGACAGTGCAAGAGTTCGATCCCCAGTGTAGTCGAAATACACTTTTGCTTTTATTTTGTTTTATTTTGCTTTTTCTTTTTGTTTTCTTCATTATCTCGGAGCCACCTCAAAGATACTAAAGATGTCTGAACCACTAAAGACACCTCCATCTATGTTTTATGGATCAGACTCGGCCTTAAATAAGTCATCCAATAATAATACAAATGAGAGTTTACTAAATGTCACGAAGCGTCACAAACGTACTTTTAATGAGTTTTCGGAAATCCCGTATCATTGTATGACCGAAATTAAAAAGATGTTTTCTGAGCTAATAGCGCAACAAGAGCAAAAATTCGAATCCTTAAATATAGACGTACATACCTTAATAAACCAAAATCAAGAGATACAAAAAACAGTTGAGTTTATGTCCGGTCAATATGATGATATCATCAAGAAAATTAATTTGTTGGAAGAGGAGAACAAGGAATATAGAAAACGAATAAAAGTTCTAGAAAATAGGATGGAGTCAATTGAAAGAAATACATGCAAATCTGCTATCGAAATACGAAATATACCTAAACAAGAGAACGAGAACAAACAAACAATAACTAATATAGTTAAAACCATCGGAACCACCCTAAATCTTGAAACACCAGTTCAAGATATGGAATTTAAAGACATCTATCGAACAAAATCAGATACTATTATAGTTGATTTCACAAGCATTGGAAAGAAAGAATCAATTATCCGAACATGAATTGCCTATCAATTCAACAAAACCAAACACTTAAATAAAGAGCAACAGCTGAACACTCAACACATCAATTTACCTGGTAAACCACGTACGGTGTACATTTCGGAGCTATTAACAAATAAAGCTAAACGTCTTTCATACGTCGCTAGAGACCTCGTGAAAAACAAAAAAATTGCCGCTACATGGACATCATTTGGCAAAGTATATATCAAGAAAGAGGAGGGTCAGTCACCGATACATATAGAAGATGAAGCCGACTTGCACAAGCTTGTCCTGTGACTAGTACATTTGTTATGCATGCTTATTTTATTATTTTTATTTTTTCATTATTTACTTTTTAGAATATTGTTGTTAATAAAAAATAACCCCCACCACAAATACACATCAACACACACAAAACTATTTAAAAATTCATTCATAACATACAACATTTTTCAAATATCTACATATTATACGATTGCAGTGCCTATCATACTCATAACTTATATTTCAGCTTATCCATTCATCACTAAGCCATGCTTTTTGTATCCCTTGCTTAAAATTCGGTAGTACAAGTGTCAAATCTATGTCTCAAAATCTTGATTCATTTTCAGTGTCTAAGGTAATTAAATGTGATATAGACAATGTTGATTCTTACATACATAGTAAAAGTACAAATTTAAAAATCATCTGCCAAAATATACGAAGTATAAGGTGTAATATAGTCAACTATAACGTTTTCATAGCTAGGTCTAAGATAGATTGGGATGTAATTATTTTAACTGAGTGCTGGCTCACTTCAACGCAATATGTTCCAGATCTCCACCAATACAATAGCTTTTCTACTACCTCGCATAAAACTCAAAACGAAGGCGTTGTAATATATTATAAAGTAGGTTGTAAAGTTATGGCGGAGGAACCACATCTAGATGATGCCAATTGTCTGTTACTAAAATTAAATGCAAATACCTGTATAATTGGTATATACCGTCCCCCGAGCCAACACAACACAAATAATTTTATTACGTCTTTAAATAGGCTTCTTGAAAAATTATCGAATTATAAAAATATTATCATTTGTGGAGACATAAATATCGATATAACAGAAAATACTTCCGACAGTCGGTCTCATGAATATTTGAATATGTTAGCTGGACACTGTTTTTTACCTGGTTATGACATCCCTACTCATGGGCACACTTGTCTGGATCATATTATGATAAAATCTAAATATGTGGCTAACTGTTTTGTCTTTGAATCAACTGTCACTGATCATGAAAGCGTCGCTGTCGTTATTGACTTAAAGTCTAAGATTGATTACTCTTCCCACACAGTAAGACGCATTAATTATGAAGCTTTGGATACTGCTATAAATAATTTGAACTACAATCATATACTAAAAAGTAATGATGCCAACGCGGCTACTAATCTCCTGATCTCATTAATTACTAACGCGATTACAGAGAATACAAAAATTATTAAAGTATCTAATAGGAAAAGAACATCTAAGCCATGGATTACTGAAGGTATTTTACGTTGTATGAAGAATAGAGACAACCTTTATAAAAAGCTTAAAAAAAAACAGACGACGATGCCCTCAAAATTACATATAAACGCTACAGAAACTTTTGTAATACATTAATTAAAAAACAGAAAAGAATTCACGACAAGCAAGAAATAGAAAGAGCAAAACAGAATAACAAAAGACTATGGGATGTTTTAAAAAATATTTGTTTTCCTTCGAAGTCCACAGACTATTCTATACACCTTATGGCGACTGATAATCCAAAACTCAGCGTGAATGAAGTAAATAGGTATTTTGCCACAGTAGGAGAAAAACTAGCTTGTGAAATTAACACTACCTTCGGCAACCATGAAAACAGTTCACTCTTATAATCATATGGAGTACCTCTGGATTCACTCGTTATGCTACCTACTGACGAAACTGAAGTTAGACATCTGGTCTTAGGAATGCGAGACAATGTTTCAACAGGAGTGGATCAAATAACAAGCGAAATCGTAAAACGCTACATTCACAAACTTGTTCCACCTTTAACACACGTCTGTAATCTCGCCATCTCTACAGGTGTCTTTCCTCAAGCCTTTAAAATTGCACTTGTAAGACCAATTTACAAAAGCGGTGACAAAGAGTGTGTAAATAATTATAGGCCAATATCTCTTCCGCCAATTATGTCCAAAATTCTAGAACGTATCATGAACAAACGCCTCATTAACTTCTTAGAGAATAATAAAATTCTCTCACCATCTCAATTTGGCTTTAGAACTGGAAAGTCAACAGGTGAAGCTGTTCACGAACTCACAGACCTAATTGTGAAAGGCCTCGATGATAAGTGGAAGTGTCTTACTATATTTATTGATTTAGCGAAGGCATTTGACACAGTATCAATCCCATTGCTTTTATGTAAATTGGAACAGATTGGCGTAAGAGGTATGCCATTAAAGTTATTTTCAGATTATCTAAAAAAAAGGAAACAAAAGGTTAGAATAGGTAACTGGATAAGCAATGAACTTCCAATTCAATACGGTGTACCGCAGGGTAGTATATTGGGTCCTACGCTCTTCCTGATCTACATAAATGATCTTTGCCGTTTCCAGCTCCATAATGGCTCTATATTCTCCTTTGCCGATGACACAGCTCTCTTCTTCAGAGAAAAAACATGGGAAGAAACCTTCTATAGTGCGCAGAATGGTTTTAATGAAGTCTGTCATTGATTAAGATATAACAAACTGACCCTTAATGTTAATAAAACCAAGTACGTTGCTTTTGCTCCAAAAAGAAACTTACTGCCTCCAACTACGTTATCTATTACTGCCCATTCATGTAATATACTAGCAAAAACATCAGTAACTTGTTCCTGCTCATCTCTTGAACGAAGTGAAATTATAAGATATCTGGGGGTAATTGTAGATCAAACTCTTACATTCAAGCCTCACGTTGAAACGCTCGTAACCAGACTTCGGAAATTAATATATATTTTCAAAAATTTAAAGCACGTAGCAGATCGACGTACAATCAAAACTGTGTATTATGCTGTAGCCCATTCTTTAATAAGATACTGCATTACATCGTGGGGTGGCGCAGCTAAAAGTCACCTTATTGACGCAGAAAGAGCGCAAAGATGTCTTTTAAAGGTTGCTGCTGGACTTCCTTTTCTTTTTCCAACAAAACAATTATACAAAACCTGGGATATTTTAACTATTAGACAAACTTTTGTACTGAACATGATTCTTAAAAAACATTCACAAATAGTTTATCAACCAATTTTAGAAAAGGATAAACGTAGAAAAGGCAATGTCTGTCAAACTGAAACCTTCCACTTAAAGCTTTCAAATAGATTTTATTGCTTTCTGGGTAGTATTCTTTATAATAAATTAAACAAAGATTTACGAATATATTCACTAAATAAATCGGCTTGCAAACAAAAAGTAGATGAATGGCTAAAAACATTGGACTATGAAGATACCGAAAATCTCTTAATTTTTAATTTATAACCCTATTCTTCAACAGTGAAGAACTATCACACTAATTGTACCACTTATCACTAGTAGGCACACACATAATATACACACGTTCTCACACACACACACACACACACACACACACACGCACACATACACACACAAACACACACACACACACATACTCTGACACACACAAACAATCTCTCCAACATATATACAACAGTTTAAAGTAATGAGCTCACTTTGTTAATAAGGCGGTGTTGGGGACCTGGAGACCTGTAATACAGGTATTCTTATACCCATCACGGGCTCCAGTCTCTCACAAATGTCTATCTATGTAAGATGTCTATTGTGTATCGATGTAAGATGTCTATTGTCTATTGTGTATCAAGTATTTTGTGAAGAGAGAGAATAAATAACTTATTATTATTATATTTGGTCTTTGAATAATTAAAATTGGACACTTTGTTTCGAAGTTATGGTGTAACAAAATATTACGATTTCTATTGAAACACACACAAAGAAAGTCAGCCTGCGATGATGACTGTCGTCGTTGATGTTAGTGTCGATGTCTTTAAATTGACTTAGGAATAATTTTGCTAAACGCAGCTAAGCTGGTTAGCTTAACTTAATTAAATAGGCTGGCTAGCCTAAAAAACCTGACATATTTTCAGAACTATACACCACTGAAGATGTTTCAAACAGCTGAAGACTTTTTTAAATCACTAAACTTAAGTGGCATGCCTGATTTGTTTTGGGAACGCTCTATTATTGAGAAACCTAATGACTGGCAGAGATATGGTATGCCACGCTTCAGCATGGGATTTCTTCGACGGAGAAGATTTTAGGTTTGTATAACATTCACATAGTATGAAACATAATCACTTCTCATTTTTGTAAGCTTAGATATTTTAATACAGTTTTCAGTAATAGATAGAGGCATATGTATAACTTTATGTATAGATATTTCAATTCTATAAAAGAAACAACTAGGCATAATAAAGTTTGAATCAGTGACTACTTGTAATATTTCTTATAAAACATTGTCGAATAGTATATGAATTATGATTTTTCAGAATCAAACAGTGTACAACAATCACGAACGCCTTCTTTAAAACAACTCACCACGAAATGGGCCATATTCAATATTATCTACAGTACAAAGACTTGCCTGTTGTGTACAGAGAAGGAGCTAACCCAGGTCATACTTTAACCTACTTATTTTTAATTTTGTTGTATCATTTCTTGACGAAAAATATAAATTTAACTTACTTTGCACTCACATAATTTTTATTATTTGAACCTGTACTTCTTTAGATTAGCGCTTTCATCGAAATAAGTTCTTCTGATTATAATTTTGTAAATAGCAAAATAACGTTATGCAGGATTCCATGAAGCTGTTGGTGATGTAGTAGCTTTGTCAGTCGCAACTCCTAAGCATTTGAGAGTTTTGGGCTTACTAGAGGATGGTCCAGATGATCTGGAGTCCAATATCAACCAATTATACAAAATGGTAAGCGACGGGTAATATTGATTTATATGGATAATACAGAATAAGTACTCTTTCACTACACTCCATACCTCCATACCTGAATAAAAAATTGTAAAATGTTAACAAATTGATCTGTTATTAAAATTTCTATTATTTTGATTAAATAGAAAAAAATCGTTGCAATTAGTGTAATATTAAGAATAACTTATTATAATATATTTATATATATCATATATGCTTTATATATATCATTATTTTTATACAGCCAATTTTTTTTTTTCAGATTTTAGACAAAATAGTGTTCCTACCGTTTGCCTATCTCCTAGATCTGTATAGATACAGCGTGTTCCGTGGTATTACCACTGAAAAGAATTATAATTGTCATTTCTGGCAACTACGAGAGGAGTTCCAGGGTATGGAGCCTCCTGCGCCCAGGAGTGAAGAGGACTTTGATCCTGCTGCCAAGTATCATATATCAGCTGATGTTGAATATATGAGGTATATATGTTTGCTTTTATTTTACATACATATATTTTACTTTACATACATACATACATACTGTTAAAACACTCCGTTCCCCGCGTTACGTCTCTTTTGAGGCATTGCGTACTGAGTGGCGGAACTCAACGCAGCGATGTGCTTAGCTGCCAGCGCGAAGAAAATGGAAATGATAAAATCCATCTTCTCGAATAGGAATCGAATCTACAAATTGTCACGTTAACATAACACCGTGTGTATGAGCCACGACGGTCCTCATTTATTTTATCTTCATAAAATATCGAATGATTTGAATAAAAGTATAAAACATACTTTTTTATTTAAATATAAGCCTTAAATTATTTCTTTTCCAGATACTACATTTCATATATAATACAATTCCAATTCCAACGTTCACTTTGTCAAATCGCCGGTGAATACGTACCAGGAGATGACAGCAAGTTGTTATCTAATTGTGACATTTACAAGAGTACTGCTGCTGGTAACGCCTTTGGGTGAGTTTAATTTTGTTTTTTTTTTTTATATATTGTGAGATGGTAAACGAGCAGAAGGGCCGCCTGATGTTAATTGGACACCCTCGCCCATAGACGTCCACAACCCGGGAGTTACTTATGGGTTGCCGGAATTCTCACTCACCTGACGAAACACAGCAGCATTGACATGCTGTAATTTCACGATGATATCCTGTACAAGCGTGGCAATTACCCAGTGCAAGCTCCTTTTTGGGCTACTGTTGTTGGTGTAGCTTGGCTCTACCATTTTAAAGAACTACAAATAAAGAATATAAGATAGAGAAAAAGAGAGAGAGAGAGGTATAAGGAGAGTGAGTGAGTGAGCGAGACATTCGTATTCTTTATTTAAATTAGTAAGTTTTATTTGTCAAAGGCTAAATAGTCTTGCAAATGTAACAAACTGTTAAGAGGTGTGGAATATGCGTTACCATAGCAACGTGCGTGTTTTCATTTTTTTTCTAATGCATTTTTTAAAAATATATTATCTTTCACTAAGGTAAGGTATGCCAAATTGCTTTATCCATACATTTTTACTTAAAAGGAGTCCATATTTTTCATTCAAACAAATATGTATATTTTTAAAGCACATATTAATATGTGATACACACAATAATATATATTATTTGTCTCAAGATGAAAAAGAATCGATAATTTACGATATTTTTTACAACAAAGTTGTGAAAAATTATATAAAAATAATAAATAAAAACAGCAAAAATATATAAAAACATAGCATCACGTGGATTTACGTAAGAATAAAGAAAATACATTTTAAGATCAATCATGACAATTAACGAAATCATAATGAAATCAAAGTAAAACCCAAAAACTATGACAAAAAGTAACTAACTAAGCAAAGTTACAAAAACAAATGATAAAGAAATGCAAATAAATAAAATATATGTGAGTATTGAGGACCGTCGTGGCGCAGAGGTGTAAGCGACTGCCTGTAAACGCGACGGTTTCTGGGTTCGATTCCTACTCGGGGAAGATGGAATTTTCTACTTCCATTTTCTACGCTCTGGCTACTAGGCAAAGCGCGGCGTTGAGTTCCGCGACTCAACACGCAATGCCTCGAAAAAGGCGGAAAGCGGGGACGGAAAAAAACAGGGACTAAGCAACGGAGTGTTTTAACACTAGGTTCGTATGGTTCCTGCAGTTCTGCCTACCCTGCCATGTGCGGGATAAAGCGTGAAGCTGTAAAAAATATGTGTATAACTTAACTCTATTTTTTTAATATATTTATAGTGAAATGCTTCGCCTCGGTTCGTCGAAGCCATGGCAGGACGCAATGGAGGCGTTAACTGGACAGCGCAGAATGGACGCTAGTGGGGTGTTGGAATACTTCGCACCTCTCTACGACTGGCTCAAGAAAGAGAATGAACGTACTGGAGAGTATATTGGATGGGAACCTAGTACCGTTCGTAAGTATACCTACTTACTAATTAAGAAAAAAAAAACTATATTATTATTATTTGTATACGAAACTTTTTAGCTTTTATGCAGCAGAGTAAGCAAAGAGAACTTTGTGTTAAGACACTCAGTTCTCTGCTTTCCGCATTAAGACATCGCATATTATTAACCGAAAGGAATCGGTACTGTGCGTTTTTTGTTATCAGAGCGAGAAATAAATATAATTCGTTTCTCTAAATCTAACCTACTAGTCAAGTGGCAGTAGTCAGGGATTATGTTATTGTGTCACGACGGCGTTAAAATTTTTTTGATGGAAATGAATGCTTAGCTAATATAGGTTTTGAACTCCAATCCAACTCTGAGATTTTGAAATCCATCCATTATTACATTATTCTACTTTAAATTTATTAAATGCATATGATGTAAAATTTCAATTAAAATTTAAATATTTACAATAAATTATTTTTTTTTTTTATTTTTAGCTTCACGCTTTTTATCCCGCACAAGGCAGGGTAGGCAGAGGGAACTGCAGGGACCGTGGGAACCTAGTGTTAAGACACTCCGTTGCTTAGTCCCTACTTTCTCCGTCCCCGCTTTCCGCCGTTTTCGAGGCATTGCGTGTTGAGTGGCGGAACGCAACGGCGGGCTTTGCCTAGTTTACCAGAGCGAAGAAAATGGAAATAGAAAAATCCATCTTCCTCGACTGGGGATCGAACCCAGTAACCGTCGCGTTACAGACGTTGCGCCTCTGCGCCACGACGGTCCTCAATAAATTAATATATTTATAATTAATTCAAATGAACATTCTCGTAACAAAGATAAAAACAATATGATGATGATTTCTAAAAAAGTCGTGAGCCATTTCGTTAACAGAGTGTCCTAACACTAAGTGTATTATAACTTTACTATTATATCCTTTTTATAATAAGTTAATATATCAAATTTTGTTTGTTTCTGTATAGAATATTGTACACCGGAACAAAAGAGTGCTATGAAAAGTTCAGAGTTCCTGAAGAGGTTGAAAAAACGTGTCGGCCAGTAAAATTAATTTGATTGTTGATTTGTTGTAAATAAAATATTTATTTATATATTTTTGACCTTTATTTTTATTAAATAAATACTTATACTATATAAGTATTTATTTATATAAAGCCACATTATATTATCACTATTTGTATAAAGCCACATTATATGACTTTCTTCTACTGCCAGTATCCTATTTATCATAACGTAATGGATGTCAATATATATCTTAGCTCTAAAATTCCAATTGCCACCACTGAAGGCTCAAGGACTGAGAATGTTACGATTACTTTTAAGACATTAAATAACAGAGAAACAATTCTTAATATATACAGTAATGCTTATAATAAAAATGTTTTAGTTACACTACTTGCTCCTTGATTATTTGTATCTAAAACGATCAGAAAGTGTAAAACGCTTTACTAAAGATTTTTTTCTGATTTCACTTGTTATGTAAAATATACAAAATATAAACTATTACATGGCCAAATAGAATAAATGATAAACACGTAATTGTATTATGATCCAAAACAATTCGTCGATGCTGGGTCAGGGCAGCCATTGTGGGACTTCCTTCCATTGAAATCTGTTTTATGACGGTCGTTTAGGATTTGTAGCTGATTTTCAGCACTTATATACATTATGTTATTTTTTTTACAATCATATTTATGTCGATGATTTATACATAATATATTTTTTATAAAAATATCACTTATTAATGTAATTATCAAAACTATTAGTGCCGTATTTGATATATAATATTAAAGCTAATTGTGTTGGTTAAGTTTTATATGTTTGAAATGTTACGTTCCTAAACGTAACATTCCGCCAAAAAAGGTTTAGATGTTACCTGTCAAGTTGATGTCAATTAGAATAGGAATACGATATAAGTTGATTGTTGGTCTCAAATAAAAAGTAATTAAATAAATTAATTCAGTTTATTATTTAAATAACACATGGTGTCAGGTGAAAAAAGAAACAAGGATGGACTTTAAAGCACCACAAGAATTACTGCTCACAGGAGATTTGGCAGACAATTGGACCTCATTTAAGCAATCGTTTGATATATTTTTAATAGCTAATGAGTATGAGAAGAAAGAAGATAAGGTTAAAGTGGCGATGTTTTTGAATTGCATTGGGCAGGAGGTAGTAAAAATATATAATTCGTTTGTTTTTAATAAAAAAGATAACCTCACTTTGGAACACGTGGTCTTGAAATTCGACGAATACTTTTTGCCAAGAAAAAACATAATCTTTCATCGATATAAATTTTTTAAAAGAGTACAAGAAGAAGGAGAATCTTGCGATAAATTTGTAACCGAGTTAAAATTGCTGGCGGCTAAGTGTGAATTTGTTAAAATCTTAAGGAAAGGGATGTGTTGGTTAAGTTTTATATGTTTGAAATGTTACGTTCCTAAACGTAACATTCCGCCAAAAAAGGTTTAGATGTTACCTGTCAAGTTGATGTCAATTAGAATAGGAATACGATATAAGTTGATTGTTGGTCTCAAATAAAAAGTAATTAAATAAATTAATTCAGTTTATTATTTAAATAACACACTAATGTCTAAATCCTTTTGGGAGAAAGTCTTGTCGATATAAAATGGGCTTAAAATCATCGTTTTTACAGTAACAGACTGTCCAACTGACGGTTGTGAAATTTCTTTCAGTTTCTGTAAATGTACAAAGCTAGGAGGTAAGGATATTACCTCGATCTTAATTTAAAGCACAGTATTAACTAGTTTGTGTTTTTTTTTTCAAATAAAGTAAAAAATTAAATTATAGCTTCAAAATAAAAAAAACACCATTTGTCAAGTATGACGCAAACGTACATTATCCTGTCAGAGCTGCAAAGAAATATATCTCTTTCTAATTCGGTTATTAATTTTGAATGAAAGTTGACAGATTGACAACGTTTATTAGTATTTTTCTAGTACGAGATTTTACGTCATTCGTATGTTGTCGACAAAGGCTTGATACTCTGTATATTTAAAAATATACCTATGTGTGTTAATATATAATATTTATGTAATAAAAGTTAAAATGAGTTAATATAGCGATGAGACACTATGGTTAACTTTTTGTGCATTTATTGGCTAGCTAGTTAAGACTTTCTTTTTTTCTATAAAAATACGGAAACTTCACTAATTTGATGAAATACACTATGACATGTAGCATAGTTTATTTCATCAAATTAGTGAAGTTAAAATATTTTTGAATATTTACACTCAGTTTACTATACAAGTACTTACGCCATATATTAAAACTTCTGGGAAAACGGACAATAGAACAAACGAAGTTCAATAATCTTTATAAATAATTGAAAATCCGTGAGAGAAAACCTCTTAATTTAGAAGACTACGAATTATTGTGGTTTAGTGTTACAGTGCCTGAATGTGAACAAGATGACTGTAGGTTCAGTACCCTTCTTAGAATAGACAAAGTGAAATGTTGAGTTAAACGTTTCGACAAACAACACTGAAGAGATGGAAATATTATTGTATTACTACCTCGAATGAAAATCGACCTAACAAACATAATATGTGCACTAAGGCACTAGTACACTATATCATGATAGTGATAGTGACCAAATTACCCTATCATACCATATTTTGTATAATGATATGATATCTATGCATTATGCGCATTACCCTCATGGGTAACGAGTCAAGGCTGAATGCTCTGTTCATACTAATCTTAGTTGTACGTCACAAGATCTACCATTATTTATATTTATTATATATGTATATGTATATGTTATGGAAAAGATTGCTTACTCAGATTACCATGGATAAGAAAAATGGTGTCAAGTTATCGCTTCTACGACGAAAAACACGAGTTAAATTAGGAGTTAAACTAAAAATTAAAAATGTATAGATTAAATTTTATCTCAATCTTAAACGCCTATGAATAAAGGTTGTGCAAAACTATTATTAGAAATATTTTTTCACAAATAAGTACAATACAGTTTTTAATTTACTGATAAATGTAGAGCTATATATAATTTTTATATTATAATATTATATAATAATATGGTATGACTAATTCTACGTGATTCATTCTGCTATATAGATATATACATACCTATATTTTAGCATCCATTATATAGCACAGTGAACAAAGGAAACCTAATGTCAAGACTCTCTGTTGGCCGCTTTCCTCCTTATGAGACTACATATTTTATTATTTATTTTCAAGTTACCCCATCTATTGAATCCATATAGTACAGTTTCTGTTATAACTTCCCATTCGAATCGTTTGTCCTGAATTAAAAGAAGAAAGAGAAATGCTCTAAAGAAACATACTATAAACTAAAAGTTCTATATTAAGAAACTATAATAGAAACTTATATAGTTTTTATTTCCATAGCCCTGTATTTAATACATTTAATACGTAATTTTAGTTACATAATAAACACACACCTTGTAATTAACTCTACGTTCCCACGATGTACTGGTACAATAGGAAAATTATGTGTTTATCATATGACGGAGTTACGCGTGGTCTCGAAGCATTGGCGATGCAATTGCGAAGAAAAATTAAAGACAGCATATATATTTGAAATTAATAAGAAATATTTCTTCTATATCTATAAGTATTTTTGGATAAACAAATAAATAATTGTAAAATTCTATGACAATATTAAAAAATATATACTTAGTTCCTTGCACCGGTTCTTTTAACTTCTGAGGCATTAATTTTAGTGAATCGATGGTATGCTTTTGATGTCAAAAAATGCATTTTAAATTCTTATTTTCAATAAAGAGAAAGCAGAAAATTGTACTGCTATAATTATTTACACCAGCGCGGCAATTTGTCGTATTATTGGTTGTAGGCTTAAACCCCATTGAGAGAATGCCTGCCTTAAGTAATACTAAAAAGCGGTGTTGAGTTCCGTTATCAAGTAAGTAATGTCTAGAATTTTATTTCAACAAAAGACGAGAACAGAGTGTATTGACAGTATCTTAACGTATACTTCTAAATGTAAGATAAAAATAATAGTAATGTCAAATATATTAAAATATAAAATATTCGTAATGGAAATATAACTAAAAAAATGCTATAGCTAGACTAGAATTAGAACATGCAACTGAGCAGTAAATTATAACAGGGTTACGATAACCAACAGTGTTTCGTCCTTCACTTTGTCCTTTTACACTATGCTTTAATAGCACAGTAGAAGTTTATGTGTAGTATTACATATTTTTATGACTTCAAAATATTAATCCACATTAAGAATAGAAAAATTGTAAAAACATCTACATATGAAATTAGAGGAATTTGAGCCCGCGCCTTATGAAAACTGTTCAAGACGTATACAAGATACGTTCAAAGTAATAATTAAAAAAATCTTTTATTTCATTTGGTTAAACTAAAGGCAGCGTTGAGTTACACTTTGTAACAGGAGTTGGGCATAACATCAAAAGTAGAATAATATATTACTTATAGACAGGTAGTTACTAGAAAAATTGTATCCTATGATTTGCGATAAGAGTCTATTCGTCATAAGAGGGGCTTTACAAAGAAAGCGATAACAAAGCGAAAGTGGAGCGATATCGTGACGAAATAGGGCGTGAACTGTAAAGGAAGTACTGCACTAAAATCTTTTTAGATTTTTTAAAGACATTACGAAACTATGAATTGTTTGTTAACTACTGTTACTACTAATGTTTTGAGTACTTTAGTATGACAAGTATTTAGGTTCATTTGCATTCCCGTGTTTTTATGTGTTTAATGGTGGTACTCAACACCGCAATTCTTCTTTATTTCTATAGTGAGATAACTAAATTCTACCAAGTGGAAATCAAACCCACAACTAGCGCTAATACGGGGACGGAGATAGCAGGGACTAAGCAACGGAGTGTCTTAACACTAAGTTCGTATGGTTCGTGCAGTTCTCTCTGCCTACGCTGCCATGTGCGGGATAAAGCGTGAAAGTAAAAAAAATCATCATGCGAAATACGCTGCACCATTACAACCTCTACTTAAACATATGTACAACAAGTATAAGTCTATAGATTTTATAAAAATATACGTACAAAAGTTTATTAGGTGAACATTTTTGCAGATGTCTGATTACGCTTATTATTTTAAGCATAGAACTTAGCATTATATTATTATATATTTGTTATTCTATTTGTTGAGACCAAAGAAGTTTTAGTACTTATCTCGCTTCGACAAAACTAAGTACAGCGGCGGTGAGTAGAGACTCACCGTCTCTCTTCTCGCAGTGAACGAAAAGTGGGTGAAAAATGAGGAACAAAGTGATAAGGAACAAAGCTTCTTGTACGGAAACGAAGACGGCAATATTATAGGACTTGGAATCCAGCTTCTTTAGATTGTAAAAAAGATGATTTTTTTTTTAAATTTAGATTATAATGAAAAATCTCTACAATTACGATATTTGACCTTACACATGATATATAGAAGTCATAAAAGTTGACACTAATTGTAAAACGGTGTAATGACGAAAACCACGCCTGTTGTGTTCTTTGCATAATCATTGCGCTTTCCTTTAAGCTGAGTATTTTCCCGACAAGTTGTTTATATATGTATTTGGTAATACAAAAATTAGATATATATCTCTTTATATTTCTCTTCTCTTCTCTATATATACTTTAAGGCTTCGTATATATCGAGATCCTGTTGATTTAAGAATTGAAAATATTATTTTTTCCCTACATATTATTGAACCTGGTAAACCTGTCGTTTACAGTTTGAAATTGTTCTGAATCAGTTGTCTACAACTAGACTCAATTAACGTTTTTGTCTAAATCATGCTTAAATAATTTAGTGAAATTCTATTTTAAATTGTTGTATTTGAAGCAAGCATTATGTTTCTCAGTGAAATATGTTTTCCTGTAACTCCACTTGTACCAAAGATTTCTGTTTAGCTTTACGTTATATTCTCCATGTATTAGAATAGGCAAAAAGAGTCCCACAGTAACGTCCGTACGAATTTTTGCGAATGAGCGATCAGCATAAATTACATTTCCCAGCGTTAAAAAAAGACAGAAAGAAAATGGGTATCGAACATACTCTAATCTCCGCTGTCCATTAAATTTTCGAGGTATTGCATATTGAATTGCGAAACCGAATACCACGATTTATCTTTTTACCAGAACTCACAAATAATAAAATTTATTTCCCCAGATAATAGTGTACTGCTACGCCACGACTTTAACTTAACTAACTTAACTTTATGAAATATATAGAGTTTTTTGTATAGTAATATGAATAAAAATTACGAATTTCTGATAAATGTATAACAATACTTAACTTTTAGTATATTTCTATGTAAATCGAAATAATAGTAATCTTGCGACGTCACTAGCATTACTCATCTTTTGTTGAGTTTATTTTGTATTTAATTACTGTAAATAATTCTTACCAAGGATATAGGTAAGATTGTATCTCATTCATTTTAATTAAAAACACATTTATTTTTTTATTTTGAAAAGTTTAATCTGATCTATAATAATAAATAATGAGTCTATATAAATATATATTGTTATATTGTAAACCATTTTTTTTAGAAAATACAAAAGAGTAAAAAAATACAATTTGGGAATTGGGAATTTAAACCCGTACCTGAAATCGTCCGAAATCGGTCGAAAGTAATTGCTTTTTTAAAAAAGTACTTCTCTTAAGTTAGTATAGAATAATATTTCAAAAGCAATTTATTGTTCCTTCCGCAATTTTCAGTACATTATTTAAATACAATAGAGTATAGCATAAATATCAACATTGAAAGCTCGTGGTAAAACTAATTAACACTTTAAAATTGCCATTTGTACAGAACGAATATAATATTCATGTAACCTTTTAGGTCTATCTTACCCTGTGACGCATTGCAAGGTCTTCTTTAGTTAGTACTTTGTGAAGAACAAAGCTGATTCACACGGCCCCTGACGATCGGCTGAACAGTTGTCGACGCGAGCGCATTCAGGCACCACGCACCATTGGTAGATAACTATAACCAGCCATAAACTTGGCAAAACAAACATGGCCTGTGACCACAAGAGATATGTCCAAATATGGACATCTCTAATACTCCTTTCGTTATCTTATGCTGATCCACAGTTAGATTTACCACCTTTACCACAAATTTCCACTCAAAGGAGTCCGTATGGCTTCGGGTTATCCAGTACGCCGTCTTTAAATAACCAAAATCAATTTGACCTGAATAGAAACTTTCAGTATAGTACTGGAAGACCTCAAAGTCCAGTAACACCAGGTGTTTACCCAGTGTCTTCAACACCTCCAAGTAGAATTAACCCTGACATTAGCAGCAATGGTTATCCAAGCTTGGACTATGGAAATGGAGGCAGTGGCATAAGGAATCCTAGTTCAACTGCACGTCCTTACGACGATAGAAACCGCGATGACAGGATAGATATCACGAATGACGTCAATTTCAGAAGAAATGACCCCAATTTTGCAAGGAGTGATCCAAACTACGTTGGAACGAATCCGTATACGTTTAACAGGGATGGTAATAATAATATAGATGATAGATTGAACTATGTTAATGTTCAGCAAGTAAGGGATTTCTTACATCGTGCTGACGATCAGGCGTCTAAGGAGTGTACAAATAACGTGGCAGCACAGTGGAATTTCGAAACCGATGTAAATGATGCAACACAACATGCTGCTGTGAGTAGTTTGCTTTATTTATTTATATTTTTATTTCAATTCGTTTTAATGAAGCTATTTATAAACAAATTGGTTTTTTCTAAGAAAAGACTTCAACGAATTCCTTAAGTGACATATACTCTACTATATTTTTTTGATTATTATAAAGTTTTGTACTGATTTGAAAAACTATCTTACTATTCATATTTATAACAATTTTAACTACTTATAAATATACATGTATATAAAATTGTACTTAACTAACTTGTTCGGTACTTATAATTTTCAAATTTTAAATTGCGTAAGCGTAAGACAATTTGTATTTTGTAACATCGTCTCATTTCATAGTTTCTTTAAGTTAACAAATATTTAACATTATATATGACAAAAAAATTAGTTCTCAAGCTAAGAAATAATAAGTAATAATACGATATACTTGATACTATTTTGAGTTTTTGCGAACTAAAGTCATAACTGCTAGTGTAGTATAGACGCTTTATATTCGTTTGTTATTTTTGTATATACATATATTACAAAAATCAAGCAATAGATATAAAGTCATCATAATAGATGACTTTATATCTATTGCTTGATTTTTTTAAATAAATTTTTTCATAGATAAAAGAATTTGTAGTTTTTTAATTGAATTAAAACGAGGACAATTATTTATTAATTAATTATTCAATAATTATTTTATTTTCAATGTTTAAATTATAATAACCTCTTCGCACAAACAACTACGTAAGCATCTATTCACAATGATCATTTAATTTTCTTTCAAAACTCATACAAATTAGGTCAAAACATAACAACAATGTATTAACTAATCGAATTAAGTGATTTAGTAATACCAGTACTGTGTGTGTAAACTTTATTATTATTTAGCTTTGGCAAGATAATATCCCGGATGATTGTGTTAAGTAGAAAACGGGTTGTCTTGACAGTAGGTTCTCTATTATTTTCTTACGATATCTAGCATAAAGCAGTAAAACGGAAAAACCTTACAGATTTCTGAAGTCATAATAATTATATGACTTAGATAAAATCATTAAGCATTTAAAGTGTTTGGATAACTTAATACAAAGTATTTTTATGATTTTTAAAGTGTTAATCCACACTGAGGATAGAAAAAATACTTAAAGAAAACATATAAAAATTTGAACGCAGCGGGACTCGAACCCGCGCCCTCCTGCGAACCGTGCAGGCGATCTCACCACTGAGCCATGCGTTCTACATCACGCCGCGTTGAAATTCTTATATGCTTTTATACAACTTATATCGTTGTTAGCATCTCTGTAGGGAGATTTTTACAAATTTCCGCTACCTAAAGACCATTACAAAGAACAATCGTTTGGCGAGAGAGAATGCTATTTTTATTAAATATTTTTATGATTTTTAAAGTGTTAATCCACACTGAGGATAGAAAAAATACTTAAAGAAAACATATAAAAATATAAGTTGTATAAAAGCATATAAGAATTTCAACGCGGCGTGATGTAGAACGCATGGCTCAGTGGTGAGAGCGCCTGCACGGTTCGCAGGAGGGCGCGGGTTCGAGTCCCGCTGCGTTCAAATTTTTATATGTTTTCTTTAAGTATTTTTTCTATCCTCAGTGTGGATTAACACTTTAAAAATCATAAAAATATTTAATAAAAATAGCATTCTCTCTCGCCAAACGATTGTTCTTTGTAATGGTCTTTGGGTAGCGGAAAATTGTAAAATTCTCCCTACAGAGATGCTAACAACGATATAAGTTGTATAAAAGCATATAAGAATTTCAACGCGGCGTGATGTAGAACGCATGGCTCAGTGGTGAGAGCGCCTGCAGGGTTCGCAGGAGGGCGCGGGTTCGAGTCCCGCTGCGTTCAAATTTTTATATGTTTTCTTTAAGTATTTTTTTAATACAAAGTTCTGGCAAAACATTTTTTCTCCATATTTTTTCTTTGTATTGTTAGTAATCAGTGATATAGAATCTATATTTCTAGAAAAGATCTGTGTGAAATGAGTAGTAGTAGAAGATACAGAAAAGGCGATGTAAATCTCAGTAGAAACGTATGTATAGAAATGTTTGTTAATGTGGGAACATTCATACGGAAACTTTCAAAACCTGTCATTACAAATACTAAATGATATTACATGATAAAGTGAATATTGTTATGTACATATATGTTGTGAGTGTTTTATACTCTCGCATAGGTTTTTAAATAACAGTCATAAATATATAATTTATATATTTAGTCCCAAAGAGATATGTTGAGGACCGTCGTGGCGCAGAAGCACAACGTCTGCCTGGAACGCGACGGTTTCTGGATTCGATTTCCACTCGAGGCAGATGAATTTTTCTATTTCCATTGTCTTCGCTCTGGCAAGGAAATAGCGCAGCGTTGAGTTCCGCCATTTAATACGCAATGCCTCGAAAAATGTGGAAAGCTAGGACGGAGAAAGCAGGGACTAAGCAACGGAGTGTCTTAACACTAGGTTCCCACGGTTCCTGTAGTTCTCTCTGCCTACGCTGCCACATGCGGGACAAAGCGTAAAACTAAAAATAAAGATTAGTTCAGTTATTCCGTAGTTGTCTGAAGAATAAGAAGGATTCAGTTATTTGTGTTTTTATATCGTGTAAATAGCAACACTTATAAAAAAAGGATATTTGAAATCCTAAGCAGATATACATCTTGATTATACTCGTATACGAGGGCCAAACTGAAAGTTTTTAGAACTGGCAACTTAAAAGCATTATATTAAAAAAATAAGTGTAAATTTTGAAAATAGAACTCTTTACCAATAATATTGAGTATACATTTCATTCATTTGTCATTTGTTTTACGATTTGGCGACAAATTGAAAATTGTCTGTGCACGTCAGAATGAATTTAAGCCGAGAAAATTTTTGTGCAATGATTTTTTATGACTTCGATGTCATATAAGTCAACAAGAAAGTTATGATAGACTTCGATTGGCTTTTCACGATGAAGCCCCATCTCGTGCCACAGTTTACAACTGGTTTAATGAATTCAAACGAGGTGGAACTAATCTCACCGATGATTTGCGTAAGGGACGGCCTTCTACAGCGACGACTGAAGATAATATCAGTGTTGTGCGGCGTATGATAGATACTTACAAAAGAGTGACCTATCAGCAGATTCGGACAAGTCTAGGCATAGGTATGAGTCAAGTGCACAAAATCCTCCATGAACATTTAGCGGTCAGGAAGCTTTGTGCCCGCTGGATACCGCATAATTTGACCGAGGCTCAAAAACTCCGCCGTGTTGATTGGTGCCGAGAAATGATCCAAAAATTTAACGGAGGTGACTCAAATGCTGTTGTCGACATACTAACGGGTGACGAAAGCTGGATTTACTGTTATGATCCGGAAACCAAAAGACAGTCTGCTCAGTGGGTGTTTCCTTCCGACGAGTTGCCAACTAAAGTGAAGAGAGGTCGAAGTGTTGGAAAAAAGATGGTGGCCTCGTTCTTCGGAAAGACAAGTCATTACGCGACAGTCGTCTTAGAGAATCAGAAAACGGTTAATGCAGAGTGGTACACTAACAACTGTTTGCCACTTGTCTTGGAAAAAGTTCGAGAGAAACGACCTCGCAGCAGGATCCTCCTTCATCACGACAATGCCTCGTCGCACACCGCCAGTCAAACGATCGACTATTTGGCGACCTTAGACGTGGAATTACTGGGTCACCCGCCGTATAGCCCCGACCTCGCACCCTGCGATTTTTATTTATTCCCGAAAATAAAAGAAAAACTTCGAGGAAAACATTTTATGGACGCCGAAGAAGCAGTGGCTGCGTTTCAAATCGCCGTTGAAGAGACCCTAAGGCCGAGTGGGCAAGGTGCTTTTCTCAATGGTTCCATCGAATGCAGCGATGTATTAATGTAAATGGACGCTATTTTGAAAAGTTATAATAAAACTAATAACTTGCTAGAATGCTTAGTTTTTGATTTTATAAGAACTTTCAGTTTGACCCTCGTATATAGATAATATTGATTTATTTTCATTATTCATTCTAGTAGGATTGAATATGGTGCACCATTCAGTGTCTCAAATTCATAATTAAAAAAAATGGAGAAAGTAGAGAACGTCTTGAGAAGAGAGAAGTGTATCGCCATTAAAATATATATTTTTTCTATCGATATTAGCAAATTTAAAATAAAAAAAAAAAAACAATTTATTACTTTATAATATAGATATTTAACATTTTGTTTATTTGTATGTGTTTTTTTTTGTTTCAACACACATATATAGCAAATATATATAAAAATCGAACCTATAACCCCATTAATGCCGCAAACGTATATTAGTCACGTCGTGACTGCACCACATAGTGATTTATTAACTCTAACCAACCGTGAGAAATATATAATAATAAACATAATATGTACTACATTTGCATATAGCAAATCATTTCCTACTGTACAAGTCATAACTAATAATTTAATTAAAAGCGATAAACGATCAATATCGATTTGCTATTGGGAAAACAAAAAATATGTACAAAAAACGACCGACATTAAATAACCTTAGTAATATTTTTGCTTGTAAACATTAAAATATTAATAGTCTGTCCGACAACGCCTAGTCAAAATAGTATAAACCTATCTGGAACTCCCCGAGGGCCATGCAGAGTGTAGTTTTTTTTTTATTTTTTTTATAGCTTCACGCTTTATCCCGCACAAGGCAGGGTAGGCAGAGGGAACTGCAGGGACCGTGAGAACCTAGTGTTAAGACACTCCGTTGTTCAGTCCCTGCTTTCTCCGTCCACGCTTTCCGCCGTTTTCGAGGCATTGCGTGTTGAGTGGCGGAACTCAACGCCGCGCTTTGCCTAGTTTACCAGAGCGAAGAAAATGGAAATAGAAAAATCCATCTTCTCCGACTGGGGATCGAACCCAGTAACCGTCGCGTTACAGGCAGACGTTGCGCCTCTGCGCCACGACGGTATTATAAATGTATGTATATATATGATAACGATAACAAATAATGTACTAAATGTATATTATAATAAATCATTGTTTACGGTCATATATAGCATAAATATTATTATTATGTTTACATTATGACTATCATTAACAAATATTAATAATTAATATCATGAATTCAAGCGAAAAGCGAAGAACGAAGTGTTTTGACGCTAACCTAACCTCCTGCTTAGAAATTTTTAGGTTAGAGCATCACAATAAAAAAGAACTTAGTCTCGGCCTCTAAACCTAGCCTCTGCAATTTGCTCCTGATAATTAATTAACATACGCTAATGTGACTGACGACTGTACAATACAAATACAAATTAATGGAGGAACTAAGCATATAATACATAAAGTTTCTGACCTATAAGGCCTGGGACATACATACAATACGACAATTAATTTAACCAAGGCTGTTTATTGTGTTAAAGTAATTTTCAGTTGAAGATTTGTATGTTGCTTTAATCTTTTCTACGTGACATTTATTTAAATAGTAATATTTGCCTTCTGGAAAAATATTTAATTATAAATGTACCGTCAAAACGAGACGATTGTGGGTTTGATTCTTACTGAGTGAATGAATTATTTTCATTTTCATCGATTTGCGACAAAGACATACTATACGCGTTGAATTCCGCCATTCAATACGTCTTGAAACACCCTATGCCTACCCTGCTATGTTCAGTATATTAAGTTATATTTTTTTAAAAATTTAGGTGGCTTCAATACTTGTAATGCTTAGATAATCATTTAAATCTGAAGTAACGAAAATTCAAAATTTGCCAAACGGTTTTTATATATTTTAGGCTTTGATTCTGGCTTTTAGTCACGAATATTAGACAGTAAAGAATGACAATACGTAAAGTCTCTATTGCTATTTTTAAAGTCCTTAAAATACAGTAACTTCAAAGTAGTATTAAAAATGTGAATATTAAAATGCAGCCTAAGTGAAATATAGGAATTCAAGTTACAATGCAAAGTGTACGTACCTTTTATACATACTTGCATACATACATATGTAATTGTTCTTTACGTGTATGTTACTCTAGTCCTCGTAAACGGCTAGGCCATTACTTTTTTAGGCTAGATCACTTTTTTGCATATATTTCAATGGATTTCCGATAGATTGGAAACTAAACAATATCTTCTAAGACCGTAATATATCTTTTATTACTTCAGTTTTTATGTTAATATTATAATGATCTTAAAAAATTTTGATATCCATTCCTTTTACAGAAAAATATTATTACAAAGTCTAACAAAAACTACAAAACATATAAGTTGGAGGCAGTTTACAAAATCCATTCAAAGTCTAAGACGTGCTTTGTTATAATTTAGATTCCCAATAAAAAATGCAATTTCTTAATAGACTTGATATTCCGAACTGAATTTTGATGTAAAAAATATGATCAAAGGCATTACGTGATATTTGGATATCACGTAGTATTATTGAAGCGTGAAAAGGACACCTGTTTTTTTTAGAAAAAAAAAACACCCGTTTTTGCCTATCCATCCCAGGTATATAAAAGATATTATGAGAGAAAATAAAGATTTATCACTATATTAAAAACGTTTACCACCTACTTTAGACAGGAATTTTAACTAATTGAAGAAAATAAAATATTGTAAGCAAACGAGTAATATTTTTTTGAAGAACTTCTTAAAAACCGGTATTAACTTATTAGTAATAATATCTTTTTAATACCTACTAAGAATGAAATTTAAAAGAAAACATTTAAAAAATTTCAAATATACATATATCAACGAGTGTACCATCAAACCTTCTTATGACAATCATTTTCTTCATTTCATTTCAGTCATTCATAGTAAGGCTTAAAATGAACTTATTACTTAAATTACCAAAAAATTATAACAAAATTATGTTTTCTTGGTCATACCCTGCACCCGTACAATGAATTACTATATCACTGTATCAGTCTTAGGCACCTTCGCCTTGAAGTGTTCTCACGGTCGTGACACTGACGTTTTTTACACGATTTGCTCATTGCTAAACTGTAATTCGAACTAAATCACTCTAGTAATTTCTTTATCTACGCACAAACACACACACACACACACATAAATGTATATATATATATATATATATATATATATATATATATATATATATATATATATATATATATATATATATATATATATATATATATATATATATATATATATATATATATATATATATATATATATATATATATATATATATATATATATATATATATATATATATATATATATATATATATATATATATATATATATATATATATATATATATATATATATATATATATATATATATATATATATATATATATATATATATATATATATATATATATATATATATATATATATATATATATATATATATATATATATAATTAATCATTACATGAAGATTGATGACAGGACTGTCATCAACATCTTATTGTATAATAAAATGTTGATGACAGTGATGACATACCTGTTTGCTTTATGTTCATATGTACATGTAGATTATCTGGTTAGTATATATGGATATATTTTACAAATTGTTGCTAAACAACACGTAACTTATAACACATCTGTATATTTGAATAATCTTTTACTCTCCATCTTTACTGGTAGAATGTACGAGGACTATTCCTTAAGTAAACATTCAAACAGACACAGGAATATGCTGCTAAATCATAAGGCCTCAGCCACTGCTATTTATCTACACCCAATATAAGTGATATGGCTACTACAAAGTTTACTAATCAATATAATAATTATTCATTTTGAAGTAAAAATGAGTCCACTTACTTGAAAAAAATAACTTCAGGTCTGGTGTCTCCAAGTCTCCACCATCTATGTCTGTGACCGTGCGTTGACTCTATCACAACAATTTGATACTTTCATAGTATTAAAGTGATGTGATAGTAACCGTGTGTTAGCTTTATTATTTCTCGACTACTATACTAAAAAGAGCTTATAAAGAGCTTCATACTACCCTCATCAAGTTATATAATACAACATTCGATATCTTACACAATAGTGACTTCCATAGTGAAATTGAGCTTTTGCCTGAATTAAATGAATGTTGAATCAAATGACTACTAACTAAATTTTAGTTTCAAATATTACCCTGACATTTTTAAATTTTATATGTTTAAGTTATATATATATATATATATATATATATATATATATATATATATATATATATATATATATATATATATATATATATATATATATATATATATATATATATATATATATATATATATTACCGTGTGATATTAGGTTCTATTGCCGTGTACATGTTTTTTAACATTTTGCGTATATCCTCTTGCTCTTTCTCCATTATAAATGTAGTCAGCGAAACCACTGCATCTTCTGCGAAGAGATCTAAATAGAATTCATCTTCTATTTTCTTTGGATTATATTCCTACTGTACTATACTTAACACGTGATATTTTAGATTAGGTGGTAGTAAAGTGAAAGTATTAACTTTTTTAAATAAATATTTATTTTATTTAAATAAAAAAGAAGGCATTCAACGGCACGTTTCAATATGCATTTTTTGCTAAAAATTGTATATATATTACAAAAACAGTAAAATATTTAACACAACCCACGTTATGCTACTTGTTAATTGATGACCGTTTGAATAATCTTGACCTTAACTATATTATAAATGAAAAAGAAACCGTAACACAAAGGTATAGAGTTGAAATTCCTTTACATTAAAACTCGCGAAACGGTTGCAAAGAAAAATAATTGAAGCTATTTGAAACTTTTAGATAATAGTGTTAACTTTTGCGGTCGGTTGTACTTTTGTTTGTAAACTTGAACTCGTTTTGTATCAATGAATGAGGCTGTGTTGTCATTGACTTCGTTTTACTTTTAAAAAGAAGTCAGACTCTGTAAATATATCTACATATATATGTATATTTTATTGCTCTGGTAAGACAAAGTGCATCGTTGAGTTCCACCACTTAACGGATTATCTTTACGTAATTTTTATATATGTCCTTATAATACTTATAATTATTTTTGCTAAAAATGGAAATATTTTATTATAAATTAGTAAAAAATCATTTTTATGGGAATATGAAGAAAATTGAAAACAGTTTATTAAAAATTTAAATTAAATAACAAAAATAACCGCTTGGGGCGCTTTGTTTACTAAAATAAATAAAATTAAGATTATTTTCAGCTAATATATTAAAAAATGAATATAGCCTTTTAAGTCACTAACTTATTTCTCTCTAATTACAAACAAAGCCCTGCCCATTATCTAATAGAAGCGCCAATGCCGTTGTACAATACGTATTCATACATCCATTGTGTCCGCTCGCACACGGTTACACAAACAAAGCGAGTCTAGACGTAGTAAGAAAATGTAAGGAAAATTTAAATCCTTTGCGCACTTCGCTTATATATTTCTAGGATCATTTTTAAGTGGCGACTTTTAGTTATGTCTCTTAAGCGGAAAACGGAAAGTTTGGACACCAGCTTCTCTGCTTTATTTCGTTTATGAGTAGGGTTATAAGCGAAATAAAGCGTAAAATTATGAAATTATTACATTTTTTATTCGCCATATATCATGTTTTCATTTTCATTATATATATCTATCAAATTTTCATACTATAATGATAATGTATATCTTCCAATGACATTACGTATCATAGGATACAGCTTTGAAACATAATTATTGCAAAAATATATTTTTTAATAATCTGCATAAAATTAGCCCTTTTTGAATCTACGACTACCGCAATCTGTTTGACTTATACCAACTACACTACAATGGTGTCACCATGAGGTAATAATATCAGTTAATAAGAAGCACTTAAGACACTTTTCAAGTGCAAAGTCGTTTATATGTATTATTATCGTGGGAACATTTATTTTCCTCGCATTCAAGATAAATTGTGTGTAAATGACTACTTCATTTTTGTTATTGCTAACTACAATATTAAATAACAAAATATGTGACAAGGAATTCTTACAAAAGCTCTAGTTGAAAGTTTGAAAATTATTCTTTATATTTAGTATGTAAATATATGTTATCTGGCCATACTTACCTAAACACTGTGCGATTTGCTGTTGAAGGGAATGCTTAAAAAAAATACAAGACTATCAAATTCTGAATGGCATGGCTTTTTTTAAAAGTAATTAATAGAATTTATTATATATATTAAAAATACATTACAGTAGAAAAAGGTAATTTTCAATTACTACATTTCATTTGAGTGGCAGAACTCAACACAGCGCTTTATCTTATAACTGAAACGAGTGAATAAAAATATTTAATTTTTCAAGATGAAAATTGAACCCACGATCGTCATCTTTTCAGACTGAGACTCAGAATGTATTATCTTATATTTTTTGGTTATTTATACAAATGTTTGAAGCCATGGCAAATAAGGCGATATTCTCATAAATACTTGTAACTAATGTTCAAGTAATTTATATAAAGTTTAACCCTGGTAAACCCAATAGAGCTTTTAGATTTTTTTGTTTAGACCAAATTAAAAAAAATATCGTACAAATCGAAGCGAATCGAAGCGAACTTTTAAAGTACATCTAAGAAATGCTTAGTTAAAATGTCTAATACTTAATTAAAAAAAATCAAACTAGCTGTGAACTTGGCCGCATTAAATGAGAACAATTGTGATTTTCCGCGATTATCGCAGAGGCCGTTGGTAATGAATTACCTATGTATATTTAAATAGTAGTGTCGTCTCAAGGTTATTTATTTAATATAAGAATAAAGAAGTGGATGTAATTGTCATTTTTTTTATTATTTTACAGTTTCACCTCATATCCCGGATATAGCAGGACAGGCAATAATAACCTAACCTAATGTTAAGGCACTCCGCCCTCTGCCTTTTAGGATATTGTATATTGGGTGGTGGAACTCAACACCGTACTTTGCCTCTGTTTCTTTATTAAAAAAATTTAAGATAGGAATCAAATCTACTACCGTCTCATTCATAAAAAATACGTATTAGAAGATACTGATTTTAAAGAATACATTTTTATATTTCGTTTAACTCATAGGTTAAGTTGTGGGATATTGTAAGGCGACATAAGTTGCGGAGTTGTTGTACGTTCCACAAACTATTAACAAAACTCCAATTACGTGTTTGATCATTCAAAAAAATCCGTAAATGTATATACATATTAATTTAAATCTAATTGTACTTTGTTTTTGTAATATAGAATTGTAAATTTTTAAATACAATCGGAAAACGCAGAACGAAGTGTTTTGACACTACGTAGTAAATCAATGCCAGCAAAGTAGAAAAAAAATACATTGTAATACAACACCACCGATTTATTATAATTGATACGTTGCTATGGCAACAGGTATTTCAGATGTCAACGGTTTTAAGTTAGTATAGGAGCTGTCGGTACACATTTCACAGTTTATGCTGACATTACTATATGGCGTAACGATAAGCTTTGCAACAACGTTTGACTAGATAATTTAAGCAATAAACTATTATAATGCTTTTGTTTAATTTTGGCTCGAACGTCAAATTAAAAATATATAGAAACGTATTTATCACACTTATATGTAAATTTATGCAAGTATATAAAGTCAGTCAGTAGTTTTAAGATATCCCTTTCCCCGCTTCCCGCGAAATTTTTCGAAAAATGTTATGTGAAGCGGCGGTAAGCGTTAAGCTGTCCTTTGTATTATGACCAGGACGTGGAAGTGCAAGTAATTTTACATTTTACCAAGCGGAAATAAAACCTACACGTCACGGTTATAACCAAACACCGTGCCGCTACACTACTATGTCATAAAAATATATATGAAACATACTAAATATAAGAACAGATATCTTATATAATATGTACTGCAAATTTATTCATCTAATTTTATTTTTTTGTTCAATATTAATACGGAAACAATGATTCATATAACGTGACAAGTCCCCATCATCAAGTATACACGCTATGACTGACTCATTATATAATGACTGACCAATACACTGTTATAAAAACAACATGTAATTCTATTGTATAAAGTTGTCCTTCTTGTGTCTTTTAATTTGGATTAGTCGTTATTTTAATGTCGCACTCAGAAATGCTTATTAGCTTTTTATTAACATTAAATTATATTTATTTTAAAATATCCTGATTGTCTTACCTAAGAGTTTTAATGACGGTTTTGGAATAAATTCGATTAAGCTAATCAATTGACGTTTCCAATCGAAAATAAGTAGAATAACTACATAGTATTTCTATATATGATCGAATATTCAAGACCTCATTTACTTAAAATATAAGTTTCGACGTCGATTTGTTGCTAAGGTTAAATATAAAAAACAACGAGAATAAAGCAAAAAAACATTCATTAGTAAAGATTAAGTTTACCTAAATGAGTGTATTTGCATTGATTACGTAAAAATTTATAAAAACAAGTGAAATAGACCTGAATTTGTAATCTAGTCCTAGCTATGGGGCATAGCTACAAAAAACTGTAAAGACGTAACCGCTCAGCTCTGAAAAAGTGGGAGATCTTTTTAGGGCTGTGCTAAATATTTTCCTGAGAGGCTTAGTGAAGAAAAAATTAATAACAATAAAGAAGAATTAAGAATTAATTTATTTTTTCCCATAATCTTATTTATATTCTACTAAGTTCGACTATTTTTTTTTATGGGAAGGACAAGGCAAACGAGCGGTCGGGTCACCTGATGGTAAGTGATCACCCACGGCCCTGTGTAACATCAGAGGTGTTACAAGAGCGTTGCCGGCCTTTAAGATGGACTAGCTATTATATCATTAAATATTCAGGAATTAATTATTTAATTTTCTCGTTCTGTTAAGAAGACACACTGCAGCGTTAAGTTACACCATTTCAGGCACACAACGTATAAACATTTTTGTAAATATATAAGAAGCCCAAAACTTTAAGAAAATCTAAACTAACGAGCTGCCTTCGACCGTTAAGTCAATGACAATTCAACCTTCATCCAAATTATTCCTTATAACATTACTATGCAAAAAATTACAACACGTTCCCATAAAAGGGATCTCGAAATGGTCTATTTGACACGTCCGTCATATAATTTGTCACACGCATGGGCATGACCATGGTTTTATAACGTATTATGTATAGAAATCTGTCATGGTGACCTTAGACATTATGAATGGGAGGAGGAAAATTGTATTAAAATCTTTGTTTTTCTTTATTTTTGTTTATGGAGTTTTTCTTGTAAAAAATATAAGAATAAAAGTTTGTATGTAAAACATAAAAGGTAATTACTATTATTATTTCTGTAATATATTGTTGTTTTATAGCAATACCATGTATTCATATATTTATAAATTAACTATATCCTATATTTATATTTCATAAAAACTTCTTATATCGTGTATGTTTTTATATTTACATGGCTATAAAAACGATTGATTTCTGGATCAAACATAGCGTCACACTTTAGCCCTGTCGATAACCTATTATTAAATTCTTTACAAGGGGTTCTCGATACTTTTAAGTGTGAATAAAGTATTGAAAATACTAGATGTAGGTCTTTTTTAGTATTTTCAACCCGTAGATCTCACTCTTCTTCGCCTTCTTCTCTTTGTTCATGGCGTTCCAAGCCTGCCAGAAGATCTCACTCGTTAATCGAAGCCACGTATATATCAGGATTTATAAGTACACGTAACTCAAACGATATTGCGCATCTACCCTCTGCTAGGTGACAAAATTATTACCCAACAGTCGATATTTGTCATTCGATGTGTTTTTTTAGTTTTAACAATCAATTTGGTTGTTTTATTACAGTTTTTTTTATAATATGAATGTGGTTGGTCAAGGGTGGTGTGGCTCATTGCTAAGCGTGAGAAGAGTTCTATTCTTCTTCAACAACACAACATATCTAGAATTAGGATAACTAAAAATAGTATATCCCTTTTAATTTTGAAAAATATATAAAACGTTTTTATTTTTTTATTATAGCTTCGAGTTTTATGTCACACATAGCAGGGAAGGCATAGGGAACCTCAGGAACCTAGTGTTAAGACATTCCGTTCCTTTCTTATATTATATAAAATATATATATATTTTTAATTTCAGTTGGATGCCCAACAACGCTACACACTCTTCCAAAGAGGACTATGGGAGGCTGCACAGCAGATACCCCGCGGAGCTATAAGAGATTTCAGCTCATTTAGGCAGCTACGTATGCTGTCTGCTATTGGAGCCGCTGCTCTACCTCCTGATCAGTTAGACAGAGTAAGTAGTTAATCTTCTCTTATATATCACAATATCTAAATTTTTTAGATCTAGGACATATAAAGGTTTATTTACATTAAGAGCATCGTCGTTGCACAGCATCGGCCTAAGAACGCGACGGTTTGTGGGTTCGATTCCCACTCGGAGAAGATGGATTTTCATTCCATTTGTTTCACTCTGGGCTTTTGAGGCACTAGGCAGAGCGCGGCGTTGAATTACCAACACTTAACACGCAATGCATGTAAAAACGGAGTGTCTTAACATTAGGTCTTCCCTCTGCCAAGAGCGGGATAGCGTAAAACTATAAGAACATTAAGATAACGCAAATAAGAGCTTAGGTCTGCGTAAGTGACTAAGTGTTAAAAGTTTGCTATTTTCCATTTAATCTTTGAGCCATTGCGTTATCATGGTGGCGGAACTTAACGCCACAGCTTCTCTAGAGAATTTAATTTTACCCCAGCGGTAATCGGACCCATATATCTCGAATCTACAATAGGAGACTGTCCTTTTTTGTCAGAAAGATTTTTTAGTTTTATTTCGTTTAGTCTTGCAAGGTAGCCTTAAAAAATTCTTAATTATTAAAAAAAATAAAAAATCTAAGTCAGATTGACATTAAAATATATTTAATTTCAGTATAATCGCATCATCAACGATATGCTAGCTGTATATAATTCAGCGGAAATTTGCGCCTACAATGAACCGTTCAAATGTGGACTACATTTGCAACCGGACTTGCAATACATCATGTCCCATTCTAGAGATTGGGATGAGTTGCAGCACGTGTGGACTGAGTGGAGAAGGAACACTGGAAGGAGGATCCGCGATTTGTACGAGCAGTTGGTAGATTTAACTAATCAGGCAGCTAGATTAAATAGTAAGTTTTTTTTATATTATTTTTGTTAAAAAATATTTATAAATAATTACTTTTCAAACTTTAAATCTCTAAGATTCTCTTAATTTGTTACATTTTTAGTAAAACGGCTGAAATCGTATTACGTTCTTTGCAGTACTTGAAAATTTTCAAGCGCCTGTTTGTTTTTTCTGAACAATAATTTTATCTAATTGATTTGCTCTGCATTTTACAAACAAATTTTGAATTAATAGGTAATAATATTAATTCTAGAAGAAAATTATTAAATATGATTATAAATTTTATTTTCAGATTTTACTGATGCATCAGCGTTTTGGATGTTCCCATATGAAAGTCAGAATTTGAGACAGGACGTTGATGAAGTTTGGGAGCAGGTGAATATATCAATTATATTTAATTAGCTTCAAAACATAATTTGATTCAATAAAGTTAAGCTTGATTATATTAATAACATCGAAAATAAGGAAAAGCTTTACTTAATAAGCTATAAAATGAAATGGCTTAGCTGAAACCTAGTAAATCATTAAAAATTCTATATCTGATCAGTATAAAAGTGTTTGTCTATGAAATTACCACATATACATTATTATTGACAATATATAAAATATTACAATACCACAGTTACATTATTATTGACAATATATAAAATATTATAAAAAAAGCTCATTTAAAATAACAAAATATTTTTCGAATTTTCCAGGTAAAACCTGTGTACGATCTCCTCCACGCGTATGTACGACGACGTCTACGTGAGTCGTACGGCCCTGAACGTATCTCCCGCTCAGCACCAATCCCAGCACATGTACTCGGTGACATGTGGGGCCAGAGCTGGTCTGGTATAGCACCCTTCACTTTACCTTATCCTGGGAAGAAGTTGGTTGATGTCACACCGGAAATGGTTCGGCAGGTATGATAAATCAAGGAGTTTTATAATTTTTAACTCACATTACTAATATGATATCTATTAATGCACACTACTTTGTTTTTGAGAAAATTTGGGTTTCTGTATACCCCTGCGACTCGAGAATAATATTCATAGATACAGAGAGGAAAAGCTTTAAATTTTAATATATGTACAATTTTTATATAAACATTTAAATAAAAAAAACAGTTATCTGATCAATTTTAATAAAGTCGAAGTTAAGTACGATGATCTAAATAAGTTATTTTTTATTAGTTTAGTTTATGATTAAATTTTATTATTCAAATAGGGTTACACGCCACTCACAATTTTCCAACTAGCCGAAGAGTTCTACGTTTCCATGAATATGTCAGCAATGCCTCCAGACTTCTGGGAGCTGAGTGTGTTTGAGCAGCCTGCTGGTAGACACATTCATTGTCAACCTTCTGCTTGGGACTTTTGCAATGGACATGATTTCCGGTATTTTTTTATATACCTAATATCATTTTAATTAGCTATAGCTTTAAAAGTAAAAGGTCCCTTATATAGATGCCTAGGTCACAAGTACCAGGATTTGGGTTTGTTCTAATCAACATATAACTCAATGTGTCCGTGTCCAACACGGCAAAAGTATGAATTTATAAATATTTCATTTTTTTTGTTATATATTTTAAAAATACAACATAATATATCAGGAAATAATGGATATGTATATAATATGTAGCAATTATATTGCAAACATTACATTTTTATTATAATATTTTATATCAAAATCATTCAAGCACGTTATCCAATTAAGCCATGACAACATTTGTGTGGTAAATTTCGTTAAAATCCTAGTACTTATGCTTAAATTTATGTATGGATTGTAAAAAATATAATAAGCTTTATAAATTTAAATTTGTTATTATATTTGAAAATAATAAAAATTTCGTACATGTTATTTGTAACTAAATTACTATAAAAATATATGAAATAAATAATTATTTTATTTATTTTTTAGCATCAAAATGTGCACACATCCGGATATGAAGGACCTTATTACGTCTCACCACGAAATGGCGCACATACAATACTTCCTGGCGTATAGAAACCAACCTAAGGTGTTCCGTGATGGTGCCAATCCAGGTTAGTCCTGTTATACGTGTACGTTTACGATACTGTTATAATTTTCTGTAGATAATCCTTAATTTAAAGAATATTATATTAGAATCGTTGCGCAGAGGCGTAGGGTTTGCCTGTAAACGCGAAGGTTTGTGGATTCAATTTCCACTCGGGGAAGATGGATAATTGCATTCATATTTTCTTCACTCTGGCAACAAGACAAAGCGCGGCGTTGAGTTCCGCCACTCAACATGCAATGCCTATAAAAAGCGGAAAAAAGAGTGTCTTTCCTTCTACCTACCCTGCTATTAGTAAGATATAGCGTGAAGCTATAAAAAAATGACAGAATCGAAAATAAACGTTTTGTTAATAATGTTAATATATTATCCTAATAGTCCACTATGTGAATCATTATTTTGCATTTTATTATTTCAATACTTTTTAATTCCACTTGAACAATAAAGTTAACAACGCAATCATTCAAGAATATTTATTGATTATGGCAGTTACATTTAAACAAATAAATATGTGAATATCTAAAAATAAATATTTATGAACACTCCTTACAATTATAATACACTCCAAGAAATAGCTGCAATAGTCAAAAGGAGTGTCATCTTATAATCGAGACCGGATGCTGTGTTACAAAGATCTGTATCACAAGTACAGTAGGTTATGAAAAGATCGCCGTTGCCTGTTTGACGTCTACACGTGTGTTCTCCCGACTCCTCTTCAATGTATCCACATTGGCGGACAATACGTACTTTACCGTATACTGAAATAAATTGAAATTTTTTAGCATCACGTTGTATATCTCATTTAGAAACGACTGCCTTAAAGAAACAAGTAAACAAATGCTTCAGAAATATTTAAATATTGGGGTGTAACTATAAAATATTTTATTTAAGACGTAGGTTGTAGATACAATTCCTAAGTTTGTGGCAGAAAATTTAATAATATTTATAATGAATATATTTTTCATTTATTTTCTTTACAACCCGAGCAGCTTTTATTAAAATTACTTGCACTATTATATAATAGCAAAAAATAACAAATATCCTTTTCTTTTTAAACTGGTATTATTAAGATTAGGTTCATAAGTGTATCGAAATACATAAAAGAGTATACTTACTTTCCATCTTTATGACTCGGCAGAAAGTAGGTTCTACCGGGTTTATGTGTTCAGGAGGGTCCCTAAGCGAGCAGTTAACGACACCCAGACTGAAAGAATCGAACTCCTCACCACAACGAGGATCGTAGGCACTGTTGCAGTCGTAGCAGAATATTGAAGAGGCTGTAAGTTAAAAAAAGAAATATCTGGGCTTAGATATGGCATAGAGATGCCATATATGACACATATATATATATATATATATATATATATATATATATATATATATATATATATATATATATATATATATATATATATATATATATATATATATATATATATATATATATATATATATATATATATATATATATATATATATATATATATATATATATATATATATATATATATATATATATATATATATATATATATATATATATATATATATATATATATATATATATATATATATATATAAAAGGCCCAAAAAAACATCGCAGCGACATTGTCTAACCGAAGTCCCAAAATATTATTGAAATCCTTTTAATTGTGGATTCGATCACCACTAGGATAAATGAACCGCGGTTATTTCTAAATTAACTCTAAACTCGCGGAAAGTTGAGAACAAAACAAAAAGTCAGTATGTATTACAATGACAATCAAATAATTAATAGAACAAAAACCTATAAAATCCAGGAAATTCTCATAAACATTGTGTTAATAACGTAAATGGCTTACTATGTTATTCAACTTAATTATTTTTTGTCCAAAATCGTCTAATTCAGAAATATGATATAAGTCATATAGAACAGAAGCCTTACGTTTACAGAATTGGATTAAACGTTGTGTCATGCTGAACTTGGTTTGAATTTGTTACGCGAGTATGACCGTAATGGCTGACATTGGAACATAATTATACTTGAAGTTTCTATAAAAATAGCACAGGGCCAAGTGTATATAGATAATCGCATCTATATAATATATTTTAAGCTTATATATTACATATTTTACCCTATAGTATTATTAGTATCTTCACATCGTATGACTCTATGATGTTAAAATCATTTCTCGTGTGAAGGAAGAGATATTTCAAAATATTTAATGGATTTTGATGTAGTTTTCGTCAATAATTCGTTAGTAACGCACGACATGCAATGGTGGATAAAGTTTAAAAACTTAAATGAGCTGATTTTGAACATTTATTTTTATTAACATACTTTCTTAGTAACTAAGCTTATCCTCCAAATTTTTGGTCACGCAAGTGAAATAAGGTTTTGTATATAAAAAAGCTGGCTTTATTTTTGTAACAATATACTCATATATAATTTTCTATAGCTTATTTTAATAAATAAGCGCTTTAAATCACATTGCCTATATACCTCTATGTAATAACTTACAGGTAATATTAATCGACATGGTAGGAAGGGAAATAAGTATATCACAATGATTTGACCTTTCGTCTTTTTGATATCAACTGTATAAAAATCCTTATACTACAAAGCAAAAAAGCTTTAGGTTTTACTGTTTATAATTAATTTTGAAAGCGCTAACGCATAGCGTTTGCCTGTAAACGTTTTGTGAATTTAATTCAAAAATTCCCAAAGTCGAGAAATAGTGGAAAATAGGGAACAGAGTGTCTCAACACTAGTTTCCCACAGCTCCTGCAGTTCCCTCAATGGCCGACCCTATTTGCAGGGAAAAACGTAAAAAAAATAGAAATATTCTATGTCCAGCAAAAGGTGGTGATTATTTACTGCATCCAATGAATATTGAATATGTAATAACCAAAGCGAATATACTATGTGCTATGTACTAAGGGAAGTTATAAAATGAAAGTTAAATTTTCTTATACTTAGTCGTTGGTTTCTAATTACATTTTGTTTTCCTTGGTGTAGAAAAACATTTAAAAAATATGAAAAATTATAATCGATCAATATAAGTCTAGTAGTCTCACATGATATTATTAAAAAGGTTTTTTTTTAGCTTCACGCTTTATCCCGCATATTGTAGGGTAGGCAGAGGGAACTGCAAGGACGGTGGAACCTAGCGTTAAGACACTCCGTTACTTAGTCTCTGCTTTCCCCGTCCCCGCTTTCCGCCTTTTTCGAGGCACGGCGTGTTGAGTTTCCAGAGCGAAGAAAATGAAAAAATATAAAAATCCATCTTCCCCGAGTGGGATTTGAACCCTCAAACCGTCGCGTTTACAGGCAAACGCTTACGCCTCTGTGCCACGACGGTCCTCAAAAAAGATATTAAAATCAACTTAAATTGTAAAGATAAATATTTAGGGATCAAGGGCAATCTTATAGCATATGAATATATTGTTATAAGTTTGATCTCCAATCGGGCGAATAGTGACATTTAAATTACTTTAATTTCGCCGCTTTGTAAACAAAGTCGAGCGCTAAGTTTTGTCAACTAAAACCTAATAGCGAAACACTATTTAACGGAGCGTAAAAACACTCCGTTGATGCTACACTATTCCCTCTTCGTACCAAATTACTCTAAAAGATACAGTAATAAAAAGTACTGAAAATAACTTATTAAAAAATATCTTACCATGTTTAATACACACTACTAGAAGTAGTATTACACCAGCGATATTTGATATTGACACCATTATAATAGAATTTTCAACTGACGACGTATACAGCGTAAATGTAACTGAATTAAGTTGATGGTACAACATATAATTTAATTAGAAAGTACTTGTTGTCCACTAATAGGAATGTGCGATTGTAGACATATAGCTATAAGTAAAGGGACCGTCGTGACGCAGTGGCGCAGCGTCTACCTGTAAACGCGATTCGATTCCCACTTAGGGAAGAAAGTCATTTACGTTTTCTTTGCACTGGCAGCTAGGCAAATGTGGCGTTGAGTTTCGCCACTCAACACGCAAAGCCTCAAAAAAGCATAATACAGGGAACGGAGTATCTTAAAACTCCTATATAGTTATAGAAAGCTGTGTGATTTTCCACACAATACAGCCTCCTTTGTAGAAATTGTGTGTGGATAAAAGCAGCTTATACTTAATTTACGTACGTTGTATGTAATTGTTAAATTCGTTTACTCTTTTCAACTTATTCACGTAGTTAGATCGTATAAAAATAAGATTCTGGTAGTATTAACATTAATATTCGCAGGCGCGTCTAGGTTGTATTTCACATAATTTAAACTAATAGTTCCCCATATTACGACATTTGGTCAGCAAGCTACGTGTCCTGAAGCTTATATATTGTGTTCATTACACGAACGAGTCTATAAGCGAAAGTGCAAATCAGAGATTATATGGATGAATAGAGAATCATTTTGTCACTGCAGTATTTTTATTCTAATATATTTTTTTTTATATTTTTTATAACAATGTAATTCAGTCAATATTAGTATTAAAATATCAATTCATTAAAATGAATCTAAATTGTATGTTTAGTCTAGAAAATGAACTTGGTAGCGTAAAGTTATTTATCAGATTTAAGGGCTTTTCTGAAAAACTGTCAGTTTTCCACATACGATGCTAATATTAAAAGCTATTAAAGACACCAAAAGAGAAAGATAAAGACGAGAAAATAATATTTATAGAAAATTATATCACATAATCAAAAATCGTTAAGACACAATAAAAAGTAAAAAATACAGCAGCTTCTTGTACAACATATTACAATTATTTTCTATTAACATTTTAGTAACGTAGCTTTGACTTGATACACAAACAAACACATATAGATAAATAAATTACATTTCTTTTATTTTTAATTTAATATTTATGTAGAAAATTCTCGGTCTTCGAAGATGAAGTTAATATTTATTCACAAAATGCTAATGTAGCTTATGTATGAATATTAAATATTAGTTTCACAACAATCGTGACTGGTCATGTACGGCGAAGGCTTTGCTTTGCTTTGCTTTCATTTAACACTACGTACTACTTGCGAGTATACCTGCATTAAATTGTAAAGAAAATATATATTTATATATATATATATATATATATATATATATATATATATATATATATATATATATATATATATATATATATATATATATATATATATATATATATATATATATATATATATATATATATATATATATATATATATATATATATATATATATATATATATATATATATATATATATATATATATATATATATATATATATATATATATATATATATATATATATATATATATATATATATAAACTAATTATTTAGAGGATCTCGTGACTGACTAAACGCAGTACATGTAAATTCAATATTGATTCAAAGAAATTATTTTCCCTTCTTTGGTCAGAAATCATGTCGCGGAGTTGAGTTACGTTAAATTTAAGATCTTAGCACTACACAATTTTTTAAAAGTTTTAAGCATCTGTATATTTTTAGTATTACAATTGTTATCATCAATGCTCATTAAAGGGAATTTCTATAAAAAAACAACTTATAAGAAACAAATGTGTTTTTAATCTGTCAATTTGTAGTACACGTAATAGTGAATTTACGGAAATTAAGATTAGAGATTACGATACAGTTATATAATGGACGCATCTCGTTTCTATTAGACATTAGTCGATGTTTTAATAGATGTGGCTTGATTTATTTCTCTTTCTTTTTGTTTTACGCTTTGTCGTGTGACTAGTGTTAAGACACTCTGTTTCAATTTCCCGCCTTTTGAGGTATTGTTAAGTGGCAGAACTCAACGTTTTTTGTCTAATTGCCTATATCTAGAAATGAAATATCGTATACTCTCATCGAGCAGCAATCAAATCCACAGACCGTTACGTTTGCCGGCAGATACTGATTTATAATATAAATATAATTGGGTTACTATCAGTTTTATAGTTAAATAACTTTGAAGTAAGATGATAAAATGAAAACTATACTGATGTTAAAGGATAAAATGATGTTAAAAGCGACGGTTGAGGGTTCGATTTCCACTCGGTAGAATTGTTATTAGTTTCTCGTTTTAGTAAGAAGACAAAGTGCGGCGATGAGATTCGCTAGTGTAAGTAAATATCCATCTGTATACAAAGCTATGCATATCCTGCAGCATATCCTGTGTAGAGTGGACTAAGAAAACTTAGGAATTAGATTCTTTTTTCTTCACTCCAGTTGTCGTTAGAACGAAATTAGTAAATGTTGGTAAATTAAATTAAATTATTTGACGTTCAAAAAATGAAGCTTGTGCTTCTTATTTTGAATAAAATTGTTTGACTTTGAGTTTGTCTTTGAAGAAAATCGAAATGAAAAAAACCGTCTTCTCCGAGTGGGAATCGAACCCACAAAGTCGCCTTTACAGGCAGACGCTGTACTTCTGCGCCTTCTGTTTTAATACAATAACATACAATATACGAATTCTTAAGTATTATTCGTTCTCATTAATTTATCTTATAAATCAAAAAGGTAAAATACAGATACCATATCTAGGTAGTCTTATATCCATTGCTACGTTTTTTACAAGCGTCCGAGTTTACAACGAGGTCAAGTTTATTTCGTCGATAAATGTATTTAGGCTCAGTAGAAATTGCGAGTGGAATATATAAATAAATTTTAGCTATTCACTTTCAATACTGAAGTGTTTATTGAAATTGTATTACAATTTAGCGATTTCTGATTTGCATATGAAATTGTAGTTTTTTGGCAGACTAACGTTTTCTTTTGTTAGAAAAGCTGTATAAGGACTTAATTGTATTATGAAGTGTTTTAAAAATTTTTTTTTTTTTTTTTTAGCTTGACGCTTTATCCCACACATGGCAGGGTAGGCAGAGGGAACTGCAGGGACCGTGGGAACCTAGTGTTAAGACACTCCGTTGCTTAGTCCCTGCTTTCTCCGTCCCCGCTTTCCGCCTTTTTCGAGGCATTGCGTGTTGAGTGGCTCAACTCAACTCAACGCCGACTCAACGCCGCGCTTTTGCCTAGTTTGCCAGAACGAAGAAAATGGAAATTGAAAAATCCATCTTCTCCGACTGGGGATCGAACCCAGAAACCGTCGCGTTACAGGCACACGTTGCGCCTCTGCGCCACGACGGTTTTAAAAATTAATGTTTACTATAAGTAATAAATAAAATTAAAAAAAAATCTACAGGCAACAAGTAGAATAGTGTTCTTACTTTATATTCCAACCACTGTTTTAAATAATATTTTTTTATATAACTTCATCTTTATCTCAGCATTATTTTAAAGATACACCGTCAACGTTAGCCACTTTTTGATATATGAGTAGCGAATGTCAACATCTTGTTTTTTCTTACCCTAGTAGTGGTAAGAAACTAATAAATATAAATAATCATTTTACAGTGGGAATCGAACCCACTAACTCTCTGTTCACCGTCACTGCACAACGACGGCCCCTAAGCAACTTTTTAAAAAATTAAATCTATTCTAAGTTGTAATTTTAGCCGTAAGTCTAGAATGATATACAAAACCAGTTCATTTTTCCGATACGTTTCCGTGCGAGTCTATCAATCGAGACGGTTCCGCGTTCACTTTCTCTTAACTACCATTTGGTCTTTTGTATCGATTTAATTTATTCGAATTATAGTTTAAATTTAAATGTGCTTTTCACCCAAGCCCATGAAAATCATAGTTTTTAGCAAATAGTTGGGTAAATATATATTTAATTAGAACAAGCTACGGCGTCCTGCCACGCCAGTTACGCTGTAATGTTCTAACTGTAAAACAACATACGTTTTTGCACTTTGGCTCCGATTCTCCACCTACTTATGTATTACTCTGCTCTTTCTATGTTAATACCAAAAAATGTTTATAAACCGTTAAAAATCTTTATCAAGAGAAACCCTAGTATATTTTATATATTTTTTTAATTTTGTTTTTTATTAACAACACGCTTCATCTCGCACATAGCATGGTAGGCAGAGTAAACTTAATGTTTTCAGGCATTGGGTGTTGAGTGGCGAAACTTAACGCCGCACTCAGCCTAGTTGCCAGGATAGGATAGGATACGATAGAGGGTACTATTTTATATTAGGCATATAAACCTTATTTCCTACAAAAAAATCCGCATACATCACAATTATATACAATTTAATTTCTATCACAGGATTCCATGAAGCAATAGGTGAGACGATTGCCTTATCCATTGCTTCACCACGCCACCTCCAGACTTTGGGTTTGATACAGCGTTCAGTTGATGATACAGCCCATGATATCAACTACCTGTTCACGCAAGCCATGGATAAGCTTGCCTTCTTGCCGTTTGCTTTAGTTATGGATAGATGGAGGTGGGACGTGTTCACTGGAGATGTTAGAAAAGAACAGTATAACTGTCACTGGTGGAGACTCAGGTTAGTATAGAAAAATGTATTATGAACAAATACTTAAAGAAAAGCTTCACGCTTTATCCCGCACATGGTAGGGTAGGCAGAGGGAACTGCAGGAACCATAAGAACCTAGTGTTAAGACACTCCGTTACTTAGTCCCTGCTTACTCCTTCCTACTTTCCGCCGTTTTCGAGGCATTGCGTGTTGAGTGGCGGAACTCAACGCCGCGCTTTGCCTTAGTTGCCAGAGCGAAAGAAAGAAAACATGTGAATTTTTTTTATAATTTTGCTACACATGTGTAGAATTAAATATTTGTGTGCTTACCAACACAAAGGTAAATAAACAAATCTCACACGACAAAGCGCGATGTATAATGCGCCACTCTATACAAAATATCTCGAAATCAACTCAACATTTCTTACCAGTCGCGGTAATCAAATTATTGACTCTGTCAATTAAGAATTGAACCTAAAACATGTCAATCCTACAGTTAAATGCATTACCACGAAAGTTTCACAATCAAAAATACTTTTAAATATATGCTAATATCCCAAACCAGTCCTTATTCCTCCATTAAACCGGTTAATCTAAACGGACACGAACAAAAAGTCCGTCCTGACGATTATTTTATTAGATAATGATAATAACTAATAACGTAGTTATAACGTAACGTAACGTGGTTACATACGCTCTGCTGAGCGGGGAAATGACGCTTAGTGGGTCACGAGTGATCAGCGTTGCTTCATAAGAAGATTCTAGATTTGATATTGAAATACTAACAAGTATTTCATTATATGTAGATATTTTTTTATATTATATTTAATATTACGACTGTAAACGACTGTCACTGTAAAAATTTACTGACTGTGTACGAGTGTGACTGTAATAGTTTACAGATTGTAAGCGACTGTGAGTGTGACTGTAAAAGTTAGACCGTAAATTTGATGATTGTACGTTTGATTCCTGATAAAGGGGAACAAATTATTTTCATTTATTCTATATAAATACTCTCATATACATAATTCAATATATTAAACATTTCAACAATTACAAAAGTTTTAAGTACAAAAAGAAAAAAAATCAGACAAACCGCTTGCATAAAATGTATATCACTTCCATTTAGTTTATATTGAGTATTAGACACGGATTGTTAAAGGAAGAAGTCATGTATTGTTCTTAATTATTCTCAATCGAAAGTTTTAAATATTTATTCAATATTTTGTATTTATATACAATAAAAATAAATAAAATATTTTTATATTTATACTCATTACATAATACAGTAACAAGTGTTCACTTTATCTTTCAGACACTAATGACATTAGTTAGAGCTTTAACGCCTTATCGAATCGTTTCAAGAAATTATCTTGATTTTCCCGTTCTGGTAATATGTGTAGAGTCCCGCCACTCAAATTTAAGCAGAAATGGTAAAAAAGAAGGTCTTGCCACTAATTTTTTCAAAGCTTTAGATTGAGTGAAAAAGCTCAGAAAATTTAAAGTTATATAATATTAACTTTTATTATTTGCAAGCCGATACGAAGTTCTAACTAGTATAGATATCATATTTTAAAAGATATTCCACACTGTGCATAATTTTAGAACGTGCAAATATTTGATCTAGTTAGTAGTTAGTAATTGAAGACGCCGATAGGGTCGGCCTTGACTTATGAAAATTATTGAAAGTATATTTGTTGTGGTATATGTTATAAGATGTAGCGATTTTTAAGCTATATATTTAAATACAAAAATATTTTTGCATGTTTAAAAGAAAATTAATAATAATTACTACTTAATTTATTGCCATTTTCTTCGCTCTGATAACTAGGCAAGTTCCGCCACTTAACACGCAATGCCTCGAAAAGGCATAAAAGCGGGAAACGGAGTGTTATGACAGGTAGGTATAGGTTTTCATAGACCTTGCAGTTCCCACTGCGCGTTATCCCGCTCATACTGGAATAAATCGTGAAGCTCTTTACTCATCGTATTAATTACATTAGAAAATCATTTATTTATTTATTTATCACACTTTATCGCAAATAGATAAAAAAAAATAGCGTAACAATACAAATCTAAATTTTTTAAGACGTCACTGTGCAGTTATCACTAAAAGCAATATATATATATATATATATATATATATATATATATATATATATATATATATATATATATATATATATATATATATATATATATATATATATATATATATATATATATATATATATATATATATATATATATATATATATATATATATATATATATATATATATATATATATATATATATATATATATATATACTCACAGGCAACCACAAAACTAAGAAATTTAAGACTCTGGAGTGCGTAACTAAATAACAATATCAAAAAGGAACTATTGGATTTCTATTTGTTGTTTACAAATGTTCCTTAAAAATTTAAAATAAAATATTTTAAAAATAATATTCTCGCTCATTTTGTATAAATTGAACTCTTTAATATTCAAACAGCTTTTGTAGCTTACCACACTAACTCAATCTGTTTACATATGCGTTATGTAACTGAATGTGATTGACTGAATGACCTTAATTCTTATACTAAGGAAATATTTGTTGTTTAAATTACAATGTTATTGTTTATTTATATTTAAATCGGCGTTTAAATATTTATTTTTGCATATATATATATATATATTTTTTTTTTTTTTTTTTTTTTTTTTTTAGCTTCACGCTTTATCCCGCACATGGCAGGGTAGGCAGAGGGAACTGCAGGAACTATATAAGAACCTAGTGTTAAGACACTCCGTTACTTAGTCCCTGCTTACTCCGTCCCCACTTTCCGCCGTTTTCGAGGCATTGCGTGTTGAGTGGCGGAACTCAACGCCGCGCTTTGCCTTAGATGCCAGAGCGAAGAAAATGGAAAATAGAAAAATCCATCTTCTCCGACTGGGGATCGAACCCAGAAACCGTCGCGTTAGTCGCGTTACAGGCAGACGTTGCGCCTCTGCGCCACGGCGGTCCTCAGATTTATTTTATTTATTTTTAAATTAGTGTCAAGATTTGATGGAGATAATGTAGAAATATTTGTTAAATGTCGAAATTTGACACCACATTTTGTATAATCAGAGACGGGAAATGAAAATTCCCACCACCACATTCCCAGTCGAGTAGGAGTCGAACTTATTACCATCACGCTTAGTATGTCGCTGTTGCAATGTTTTAATAAATTTTGTATAATTAAAAGAGATATATAATGAAATGCTAATGTTTTTTACTAGCCCTTGACTTGTTCCTTTCATCCTAATATTTTCTAATAAATATTCTAATTTAAAAATTTTATTTATTCAGGGAACAATATGAAGGCATCAAGCCTCCAGTGCTGCGGTCAGAGCTGGATTTCGACCCAGGCTCCAAGTACCACATTCCTGCTAACATCCCCTATATAAGGTAATGTGTTGAAACATTTATGTGTCATAATTAGTTGGAATAAAATTTTTATTGTATATAAATTATGTTGAAATTAGGAAAAAGGTATTTTTCTCTAAAAAAATTTGATTTATTGTACGACATGTATAGTAATTTTTAGCACCGAAATATTTACATATAAAGCTTAAAGCAAATAGCTTATTAATTTCAAAGAAAGAAAATTCTTTACAAAATAACCTTAAAACTAGTTTTATTATAAAATAAATTACTACTGTAATCTATGAGAAGGAAGGAAATGATATGTTAAGAAACTAGATATGTATTACGAGAGCGCGTTAGAATTTCGTGTAACGCGTCAGTTATGTATGTATGTATGTAGATCACATTCTCTTTAAACATATTATATGCTATTCTTTTGTTTTCCGAATTCGCACACGACAATGTTATTTCGTAATGAATAATCCGTTAAGTCACACCGATTCTGTCATGTAATATTATAAAATATATAAAACTTTTAATTTTTATTTTGGATTTAACTTGGAAAGTTGTAATAAAATATTTGGCTTTATTTCATAATTCATCTGACTATCCGATTGTGACCTTATATGTTGCTTTATTTATTTGTACACAATTTGAAAGTATATGCAAGTATTGCGTATATGTATATTTTTGTTAATTACTTAACCGTTATAATAATTTACTGTCTATTTTGACATTGGATCACTTTTTCTGGCGTTATTTCTTCTTCTGGCGTTTTGTAGAGAAATAGATCATTTATTTTATCTTAAGAAAAAAAAGACCAAGCGTATGAATACAAACAAGTAATTATTGCGAGTTTTCTCTGCCAGCGCAATAAGGAAGCTTCACATTGTTAGTTGTTATATGCAATCAATCTCAGTTGCATAAATAATTTCTCAACGATTATAATTCGTATACAACAAAAATTTGTAATTAAATTATAAATTTTAACTAGAATAAGAAAAAAATAATTTAAATATTACTTCAATTTAACTTAAATTCTACCAAACTATGGTTTAACCATGATCTTTATGACGCGTTACGTAAACTTTACGTAACGTAAGTGGATATGCGGAATCAGAAATTACTACGCAATATGAGAGTAATTGTAATGACTTGCTTACAAAATATAGGCTTGATCCAAAATTCTATGTGTGATTTTTAACCAAATACGTAACAACTCATACATTTTACGTCATATTATAAAATGAGAGAGCTTGTATGGAAGTCTATTGACGGTTGTTAGACATATTTAAATTGAACAAGCATTATGGTAAAATTAAAGGCAACGTAAAAATTTATAAATGTATGTAATGTAATACTCTTGGTATATTTACATATGCATTTCTGTAAATTATAATACTTAATAAAGCCTAAACACAAATCAACATTTAAAGCTACAAAAACAAAATAAAAGAGATCAGTTCTGTTTAGTGATGGTAATCGTGACCACCTTCGGAACCTCCGAAGTTATTCTCGTAGCCGCTTTCGAGGCCTGAGCTTCCGAAGCTGTGGCCCTCGTTGCTGCCCTCGCTACCGTGACCTTCGTATCCTTGGCTTTCATAACCCTGGCTTTCGTATCCTTGGCTTTCGTGTCCATGATGTTCTCCATGTATAATAGGAACTGGCACCTTTACGGTGTACGGTACGTGTTTCTCTACTGGATAGGCAATGTGCTTCTCAATAGGGAAAGCGACGGGTCTATCGACGGGAATATGTACTGGAATAGGTACTTTCTTCTCCACTGGGTAAGGGATCACTTTCTCCACTGGATAAGGAGCTGGCACTGGCACCTTTACAGGGTAAGGCACGGGCTTCTCAACATGTACAGGCACTGGGTTGTCAACATGAACCTTCACTGGGTAAGGCACTTTCTTCTCCACTGGATAAGGAACTGGTTTCTCAACATGGACTGGAACTGGCCTGTCGACATGGACTGGTATAGGGTTGTCAACGGGAACCTTCACAGGGTAGTGGATGATTTTCTCGACTGGATACGGCACATGTACTTTCACTGGAACTTTGACTGGGAAGGGCACTTCCTTCTCTACTGGGTAAGGATGTGGCACTGGTACTTTCACGGGCACGGGAATGTGCTTTTCCACTGGGTAAGGCACATTTTCGTATACCTTGACCGGAACTGGTCTATCAACATGTACTTTTACTGGTACTGGCACATGTTTGGTAACAGGGTAGGGCTTAGGGATGTATTCAGGTACTTTGATGGTTTCCTTTACTGGAAAGTGTACAGTCTTGACTACTGGGTAAGGCTGAGGCACGGGTACTTTAACTGGTACGTGTATATGTTTCTCAACTGGATATGGAATGTGCTTCTCTACTGGATAAGGTACTGGGACCTTCTTGATCACAGTAATGGTTTTTTCGTGTTCTTCGTGTCCACCGTATCCTCCGAGACTTCCTCCATATCCACCATGGTCACCGAATCCGCTGCTGTCTCCGAACCCGTGATCACCATAGTAATCTGAAAGACCTCTCTTGTCTTGTTTTTTGTTTTCTTCAACCTGTTTAGGTTCAGCCTTTGAATCCTTTTCTGCCTTTTCCTCTGCCGTGGCCAGGCTTATAGCCACGGCCAGGATGAAAGAAGATCTCTGTAAAACAAATTTTAAATGTAACTTATGGCTTATTATCTCATAAGATGAAAAGCCAAGGGGCAATATTTGTAAAAAATATATTAAATTACTTGATGTTTAAAATAATAATATATATAAAAAATCATTTTCACATATAATTTAAAACATATTTAACTAACCAAGAGCCTCATTGTCGCTTTGTATGATGTTCAGCGAAGGCTGCACAGGAGTGTGCTGCGGTACACTTGGCGGGTGGTTATATACCGAGTGTAAGTAGTTTCGTCGATCAATGAGGCAAACACTTTCGCTCTACCAACTATGTATGTGTGTGTGTGTGTGTGTGTGGTTTATTTTTTTAACGAAGATCACGATTTTTTATTCAATATTTTTTTATTTCAATCAAATATGTTAAATAATTTTAATGTATTTCGAGCCTTTAAGGCAAATTTCCTTCCCTTTTAATAAATTTTTTAATAAATTGAATCATGTCATTTAATGTATATTATGCATGTTAATGCCATTAATTGTTCTTATCAAAGAGACGATCGTGACCTATTAGGATTGTAATTGACCGTAAATGTGATATACATAGAGTCATAACCCATTCGCTGAGAGATATGAGTTTTCATTACATTTTGTCGTAAGATAAATGGTACTCAACTTTGGATTAGCGGACTGACTTAACACTAGATGTCTTTAGCCACGTGGTAGGTTAAGGGAACCCATACGTAAGACATAACGTTATGATACTGTGGGAGAGCAGCTAACTATGATTGTAGGTTCGGTCTCCACCATGGGGTTATAAATTGTATACATTTCCGTGCTCTAGTACATTGAACGTTGATTTCCATCACAACATACGGTGCGAAACTTTAAAATAGTATATGTATGTATTACATGTATTTTTTTTACATTTATTATAGATTTTAAATAAAACGTGCAAAGTATTCGAAATTTTGGAATTTCAAATTTAAATTTAATTACTAAATTAATTCGTTCAAATGTTTTCATTTAAGCTATCTTAGTTCGTCGTTATCTGGAAACTTATTATTGTCCAATAACTTTTACGATATGGTGCTTATTTAAAATCAGTTGACAGCAGCATTTGATTGATCATCGAATGGAAATGCTATAAATTACAGAAAAGGTGGAACGATATAGATCTACCCTGGAACAGCATTTCAACTTAATATTTATATATTAAGTTGCAATGCTATTTCATATGTTACGTATTAAAAATGTCGTCTAATTTAACAAATAGTAACGAGATCTAATTACTCATACCAGAGAAACATCGACTTAAGTTTACAAGTTTATATTACATAATGTAATTTGTAATATATTTTATATATGTATATATATATATATATATATATATATATATATATATATATATATATATATATATATATATATATATATATATATATATATATATATATATATATATATATATATATATATATATATATATATATATATATATATATATATATATATATATATATATATATATATATATATATATATATATATATATATATATATATATATATATATATATATATATATATATATATATATATATATATATATATATATATATATATAAAATGTATTATTTTTGTTGGTATAAACCTGATAAAACTACAATTCCTGGATAAGTTACGTGATTCAAATTACATTACATTGTAAAACAATGCTAATTACAAACAAAATGTAGGCAGTTAATGTTATCCATCAAAATAACTATAGTAATAATTTTAAAGAACAACCGTATGTTATGTAGTAAGTAAGTAAACTGGAGTTGAGTTAATGAGCCGATATGTAGCGTAACATTGATGTTTTATTGGAATATAAAGAAATTAATATATGATTTATTATATTATTTTAGGATTTTCTTTTTTTTGGCTTTACTCCTTATCCCGCACATGGCAGGGTAGGCAGAGGGAACCGCAGGAACCATATTAAGACGCAGTGTTAAAATGTTTCGTTTCCTGCATTTTCTTTTTTTTAAATATGATTATTTTCTTTAATTATGATTAAATTAGAAATTCATTTATAATTTTTTTTTATAGCCGCGCTTTTTAACCTTAGCGGTAAAGACATAGAAAATTTTAAAAAAACCTTCAGTCACCGCATATCTTTTTGTTTTGTTTTTTTTTTTTTTCTTTTTTTTTATAGCTTCACGCTTTATCCCGCATATTGCAGGGTAGGCAGAGGGAACTGCAGGAACCATATGAACCTAGTGTTAAGACACTCCGTTGCTTAGTTCCTGCTTTCTCCGTCCCCACTTTCCGCCTTTTTCGAGGCATTGCGTGTTGAGTGGCGGAACTCAACGCCGCGCTTTGCCTAGTTGCCAGAGCGAAGAAAATGGAAATAGAAAAATCTATCTTCCCCGAGTTCGAATCGAACCCTCAAACCGTCCTTTAAAGGCAGACGCTTACGCCTCTGCGCCACGACGGTCCTTTTTGTTTTTATGTTTGAAAAAGTCTTTATGCGAGTACGTCACATTTTTCCCAGTACCAATGACACAGTAACTGATTTCTCTTGCACTCATCCTCTCAAATAGTCCAAACCAAGGCAGATTTATTTTCATTTTTAATATCCTCCTTGCTAGCTATTTTCGACCAGCTAATCTGACTGTACAGCATTTTTCTTCAACAATACTCTCCCGTTGCACTGCGCTTTAATATGACTACATATATATTTTTTTACAGTATAAAAATAATTTAAAATAATATTTTATGGATTGAAATAAAATCCCTATGTAGAGTATTTAATATTAAAAATATTTATATACAAATTTTGTCATAGAAAAAGTCATAGACTGCTCTTAACCAAGGCTGCACGCGCGTTGTCTAATGGTAATAAGTAACAGTTGTGTATGTCGCGTGGTAAATGTTAACACCAAAATAGTCAGTAGATCTTTTAATTACAAAACAGAAAAGTTCTTGACATTAGGAAACTCTTCAATTTTTATTAAATTTATTTATTATAGTTAACTGAAAATCAGCGATAGTTGAGATTCTTGGCGAGGAATTGTCAGCTAACAAGTTATTTTATTGACACATAAATAACTAAAAATTTTAAAATGTTGTAAAGTATATTTTTACTAAAGTTAATAAATTATATTTTATTATCTATTAGGAAGTTTTATTATAATTAAAAATGTCAAAAGTCATACAAAAGTTTTATAATAAAAAAATCACAATATATCTTTTTAAAATGTGTAAGACTGTTGTATAAAACTATTGTTCCATTAATTCATTCAGTCTTTTTTATATTGAAATATTTCGTAATTATGTTTTAAATTTTAAATTAGGCTCTGTATTAAATTAGAATATTTAGAAAGGTTTTGTTGTTTACAACCGCTTCTACCAGTGTTGGTACACTCCGTTCACCGTTTATTGTCTAATTTTTGACATATATCGGGTTTAGTGGCGGAACTCAACGCCGTGTTTTGTCTTATTATATAGCAATTAGAGAAAAAATATATAAATCTGACCATCGCACCGACATCTATTATTGCATATTTTTAATATAAATTATAAATAATGTTAAATTAAAACATTAGTATTTAGAACTCGACTAAGCTATAAAGAATCTTACACAAGCCTTTCCGCATTCAAGAATATCGCCGCTCTATATTGTAGTTAAAATACACACAAAGCTACATTCATTTGCATCAGAACCGTCGTTTTAATGTAAAACGTAACTATATATAATATAATTATTTATTATATTCATTTTTATATTATATAATATTCTAAATTTAGAGACATATTGTTGGAATTAAGTGGCCGTTATGGTTTAGTGTGGTAGCGATTTACTTACTAATACAGGAACTGCGTATAAATATATATATATATATATATATATATATATATATATATATATATATATATATATATATATATATATATATATATATATATATATATATATATATATATATATATATATATATATATATATATATATATATATATATATATATATATATATATATATATATATATATATATATATATATATATATATATATATATATATATATATATATATATATATATATATATATATATATATATATATATATATATATATATATATATATATATATATATATATATATATATATATATATATATATATATATCTATATATATATATATATATATATATATATATATATATATATATATATATATATATATATATATATATATATATATATATATATATATATATATATATATATATATATATATATATATATATATATATATATATATATATATATATATATATATATATATATATATATATATATATATATATATATATATATATATATATATATATATATATATATATATATATATATATATATATATATATATATATATATATATATATATATATATATATATATATATATATATATATACCTACAGTGGTGTTAACAACGAAATAAGTTGTAAAAGCATATAAGAATTTCGACGCAACGTGATGCAAAACTAGCACTTGCACGGTTTGCAGGGGGCACAGGTTCAAATCCCGCTGCGTTAAAATTTTTATATGTTTTCTTTAATTAAATATTCATACTTTAATTATAGAAGGTTGTCTCGGCTTTGGGATGAATAAATTTTTAATATATTATTATACAAATTTTACTAATAAATATGCGCTATAAAATATTCCACGCCTCGTACTAAGATGATAAGGACAACAGAGTGTTTAGGTTCTGTCTACGCCGGATATAGTGTGAAACTAAAAAAATCATCTGCAATCATCTCTCATTCACATTTCACAGTTAGGGTAGTATACCTCCTTAGCCTCATCAATTGTCATTAACCTATTCGTACATCCCTTCTGGGCGGTCCTAATGATTTTTGCCTCACCTACATGCAGTATCCTTAATAATGTTATTATAGACTAGCCAAAACCATTCTACATATCCTGGAATACCTTTATAGATATACAGGGTAGTGGGCATCGGTAGCCACTTAATATCAGGCATGTTTACTTTCCCATAAAATTAAACATTTACTGTGGGAAAAAATTTAATTTACATATCGACATATCGCACCGTTACAAATTATATACAAGTATCATATAGCTTATTGCACACATTTTCCTTGACACCGTGTAAATGAGAGTGAGATTAAGAAAATAAACCTTGAAATTTAAAATGTTTTTTTTGGCTTTGTCCTGCACATGGCAGGGTAGGCAGAGGAAACTGCAGGGACCGTGGGAACCTAGTGTTAAGACACTCCGTTGCTTAGTCCCTGCTTTCTCCGTTTTTTTTGATGAAATGTTTTTAATTGATTAATATTAAGTTCATATGTATTGCACTCAATTACTACTTTTGTGATGATTCTTTGTTATTAAAAAAAATACTTTTTAGTTATAAAAGCACAATTCAGCTCAAATTTAGGTTAAAAATGAAAAATTTTGGCTAAAAGCGTTAAATTCAGCCTACCTTTCTATATGACAGATAAAGTGTGATCTAAAAAGATTAAAAACTAATCTTTACCATTGTTTTCAAATGTAATGAATATTTCTTTACTTTTTTGTAGAAAATATGTTTATTTCTTCATTATTTCAGTTTGACTAAATATTTTTAATCGACCGGTCAAATATCTTTGGAAACGAAAGTTTGATAGCAATATGAATAATTTGTTTAAGATATCGCCTAAATTATTAGGCAGTAGGTAGTTCTAATATTTAAATATAGTGTTCTCATATTATTATTTGTATTTTGAGTTTTAACTGTTATTTTAAAATTATAACAACTATTAACGATACTTACTCGATTTATATTTGATTGATTCAAACTATAAACAACTGTTACATACTGATACTTACTCGATTTATATTTGATTGATTCAAACTATAAACAACTGTTACATATTAAATGAAAACATTTTATATAACACCATTTAAATTAATCACAAGTTAATTGAACAAGTTGTTAATGAGTAAGTTTTTCTAAAGATAAGTCACTATTAGTAAAATAATGAATTATAAAAAAAAAAATTATATTTCGCTTATAATATTTTTTTATTTTTTCGGTCATATTTTACTGAATTTCAGTTCAATTCTTTGTAAAGAGCTAACAGTGATCTTTATGCCTAACAATATATATATATATATATATATATATATATATATATATATATATATATATATATATATATATATATATATATATATATATATATATATATATATATATATATATATATATATATATATATATATATATATATATATATATATATATATATATATATATATATATATATATATATATATATATATATATATATATATATATATATATATATATTTATATATATATATATATATATATATATATATATATATATATATATATATATATACATAGTAGTATTACTTACGAAATTTACAAGGTATGTAAATAAATAAATTGACAACATTTCTTAATACCATACTAATTTATGCTGCGTAACCTTAACAGTTTATAATTGCATTTTTGACAGTTGCTTGTTATATAGGATGTTAGTTATTATTATTATAGACACACTTATTACAAATGTATTGGTAAATATGATATATAAAGCGGAACATCCTATATACGTATATAAATTAATTTAATGAAATTACTGGAAGGACAAATAAGTTACAAAATAATTTACATATTATATGTTCAGAGAATGATTTATACCCATTTCCATTTACACATTTTTTAAATATGTTTACATCTTAATATTTTGTCATAATATAATAAGTTTCTGTGTTAGGCAAATGATAAAAATCACCCTCCCATCTTGCATAAATAGAATATATTAAATGTTGATACATGTATATATATATATATATATATATATATATATATATATATATATATATATATATATATATATATATATATATATATATATATATATATATATATATATATATATATATATATATATATATATATGTATGTAGTAATTGGTGTATAATAAAAAGTATATATATATTACTTTACTTTATCACTTTGGGTGATCGTCTCCTATGATCCACTTTCTCTTTTATACTGGAAACATCTCGAATTACAACTAGCTTACTAGACTGTAAAGTGTAAAGGCATGTCGTAAAGATACATGCACTATTTCTAAGGCATTTATATGTAATGTTCGCTTTTATTTTTTTTCCTGTTTATTTTCATATTTGGGACGCGTTAGATTGTGAAATATTAATATTTTGTTAAGTTTCAAGCTCTATCTTACAATTAAGAGAGGCGGAAATATCGAGTATATAGTCTAGGATAAATAGATTATATAGTGTAGTATTTAGAGAATCCAGTCTGTACTCTCTACCCAAATTCGAAGCATGTTGAGTGGTGAGGAGGTACTTTTAGCCCCACTTGATCCACCAGATTCAAGGACTTTGGATTTACAACGTTGTGTTACTATTTATTATTAATATGTATTAATGACGACCGTTGTGGCGCAAAAGTCAGTTTGTTAATAAAACACAAAGCGCGCAATGTCAAGAAAGGCGGATGGCGAGGAACGGAGTGTCTTAACACTAGCTATTTTTAAGAGGCATTGCGTATTTAAAAACAGAATTTCACCCCTTACGCTTTATCCCGCACATGGCATGATAGGCATAGGGAACGGTAGAAACCATGAAAACGTAGTGTTAAGCCACTCCGTTTCCCATTTTCCGTCTTTCGCGGCATTGCATGTTGTGAGGCGGAACTCAACATTGTGGTTTGCCTGCTTGCCAGAGCGAAGAAAATGGCAATGGTAAAATCCATCTTCCCTGAGTGGGAATGGAACCCACAAACCTTCGTGTTTACAGGTAGACGCTACGCTTCTACTCAACAACGGTCCTCATAAATAATAAGAGAACTTGAAGCTTGTTAACTATTTTGATACAGACTTTAAAGCCACTCAACTATTGGTCAATCCATATATATATGTACATTTAGCTTCCTGACAATAATGGACGTGTTGCGACACAAACTATCTCAGTTTCCTAATAGCGATTGCTTTATTGTTTATACTCTACAAGTTGCGTGGAATAATTGATATTAATCGACGATAAATGTATTGCCGCATACAACGTGGGATACTTTCGTTGCCCTTGAAATTTAGTTCGTTAATTTGGTTAGGTCTGACAAAATCACTGCTTTTCTCTTGAGAAATCTCAATCGAAGAAGATGGATTTTTCTGTTTCCATTTTCTTCGCTCTGGCAACTAGGCAAAGCGCGGCGTTGAGTTCCGCCACTCAACACGCGAAAAAGGCGGATAATGGGGATGGAGAAAAGCAGGGACTAAGCAACGGAGTGTTTTAACACTAGGTTCAAATGGTTTCTGCAGTTCCCTCTGTCTACCCTGCAATATGCGGGAGAAAGTGGAGAGGTTATTAGACTAGACAAGATTCCCTTTGTCGACCATTCTGCATTACAAAAATACGCTAAAAAATAAGTTATTAGTAAAACATTCGATGAAATACATACATACTCTGCTCAAGCTGTAAAGTCATATTGTAATTAACGTTTATTATAAGAACTCGTAAAATATTGAACAACGCGCTTAGGTAACCCAATTATGTATTTCTTGTGGATTTCATATTCAATCTACATATGTACATCATGCTATTTAAATACTAATTGGGTATTATTTCTTGTATATTTGTTAGTATATATATATATATATATATATATATATATATATATATATATATATATATATATATATATATATATATATATATATATATATATATATATATATATATATATATAATATATATATATATATATATATATATATATATATATATATATATATATATATATATATATATATATATATATATATATATATATATATATATATATATATATATATATATATATATATATATATATATATATATATATACGCTCGACGATTTGAACCCGCGCCTAACGGGAGCTGTCCAAGAGCTAATGAAAACCTCAGAAACCTAACATAACCTAACCTAATTTTCAGTGAATTTATAAAGTTTTCATTCAACATGATGAACGTATATAATATAGCAGACAAATGTCCTTATTAACTCAATAATAAAAAGTAACAGAAAAATATTATTATAAATGTATTAAAAATAATACATTTATTTAAATAATAAATATTATGGATAATAGTTACAGTAATCGTTCTTATTTATAACAAAGTTGACATTATTTATAAACAACAATATCTGATCGTAACGGTCATGAAGAAATATTTTGTCATCGATTTAATTAACAAAAAGCCATGAATGTACTGCATAAAGCTAAAATATACTTTTTTGTTATATCCACCACATTTGTTTTAGCATCACGCTTTATCCCGCACATGGCAGGGTAGGCAGAGGGAACTGCAGGAACCATGAGAACCTAGTGTTGCCTAGTCCCTGCTTTCTCTGTCTTACCACTTACCAAAAACAAAAACTAGAATAAACAGTGAAAAATCACGATACTCTCCTATATGCAAAAAATAAACAATATCTGCATTGTATTTAAAGTATTTACGTTTGCAAATAAATTGTAATATAATGTTATAACAACATGACGTAAGATCGTTGTGATCGCCGCACGCGCTTTCTTCCGCAGTTTAATTGTGCCGATCAGATGTACTGTGATATGGACAATTATTATTATTAATATTACATATTATTACTGTATAAGACGTGTTTTTTGTTTTCGAAATTTATTTGTTATATATATATATATATATATATATATATATATATATATATATATATATATATATATATATATATATATATATATATATATATATATATATATATATATATATATATATATATATATATATATATATATATATATATGAAATTAATTTGTTATTAGTAATAATGACATTTAGAGGGATTTAGTCCTCTTTAAAACGGCGTAGCTAAGTATATGTGAGAGATATAGTCATAGTAATGAGTAAATATATGAAATAATTATTTCTAATGTATGTGTACTTGAACAAAAATTTTGTATGAATATATATAAAAAAGGCTCCTAAAGCATTTCAAAGTTGGTCCAACAGCTGGATAGTTAACGCTGCAATCGTATGTTTAATGTCATAGATCTGATACATTTTAACATGTCAAGTAATTTTAGGACGACTTTTGGAATGAAATTAGCAAAAAATTTAATCTTAATATTGATACAATAATATATTTTTAGTATATTATAGTATTTAGAATTGCAATTTTCTCTGTGTCAGTACCGAATTTCAGAACGCTTGCTGTTCCAGCGTCGATGCACTTCCATTGTTTTTATCTACATATTGTGTTCGTTGAAAAGATACCTTAATTCTTAAGCCAGCTAGAGATAAGAATGGAGAGATGAGTGATATTTTACTCCGTTCTCCATTTTAAAGATGCTAAGTGTTCATTAATAAAATTACTTTATTTATTAAAGATAAAGTAAAAAAGAAACTGCCGTTTTAAATAAAGGAACAGGTAATACGTGACTTTATGTTCCGTCACTAAATTAGCTACGTCTTGAGATCAGGCAGATGGCGCTAAACCCAATGTCCTGATACTAAGTTTTCTTTACAATTTTAATAGAGTATGCGAGAATAAGCATTTGTCAAAAAATCATTTGAATTTGAAATATAAGTAACGTGGTCTTAATAATGAACATGCTTGTATATTACTATAATCTTTAAACGTATTATGAGTAGATTATAGCGAAGGCATATTATCTAACGTATTATAAATTAAAAGTCTATGTAGGTGTAAAACATTAATAAAATGACACATTCGTTACATTACTTACTTGGCGGTGCATAATTCAGATTTTTTTTCTAACTTATTATTTTTTCTAACCTATTAACTTTCATTGTAATTTTTTTATTGTACGCTGTATTTCGCATTTAGAAACGTAGGTAGAAGGAACCTAGGGTTTAAATGCTACGTACCCCATTTTCCGCCATTCCAGGCATTGTGTATAGTATGGCGGAACTTAACGCCGCTTCATGCTCCCGGAATGGAAATCGAAACCACAAATTGTTGCGTTTACAGATAGACGCTGTGTCCTTGCGCCATAACGTTTCAAATATTTCCAACAATCACATATCCACTATATAGTTACTATCATACCTATTAATATATTTATAATAAAGAAGTATTGGGCTTTTACTTTCATTTCTCTTTTGGAACATTACTTAGTTATGTAAAGTAGGTAGTCAGTGTATAATTAACACCTTATGTGTTATAAATGTGGCGTTAAACAATGCAAACCTCATAATCACTTCATATATTACGACATATCAATTTGATGAAAAAAAAACTAGATCATTATAATAATCTAGATTCATCTAGATTAAAAAAACTAAATTCTCAAATTATAGCTATAACCTCAGTTCTGTGTTGAGTGTAGACTAATAAAATATGCCTATGGCTTATTAATATATATTTTGTATATTTTGAAATAATTGTTGCAACTTTTTTAAATTTTAATTAAAATCTTCAAATATGAAAGTAATACATTTAAAAAGTTTATATTATGAAAATTAAGATATTAAATATAGACGTTACACGTATATAATATAGACGTTACACGTAAAAAATGGCTCACGAATTTTTCCGTAAATATTTACGTTATATTAGTGATCTTAATGTAAATGAACAGATCATAAGGGCAAAATTATGATTCACTTATTAAGCAGCTCCATTTGACTAATGCTTAGAATTTTTCATTAATTAGATATGAATTGTATATAGCTCAAGTTCGAATATCGGCTACATTTTTCACCAACTCATACCCACCAAAATTAAAGTGTAAGTTAAAAATTCGCCTCTCTAAGTGTGCGCAATTAAAACGAAACGAAAATTAATTAATTTAATTTTTCTTTTTTTTACACTATATATAGAACACGCCGCGCGCAATATCAATATATATATATATATATATATATATATATATATATATATATATATATATATATATATATATATATATATATATATATATATATATATATATATATATATATATATATATATATATATATATATATATATATATATATATATATATATATATATATATATATATATATAATATATATATATATATATATATATATATATATATATATATATATATATATATATATATAATATATATATATATATATATATATATATATATATATATATATATATATATATATATATATATATATATATATATATATATATATATATATATATATATATATATATATATATATATATATATATATATATATATATATATATATATATATATATATATATATGAACTTTTTATATGATATATAGGTACAGTGATTATTTATTTATTTATGAATTTACTACACTGACATGTAATAAGTATAGCCGTGGTGATTACTCAAGTAAAATTTTATATAAGAAATTGGTTTCTACCATTTAATGGAATTAGATTGTGGGTAGAAAATGAGGATGAAACTCTAAATATAGATCATAAAAAAAACTCCCTTTCAGTACAAAGCTACTTCTGTCAACCCTTAAAAAATACACAAGAAATATGATAGTATAAAATGAAAACGAAAAAAATTCAATCCTTTAGTTAAAAGTACTTTGTCCTGGATTGTCATTGTTAATCTTTAAGACTAAGATATTAGGTAACCGTTATTCTAATAAAAACACCTTTCTATTCTTACTATAGGATAGAAATACGAATAACTAACTCTCCCAAGTAGAATCGAACCCATAATCCTCGCACTTACAGTACCATTTATACCATTGTATATAAATAAAGTATATAATAAAATTATACTTCTCATGATTTCGTCGTTCAAATTGAAACGAGATAAATTTATCAGCCTTAATTCTAGTGCAGTAAACAGAGCGCGATAGCCTTCCGACGTTTGATAATCTCGGTTTCGTAATACAACACCGGACCCTTTCTGTATTAAGTATACATATATATATATATATATATATATATATATATATATATATATATATATATATATATATATATATATATATATATATATATATATATATATATATATATATATATATATATATATATATATATATATATATATATATATATATATATATATATATATATATATATATATATATATATATATATATATATATATATAATATATATATATATATATATATATATATATATATATATATATATATATATATATATATATATATATATATATATATATATATATATATATATATATATATATATATATATATATATATATATATATTCGACAAATATATTAATGTTTGTTTTCTTTTTCAGGTATGTCTAACGGTTGTTAAGAATTTGTGTGGTAAGAATTTATCATTTTTAAGTCTATTTCTCTATATTTTTTTTTACTTGTCTTTTAACACACACGTATACATTACGAATTTGCTATCCTTTATTATACCATATATTTTATTAAAAATTAATTATTGTATTTAATTAAAATTTATTCGATATTTTTGCATACTTCAAAGTAACTTTTGCATAATTTAAAAAGAACTTTAGAAACAGTGGCGCCAATGTATTATCGTAAGGTAGCGGTAAATTTCATAACTACGACGTACTACTCATTTAAGTATATACAATTCGATACAATTTCACGTCTTTGTTTAACAGATACTGTATAGATGGCAATAGCTGTCTAAAGTTATTGTTATAATTTAAAATTAATTTAATTAAATGGGGACAAAATGTGATTGTGATAATAGTAGTAGGTTTGATTCCCACTCAGGGGAAGTTAATTTTTTGATTTTATTCTGCTAACAAATTTCAATTGTGCCACTCATCGTGCAATGTCTTAAATTCAAGAGGAATGTAGAGAATGGAGTGTTGTGACACTAGCCTCCTTCTACCTACCTGGTGTATGCCTTCATACCTTATTATATTAGAAGTAGAGCCTATATTTGAATAACGAAAATCATTAAAATTGTTTTAAATCAGTCAGTTTCAGTATTATTGAATTTAAAAAAAATAACCTTCACTCCAGAGTTTAACTGTATTACATACTCAAATTAATTATCAATAATTGTATTTATTTATTCTATAAAAACTCACTAAAATATTGTTATAGAAGAAGAATATTAGAGTTTAATAAAAGAATAATCTAATAATAAAAGAAAACATCAAAAGGAAATAATATACATATAAGAGACGTGCATTAGGGCGACCTAGACTGTTGAAATAGCGATAGAAAGAAAGCGTGTGAGTATTATTTAATAATTTGTGAGTATGTATGAAGAGGCTAATGACAGTGGACGAGGTAAAAGAGGTATGCAGGGACCGCAGCGTTTGGCGCTCCGTTCTATATGACTACCCCGCTAGGGATTGATCGTGATGATGAGTGTGTGTGTGTGTGTTTATGTGTGTATATTGTTACTACTATTTATTATCACAATTTTAAAACTAAATTATATCGAATTCAAATCTAGCAGCAGCATTTTAATGTTACACTAGAGCTTTTAAAATTTGACTGAAGTATAATAAATATTAACGTCATACGTTGTTAACATTTTTATTACGTATTTAGATTTGTTGAAGACCCCATAAGTGAAATTTAAGGCTTTTACTCTCAGTGCTTTAATTAGCTATCTGTCGGTCACTTAGTAACGGAATAATTTTTGCCATACAAACCTATTGTTAAGACACTCCGTTGCTTAGTCCCTGCTCTGTCTGTCACCCGCTTTCCGTCTTCTTCGAGGCATTACATGTTGAGTACTTCCGGTATTAAATAACTAATGCCTCGATTTGCTTTTATAGTTATTATATGATAACTATAAGGATGATAGTGGAGAACATAGTGTTTTGCCTCTCAGTTCGCTCTTTAATCTCTTATCACGGTTGGTGATGACAACTATAGTAAGGAAATTTTCTTAGGACTGTTTCACATTGACATGTCGAAGTAAACAAAATTCCATTGCATCTAACCTCATTTCCGTCGCGCGTGACGTACGCATACGAAAATGAAAGTACATTAATGGACTTTGTTTTGTTTACATCATTATATATTACACTAGTTTTTATTTGTGAAATAGCTATGAATTTTTTTTTAGCTTCACGCTTTATCCCGCATATTGCAGGGTAGGCAGAGGGATCTGCAGGAACTATATGAACCTAGTGTTAAGACACTCCGTTGCTATGAATATATATGTAACTTAACCTAATATTATAACATATAGCTTTCGTCAGTTATATTTAGTGTCTTCGTCTTAAAGACCCCTTAAGCTTTATAATTTATTTATATGATTTACTTTTACATATAAGAAACCAAGACCTGTACTTTGAATTAATATTCTTTATAGTTTTATCTAAATTAAATAACAATTTATATAATGTTTAAATCTAGTAATAACAATAGAAGTAGAATCATAATACGTTTTATATAATGAAGTGGGCTGGTGGTCTATTGAATATATATAAAATAAATACTATTATTATTTCATTCATTAATTTATATATATATATATATATATATATATATATATATATATATATATATATATATATATATATATATATATATATATATATATATATATATATATATATATATAAATATATATATATATATATATATATATATATATATATATATATATATATATATATATATATATATATATAATATATATATATATATATATATATATATAATATATATATATATATATATATATATATATATATATATATATATATATATATATATATATATATATATATATATATATATATATATATATGTATATATAGAAATTAATAAGTTAGTGTCAAGCCTATACTTAAGCATAAATAAATAATTCCATAAATATACCGAATACGTCGACACACACGTCATCTGCACTAAAAGAATAAAGTCGTTAAAAATGGAAGCTAACATGTTTTATAAAATGAAGAACAAATTGACTTTTTAAGGATTATTAATTAAAACATATTAAACCTTAAAATGGCTTACTAATTTTTTACGTAAACATTAACGTTATAATAGTGTTCCTTATGTATATGATCTCTTCGATCATAAGAATTTTGTAAATTAAAAAAAAATACAACAAAACCCTTTACTTTGTTATCCGTCTGTCTGTTAGTGCGTTTATACATTGAACATTTCCTTTTAAGCTCAACATCTTTACTGGATAACAACCTTAAGCAGTCAAACGCAATGAAAACGAGAGTGCATTACGATGAAAGTGAATTAAACTGGATATCAGTAAGGAGGTCATTGCTGTATGTAGCGTAAGCAGTACAGTAGTAACATCTTGATTTTCTAATAGGGGTCAGCTGTGTAGACAGAAACGTAAGGGGATTTAATTTAGAGCTCTATGTATTAGGTTCTTGAATGTTACCTAATGTTTATATATATATATATATATATATATATATATATATATATATATATATATATATATATATATATATATATATATATATATATATATATATATATATATATATATATATATATATATATATATATATATATATATATATATATATATATATATATATATATATATATATATATATATATATATATATATATATATATATATATATATATATATATATTAATAAGTTATTTTTATGGTATAGACAATGTAAAATTTAGTTGCTTTAAAAAAAATAGTGTTTAAAACTTTCATTATTAAAGAGTCCGTTATATATTTATACTGTTTTTATAAGCAACAGATACTTAATTAGTGTGGTCAAACCCGCATGTAAAAATTAGTTGTGCATATAATTGGCGGCGAGATTCATACCCTCATATGAAGACATATTGTTTACTGAGCTATAACACTGATACATTCTAATTCTTTCTACATATAAATATTTCATTTAGCTCGTCTTTCATCATTATTGATAAATGACGAAGTGGGCGGGTAATATATTACATTCTTTATGATATTGCAAAAATTAACTATCCAATAAACAATTCAAAATATTAAATTATAGTCAGTATATATCAATATTAGAGGTAATTTAAAAATTGGAAATTGGAATGTCAGTCATTGTAAAGTTTACTAGGTTATTCTAGATTTATGTTATACTTTTCCAAATCTAACAAGGTGAGTATAAAGAAAATAGTGTCAAGACATTTCGTTACCCATTCCCTATATGATAACTAGGAACTCATCGCCGGTTTTAATTGTTTTATGGTCAGAAGGAGAAAATAAGAAGAAATATTTAAAGAAAATGTATAAAATTTGAACACAGTGGGATTTCAACCTGCACCTCGTGGAAAGTGGGTGTGGTACTGGTTCAAATACCGTTCGTTCAATTTTTCAAAATTGAGAAGAAATTATTCGGGTGGCTGTCAAACTCTCAGCTAATCCGTTGGCAGTTAGATACTGTTGTTGAATAAACTATCAGGAAGTTATAATAATCTATTTCCTCAAATGGGAATCGAATCCACATCGAACTATCTGACTTGAAATCAGATTCTGATCCACAATGACACCATGGGTAAAATGTTTTTGTAACTTAATAAAAAATAATTTATTATTACTTTAAGGTTACAGTTTCAAATTATTAATTAAACGCCTACAAGTACAGCTCTCGAGATTAACATATACGGGTTTAAAAAATAAAGTTGACGGTTCGACTTCCACTCGGGATAGATGGATTTTTATATTTCCATTTTCTTCGCTCTGGAAAACTAGGTAAAGCGCGGCGTTGAGTTCCGCCACTCAACACGCAATGCCTCGAAAAAGGCGGAAAGCGGAGATGGAGAAAGCAGGGACCTAAGCATCGGAGTGCCTAACACTATGTTCACATGGTTCCTGCAGTTCCCTCCGCCTATCCTGCAATATGCGGGATGAAGCGTGAAGCTAAAAAAATGTTATGATTAAATAATAAATGTATATGTACATTTAATAGTGGATATAAAAAAAATATTAACTTCAATTATGTTACTTAATTAGCTTTGACATGAATTAATTATACAGCTTCCTTGTATGTAGTATGAAAAAAATATGTAAAAAAAATTGCTTGCCATCTTACCATTTTACATTGATATGACACAGGTAAAGCCGCGAGCAAAAAACTAGTTCACAATAAAATTAATTTTGGCAGAATTTACTAAACAAAGTGTTAATTAAATACATTTAAAACTCAGTATTTTGATTAATTTTAGTTCCGGAATCGATATGTATATATTCATAAGAAGACCTCTGCGAACCTTCAAGAATAATGTATCAATAAAACTAGTGGAAGGTCGGTGTAAAAATCGAGAGAACCTCCCGAGGGCATATATAAAGAGATTAATAATCTCCTACTTATCTTTTAAAAAATTATCCGTTAGTTTAACAATAATATAAAATAACCATAATTCAATACATATCTCAAAAAAAGTATATATATATATATATATATATATATATATATATATATATATATATATATATATATATATATATATATATATATATATATATATATATATATATATATATATATATATATATATATATATATATATATATATATATAGATAATTTAAAACTATAGTAAGTCGTTAGTATAGTGACGCATATACAAAGGTATGGTATTTATGTGCCAATATGTCCGTCACACATCAGCACTAGAGTGTGACTCCTGCGAGTAAGCCGTTCTGGAGAAATCATTAAAGTCATTATTATTAAGTGGCCTAAAATATTTTAATATACCTACTGTGTTATATGTACGTAATTTATGTGTTGTATGTTATGTAAACAGTGTTTTTATTGGAAATAATCGTCTTATTGTTTATTTAGTGTGAGAAATTTTATAATTCAATCAAGTAAAGGATCATCAGGTAGAATAGGCAGCGTCATAACAGCGTCTGCGTGACAGTTTGTGGTTCGATACCCATTTGGGGAAAATATGTCATTTTCTTTTTATTTGGCAGCAGCGCTGGTTCCACCACTCAAAACGCAATATCTCGAAAGGAGAAAAGAAAGGATCTTGAAGAAAAGTGGAACGGAGTGTTTTCTTACACCCTTTTCGTACAGTCCTTTTATTATTATTTTTAGATATTTAATATTTTTATTGTTACTGTTGCTTATTTTATATAATTATCATTTTCTTATTATAGAATCAGAATATGTCTTTAAATTGAATTTTATGCACATCTCTACATTTATTTTCCACAAGAGATTGTAGAGTCTGGCTGATAGAGACGTTGATTTAATATAGCCATTAATATTTTGCACGTCTAATTACAACTAAAATTATATCTAGTCCTCGTACAGTTTACGTGAAGACAAATTGGGCTTTTACATTACAGAAGGATTATTTGTTTGTGTTTTAAATTTTCTGATACTAATATTGGAAAATTTTACGCAGTAGCATCTTCAGGGGGTACACTTTCACTAAATACAAATCTCTTACTCTTGTAAGCCGGCCGATTCTACACTCACTCTATCAATGCTGGACTAAACCCATGTTAGTGGTAAATGTCCACTTCATAATTTCAGTTTGGTTGTGCAATTTTCTTTGAGTAGAAGCTCTTTATTCGCGGGGTATATGTTCCGCAAATATGCCGCGAATACAGAAATCGTAAATATGAAATAGTAATTTGTATAGGATTATACAGGGATACGTTCCTAGACGACGAAATAAAAAAAGCAAACTCATAAAAAATCAGTTTAATTTAAATTTTTGGCCATATATTTTGATAAGTTACATAATATATTCAGGTTTAGGTGACGGTTAAAAAATTTAGTAACGTTTTCTTCAGCAGTGGAACTAGCAATTTGCCTCTTAAAAATAAAACTTCTATTGATGGATCAATTTTCATAAAGAAATTACAAAGTTCATTGGCCATTCTTAAGCCTTCACTAAGATTTTGGATTAAATGTCACGTTTCGAGTGCTTTTTGTAGCCTCTTATTCAATGGGTTGTGAATTTAACATTTGCTCCAAGTCAGTTTCAGCCAAATCTTCATCTTGCAATTCAAGCACCTCCTGAATTTCACTTGAGCCTATTTGTTCGAATTCATCTCGTCCTATTGCACTTGCAATTTTAGCAATGTTTGCAGTTAAAGTTTGAATTTGCACAGATTCTTCCTGATTTTCCGCAGTCAGAAAGTTTTTTCTAGCATGATTTCAATGTTTATGGCTTCAGTTCTTGCAATGATTCTTTTGTGTTTACGATGCATTTTGCTACGTCAAATTTCTTTCGAGCATTCCATAACATTCATATCAGGATCACATTCCATATTATCTACTATGATTTTGAAGATCTGTCTTATGATATTCAATAGAATTTAACAGCCTGGATTATTACTTGAACCATAGGTTGAAACAAAGCCGTCGTATTGGGAAGTAAAAATGTCACTTTTATATTTGGATGCAAAGATACACAATTTTATTATAATTTCAAATATAGTGAAAATAAAATAATATAAATATAATGTCTTCTGAAAATCTATAGAATATAGGAAGTCAATGGGAGATGACTAAGCAATTTTTTTTCTTTATTTTATATCTTCACGCACATGGCAAAGTAGGCGGAGGGAACTGCAGAATTCATAGCAACCTAGAGTTAAGACACTCCGTTGCTTAGTCCCTGCTTTCCGCCTTTTTCGAAGCATTGCGTTTTAAGTGGTGGAAGTCGACGCCACGCTTTACCTAGTTTCCAAAGCGAAGGAAATGGAAATAGAAAAATCTATCTTCACCTAGTGGGAATTGAACCCACAAACACTCGCATTTACAAGTTGACGCCTTTACCCCAGGACGGTCGAACTCTTTTCATCCCGATTTTACAAAGTTCACCGTTGTAATATAAAGTAGAATATTTTTATCTGTACTGAAGAAAAATGAGGCAAAAACGGCTTATATCACATTGTGACACTTTACCAAGGAAGTTAGTGTAGAGGTACGATACTATTAACATACATACTTTAGTTCATTACTTAACACTCACGTCGTTAATGACTTACCACAATGCCTTGGTTATATCATTTATGGGGTGAATGTATTTTGTATATTTATTTCAAAAAAAATAACCGATTTTACTATTATAATTATATATGAGTACAAACTTAAATAAAAAGAAAGTAAAACTACAAAGTCAGTCAAATACATATATTTAATAAGAAAATTGTATATAATATTTGAATTACTTAAATTAAAAAAAAAACATATAGCTTATATGTTCTTTTTTTTACATTTTGTTAGTACCACATATATAGTTAATATGCTTTCAAGCCAAGCAATGCAATTTTTTGTACAGACATACATAAATTTTGTATTATTGATATCATACTGCTATATATTTTATTATATATTTATACACTTAATTTTATATAATATAATGAAAATAATACAAGTAATATACCTACATTTTGAACATTTTTAAGCAAACTTATTATATAAATTTTTATATATGAAAATAAAAGCAAAACGCATTACTTATTAATAAATAAAAATAAAAACTAACTATAAATATACAAATATTATCAAAAATGTAAGGCATGGAGTCTAGCAGGGAAGACAGAGGAAAATATAAATTTCAATTCTCGTGGCATTGTGAGTTGAGTTTTGGAACCCAACACTCCGGAAAACTGAAAGCTCAATATTTCTACGATTTTTAAAATGTTAAACACACTGAAGATATAAAATAATTAAATAAAACATATTAAAAATTAGTTCGCAAAAGGGCGCGGGGTCAAATCCCGCTGCGTTCAAATTTTTGTATGTTATTTTTGTATGTAAGTATGGAAACTCAAGTTTCTCTTTATCTACTCTACAAAGACATGCGTATAATATAATTGATTATGAAATAATTCATAAATTTTTCATAATTAATTAATTATAGCATAAATTTCACTTCATTTATTGGATAATTGGCACAATTATTGCAATTAAAGCGAACAAAACGGAAAAAGTTTCTCATATAGAATATGATATACAATAGATACTTCCGAAAATATTAAATTAATGTTAAAATATTTATTTTATATAAGTAAATATTTTGTGGTATTAATAATTTATGAAACCATTTACTTTTCTAAATGGTTTTGAAAAGGTTTTTTATAATTATTATTTACCCCGTCTATGTGAAGTAAATAAAGAAAGCTTGAAATAAAACTAAAGAAATTGAAACACTTTAAGTACCTTGCTTACAAGGATTTCGAAGAATATGACAAAACCTCCTATCTATTTTTTACAACTATAGTTTAATTGTTAATGGTTCTCGCTTGGATAACGCCGTATTTGATGAAGGAAGAACGGAGTTGGGTTACGCGACTAGGATATAGTGGCTAGGATTAATTCTTTTTTTTGTTTTTTTTTGTTGGTGTTGAATAGAATCTTAATTCTAAATGGTCTGTACTTATTTAGCTGTATAGGAGAAATATATAAAGCTAAAAAATTATGATGGCATGTTTTTTTTTCTAGCTTCACGCTTTATCCCGCATACAGGGTATGCAGAGAACCTGCGAGATCTGTGGTAATTATATTCCTATACAAAATAAGACACTTCTTTATACTTCTTTCCGCCTACTTTCCGCCTTTTTTCGGGGCATTGGAATTTGAGTGGGGTAACTCAATGCCGCGCTTGCCTAGTTGCCAGGGCGGAAAAAAAGGAAAATAAAAACTTGATAACAAATCATAACCAAAGCTGTTGCGCTACAAAAGTTTCATAGAGAATATTTTAATTCTAAATATTATTCAATTCTTTTATAATTTTATAATCACAAACACGTTGAAATATTTATCATTATATCAGAGTTACGAACCGAAAAGAAGTTATTATAAAGAAATTACTATATACTCGTGTAACTTAAATAAACATCGCACAGTTTACGTCGATATTCACACCGTATGAATTTTCAGGAAACGTATTTCTTGTGAAATATAAGATCTTATTACATCAGATCACATAATAGGTATATCTTGTAGACTTCCTTGTTTTATTGAACTAATGTAACCGTTACAGAGGACCGTTGTGGCGCAGAGGCTTAGCGTCTGCATGTAACGCGACGTTTTGTGGGTTCTATTCCCACTCGGGGAAGATGGATTTTTCTATTTCCATTTTCTTCGCTCTGGAAACTAGGCAAAGCGCGGCGTTGAGTTCCGCCACTCACACACAATACTTCGAAACTGCGGAAAGCAGGGAACGGAGTGTTAGCACTAGGTTCCGACGGTTCCTGCGGTTCCCTCTGCCTACTCTGCTATGTATGTACAACGTTTACGTGTAAATGTAGCGGTCGTAGGTTCTATTCTCTTCGGGAGGTAAGAATTAAACGAATGAAGTTATGGAGTTATAACCTGCTATAAGCGGAGTACATTATGAAAGAATTTAAGGAAAACTATACTTAAATACTCATATTGATAACTTCGTAGCGTATTGAACAGTGAACTGTCGTGTTATTGTTCAAAAATAGTTAGCATAATAACTTTTTTAGTTTGACCGCCCAACTATTTTCTTAATTTGTATTGCAAACAAATATAACCTTGTGATACAAATTTCCGTTAGTTTTGTGTGTTTTATAACTTAGAAACGTGATTTGTGTAAATTTCTACCCCATTTTCGTGACGTTGTGTGGTGGAACTCAACATCGCGCTTTTTCCGACAAGAAAATAAAAATAAATTAAAAATATTAACTCTACCAAACGTTCACTTTCTAGCGTGTACTTTCTAGCATTATAATTTATATATAATTAACATTTTTATTATTCACCTAAACCGTTATCGAATATTTCATTAAATAGAAATATATAAGGACGCAAAAGCAGGATTAAGCAACGGAGTGTCTTAACACTAGGTTCTTATGGTTCCTACAGTTCCCTCTGCCTACCCAGCAATATGCGGGATAAAGCGTGAAGCTAAAAAAAATCAAATTAATAAATAATCACCAACAGCTTCACAAGACACTCCGTTGCTTTGTCCCTGCTTTCTCTGTCCCCGCTTTCCGCCATTTTCGGGGCATTACGTGTTGAGTGGCGTAACTCAACGCCGCGTTTTGCCTAGTTTACCAGAGCGAAGAAAATGGAAATATAAAAATCCATCTTCCTCGACTGGAGATCAAACCCAGAAACCGTCGCGTTTGCAGGTAGACGCTACGCCTCTGCGCCACGACGGTCCTCGGTTCATTTAAATCAAATATATAATAAATTATTATATGAAATAGCTATAATTGCCTTTGCCTGCCTGTACACGAAAAGAAACTTGTGCGATTACTTAATCGAATTCTAAATGTGCAAAAACAAATAACGTAATTATTATATATTCCAACGATTTACCAACAGATGACCGGTGTGAAGTGCTCTAGCATACTAATTTCTATACAGTCAGTACAGCGACTTAACTTAGTATAAATAATACGTAATATTACAACAAAACGGCTACATTCTGAGTAAGCAGTGAAAATATTTCTAAAGTAATATGAAGTAGCAAATTTTAATTTATATGACCAGTTAAGCCTATTCTAACGTATTTTGTGATTTGAACTCTAACTTCAATCTGATTTGTTTACTATTTTTAATTATTTTCATTTTCGGACTCTGATAGATAAAGGGCGGCGTTGAGTCGTGGCACTCAATATACGAAAGTTGAGTGCTGGAATTAATTTAAACATTTTCATAATTTATAATTACCATGTCAGGTGTGTTTGAATGTGTTTAAATAAATTAAAGTGTAATATAATATGAGGTTATGTTTCATTGAGTGTCTAGATATTAATAATATCTAGATACTCAAACCTAAATTAGGGACATTAGAGTGACTGGCATAACTTTCAACTATCAATTGAATTATACTCCTATGAATATAATATATATATATATATACATATATATATATATATATATATATATATATATATATATATATATATATATATATATATATATATATATATATATATATATATATATATATATATATATATATATATATATATATATATATATATATATATATATATATATATACGAAAGTTGAGTACTGTACATTATATTACTATACATTATATAAAAATGTATGACCTCGTTATAATAAATGTATCATAAAAGTGTGTACAAACGAAGTAATAACGTATTAAACATTTTGAAACTAAGTATTAAGAAGCCCCTATAATTACTAATGCCATGTTGAGTAAATGCGCAATTTGTAAAGGAAACAAATTATTGCTTATGCAAAGCTCTGAGGACGATAACGAAACTTTCATACTCTATTATTATACAAAAACTTGAGCTTTTTAACAGCTTACAACAAATAGTAAGCGCGTGCTTTTATTAATATTTCAAAATGTGAAACATGAACAAATTAGTTTAACATCCCGTTATTTTTCTCATTATTTTCTACTTTGCTTTAATATCATTGATATATGAACTAATACTAAATTGCATTTTGTTTAAAAATTAAATGAATACAATAATTTTCTTTAAAATAAACCAAATATAGCTTAACACCAAGTAAATGTGTTATTAGCTTTACTTACGCAAAACAACGGTGTACACGATATTGTCAAATGTTTCGACATCGGCTAAGTAGCGGCGATTCAAGTGGCTTGCGATGCGATACTAATCTAGGTCACATTATAAAGGATTTCACAATAAGCCCTATGAATTTATAATATCTGGACAATGGGTAGCAAAATAAAATCATATCTTACTTTTGGCAATGCCAAGCATTTATTACTTACATACAACTGTAATTTTCTACACATTTCATTCTATTATAACAGGTACATCAACTCGAAATTAAAACGCAACATTTACCGATTCACAAAATAAAAAAAAAAACATGTTTAACATATTTAAAAAAACGTTAAAAAAGAGTTTATATTAGAGATAATCTATCGTGAATCTCGAAGTGGCTTAACCAGAGATCTGGTGCATCCACTACTCGCTTTAATAACAACTTCGAGGTTCACGTTAGTTAGTTTTTGCTATCCTTAGAGTAATATATCACAATACAGCGTCTGCTTCCTGCAGCCATTAGTAGCTACCATGATGACCATACTCGTGACCATGACTGACGACAATCGGGACTGGCACTTTGACGGGGTAGGGCACGTGTTTCTCAACATGTACAGGCACGTGTTTCTCAATGTGGACGGGGTAGGGTCTGTCAACTGGTACTTTGACGGGGAATGGCACTGGCTTCTCTACTGGGTAGGGAATGTGCTTCTCAACGGGGTAGGGCGCTGGTACGGGTACCTTAACTGGGTAAGGCACGGGTTTCTCCACATGTACGGGCACAGGGCGGTCGACAGGAACCTTTACGGGGTAAGGTACTGGCTTTTCTACTGGGTAGGGCACAGGTTTCTCTACTGGGTAGGGCACAGGCTTAGGGACATGTACGGGGTAAGGCCTGTCGACTGGTACCTTATAGGGGACATGCACTTCCTTGATTACTGGGTAGGGAGCGGGCACATGGACTGGGACCTTTACTGGGTAAGGGACCTTCTTTTCAACTGGGTAAGGTGCTGGGTAAGGTACCTTTACTGGGTAAGGGATTTTCTTCTCTACTGGGTAAGGAGCAGGCACGTATACCTTGACGGGTACGGGTCTGTCAACTGGAACATGTACGGGGTACGGTACTTTCTTTTCAACTGGGTAAGGTTGAGGGACATGTACAGGTACTTTGACGAGCTCCTTGACGGTATATGGGACGTGTTTAACTACAGGGTAAGGTTGAGGTACTGGTACCTTGACGGGCACTGGTACGTGTTTCTCAACAGGGTAGGGAATGTGTTTCTCTACTGGGTAAGGAACTGCGACATTTTTGACGACAGTGATTGTTTTGTGCACCTCTTCGTGACCTCCGTAACCACCTCCGTAACCGCCTCCGTAACCACCTCCGTAACCACCTCCGTAACCACCATCGAAACCGCCTTCGAACCCACCGTGTCCTCCGTAACCAAGATCAAATAGTCCACGTTTCTCGTGCTTTTTGTCCTCGGTTGCTGCTTTGTCATCGGTTACTGCCACTTCTTTTTCTGCTGCTTTGGCTTCTTCCGCGTGAGCGATAGCCAATACAGCCACCAGACTGGCGGCCACGAGCTGCAAAAAAAATAGAAATTAATTCACACGACTTATATTACAAAACTGACAAACGGATATGCACATTATATTTAACTCGGTGAAAGATTGCTATTAAACTGGTTCGACAATCTATCACACTTGGTTAGGTAATGCCTGAACTTTTATTATTGGAATCAAGAAAGTGGTCTTGTAAAAGCTCAAGGCTCGTTCAATGGGCGTCGAGTAAAACATAATTTCCGTATTGAGTAATCATAATTAGGCCGCAGGTTCGAATCCAGATATGCACTGTCACAACACTTGCACAATCACCAAATATAAAATTAAACACACCATGAGCTTCATGATGCTGCGTTTAGTTGGTTGCACTGAAGGCAGCGAGGTCCTGAATGCGAATGATGCGTGGTGAGTTCCACCACGCTATATATATGCGAATTGAGCGGCCAAGCGAAGAAAAAAACGCGCGGTAGGACTACGTTACACTTTCGCTTTCGAGGGGTACAGTTGGACGTAAACCAAAATGCTCCATATTATCGTACTTAGATTGGAACCGGTTCGTTAACAACCGTTCCTGAAATTAACTATAGCTGTCATTTGCGTTGCATTATGTTATGCAAGTTATGCATATTTTAAAATATCTGTAGATTCTCTATGATATTTTATGTATACGTGTACCATGCATTATAATAAAAAAGTTAAAAATATGAAGGAAAAAAGGCACCTTTTTTCATTTTTTATATTGAGATATTTCTATTTTATGTGATAGAACCTAACGTCACAATATGATACATTAAGTTATTTGGTTTCCAATCAAAGGTTTATTTAAAAAAAATGCTCAATTAATAAAATTAAAAAAAAATACAGAACAAAATTCAATTAAAAAAATAAATTCTTTCATATACAATGAGTAGAATTAATAATAATTCTCACAAAATCTAATATAACTAATAATTACAATATATCACTAATCGTACGAAAAAATATAATTATTTATATTTAACATTTCTAGACATATACATATAAATATTTTGATGAAATAAATAATGAGAACGTGACATCTTATTTTATTTACGTAGTTCATACATATGTCTACTTTTCATTATCATCATCAATTAAATTCTTCAATAAACATATAAGAACAAAGTATATATATATTTTTTATTTTTTTTACGTCATTATTCTTTTTTTATTATTTTGTATCTATATATTTAATAAAAGCTGAAGTCTTTATATTTCTCCCACTGAGTTTCTTACGCTGGTTATTTCTCAGGCATTAACTTAATTGGACCATTTAAAAAAAATGAATCATGTATTTTTATTTCGATTAAATTATATGATTACTCAATAATCATGATATTAAATAATTTACGATTACTTCAATGAAACAATTATAAATTAATCAAACTTGTAACATTAAGTGTATTTTGGTAAGAGCACTAACTTTATTATTTGTAGTAATAAACGTTATATCTCGTTGAACCGTTCACTTTGCGTCCTTTCTAAATTAAACTGTGGTTATTTTATATTTACTAAAATAGTTGAAAGATGACAGTTGATTAAAACTCATTAGATATATTATATGGGTACATTTAGTTTTGTTAGTACATTTGAAAGTATTCTCCATTTAAGGTGGCATTGGCGAAGTGAATTGTGCTCAACTGGTTAGCTAGGAACGCCATAAATAAAAACAAGAAGAAGAATATTTGGTAGAGCAAGTTACACAAGTTTCACACTAAATCCTACATATAGCAGGTTCAAATCGCTTAATTATCAATACTTTTCGTATTAGGTTGTATAACAATGCATTTTGTCGTATTTGTTGGAACGAAATAACGGAGTAAGCAGGGACTAAGTAACGGTGTGTCTTAACACTAGGTTCTTATAGTTCCTGCAGTTCCCTCTGCCTACCCTGCCATGTGCGGGATAAAGCGTGAAGCTAAAAAAAAATATAAATTTAATTTATTGAGTGACCTTCTAAATTATTTCTTTTAGTAATTTGATGCAAGACAAATACATATTATTTATATTTATCTAAGATAATCATATTTAATTTATATTAAGTTCCGTCATTCAATACAAAATGTTTCGAATTCAGGCGAATAAAAGAGAGCGGAGCGTTTCGACACTAGAATCTCTCTAATAATTTAATTATTTGAACGATAAAGCGTAAGGGTAAACTCGTATAAATGGCAAGTATATTGCTTACTCTACATTCTAGAATAGTTATCACATATAAAATTTGAACCCACTATAACTTTTAGAGTTCGATATTAACAAGGTAGTTTTAATCTTTATTTTAGCAGTATCAAATCTGACTTTCGTTCGCGCTATACATATTTTGCAAGAAGCGCGGTAATCGTCGGATGTTGTTCATTTTATTTCTTAAGATTGGTTATAAATTTTTAAATTATTATTATGTTTAATATTAAGAAATATAAACGCAAATAATGCTTTCTACTGTGTGAGAAGGACGCGAATTTATAACTGTCTGACAGTATAAAAACTAAGAGCTATTATTGACTCTATAAAACCAAAGCGCAATGTCATTAAGATTAGTCATCTAGGTATAGTTATTACTTAAAAATTTGTTTGCTTGCTCACGTATTGCTCAGGAAGTACATTAAATTATATTTTTGTGTACTGCACAGTTTATTTTGATCTTAAAAACGATTATAATCACCCTAATCAAGAGTTGAAAATGAAATGGGTATTTCTGAACGATGGCTTTTTTAACGAGGTATTTTTTGTAAATGAACTAAAGAACTGCTATATATTAAAAAAAACATTTTAACACGTTATTTTTGATATTTTAATTATATTATTTTGGTTTCCCTCAATGTTGCGACTTAAATAAAAGTTTATTTGAAATAAAATGGAAATATTGTAATACTATGAGTTTTGTTTGACACAATATTCTATTATTCCACCAGTACGAAGTAATTCTGCACTCAGCTACCATAATATAGCCTATAACGTGATATCGGCATATTCAATACCCTAAAAATATCGATCTAATTCCTTATATTAGCGCGTTGAAGTCTTTTATACTTGTATAATCATCACACAAAGTGACTCTATTATTATACTAAAATTAATTAATTTTGTATATTTACTAAAATTAATTTTGTATATTTATTAAGTTGCAGTAAAATAATTTAAAATATTGTCTTTGACTGTTTATGTACAAGTATTTAGATACAGTAGAATTAAACCATTTCTAGTGACATGCCCGCGCATTTCGTTTAACTAGCACTTTTTAGGGATATATTGTTAGAAATATTTTTGGTTTAAAGTCTGAGTTTTTGACATAGATAAAGTGCGCATGCAAATCTTTTTTAAGCAAATCCAATTGGCTAACGTTTAGAGCTCGTTGATGAATTATCAATCAAGCGTTCAAGATCAAACATTGGCTATATTTTTCACCAATCCACCTTTTCGAGATCTTTAAAACGATATTAAAAGTAAAGTTCTAGGTCAAATCTCGTACGTAATAAAAAGGCACAAATATTATACAATTACCTAAATTAATTAGCTATTTATTATGCCACTATAGTTAAATGCAATCAAATAGATCAGAAATAGGAAGTCGTTGTTACGTAAAATAGTTAATTTCTACTGAATTCTACTTATTTAGAATTTATAAAAAGTACCTATATATAATTCATACAAAAACATGTATTTTATTGATTTTTTGTAGTCGCTGAGAACAAGTGCTCTATTGAGCGTTTTTCGTTGACAAGTTTTTGTAACTACTGTAGGTTTTTCCTGAAATTGTGAATGGATATTTTTACAGTTTTTATTCCTTTGAAGCTTTTATTTTATATAAGCATATATCCTGTTTCATTTCAGTGTTTATTAGAAATATATTGTATAATAGTATTTTTATTTTTAATTTCACACAAGGCAATGAAAATAATTCATTTCCCCAAATTGGGATTAAACCCATAACCGTTTGTACTTAGTCACTGCCTCACTGCGCAAACTGTGGCTTTATTTAATTTGTACAATCGTAATATAAATGACGTAATTATATATATACTATACTTTATGAACTAAATGATTTTTACTGTATATTCTACATTTTTATGTATAATTCTCACGTTTTTTGAAGCAATCAATATTTGGCGTAGAGTATCTGATTGTTTTATTAAATATAATATTAAGAAACTTAAATTTACCTTATTATTAAATAGATAAAAGATTTAAAAATAAATTGAAATATAAGCAGTTTTCGGATGGTATGTATGGAATTTGCTGCCCATGACTAACATGACAAGCACCAAGGGGTCGATTGATCCATCTGACATTTGGAACAGGTTGAAACATGAGTATCGTAACGCTGTTTTCTTGCAACACCTGCACAACGTTGAATGCACTTTTACAGAAGTATAAAGAAATATATATATATAGATATATATATATATATATATATATATATATATATATATATATATATATATATATATATATATATATATATATATATATATATATATATATATATATATATATATATATATATATATATATATATATATATATATATATATATATATATATATATATATATATATATATATATATATATATATATATATACATATATACATATATACATATATATATATATATATATATATACATATATACATATATACATATATATATATATATATATATATATATACATATATACATATATATATATATATATATATATATATATATATATATATATATATATATATATATATATATATATATATATATATATATATATATATATATATATATATATATATATATATATATATATATATATATATATATATATATATATATATATATATATATATATATATATATATATATATATATATATATATATATATATATATATATATATATATATATATATATATATATATATATATATATATATATATATATATATATATATATATATATATATATATATATATATATATATATATATATATATATATATATATATATATATATATATATATATAAACGATACATATATTTTTTAATTTTAAGAATAAATATCTGAAAGAAATTGAACCTAGTACTAATTTATGACAAAATATTAGCTTGTAAATCATATCTTATTACTGGGAATAAAGTAATAATCATATATTTCAATAGTTTACGATCATCATTACGAATATTAGAACAGCTTGTACAAGGTGAAATGTGTTAATATTATGCAAGTGCAATCCATCACTGACTGCACCCATCTTCAACATTCATTTTTATATGAATTGATATACACTCGTAATCTATATCTATACTAATAAATTAAATTATCTTTTTGTATATACATATATATGTATGTGGCATATATATACGAAAAAAATGTTTTTGAGTTGACACATGTGCTTCGTTTTATTAGCTTATAATTTTTAATGACATTTCTTTTATTTTCACGCTTTATTCCGCGTAGCGAACTTAGTGTTAAGACACTCCGTTCTCCACTTACCGCCTTTAGTTCTAACTTATTTTCATATAAATTAAAATATATGATTCAAGTTTATAATTTTTATGGAGGAAATAAACAAACGTACATAATATATATTAGCAATTAATGTGTTTTTTTTATTTAAGTAACAATTTACTAAATAAAGCGTGTAATTTTAAATTTAATTATACGTCGAATAATAAGATTATCATAATTTAAGCATTACTACAATAAAAACCTGATGTAAATATGTTTATTTAGTTAAAAAAGTCGTATATCACTTACGTTTCGGTAATAATTTTACCTTTGCATACAAGTAATTGATTCATAAACAAAGTATCTCACATAGTAGTCTCCAATATATGCATTTATATGTATGGTTGTATATATATATATATTTATTGTTATATATGTATATATATTTGTGTAGGTATATAATGTCTATGTATATTTACTCTAGTTTATACTTATTTTGCACTCTTCCGTCTCTTTATATTGTTTAGTCTCTACATGGTTGCCTTTAAGAGGTCATTCGCAAATTCCAATCACACAATATCTGAAATAAAAAAAAACCTCTTTAGTTTCAATTATTATAAATTTATGAATTATAATTGGATTTATCCGAGTCTTAGACACAAATAAACGCTAATGTTGCAATTTAGGATGTGTTGGTACGTAGTATTTCCGCTAGTGTTACGATAACTCTAGCGAGACCTGTTCGTATCACCATTACAAAGTTACACATGTACTTAGCCTCATATAAAACGAGTGCAAACGTCCGCAAATTTAAGTTTGCCAATTTTTATAATTTATGTTTTCCATTGACCTACAATGCACGAGTACATATGAGCCCTCGTAACACGTGTTTGACTCGCACTTGACCGATTTCTGGAGCTTACTATGCTAAAACAATGCTTACAATTCCTATATTATATTATGATATCTTCACGCTTTATCCCGCATATAGCAAGGTACGTAGTAGGAACCACAGGAACCGTTTGAACCTATTGTTAAGACACTCCATTCTCTGCTTTCTGCCTTTTTCGAGGCATTGCATATCTCAACGAGATGCAATGTAGAACTAAATATACCACAAAATGTTTCTACATACAATATTCACAGATTTTATGTCATCCATTATACAATGCGAACATATTTCCTTTAGAAGTTAATCCTAAAAGAGCTTTATGTGATGGGTCACGTGAGATTTTTGCTATTAAAAAATTAGCATCGATTTTCGATGCGACATTTTGAACATGTTAACAATTGGCAGTATTGACAGCGGTTTGTAATTTATATATATATATATATATATATATATATATATATATATATATATATATATATATATATATATATATATATATATATATATATATATATATATATATTATATATATATATATATATATATATATATATATATATATATATATATATATATATATATATATATATATATATATATATATATATATATATATATATATATATATATATATATATATAGTGATTAGTATTACTGGAACTGTTAAATTATATACTAACGTAACATTTTACAACTGGATCTGCTGTAGTGGAAGTTCTTTCAAGGTTATTCTAAATAATTTTCCATTTTTCACGATATTAAGATGTTTTAAATAATATTTTGATTTCTTTGCTCTAAATAGCACTTTAAAAAGTATTTCCAACGGTACTTTCATTTTAGAATTAAATAATAAAAGCTTTATAGCTGATCTTTAGGGCAGAAAAAAGCTTATTTTCAGGCATCAGCGTTCAAAACTTATTAATTTTTAACATTTAAGAAGTTCCACTCTCTCCCCACTTTTTAAGGTAGTGTGTAACGAGTCACGGAACTGAACGTCGCATTTTATTCTTGAAGTCGTAGCTAAAGCTTCAATAAGCTCTCTTATTAAAAAATCAAAACTATCTCTCTCTTTTATCATAAAGTATAGCCTGAAAATCGAGCCTTCGATATACAGACGGTACATTAGAACAAGCCGCCTACATTAAAGTACATTAAAGTACATTCAGCAACTGTTTCGCAGAACAAAAGGGACCTTGAACAATCGAAAGAACAGTAGCGTTTACGAAACTCATTGTTTAATAGAAATATGTATATGTAGTTGTATGTACATTCGACTAAATTATAGTATTGCCTTGCTTTTACAATATATTTGTAAAGCAATCGCAGTGTTATTTATACAAATATTTTGTTATATATTAGATCTCTTGGCGTTTAAGTAAAATTATTCCTTTCACATATTGATGGTGACCATGACGGTCCATGGCTCAGAGGCGTAGCGTTTACCTGTAAACACAACGGTTTGTGGGTTCGATTCCCACTCAGAGCAGATGGATTTTTCTATTTCGTTGATGGAGTTTCGCCACTCAACACGCAATGTCTCAAAGGTTCCTGCAATTCCTGCAATTCTCTCTGCCTATCCTATCATGTGCTACTGCACAAAAAGCGTGAAGATTTAAAAATTCGGTCTTCAAGAGGCGCAGGTTCAAATCCTGTTGCGTTGAAATGTCTATATGTTTTCTTTAAGTATTTTGTCACAATCGTGTGACGCCGTAGCTTAGCGATACAGCTATTTGACTGTAATTGGTTGTATTCACGCTCATATACAAATTATTCAGATTGTCTCAGCCTAGTAATACAACAACGCGGCGTTGAGTTGCGCCAGTCAAAAAAAAAAAGAAATATCTAGAAATAATTAAATTTTTTGAAGAGTTAATCCCCACTAATGATAGAAAAAATATTTAAAAAGAAATTTTAAAATTTAATTAAACATAAATATAATGAAATAAGTTGTATAATGCATATAAAAAATTCGAAGCAGCGTGATAGTACACATTACTTAGTGATCAAAGCGCTTGGATGATTTCCAAGAGACTCGGATTCAAATCCCGCTGCATTCATAATTTCATATACTTCTTTGTTAAGTATTTGTCTAGTAAAAATTGGAAAGCGTAGAACTGAATTTCCTGATACTACGTACAGTTAATAATATTGTTACTAAATTGAAATTTTTTTAAATTTTAAGTAATATACTACATTAACGAATTACTTGTTGCCTTCGTAATGGCCTCTTAGCAATTTTTATTAACATAAAATAACTTATACAAGTTACACGCTCTATATACTAATGCGTGCAACTGCAATGTTATTTCTGGGTTTTATTTATTAGAAACATGGTGGAATCAGAAATTATTTTAAACGGCATTTAAAAAGCAAATATAAATTATATGTAGACAAAGGGAACTTAGTATTAAGATCCCATGTTACCCTTTTTTCGCTATCGAAACATTTTACACATGTTGATTGGCGGAGCTCAACACCGTGCTTTGTCTAGTTATCCGAGAAAAGTTAAAAAAATCTCTCCCAATTATTTTTTCTTTTATTTCTTGGAGAAATTAAAAATATAAAAGAAGATAATAATATATTCATAAAATTTTTGTATGCCTAGAAAGAATTAAATAGTTATCTACACGCAATATATATATGTGATAATGTCTTTAAATCTATCTATATATTATGAATTTATAAATTAATATTATCAAATTTAATTTAAGATGCAATATAAAATAAAAAGAAATAATAAGTACACTAAATTCTTTTAAACAAAGTAGTATAGATCTCAAATTGTTTTAATTTTCTTTTAAATCTTTAAAATTAAAATTTTAAAACCTATTTTTCTGTAAGTTGTTAGTTGTTTAAGTTATAAGATTGTTATATTTCTTTTGAATTCTTCGTATTAAATTCAAGTAATTTTCGCATATTATATAACAATTAGCTACGTAATACGCTAAAATAATAAATATCAAAAAGTATAAATAGGACGAATATTTTACTTTTTTTATGTCCTTAGGCTTTATCCCGCACATAGCAGGGAAGGCTATATTTTGTTACAATTATATATATGTAACTATAAAATCAGTCCCGTTTACACTCGTCCCGTGTTTCACTACTCAGCATTTTTTGTCGTGAATAACTAAGTTATTTGAGTGTTAAAAATAAAAAATATATATATATTTAGATATAGTTTCAATACTTTTTATTAATATGTCGCTGCAAAACATATACAAACGTTGTTAGACATGCAATTTGGTATAACATAATTTTTGTCGCACCTACTGTAGCATATATTCTCACAGTCCTCTTGCGTATCACACGGTATTTGATCTCCTCCAGATGCCACTACAACACAAAAATATTATATATAATAGAATATATTTTTAATATGATCGTAAATAAAAATGTTTTTTTTCTATAAGAATGTTTTTGATTTGATTATAAGGCAAAGTTGTTCTAAAAAAAGTAAGTTCCACAACACTGCTTTTAAATCTTCTCACTTAAAAAATAGTGACTAATTTATTTTTAACTTTATCGTTTTAACGTTTTATCTCTTTCTATATTTTGAGGCGTTGCGTGTCGAGTGACGGAACTCAACGCCGCGCTTGCCCAGTATTTTTAAATAAAATTTCCTTCAATTTCAAATATTAGATTAAAAAAACACTTACTTGGCCATTGTGCCATTACACCTGCGAACGCTACCAAGAAAAACGTCAAGTACATATAAAACTTCATTATGATTTATTTAAAGATTTACAGTAAATCCTTGTTTATATATGCTCCAATGTTTATAAATCATAACCTTATTACTGTCATATAAGATTAATTAGAAATAATGTGTGACGAACCAACTAATGCTTTATTCACAGTCCATAACACGTCAGTGAAGATTTTAGTTTTAGCTAAGCAATGCAATTTTAGATGTTAAGCTGTGAGGACTTCAGAGGCACAGTTTAAACGCGACTGTATATGAGTTCAATACCCGCATGTAGAGAATGTCAGCGAGTCACCAAGCATAATCTGATCAAAAGACAGAAAGGTCCCAGAGTACAATCGAGTAGAGTAGGATTAAGGACAAGTTGGAATGTTCAAGACGTAGGCGTAATATTTTTTTTATTTAGGAAGACGAGAATGATAAGATGCTTAGAAATAGAAAACGAGTAGCTAACTATAGGAGAGTGTTATATTCCTTCAGATTTAAAATGGTGTACCCTAATTCACGACTGGTCGCCAGCACTATCTATATTTTATCTATAATATATCAAAGTAATTTAGTAGGATGGGGTAAAGTTACCCATGAACTTTGCTACATCTGTAAAAAGCAGTATAAAAAGCTAAACATACGCGGTTGGGATGTGGGGTACTCTTGTAGAGTGATAAATACTCCCGGCGCCATAACAAAGTTCTAGAAATCATACGCGAAGCGGTTATTCTCTCAATAGCAAGTGCACAAGGAAATAAAACAATCAGCAACCGCTCTATAGAGTTTATGAAAGAAAGTTCTTACAAAAAACACAAACAAAGCCTTTCTAAATTTTATATTTAGCTTCTGATTGGGCTCTTATAATGGACATATATTAAAAACAGTAAGAATCCCTGACAATATTGGAATTTTGTCATCTGATAGTGGAGGAGGAGGACATATTAAAGAATTTGTTTAAGCCGACACTTGGGTCATAACTCCCAAGCGCTGCTTTGCGCTCCTCTTCCTACAACACGATGGTACCCATACATTGAATCCATGGAATGCTAAGTAGTTTCTTCTCTTTTCTGCTTTGGTAACAAAGCAAGGCGTTGTGTTAACTTCCGCCAATCCACGCCACGAACGGAAGAAAGTGAGAAAAGCTTTTCGCATTTTTATCTTAATTTTATTTATTTATCTTTTATTTATTAAGACAAAAAACGTAAAGAAGAGCTTAAAGCTTCGTCTGAACAAACCGGAAGAAACGATGCTATGCCTCAACGAGTTCTTGAGAGCTTATTATTATATAGTAATACTATAATAAAATATAAATAATTGCTAAATCTTATTTTAAAATATTCTATAGTAGAAAAAGGAAATAAAAAAATATAAATGTCATAGAAAAGCAACGCATGACTTTTTCCAAATGGCAGGTTAGGTAGAGGCGGGACATGATGGTCAAAACTTACTCTCATCAGATAAATGATAACAATTTTGTATATTTCCCCAATTTGGAATTGAATCTATATCTATCAAGGTTATTGTCACACACAAATATTTTAATAATTTTATTTATTACAAAAATGCAATAGTGCATCGAATCATTGCAAATGTTGTGTTGCTAATTTTTAATTCATCAAGAGTGTTCATTTGGTGATAACATTTATAATTGATTTAAATTAATTGCAACTATTAGTAAAGCTTATTAAGAAATGTGTGGTAAATTATGTAAAGTAACAATAATCTACAATACAATTTATAATACATATGTATTTACAATACATTACATTTTAAGAGGCGCAACGTCTGCCTGTAACGCGACGGTTTCTGGGTTCGATCCCCAGTCGGGGAAGATGGATTTTTCTATTTCCATTTTCTTCGCTCTGGCAACTAAGGCAAAGCGCAGTGTTGAGTTCCGCCACTCACCCCGCAATGCCTCGAAAACGGCGGAAAGCGGGGACGGAGTAAGCAGGGACGGAGTGTCTTAACATTTCGCATGGTTCCTGCAGTTCCCTCTGCCTACCCTGCCATGTACGGGATAAAGCGTGAAACTAAAAAAATACAATTTAGAACACTAATTCGTAGAAAATCGATATCTTTGGATACACTCTTCTTTTTTCTTGGATTCTTGTATCCATTCTGTTTATTCTCTCAAAAATGAAAATTTAAATAATTAGTTTCGCCGAGAAGGAATCATACCCACTCGTTATAAATATGTGTACCTACGTACCAGTCATTTACTTTACTTAATTTTTTGATATTACTTTTAGATTATTTTTTGTTCTTAAGGAAATGAAATGTTGTTTTCTAATTTTCAGTCTGTTGTGAACTTTGTACGTATAATTTGTAAATTGATTCAATGTTAAACATAATGTTATTTCTACTTTTTTGCTCTTGTTTAAGTTTGTTATTAGCCACTGTTGTATGGAGATGACAATATTCTGGGATAGATACTAGTGTATAAATATGTTAAAAGTTCTTCTTCTTCTCTTTATTTATGGTGTTGTGAGTGTGCAGATTGAGCACAATTCACTACACCAATGTCACGTTGAAAGGAGAACACACAAAGGAGAATGTACGGTAAAAACGATATATCATTACACAATAGAAGAACGCATGTTTATAACAGTTTCAAGTTTAAATCTTTCACCTATAACAAAATTACAGATATCTTTGTAGATATCTGTATGTAGGTACAGACAACAAATGGGGTTAGTAATAAATAATACAATTACATGAATGTTAGGTTATATTTTAATATTATTATATTAGATATATTTACACAAAAAAACTAGATAAAATACTAAACACAAACATTATCAAACATTGAAACCTTTAATATTCGAGGGACTTATAGAGGATGGACATCATAAAAAGGACGAGCATTAGCTCATATCATTTGGAGCAGGAGAAAAGGATTTGGGAAAGGGAACCGTTGTCTAGGCTACTTTCGCACAGTGAATGGTCCCTGGTCGTGATTTTGCCATATGAATAGGTGTACTTGCATGTGCAAGGCGTAAACGACAAATTATTGATATAACTTTCTGTTCTTTAAACTTTTTATAGTAAAACCAATGACAAAGAAATGCGTAATATTTTCCTTACTTATCCAAATGATTTCTTACAAGAAATAACAGATCATTAGCCAAATGAATAAAATATTCCAAGGTTTAGCACAAGAGTCAGCAGATTCATTTCCACTGATTCCAGAATGACCTGTGATCCATACTAGGGCAATATCCAAACCCTTGATGAAACATGACTTCGCGAATCCTTAAAACAATTGAAGATCTTAATTTTAATCTGATTACCCTTTGTAGCTAATAAGCAGCTTAGTGAGTCAGTAGAATTAACAGTCTGTACAACATTATGGGACTATATGAACAGGATTGCTTCTAATAAAGCAACACCCTCACCAGTAAACACTGAAGACTCGGAGGGACATTTAAATTGTAAAATAATTTTAAATTTTAGAATCCAGCGTGCTGCACCAACACAGCCTTGTTTTGAAAACATTAAGGCGTCAGTGTAGATGTGAAAGGAATTCAACCATTTTTCATTAACTGCCTCTAAAAATTTATATTAGTGCCCGGATCAATCTTGTAAATCAATTTGCATATTTATCAAAATTACATTGGTGAACTTAAGGAAGGTATTAAGCAGGTATGGTAAAGGCTTATCTCTGGATAATAGGCCAAATAACTCAGCTTAGACCACAGAGGGTGGGTCAGAGCCTACTGCCTGCAAATCGGTCTGCAAGGAATTGTCCATAAATAGGAAGAGGAGGATGAAAACATCGAGGCATTGTGTGTTGAATGATGTAATTCAACGTCATAATAAAAATGAAATATTATATTTTCCTCGAGCGGAAATCAAACTAAACACAAATTTTTCGTTTTTATAATTAAATTTTTCTTTTAAAATCTTAAATCCTAAATTTGTGTTTATTGTAAGTTTGTGAATTGGAACGAATTGACTATTATAAAATCATTTTTCTATTTCAGTCTTCTTCTTTCTATTATATCATATTATTATGGACTTCGTTTTTTATTTTATTGTGTCGTATATTAACATTGTATTGTTTTATTTTAAAAAAATACGAAAATTGGAACTTAAGATACTTTGGAAATATAAACTCAAGTTCTACTCACTCGTTGATAAAAAATAAATACGTTAGTAGATATGATATTTTATTATTTATTGTAGTACATCTTCATGTCGAGAATTATTGTGGTATACAAATACAATAATTCTCTGAACAAAAGGGTTTATAAGTGTTCACGGTACACCGCGCTTGGCATGCTTTTTCACAATCCCGGTTGGTTACGCATCTTATATATTGCTTAGTAGCTGAAAAAGAAATAAATCTTAAGATATATAAATAGTAAAAAGAAAATTAAGTTCGATTCCTATTTAAAATACTCAATTACAAAGTAGAAAGAAAATTAAGTTCGATAAACAGGGGCGTTGAGTACTGCCCAATATACACGTAATGTCTAAAATTGGGACAAAATAAAGAGTATAGTGTCTTACACTAGGCTTATGCTACGTGAGATAAAATAAATCTTACGAAGGAGTCTTTCCATACTCCTGGCCGTTTCCGGTACCTCCATCATGGCTGCTTGAACCAAAAGCAGTAAAGCGAAAGCGATAAAAAATTTCATGACTGTATCGTTTTTAATACTGAAACAAAATTGACAAAGAAAGTAAGAAAAATCACTCTTATATAGTAAATTAGTAATAGGCTTATAATAGTTATTTGATTGTGTTCATAATTGCACATAAATCTTCATCAGATTCGTTATGGGACTCAAGTTATTTTTATTTTACCATACTAATATAATGTCGATTTTTTTATATACATAGAAACATAAAAATATATTGTTAATTTACAAATATTGTACATATAGTATTGGCGTAACGAAAACAAAGTAATGGCATCCCGCTCTAAGCTTTTAAGCACTTTTTAATTATTCTAAACTTGATAGTGTATAGGGAAATAAATACAATTTTGATGTAATCATTTCCTGTATTATGAACTCAGTAGTTTTGAATTCATTCCCATTGATTTATTTTGCTCCGGATTATTTTTATATTTCGCTCTATTTGTCAAAGCGCGGTGTTAAATTCCGCAATATAACACAAAAATTAGACACAAAGAGGAAAATTAAGTCTAGACTAGTTCTAGACTAGGTTGCTCTCCCTATCCTGTTTTATCCGGAATATAGTGAAGCTGGAAAAAAGAACTGCATATCACATTAACAGCTTTTACTTTAACAGAAACCACATGGCAAAGCCTGTTAAGACAAATGAATTTTAATATCCACTTACACATATTAACACTTAACAAGTAGTAAATAAACGATTATGATAAGACAAGTAAGTGTAGCCGAGAACAATTGATGTAATTATACATGTATAATGAGTTAAAAGCTTTTGTTTATTAAAATGCAACAGATTAAATAAGAATGTTTACAAAATACAAAATTTATTAAGGAAATTTTGTGCTTTCATTTTTAAAGGTTAAAAAAGCTAAAACGAGGACCCTATACTACTAGAAGCTTCCTGTTACAAATTTTGTGGCCAACATTAAGAACGGTAACTGATAGATGTTTAAAATTTCGAAAGATAATTACATTGTATATTACATTTCATAATTTGAACATAAAAATAAAGTATATATTATAGGGATGTTCCCATAGAATATTATGATAGATACGGGAACTACTTATACTTAACTGATATTATTTTACTGTAAACAAAACAAAACTTCAACCAAATCCTAAACAAAACTTATCATTTGCTTACCTGTTCATATGTCATGCAGACAATGATGTGTAATCAATATCCATACGTAAATATGTAATATTGTAATGCTTAAGAATTTTTTCAGCTGAACGCGCTAATAATTAGAACAACTTATCTGAATTGAAAAGACATGTTTTGGATAGCCGATTGCTTAGAAGAGGCTATAGGCTATATTGTCGTTATAAGCAACTGTAGGCTATTGTTACACAACATCACATTGATCATTTTATGTTTATTGCCATAGTATAGGTCTTATTTTAGACATAAGGATCTTTTTACTTTTCATTAAACGACATAAGCCGCGTAAGCTCAAGCTAATTCAGATTTTAGGCTATATATATATATATATATATATATATATATATATATATATATATATATATATATATATATATATATATATATATATATATATATATATATATATATATATATATATATATATATATATATATATATATATATATATATATATATATATATAAAACTTCAATTTTCACAAAGCAATAACCAAAACATTGAAGATTGCAAAAAAATGCGTACATTTTGCAATGTCGCCTCTAAGTACAACGTATGTGGAGCAAAACGGACAGTTGTACGCCCCTTGAGTACAAGTTACAAGCGAAAGTAATTTTTATATTATTACAAGGCTTACGTTGTCATTTCAAGGAAACCTTTATATTTTTAGGGCTAATTAGCTAAATGGAACAAAGCGGAACCCTAATAGATTCACCAACTATTTGTTTTTCTGTTCTGTGTGTAATTGTGTCGAATATATGTAGGTATGTGATATTATTTAAATTCATTCGAGGTCTAGTTTAGTTTATTAAAATGTAAATTGATGAAATGAAGATTAGTAATAATCTCCATGTACTTTTTTTTAGTTTCACGCTGTATCCAGCTCATAATAGGGTAGGCAGAGGCAACTGCAGGTACCCATACTAACGGAATGTACCCCTGTGTAAACATTCAGTTTCCTGCTTTCAATACGTCACGTGTTAAATGGCAGAACTCAACGCCGCCGCGCATGTCTAGTTTCTAGAGCGAAGAAAATGTAAGTGAGAAAATCAATCTTCTCCGCGTGGGAATAGAACCCACAAACCTCTGCCTACAGGCTAAACGCTACGCTTCTGCGCCACTTTCATTTTAATTCATAAATATATATAAATTTAGACAAAAAACTAAAAACATATTTTGTGTACTTGAGATTTGTTAACAATTTATATATTTTTTAATCTTATCACTCTCTCGCTTGTCAATTAAATTTAAAGCCAATCTAACCATTGGCAAATCAACAAGTGTAATCAGAGATTACTATAATTATATGAGATGAAATCACCGCGTATATTGTATGAAATTTTATATTCGAATTTTATTACTGCTCGAAAATAATTACATTTGTACTCATTAAAATTATGAAAGTATTAACTTAAAGTAGATTCTACATATTGCTTTATGTAATATAAATAGTTGAGGCCGTCGCGGCGCAGTGGCATTGCTTGGCTGAGTGACGATTGTGGGTTCAAATCCTGTTAAGGGGATTGGATTTTATGTTTCGTTACTCAAGTATTAAGACAAAACTAGAACTTTAAAGTACTCGTACTTTTACGGTTCTCTCTAGTAACTTTAAAAAGCGATGACACAGGGAATCACTTAATTTTTCTCAAGCATCTTAAAGCTTCAACAATAGTTTAAAGACAAGATTGTTTGTTTAAAAGCATTCATTAACACAGCAAAGCTTAATTAAAGGCATTTATTATTTTTATGTTCATACTACGTATATTTATAAAATATATGGCAATAATGTATTTCTGACACTCCGTTGCTTAATCCCTGCTTTCATCCGTCCCCGCTTTCCGCCATTTTCGAGGCATTGCGTGTTGAGTGGCAGAACTCAACGCCGCGCTTTGCCTAGTTTGCCAGAGCGAAGAAAATGGAAATAGAAAAATCCATCTTCTCCGACTGGGGATCGAACCCAGAAACCGTCGCGTTACAGGCACACGTTGCGCCTCTGCGCCACGACGGCCCTAAAGGTTCTTTGTCTTATTTGCAACTCTATAGGTTCTTTGTCTTATTTGCAAGATAAGCAAAAATTTAGTAATTCAAAAGATTTGCGTATCTATTTTCAAATCAACTATTTAACCAACAGTTAAAGAAAACGATGACATGCACAAAAAAATTAACGTAATAGTTACATATCGCAATATAATCGTAGACACGAGTTTAAATGTAACCTCCTTTCTTATGGGTCTCTTATGACCTTGGTATTAAAAATAACCGTACAACTTAACTATTGACTAACTGTAACTTAAAATTTTACGTTTCCCCTTACTTTTCTATATAAACGGTTAAACCATTTCATGATAATGTATAAAATATATTTATGGGACAATTTTATTGAAAAGACTCAGGTAAAACTAAGGACGAAACACTATTTTTTACTTATTGTACCTACTTACTATTAAAAATTATAAATATACCCATAAAAGTAAATTAAAAATTAAACTCATAAGAGCCACAAAAGCGTGTAAAACAAATAGAATGACTATACATTGCATGGAATATGTATAAAAATCATTAAGTTGTGGTGTTGTCGAAACATCTTGCGAATCGTCTTTATTATTCGCACCAGCTTTTTGTACGAATCACATTAATGACATAAATGTACATATAATATGCATACGCTAGAAACTAACGCAGTCCTTATATATTTATATAACACGTAGTATATTAGATTGATAATATATTGTTATGCTCTATTAATAAATTATCCAACTAAAAAGTGGAAACTAGTGGTTTCGATGACATAGTGACTAGAAAACTTCACTTCTCATATGTATGTATGTACATGTTGTGGGCTCTTCTCATCAAGCCGCGCTTGGAACCCTCGTAACTTTAGTTTTAAGTCGTGGAGTGTGTAGGTTTCAGAGGGGCTCAATTCGATATTTATTATCAAATTGGGCTCCTCTGACACTCCTCCGTTCGCTCTATCTAACGATCATCTTATTGATTCTAAGTGGAAAATAAATAAATACAATAAAATAAAAATGAAGATACATCGACCATATATTTTGACCGCGTTTTGTCAGAAATTCTATGTAATTATGAACGGGGAAGATGAATTTTTCTATTTCCATTTTCTTCCGCCACTCAACACGCAATGCTCGAAAAAGCCGAAAAGACGAAGAAAGCAGGGACTAAGCAACGGAGTGTCTAAGACAACACTAGGTGCATGTGGTTCCTGCAGTTTCCTCTCCCTACCCTGCAATGTGCGGGATAAAGCGTGAAAGACAAAAACAACTTAATAATAATATTTCAGAGGAGTTCCCTACCAATAAAGTCCTTTGCCTGCATAGAACAGCCACGATTGACATAAATTCATCTCTCTAATAGTTGTTATAATCTAAGACTACCCTCTTTTTACAAGAAACTCTTAACTATACATATTAAGCTTAAATATTTTATCAATATACGTTAATGAGTAAGTAAATTTTTAAATAAATGTTTAATATTACGTATTACTTTTGAATTTAGTAATCGCTTGTTCTACTCTATTAGTTATAGCAATATGTGTATGAAAATAACAAAGAAAAATTATTATATATATTTATTTAACTTATATAATATATTTTATATAACTAACTAGTTTACCGGTCACGAATTCATTTTAGGCCACACTTATAAAATAACGTTGTACTATCTCTTAAACAATTCTTTATTTAGTACATTTCGCTGAAAATCCATTACGTAACAATTATATTATATCGAAAATAACAACTGTTGAGTTTCGTACAGATTCTTTTAAGTAGAATAGGTTTTCCTTGCGAGATCCAAAAGTGCTGCAAAATCTATTTAAATTAAGAATATTTTATATTTATATCTTTTAGTATATTGGCAAAAAGCGGCGTTGAGTTCCGCCACTTAACACGCAAAGCATAGAAAAGGTGGAAAGCAAGGAATGGAGTGTATTAACACTAGGTTTCCTCGGTTCCTATGGTTCTCTCTGCTTACTCGTAATAAAGTGTGAAGCTATAATACAACAAAAAATAGTATAAACAATCTAGACGACGGGTTACTGAAAAATAATGTAGTCAAAATTTCGAGAAGACCGGGAAAATATGAAAAGTTTCTTTGAATTAAAAAATTGAAAAAAGCATCGGTAACAAGTCGTCATCAATTAATAAAATCATCTCACAGTTACTTAGCGAATGTAAATCACTCATCAGTACTTCACTATATGAATACACATTCTACTGGTAAATGAGGTGTTTATAACAGTAATAACACTTAGGTTCGATCCGATTGCAGATATACGTTTCATTAAGAATTACGAATACAACGATATATATATATATATATATATATATATATATATATATATATATATATATATATATATATATATATATATATATATATATATATATATATATATATATATATATATATATATATATATATATATATATATATATATATATATATATATATATATTTCATAAATAGATACTTTATACAAACAAATTAATTAATATTTATAGTTTTATTTATTTTTTAATTTTCATTCAAAGAAAAACCTAATTAAAAATATATTAAACTAACGTAACAAGAAAAACAGAAATGTAAATAAAAAAAAACTATTTTGCGTAAGAACCGAAATTTCACATTCACTTACATACATTACTTGTCTTATGTTGAAAGTAATTAAAATACAAAAAAAACACGTGTTGAAATAAATACATTCACAATATACACACAATTACAATCTAAATTAATAAAAGAATATTTTTAATTATTAAGCGGAGTGTTCATAATGTAACATTATTGCGGCATCAACGGTACTGTGCTAATGTACAAAATAAAACAGTAGGTTCGATTCCCGATTTTTGTAATATTTTATTTAATTAGCTTTACTATGTTTAGGGCCAATTTCTTCAGTTAAGGTTTCAGATAAAGGCTGACAATTTATACAGGTCTTTATCCCTTAGATAGTTCTATCTGAGACTTATGAAACCCAAATGTGTTCTTTATCGGCCAGACTAGGCATACAATTTCTATCTAGGACTTTCTATGATATGAAAAATGTTGAATTGGACCGTAATTTAAGTGACCACGCTTTAGTAACAACTAAGTTGTCGTTATACTTAATAATATGCGGCATGTAGATATGATTTAATAATTTCCTCAATGAGGTACATAAAGGGGCGTTCAGTTTCGAAACTCAACACGCAAGGCCTTTGAAAAAAACATAAAATCTAAGACAAAGTGGCTTAACATTTACCCTTTATACCTTCTATATGAAGAAGACAAAGAATATGGTCTAAATAAAAAAAATGTATAGGCTAAAACTCTTACAAATACGAAGGCATACAAATCTAGATCATTAAGAACCAGTTTAAAATATTACACCACTGAAGTAATGAAAGGTTTGTGTTTCTATCACTGAACAGTTCTCGACTCGGCTCGCTTGTGAAATTATAATGAATATGTAATTTAAGCTTTCCTTTTATTCTTTTACAGGTAATTTATTCGGTTTTATGTCAAGAGCTTTTGGCTGTTATGATTGATTTAATGGGTAAGTAGAGATCATATATAGTGACAAAAATCGTACAAGCCCTCCGACATCTAAGTCATAGTTATAAAGCTACGTCGATTTGTGTACACACTTGTTCATTAAGATTTTTACTAGTTTTCAAAAAAACACCTTTTTTTAATATTTTATTATATTTTTATTTTGAAATTATTTAAGAAGAAATCGTTTCATATTCAATCCTAGTTAGTTAGTCAGATTTCCGCATCACAGTTACTAGTTATTATTTAATTATATGATTTCATATATTATAAATTTGTACCGGTTTCATAAATGCAAGCAGCATTTATATAAAGACTTAGCTAATTATATTATTTTTTGCCTTAGTCTATATAGTAATAGATTTTTATTTTTTTTTTTTAAATTTTTATAAAAAGTTGTATATTTTTAGTTTCACGCTTTATCCCCCATTAAGCAGGGTAGGCAGAAGAAATTGCAGGAACCATATGAACCTAATATTAAAACACTCCATAGCTTAGTCCCTGCTTTCTCCGTCCCCGCTTTTCGCCTTTTTGGAGGCAATGCGTGCTGAGTTGCGGAACCCAACGTCGTGCTTTGCCTTAGATTCGCTCTAGCAGAGCGAAGAAAATGAAAATAGAAAAATCCATCTCCCCCGAGTGGGAATCAAACCCTCAAACCGTCGCGTTTACAGGCAGACGCTTACGCCTCTGCGCCACGACGGTCCTCAAAGTTATATATTAAGTATATTTATTAAAAATTTGACTTAATCTCGCGCATTGTGAAAGGCGGCATGTGTTAACATACTAAATAAACCGAACAAAAACAAAAACTAATGTATCGCTCTTATTTTATTCTTTTGCTGTAAGTTAGGTAACGTTTAATGTACATTCCTATCTTACTCAATAACGAAGATGGAGGTGCATATTACATGGAAACGCTAAATCTCGTAGGTTTTATGTAATAATATCGCTATATACATACATATATATGTACATATATACGTATATATATACATATATATAATATTATAAATATATATGAATTATTTCTCGTGTCTTATATTGTAACGTTATTAGAGGTAGTTTAAATTTTATAGGAAAAAGGATATTACAAAAATTATAGATTATATAATAATTGGTTTGTGGCACTTAAATGGTACAATCGGAACTTCACAATCAACAAATGAATTGAATTTTCAAAAATAATAAAAAAATCCTATATTATTAATAGATTTTAATTTAGATTATAAAATATTTAAAAGGCGTTTAATTATTACATTATGTATATTTCTTTTGGTTCGCGTAGAATCGAAATCCCCTCTAAAGTACTAAGGTTTTACTTTTCACCTCCGATCATTTAGTTATTAATACTAGGGAATTTAACTAAATCAGTTTACCGATTCTAATACGTACATAAATGTACGTAGAAACAAAATTGGTCAGACTTTTATTACTACATAATTTGCGTTGAAAATAGTCAACTATTAATCTTAATATTGCAATTCAATTTCATTAAACAATTTATTTGATTTATGATATATAGGCTTAGCACTCATATAAAGCATTTGGTCATTTACACTGCATGAGGTTTAGGAGCCTTTGGATATTGCTGGTTACACGCTTATAATTCTTTTTTATCTTCACGTTCCTCGCGCATAAAGAATCTACTATCACTATGTTCTCCGCTTTCCGCCTTTACAGGCTTTGCTTGGTTTTGGTTAGTGGCAGAATTCAATGTAATGTTATTATTCGTTCTTTCCTTCCAATTATCTTTCCTTTCCTTAATTAAAGAAAGGAAAGATAATTAGATTGCGTATTAAATGGTGAAACCATAATAGTTTGGCTATGTGTTTGTCTTTCTCTTGATATTTCTTGATATTTTTATTTGTGCGTTGTCACCACCTAACTGTAACATCTATCCCAACGCTCACAAAAAAATTGGCAACTCTTTTCTTTGTCGCACCGCCAAAAATGGAACTATCTACCAGCACACGTGTTCCCCTCCTCTTATAACCTGGGTGCCTTCAAACGAGGCGTGAAGGCGCGTCTTGCGGGCCGGCATCGCGAGGGTGACTAGTGCAGCTCATTTTTGTTGCCAGTACTAGTCGTCTTCGCGTTTGGACTCCACTTTCACTTACCATCAGGTGGAGTGGAGTCATATGCCTACCCGGATAATATAAAAAAAAAAAAAAGATATTAACAGAAATTTCCCTATGTCGCATGACAAGCTTCATTATGTATGTAGGTATTTGATAGTGTTATATTATGTAAATTCATTTAGGGTCTAGTTTAGCTTAGTGTATTAAAGTTTAAATGCATAAAATGATGAAAAGTGACAACTTCCACATATTGTTTTAGTTTCACGCTTAACTGCGCTCAAAGAGGGGTAGGCAGACGGAACCGCAGCAACCATGGCAACCTAGTATTCACCGCTTTCCACATTTTTAAAACTCAACGCCGCGCTTGCCTCGTTGCAAGAGCGACGAAAATGTAAATGAAAAAATCTGCCTTCTCGTGGAAATTGAACCCACAAACTGTCGTGTGTACAGGCAGATTAGATTAAAAGAATTATACTTATACATTAACTTACTCTACAAACATATAAGTGTAGGTCAATGTAGTACCAGCTAAGTGAAATCTTAGGTCGATACATGATTAGCAAATATTTAATAATATACTATTAATAGGCCCATCAATAAATTTAAATTAGTTTTAAAGGCTACCGGAGCACGATTTGCCACTATCAATCATAATTTGAATTGCACATCGCATGTTATGCTTCGCGGTTGTTTACGGACTATAGGATATCACGTTTTTTTTATTAATATATGTACGCATTATAAAGTAAATTTGTCTGATTTTTATCTTTATGAGTTGATTCATTGACTCGTTTATGGCTATATATAGTTTATTTTTTACATACATATCTGATATTAGTTAAAATTGGGTAAGATATAAATATATATAAAAACAAAATATAGTTATATGTCTATTATACCGTAAATATTGTTGAAATGTTTGAAAAAAAAATTGTTGAAATTTTTGTCTTGCTTGGAATTTTCCTACTTTGCCGTTACTGTTAGTTTAAATTTGATAGATTAAAAAAATCGCTATAGTTAATGCCTAGTCGTGAATGTCACTGGAAAATTAGATTACTACTCGGTTTTTGTTACATACATTCATAACTTCACGCTTTATCCCTAGCGGGCTAGTCAGAGAGAACGGAGCTCCAAACGCTGCGGTCCCTGCATACCTCTTTTGCCTCGTCCACTGTCATTAACCTCTTCATACATGCTCTCCGGGGAGCCCTCATGATTTTTACGTGACCTTCCTCCAGTATCTTCGATACTGTATTTTCGAAAATCAACTGAGTTTTTATTATATTTTTGTTGTTCGATTTTTGTTATTTTTTTTTTTTATAATATTTATGAATATTACCACACGTTGCCATAGCAACCTATGTATATGTCACGCTGTACAAAAGCTACAAATGTCATACATATGGCATCTTGTATAACATTTTATTAATTGATTTAATGTACTAAACATATTCTACTACACTTCTGTACATATAAACTATAAATGTGCCAAATGTCATATTGTTCCGACCGCTAAGTTTTCCGCAAGTTTAAAGTTTTTTTATTTACGTAGTAATACATAATTAATACAACATTGCATATTTATTTCTATAATAGTATAATCAGAAGGAACCTAGTGTTAAACACTCCTTTTTTCCCGATCTCCATACATTTCGATTTTCTATACATTGGGTGCTTATCTCATCATGTGGGCATTGAACCTATAACATTTAATCATTCATCTTTAAACTATTTAAATACTTTTCTTATTCTTGAAAGACTAAGTTACTGTACTTTTAAAATATGTACAAATGTGATAGAGACCTCTATCGCTGGCACCTTGTGTTATGTAAACAATTGCTTATCACACACGTTCTTATATTTACTATTATAGCTAGATAGATGGCGTAGTAATAGTATATTCATTTTTTTTCTTTTAATATATTACTTATACAACTTTTAAATGTTAAATTAACTGAAAATGATTACAATTTTTGTGTAAAGATTACAATACTGGTAGTCGGTTTTTGAAAATGGATAGATTTATTTGTCACTCTGGAAAGACAAAGAGGACCGTCGTGGCGCAGAGGCGCAACGTCTGCCTGTAATGCGACGGTTACTGGGTTCGATCCCCAGTCTTAGTTACACCCCCAGTCTCAGTATTTTTCTATTTCCATTTTCTTCGCTCTGGCAAACTAGGCAAAGCGCGGCGTTGAGTTCCGCCACTCAACTCGCAATGCCTCGAATAACGGCGGAAAGCGGGGATCGGAGAAAGCAGGGACTAAGCAACGGAGTGTCTTAACACTAGGTTCCCACGGTCCCTGCAGTTCCCTCTACCTACCGTGCCTTGTGCAGGATAAAGCGTGAAGCTAAAAAAAAAAAAGAAAGACAAAGCTTGGTGATTTTTACCGAGTTAGGTCGCTGATATATAGGGGATAAGACGTGAACCTGTGTATCCATAATTAAATTGTTTATTAGAAAAGTGTATGAAAATACAGTACATACATATATATATATATACATATATATATATATATATATATATATATATATATATATATATATATATATATATATATATATATATATATATATATATATATATATATATATATGTATATATATATATATATATATATATATATATATATATATATATATATATATATATATATATATATATATATATATATATATATATATATATATATATATATATATATATATATATATATATATATATATATATATATATATATATATATTAATACGTGAAGCAATAATTTTGGACCAATTAAGAACATAAAGTACTTTAAATCGATAAATAAAACATTACATCGTACATTAGACCGTTGTAGCGCAGAGGTGTAGTGTCTGCCTGTTAACGTGTCGGTTTGTTTGTTCGATTCCCACGCTGGAAACTAGGCAAAGCGCGGCGTTGAGTTTCGCGACTCAACACGCAATGCCTCGAGAAAGGCGGAAAGCGGGGACGGAGAAGGTAGGGACTAAGCAACGGAGTGTTTTAACACTAGGTTCATAGCTTTCTGCAGATCCCTCTGCCTACCCTGCAATATGCGGGATAAAGCGTGAAGCTAAAGAAAATAAAACATTGCACACAACGTTTGACAACTGTCATTTTTACACATGTGATATAACGTTGTTATGGCAACGCGTGTGACACATGTCAACGAGTCGACTAGTTCTAGTACATAACTTATTAATAACAATTTATAATAAATAAAAAATCTTAAAAACCAACAAAAGATTATCTCTCTTAGTAAGACTTAGTCTAAGCTAAGTATGCATAGTTTAGTATATTATTAATGTTTAAGTATTTTTCTATTATTTTCTAATATGTTATTGAATTACATCATTAAAGTTATTTAAGAATTTTTAGATAATAAATGTTAATTTCTTATTTAATCTTTTAATTACGTTATTCTTTTTGCTCGCATACTGTTCGTGTGAGTTATTACAACAATGAGACAATACGCTTTGTCTGTGTGGTCGAAGGGCGTTTTGAGCGTAATAAGTAGGGAAAAGTAACATTTCTAGAAAAATAAATATATTGAGGACAGTAGTGGTGCAGAGGCATAGCATCTGTAAACGCGGTTCGATTCCCACTCGGGGAGGATGGATTTTTCTATTTCCATTTTCTTTGCTCTGGCAAATAGGCAAATGCTTCGAAAAAAGACAGAAAGCGGGGACGGACAAAGCATGGACAAGCAGCGGAGGGTCCTAACACTAAGGATAAAGCGTGAAGCTAAAAAATATATATATTTGGTAGTGTTTTTATATTTTTAACCTAAGAAACATGTGATATTATTTATAATTTCATTTTGTTATATTTTTATATTTTATTTCCTTAGAGGACCTAAGACGTCACTCACAGTTTAATTATATTTAGTTATTTTAACAACTACCCAATTTTTTAAAAATAGTATATCATTCTAGATCACAATTTGCATAAAGAAAAAGTATACATACATATGTATAATTATAGTGTATGTAACGTGTTTTGCAAAAATTATTTACAATTGAAAGACATATAGCATAGTATAGACGCACTTAATCAATCCTAAACTATTTATTGCTTAAAAGAACTGGAATTTGAACTTTCCCTTACGCTTGTGACCTTTACGCTTTATAAAAGGTTATAATTATAATATAAAAATTATAATATTTCTATTATTGAGGATATTTGACCTAAAAAATTTAATAATAAGTCCTTTAATTGCAAAAAACAAAAGCACTACATTACGTTATGGCCTACTTTAACGGTTGTTAGTGCATTTATCACGAGGTAATCTTTAATTACACAGTAATTTCTCGATTGTGTCGACATTACACACATGTTATGTATAAGTGAAGTGGTTAAAAATTTTTCCTAATAAGACAAAGGCTGTAGTTTCAATTCCAGATAAAATAAATATTTTTATGATTTTACTCTCATTATTGAAATGGTTTAGTTAAACATATAAAAATTTTGAACATAGCTATGCTTGCACGATTTGAAATCCCGCGGCGTATAAATTTTTATCTGATTTTTAAGTTCTTTTGCTATCCTTCGTATTGATAAATATTGTAAAAATATCAAAAATAATTAATTTAGCATTATTAACTCTCAATAAAATCTGTCAATATCGAAAGGCCACAGGATGACGCATAGCACGTAGACACTTCCATTCAACTTACATTTTAAAACAAAGTATGAACATATTATTATACAGCAAAGCAATTATTTAGTTATTAATCTATTTTACAAGTATCTGATACCTTTTACTGTATAAGTATTTATTGCGGACAGCATGAAGGCCGGCGATTGTGATCTTGTGCTAAGATAATTGTCTCACACAAAGTGACCTCTGACAGTTTCCTGTTCCAAAACGAACAGGTGAGATATAATTTTCTTTCATTTTTTTTATCGTGATGAATAATGTTGACCGATTAAAATTTAAATTGATCGTTTTTTTTTTATTTTTATGTTTAATTTTTAGTTATTTTATATATTTTTTTTTCTGATTTCCATAAATTTAAGGATATGTTAGTTATGTATATATTAAGTAGGGCAACCAAAAGTTTCATATAAAAAATTTTCAAAATCCCAAGTTAAAATCACTTGTTCTTAATTAAATTGTTTTTTTATCCCCGGATTGATACGAATGTAATAGACTATCTAAAACCCAAAAAGAAAATAGTTTCTGAAATTATTACTCTCAATCGAACAAATTCTAAAGCTTTATTAAAATTACGACTTACTAAGTACACATACACTTATAATAAAAATCGTGAAATAAAATATTTAATATATATCTTATTATTATTTATTTCGTATATTACAGTCGACTTAACCTATTAATGGTAACATTTGCATCACATCGTACACGTACCTGTACCCGCTGTACACTTATATGACGTGACGTCTCATAGAAGGACAGTATAAATAGTAAAAAAGGAATTTTGCTGTGTCCCGGCCGTGGGTGGCGAGATATAAATATGGGTGACAGTGACGATAACTATACAACTAGTGAATTAACCTAATGTTCGTAATAAGAGCCTCCTTGGAGAGAGCTTCCATGGTAAGAGCCTCCATAGCCGTAGCCGCCTCCGTAGCTGCCACCGTAGCTGCTTCCGTGGTCGTATTCATTGACCAGGACTGGTACCTTGACTGGCACTGGGTAGGGTCTCTCTATGGTGATTGGCACATGTTTCTCCACGTGCACAGGGTAAGGCCTGTCTACTGGCACTTTGACGGGTACAGCTACGGGCCTTTCTACTTCATAGGGAATGTGCTTGTATACTGGGTAAGGTTCTGGCACGGGCACCTTGACGGGCACTGGCACTGGTTTCTCTACGTGGACGGGATAAGGCCTGTCTACGGGTACGTGTACGGGGTAAGCTACAGGCTTCTCAACGGGGACAGCGACTGGCACTGGCTTTTCAACAGGGATAAGGAGCTGGCACATGGACGGGGTAAGGCCTGTCAACAGGGACCTTTACGGGTACACCAACATGTTTCACGACGGGGTAGGGCTGAGGTACGGGTACTTTAACTTCGACAGGGTAAGGCACGTGCTTTTCAACGGGGTAGGGTTGAGGTACTGGTACCTTGACGGGGTAAGGAACGTGTTTCTCAACTGGGTAGGGTTGTGGCACAAGTACTTTGACGGGGTAAGGCCTGTCGACTGGGACATGGACGGGATATGGCACCTTCTTTTCTACTGGGTACGGTGCAGGTACGTGTACGGGAACCTTTACGTACTCCTTAACGTGAACGGGCACATGTTTGACTACTTCGTAGGGTTGAGGAACTGGGACCTTGACGGGGTAGGGTACGTGCTTTTCTACGGGGTAAGGTACTGGTCTATCTACTGGTACAGCTACTGGGACTCCCTTGACGAGAGTGATAGTTCTGGTTACGTCTGTGCGGCCTCCAAGATCGATGCCGTATCCGGCGCTGCCATAAGATCCTTCATCGAAGTTGTAAACTCCACCCACTCCATGGCCACTGCCGATGTAACCGACGTCCAAGCCGCTAATACCGTAACCGTATCCCAAGTTTAAGAGACCACGTTTGTCCAACTTTTTCTCAAGGCCTTCAACCTTTTGTTCTGTGGATTTCTTCTCGCTGGCAGCGGCTGCTGCTACCAGCAGAACAACTAGACAGATCTGAAATTAAAAATATAGATCAATTTTTTTGTATTTGAAATAAATTTAATTTTATGTTAAAATATTCTTCTCCTCCCAGATGTTTCTGATAATTATGGACGCTGGTTTGAACGCTTCATATAAGGTATTTTGTGGTAGTATAAATGGAAAACGAAATGGTAAATGAACAAGTATTATATATACTTAAATGATGATACATATTTTATATTTCATTTCATTCATAATATTATAATAGAGAACTCTGTTAAAATTTGAACTTACGCAACCATTCAAGAGCTTCTGTACCACGACATTTAATGATACCGTAAGAGGATTTGTCAAATTACGCAAAACTATGAACTCTTGACAGTGGTACGGCAATTGGCATGGAATTTGAAATCTTTTACACATCTAATGGTTTTATAAGCACAATTGAGAAACTGACGTTACCATATCAGTTAAAGTTACTTTAACTGTTTATTTTTTAGCTTCGTGTTGACGACGATTATAGGTTCAAATCTCTTAGTCAGGATTAATTAAAAATATTAAAATGCTTTTAAAAGGTGGTAAGCGGAGAACGGAGTGTAGTAATACTACTGTAGTTTATGCGGGATAAAGCGTGAATAAAATGTTTATTATATGATATGATATCGATATGAAGAAAGAACTTTTAATGGACAACAAAGTGACCTGTTATTATCATATAAATGCAATGAAAATGAAATAAAAACCGTATCGCATTTCATAACCGATACATTCAATTCTGAATTTATTAAACAAACTGAATAAAAAAATATACTTATTTTTTTATACTTATATGTAACATTTGTGTTATCTGTTGAAACACATTAAGTGGCATCAACAAGAAATTGCGTATGTGTGTCATAATGAATGCCATATGATATGACTTTGCGACGCTTTTTAGCTTTAAAAGCCTTACAAAATAGCTATCAGACCAAATTTTGTACTGTAGTATTACAAATTTTATTTTGGACAGAGAAAAACCGTCGTTAAAGATTACGAGGACCGTCGTGATGTGGAAACGTGATCATGGATTTATGATGTTTATAGGTTTGATTTTCACTTGGGAAAAATGGATTTTTTTATTTGTATTTTCTTCGCTTTGGCATTTAGGCAAGCGCGGCGTTGAGTTACGTCACTCAACACTCAATGCCTTAAAAAAGGCGGAAATCAGGGAACAGAGTGCCTTAATACTAGGCTTCCGGTTCCTATCGTTCCCTCTGCCTACCTCCGCCTATGGGGGTTATATCGTGAAGCTCACAAATCTTTAATATATAATTTTTATTAGACTTTGAGTACCCAAAAATGGTTTATATTAAATGAATATTGCTTCAACGGAGCTTAGAACCCACACTATAGGCTATTTAAGTAATAAAAGCTACTAAATTGTCAGTTTTGCAATATCCCATATTAAAATTACAATAGAAGTGTTGTACTTTGTTTCACTGTTATGGGAATTAGTTACATTAACACTGTACGTTTGAGGAAACAGTGTTGGCAAAGATGATTATACAGTACTCGTTTATTTAGTTTACGTGTTCTGTCATATAAGAGCTTACAATAGTTGGATTTTTGAATTCGATATTTTTGAAAATTATTGTCAAAATTTTTATTAAAATTCCATGTTTCGAATTAATTATTAAATTAATGTATTTATTGATTTTACTCTTAAGCTGATAATTTTACTTTACAAATCGTAGAGAACTACTCTATTCTTTTGACCTAATTCTAAATATTAGGTTTATTTGTGTTAATTAACGACTTATTTTGTCTTATGAGAATCAAAAACTGATAATTTTTTTTTATAAAGTGAGAATCGATCCAGTGACCATCCAGTTGGAAGACAATCCTACTGTGTCATAACTACCTTAAATTTAATATCGAAAATTAAATATTCTTAAATATTGAATCAAATTCTAATAATAAAGTAAATAAACCTATAATGAAAAAAAATCATTACATATTAACAAACATAAATTACCTCATGATATCCAATACATACACTTCACACGTTCAAATATACTAAGTGAAGCGTTAAAGACGTAATCGTTACCTAATTTATAGGCGATTTTATAACACTAATATATATAACTGAACTAGACTTTCTGGTATTATATAGCCGGTTAAGGTAGACCAGGCTATGCAGGATGGAATTTTGCAATACTATTCCGGTTGATTGAGTTGAAAAACATGCTGACAACATAATTATCTTAGGCCTTAATTAAATAAATTATTTATTATTTTTGAGTTTAGGTCAAATTGTTCTTAACTTTGAAAGTCCTTGGGACGTAAGTTCGATTTTTATTTAAAACTGTCATTTTTATACCAATTATTTTAATATTAATATTATTAATAAAAGCTATAGATTTTTAAATTATTATTGAATATACGATAAAATTCTTTGGTAAAATTGTAAAGTCAATTTTGAGATAATCTTATTTAATTAGTTTGTACTACAATAATATGACTGAAACATAATATTGTATATGTGCTATATAAGCATTTATTTACGTTATAATTTCTTGTTGTGGGTACTTTTTGCTAATTTCACGTTTTATATCACGATCTATAGTCGTTCTAAGGCTTTCAGCTTTAATCCAATATTGTGGATAAATTGCTTTAGTTTAAAAGGGTTAACTGACTGACGACGTAAATCAAGCATTATTTCAGATATTTGCAATAAATTATTTGTTCATAAAATTATAAATTTACTAAATTATTAATTTGGTCGTTTTAATAAAACCTATTCTCTAATATATCTCAAATAAAAAATAATGTTTTTGACATACAGATATCAGATATTAATTAATTAATATTATTAATATTTAATAATTGCTGACTTAAAGTGTGCCATAAGACTTTAGTTTAACCAGTCCTGTTGCAGGACATTGCGAAAGGTGTAATTTTCTTGACCAGCGACAATTACACCGCATTTGCAAGTACAACGAGTATAGAAATTAATAATTCTATAGAAAGGCATATTTAAATTGAGGTCATCGGTTATTCTAGGACGTATATGACTTTACTTTAGAATACTAGATTGAAAAGAATATTATCAAGAAAATACAGCTACATACATATATTAAAAAATGACAAACGATATGATGAATTATAGAAAGTTAAAAATTTTCTTTTTTATTTTTAATTAATATAAATTGTTATTAAATAAATTATTAGGTTATTTTCTAAATATTTTAAATTTTGAATAAATTATTGTCTATTAAAACGAGCAAATTATGGTAAAAAAAACATTATTCCATTGAAAGAATGACGTTTATTTATGCAAGTTACACTCACGTACTTGTAAATTCTGACAATCATCTTTTACGTGTTAATTAGTTAACTAATATATCAATCTAACACGTAATTCCTACTTCATTAATATTAATCGAGAATTTTTAAACGCAATACACCTAATTTGTTACAGTCAAATTATTTTTACGTTAACGTTTCATTATTGGTGCTAAATTAGAGTGTAGTGATATAATTCTCCGTTGTATTTTAAAAAAAATAAGTTTTGAATAAAAAGCTTTTATATATGTATCATTTTCTGTATACCAATTAACACGTAATGCCATCAAACGCGTAATAAAAACTTGCATTCCACTTTTTATTTGCGTTTTGCGTTTGTATTAATGATTTTATATAACATATAAAAAAAACATATATATGTTATTTCAATTATATATATATATATATATATATATATATATATATATATATATATATATATATATATATATATATATATATGTTATTTCAATTATATAATAAACTAGATAACTAGAAGTAAGTTTATACCTAGACTTAACTTCCTTTAGGCTGAACTAGTATCGATTCTAGGAAACGGTTTGTGACGCAACCTGTCTATTGATACGCACTGTGCCGCCCCTAACAATTTATATGCCTATTATTAAGTAACCGAATATCTTGGCTTTTCAAAACAAAGAACTTAGACCCGATTTTACGTGTTATGAATAAAGTTTTTGATAGTAAGCTGGTAATAAATTTTATGTACCAGATAGAGACTGATAATTTTTTTTAATATCGCTATTTGAGACCTGTCAAACCAAAAATTTTTGTGTATCTGTTAGGTAAGAAATGTATTGGAATTTTATCAACAAGTAGTGAAATCCAGCCCTTAAAGTAATTTTCTATATGTATAGAAAATTTGAATGTTGAAGTTGAATCGATGTCGATTCAATTATTTAAGCTAGACAAAGAAAATAATATACAAAAATTAATTTTAATAGAAATCGATTCGATCGAAATTTTATCGATATTTCGTTGCGCAATTATTTAAAAACAAACTCGTTATTTTTATTGCGTAGTCAAATTTTTAATTGTTTACTTTTAGTAAATTGTAATTGTTTTTTATTTATTACTTTCCAAATTTAAAATATTTCTAATAATGTTAATTTTTGTTTTTGTCATTACTCTTACTTACTACTTGCTAGTATTATTTGATTTGCACTAATTTTTCTTATTTTTCAGTGGCAAAAATTTTTTTAAATTAAATTTAAATATATTGTTTGTAAAAACAAATGTAACTAAACGTTAACTTTTCTTTATAAAATAAATTTTGAAAATGAAATTTAAGAAAAGACAAACATGTACTTAAATTGACCTAACAAAATATTCCCTAAACAAGTATTTAGTGTCCCGGAATTCCGTAAAAAAACACGAAAACACAACACAAATCCGGGACACACAAAATACTTTGAATACACAAAAATGCTCTACATACACAAAATGCTGTAAGCACACTGCACTTCACACACTCACCGTCTTCATAATGCCTCTTCAACGGTGGTTGGAGTCGGGAATCTGACTGGATACAAACACAGTGTACCCTCAGTTTTTATAGTTTATTCGTAAGTGGCATAACTTTCGCCGTGCCCCTCTAAACTTTGTTCTGGACGGGTTCTGCGAGTCCTTCGTTATAATACAACGGATCGCTGTACGTACGGTTGTGCGTTCAAATATATACACATATATATATATGTACATTTATATATATAATTCATATGTATATGTATGTTCTTTATATATATATACATATATGTATATGTAAATATATGTCATATGTGATGTGTTTATGAATGTAATAGTGTTTCAGTAGGATCGATCGTAATTGTTGTAGTTTATCGTTTATTTTATGTAAAAAAATTGCATCCTTGATATATTTCTAAGCGTTTTACGTATCTTAATTATCTATTCATTCAGTATATCTATTCTCTGGTGTACAAAGATTTAATTAGTGTTCTTCAAATTTATATAGTGATGTAACACAATTCTCTATACATCAACTAGAGCTGTGTGAACATTGAAGTAGTAGGTACTTCTATTCGTTACTATTTCAGCATAAATCTCTTATTAAAAAATTACCATAATATAATTAAAATATACATTTATTATTTTATTTCTAATGAACGTATGTACATAATATATTATTCAAGGGCGGATTCACTCATTATCTTATTTATTTATTTCTAAACTGCAGTTATTATGTATAATTTATTTATTTATTTATTTATTTATTTATTTTTCCACTTAGAATCAATAAGATGATCACTCGTTGTACGTCAGATAGCGCGCACGGAGGAGTTGTCAAGGAGCCCAATTTGATAGTAAATATCGAATTGAGCCCCTCTGAAACCTACACACTCCAGACTTAAAACTAAGTTACGAGGGTTCCAAGCGCGGCCTGGTGAGAAGAGCCCACAACCAACTCAGCCCAGGTTTCCCTAAACCTATTGTGATCACTTCACAAACGTCACTCGAACTTATGAGCAATTCATTAATTCCATGCCGTTTTATCATCAATGTAATCCTTTACACTATAATAGGATTTAGTAATTAATTGCCGTTTAACATAGATTTTAAATTTATTTAACGAGAGATCAAATACTTCTTTCGGCAGTTTATTGTAGAAACGGACACAATTACATGGGAAGGAGTTGCCTATTTTATGGAGCCTAGTGGTGGGCATAACAAGTTTATACTTATTCCTCGTATTAACATTGTGAACATCACAATTTAATCTAAATTTATCAATATTTTTATGAATATATATTAAATTCTCGAATATATATTGACTGTGAAGAGTCATGATTTTAAATTTTTTAAATTTATCCCTAAGGGAATCTCTGGGCCTCATGTTATAGATTGCTCGAACAGCCCGTTTCTGAAGAACAAATATAGTATCAATATCAGCAGCATTACCCCATAATAGTATACCATATGACCTAATGCTGTGGAAGTAACTAAAATAAACTAGTCTAGCGGTATTGACGTCGGTTAAGTAGCGGATCTTTTTGATCGCATACGCGGCTGAGCTAAGTCTGTTCGACAAATCGTTCACATGAGGGCCCCACTGAAGTTTTGAATCTAAAGTAATGCCCAGAAAAACTGTAGTATTTACTAAATCTAGTTCCCCATCGCCAATTTTTACAATAGTTTTGGCACATTTAACATTCGGGAGTGTGAATTTAATACACTTCGTTTTCTTCTCATTTAACAGTAAATTATTGACATTAAACCATTGGACAATATTTGAGAGAGTATTGTTCACATTGTAAATTTCATCATGTCCTCTATTAATTTTAAAAATCAAAGATGTATCATCTGCAAATAATACTATCCCATGTTTGTCCTTTACAAGAATTAATGAAATTCATATTTTACTCCGTCTTGACTTAGTGAGTGCGTATCTGGTTACATGGAGTTGTAATGGGATCAATTCCTAGTTGTGAAATATTTTGTAGTAACACTTAACATATAGAGTTTATAAATAATATACATAAGCTAACATATATAACCTGATATCTATATGTTAAAAATCATATTATAGTATATATCTATTGTACATCTGGCTGTTTAAAACGGTCGTTGATCTAAAGTTTTTGAAGGAAAAAACCTATACAATAACAATAATTTTACTATTATAAATACAATTTTACCTACTAGCAGCCTAATAGGTTTCCACGGTTCCTGCGGTTCCCTCTGCCTACCCTGCTATGTGCGGGATAAAGCGTGAAGCTAAAAAATTAAAAAAAACTGTCATAAAATTTAAACTTATATCTTGAATATTAACATTGAGTTAAAGTAGTATTAAAACCTTCGTTAAGCATTAAGCTTTATTAGTCTTTGAAATGCTGTGTGACGTAAAAGTTCTCTTACTAAATGGAAAATGGAAATAATTCATACCTCACGTTACCGTCACAGTAACCTTATTAAGAACTTATACTACGTAGTAGACTCTATAATACATATTAATAAGCAAAATGAGAAAATTAACTAACATATTATGAAATTAAGAATTAAAAGGGATCGTATTTATTTATGAATTACTAATTCATCAAAAGTACTTCGTTACGAAAGAGTTTCCATATTATATATTTAATATATTTATCCTTGTACATCTTCTTAAGGAAAATGCTTATAAATATTTAAATTAGATTTTAGTTGAAATGTTCATTTATGTAATATTTTTACTATTGACATTTTGGAATACTTTATTAGTATAGAAATTTGAAAAGATGTTGAATTTGAGGTAGGTTTTATCTTTGACCTATAACAGCTCTTAACTTTATTTACGTAGAATACGAAGCCATATTAAAAAACCTTTTGAACCTATATCTCATTTTTCACGTTACTACAATAAAATAAAACTAACTCTTAAAGATTTTAAACGAAATTTTATTTCTGAATTAATTGCTTAGATCTTAATATAACGCTGGTTTTCAAGTCGATACTTTGAAGTTGAGTTTTTCCTGTAATCCGAGTACTGACCCAAAATATATAAAAAACATATACAATACATGTACTTATATGTTATTTCACTGCCAAACGAGCTTCATGATCCCTTATTAGATGAATTTGCATTCAAAAGCTTTGGGCGTTCAGTAGTTATAGCTGTAATTTGCCTATCAGTTCAGATAGTAATAAAAAGTTTTTATATTCCCATAGAACTTTGATTTTTACCTCTCCAAATATTAAAATTTAACTAGTTTTTTTTAGTTCAACTCCAGAAAAAGCACTTAAAGATATAAGAAATGTTCTTAAAATATTCTCAATATAGTTCTAAAGTTACTTAGTCCTAAGCTGATGTTCTTCTTAATTAGTCATATATTTTTATTCTATGCTGCGTGCAAATCTTAATATAAATCAAACGATTGTATGACTCTACACAGACTCAACAAGACTTCGACGGACAAATACCACAACAGTTTCACAATATTAACCTATTTACAATTTCGACCAATCACATTTCCGCGTCGATAGTAATCTCGCTACAAGGACTCGAAAATACAGTACGGAAGAAATATATTTTTATTTCCTCATTATGCCTTAAAAAATTGCTAAAAACTAACTGAATATGGGAAACAAACGTTACATATCTTAATTTTTTAAACTAATCTTAAAATTTTATGGTTATGTTTATTATTAAATATACTTAAACTATAACATTACAACGAGAAATTCCTCTATGAAGCAGAATATCCGTAATTTTGACAAAATAAAAGAAAGTTGATGTAGAAAAAAGAAATTATGATATTATTCTCAAAACCATCGATATATTTTTCTTAATTTTTACCATTCCGTTTTTATAGAACGATATATAAAGAAGAATGTGTGTCAAAACATACCACTATCCAATTTCCATCAAACTTGGAGACATTATGAGGTGGAACTCAACACCGCGTGTTGTCTTAGGAAAGTAGGAAAAAAAATTCAAATGGAAATCGACCCATGTCCTTAAACATACTCAACAACAACTATGTCATGTTTATTATTTTTTAATTAAAACATAACATAATAGGAATTTAAGATTTAGGAAGGGATGATGGGATTTCAGGATTTTGGGATAGTGGAATTTTTACTCACAATCTCCACATAAAACTTTTCAGTTTTATATATTGAACCGCTTCCGTAAGTTAATTTACATATGACCGAGTTCTCCTTACGTTGGTAAGGTAAGACCGGTCCATTGGCCTTGAACTCTCGGCCCTAAGGGCAGTGAACGCTTTCATATAAAAAGGGAGAGTATATTCGAAGATATAATCTTTTACCTTATTATATTATTATATATTAGTAGTTTAGCCCGATTATGCTTGGATAATGTTATTCCTGTATTTTTCCATATACGTTTTTAGGCCATTTTTGCTTTTTTACTGCTTTAAGTCTAAGAAAAGGTTTGTATTAGGTATTTACGATTAAAAAATGTTTATCTCTGTAAGCTAGAAGTCTCTAAGTAAGCGGAAAATAAGATATAAGAAGCAGAACGAAAGATATTTAAAAATAACCTGTTAATTCTTTTGGCCCTTTCTGCAAATTCATTTTTTTATGTAGAAATATGTTTTTACTTATTTAGATATAAAAATAATCTAAATGAAGTAACAGCATTTTTTTTTACTTTTTTTAGTTTCACATATTATCACTCATATAGCAGGGTTACCCTGCTATGCAATACATACCACCAGAATTCACTCGACAATTCGTTAATTGGCGAAAATTAAAACCGCATTTTGCATTAAATATATGTAACGAATATTCACGTTCGCGAATGTTCGCACGTTTTAACTCATTCGCATTCGCAAAAAATTCTGCAAATGTCAGAAAAGAAAATTTGACGACGATAATACGTCATAAAAATTTAAATCAGTTTACTTTTTGTGTTTTTTAGTTCAAAAAACAGCAACTTAACCTCGTAAACACATTATCAGTCTTCATTATATCTCATGGAACATTTTTTTAATGCAATCTAAACACACAGAAATCAATTCTCTCTTCCTTCTAAAAAAGTTTCATTACCTAATACTCAGGTTTTAATGTAATAATCCAAAGTGCTATCTTACTTGCCGTAAACAAATGGCGCCAAATTTACAAAAAATACTGAATATTCGCATTCGCAGTCGCGAATGTCGGTAGCAAATATTCGGATTCGCATTCGCGTTCGCGAATGTTAAAAAAATGACATTCGTTACATCACTAATATGTATATTAAAATTGAGGCAGGTCATTCAAATACAATTAAATTATAACGGATCATTTTCAATTAATTACTATACTGCGAAGTATTGATACGTAATCTTGATTTAAAAGCAAGGTTAAAGTGTTAAATAATCTATTCATCTATTTTTTTCTCATACACACTATAAATCACAATACAAATTAAATGTAGGTCATGTAGATATCTATAGGATATCATTTAGCTAATTACAATACAGTTAATTTAAACTTACAAGCATAAAATTCTTAGTCCTAAATATGTCGATATTAAAAATAATATTTTTATGGTGCAGATGACATTAATCACTTTAATTTTGAACGTGACTTTCTTGTGCGCATAATGCATCAGCATCCTTTTCGTTAGAGCAATTAAAACAAAAATTTTACTTCATTACCGTTAAAAGAGTAACTGTTGGCTTGTAAATGGAAATATAAGTATTTTAATGTTGTATTATAAATTGTTTAATATCATAAATATAGCAAAAAACCTGATCCTTCTTTCTTCTGAAAATCAAAATATAGTATAAATGGTGGGACTTAGCACCGCAATCTATTTTTCAGGGGAAAAACGATAACAATTTACTGCCCTTAGTGGTTATCGAATCTAAGACTCGCGTATTTAGAGTTCCTTCCTCTAAGCACCATGAAGGCCTTTAGCTAATGGCTTCATATCTAATATATTGAAAATATAATAATCAAACGTCAATTTAAATATATTTCAATTTAATTTCTAATGCGTCGTACATTTCGATCACAAATACGTACAAAAAGTAAATGTATAAATAAAACATAAACAAAAATACACCAAGGTTGATCAATTATCTTGAACTTGAGGCAAACCTTTCGAAATCGTTACTTTAAAGTGTTATGAACAATCTATTGTAGTGCCTTTGTACAGTAAGCTACTGTATGTATATATAAAAATCGATGTGTCTGTTTTTTAGACGCAGAATCTGTGTTTTTTCAAGTTATACGTTAATTTATACAACTAATATTTTCTTTTTTTATAGCTTCACGCTTTACCCCGCATAGGATTAATAAACTCTGTTGCTTAGTCCCTGCTTTCTCCGTCTTCGTTTTCCGCCTTTATCGAGGCATTGCGTGTTGAGAGGCGGAACTCAACGCCGCGCTTTGCCTAGTTTTCCAGAGCGAAGAAAATGGAAATAAAAAAATCCATCTTCCCCGAGTTGGAATCGAACCCACAAACAACAGATGATTACTAAGCATGAGGTAAGACAGAGTGCCATAAACTAATGCCCTAATATATTTTGTATAACAAGTAATAGAAGTAGAAAGTAACACGAAAAAAAATAATTCTTTATCTTTTAAATACTATACAAAGAAAAAATATTTATTTTATAGCTTTTTTTTCTATATATAAAGATTTCTGAAAAGAACAATGATACAAAAACATAATTATATTCTACGTTATGAGACCGTCACAAAGTAATAAATTTTTTTTAAACGCATCAATTGTAAATTCGATTCTCATTCAGGAAAATGCTTATATTTGAATTTCTCCTTTATGGTTCGTTACATAAAGCATGACATTGAGTTCCTCCATTCAACATTCAATGTCAATTCTTCCTTCATACAGGTTTAACTGATTTTTTTCTTTAGTCTGTGGGCAAATAACTATGTGTAATTTTTTTTATTATTATACATTTTACTTATTATAGATGATATTTCATACGTATAATACTAGAAGTTACTTTAGTGCTAGATCACTTGTTTCTCTCGCTTGTGAAATACAAATATCATAAAGAGATTTAGGCCAATAACCCGATCGCAACATCGCAAGTGGCCAAGGTTGTATTACATATACATACACCGCGTAAACGTAAATAAATCAAACAAACGAAGACGTATCGTTAAGAGAATCTTATTAATTTAAATATTTTATTAATGTTTTTTTTTTTATAATTTTGAAATCGTCGCGTTCAACGTAGACTTGCGACAGTATATTTAAGTAAAAAAATCGATTTTTTGAGATAATTATTACAAGATGTACAAAAAATCTTAAGAGTCAAACGTTTTAGACAATTTAATGATATGTGACACAGATATGATATATTTTTCTTTAAATATTAGCACTCCCCTGAATATTAAATTTAACTCACAGCTATATATCTTTATATGTATGATGAAAGAAATTTAAAGGATCGTCGAACTGAAAGGATCGACAAGCAATGCCTCGAAAAAGGCGGAAAGCGAGGAACGGGGGTGTCTTAACACTAAGTTCCCCCGGTTCCTGCAGTTTCCTCTGGCTACCCTGCCATGTGCGGGTTAAAGCGTGAAGACGTAAAAAAAAATATAATAGAAAAATACATATTTTGTCTGCACAAGTATTTATTAATTAGATTTCACGGTTGATGCGCCATACAGTGCGGAAATTATTTTCAAAGATAGCTAGGTCAAGACTAAACCGACTATATGTATTCAAATTACACAACACATAGAGAAGAAACTGGTATTTGAAACAAAATAATAATTAACATATTTTTCTTTCAATTTACTAAATGCACAATTAAAGTTAAGTAATCAGTGCTAAAGCGATTTTTTATGTTTAAAAAACGTTAGAGAATACGTTGCCCCGGTTAGGATTTAAAGTAATGGTCAAATTATAAAGTAACGCTGTTTTGTGCTATATTCAAATGTTTTATTTTCTGCCACACACATGCACATGTCACTCTTGTTACATATATATATATATATATATATATATATATATATATATATATATATATATATATATATATATATATATATATATATATATATATATATATATATATATATATATATATATATATATATATATATATATATATATATATATATATATATATATATATATATATATATATATATATATATATATATATATATATATATATATATATATATATAAGTTACGTTAAGTGTCCATATAGATTACAACCCAACAGACAGTGTTGCCTCACGAAAACCTGACAATACAATTAAAGAAGCTATTTGATCTAGTTTAAATTTCGGCAATACTTTCTAAATCCAATAATACAATTGTAAATTGCAATAAACATACAAATAAATAATAATAGTGATTCGTCACTACTATTCTGGAGTACGATAAAAATAGAACAGAATATAAAAAAGATGTCACAGTGTCACAATTTTCTTTATGAATGACATCGTAAGGGTCTAACAAGTGTGACATCTCGTGCAAATATTACAAACCATCTCTAAGGTTGATATTGCGAGTGCTGCGAATGAATGCAACACAGATTGTTTTATAATATAGTAAAAATGTATCTAACGTTCTACTCTTTACACATTAATAAGGGCGTGTTAGAAGAGCGTGCGTAAGCGTTGCTAGTGATACTTTAGCCACTTGGGAAAAAAAATGTACTATTTTTCAAAATTTTCAATTAAATATAAATTAATTGTAAACTATGCAGCGATTGGCACTCACTTCTTTCTGACTACTCCGCTAGGGATAAAGCGTGAAGATGTGTATGAATACATATATGAAAATTACACAAAATAATAATAGCTTAACTAACGAACTAACGTCAAACTGTAAATATGACAGTCGTGCGTTCGATTTCCAGTCGGGGTAATGATTAATTCGTATTCTGTCTGCATAAGGACGCCGTTTAACACGCCTCCTAAATATTGGCAAAATTCAGAATGTATTATCGCTTTATCCCGCAAATATCAGGATATTATATGCGGGAAAAACCGTGAAGATATTTAATTATAAAATCTGAAGGAAAAATGTACGCACTGTACGTTTTTTACAATATCTTATTTTTATTTAGCGGATATTTTGTATTTTAAAGTAGATAGTTTTAATTGTAATTAAATTATATTTAATATTAACTGAAGAAGGAAGGAACTAACGACCTTGTGTATTAAATACTTTTTCCCTACATAATATAATGCTTACATTAATGCATACATATAATATATATATATATATATATATATATATATATATATATATATATATATATATATATATATATATATATATATATATATATATATATATATATATATATATATATATATATATATATATATATATATATATATATATATATATATATATATATATATATATATATATATATATATATATATATATATATATATATATATATATATATATATATATATATGCGTTGTCGTACTAATGTTTTAGTTTGAGTACTTTTATATTACCAAAATATACCTCTCTATAATAGATCTCGACAATTTCTCAATTTAGTATGTTTCGTAACTCTACATACATACATATATTATAGAAATGTCTCAATTTTTGCAACTTTCAATTGAATATTTATAACCGGAATAGAATTTACTAGGTCAAGATCGCGCTCATCGTCTTTTCGCGATATGTCAATACAAGATGACTCGCTTGTAAACTAATAGGAGTGTTGGAATTTAAAATTAATAATATATAGATTTAATTATTTTTAAATGTTATTATTAAGCAAATTATTAATTCTTTTAAATTAACGGAATTTCATTTCTCTCTCACACACACACACACACACACATACAGATACACCACACATATATCCTTTTTGGAATTTTTATTTAAATAAATAATGAAAATTTATTTAATGAAAAAAAAAACTTTTATAACGTATTATGTATATAAAAAAAATTGTCTTCAGCAATAAGTTTTAAAGAAAATGTAAGGAACAGTATATCCGTAATATTAGTAAATAATATTTTAAATTTATCAAATAGTATTTAAAATATTAATATTAATATAAGTTGTTACTAACTTAATCATTTTTAAATCAACACACTTAGGGGTTGAACTTTTCCTCGCCATATAAAAATATTCCCCGTTTAGTTTCTTCCGCCCGGTTCGTTTCAGATTGAATTTGACATTACAAGTTAATGTTGGCCGTTAATTAACCGTTGGATTACCACCAGCCTACTAAATATATTAATATTTGATGTTAAATAACTATCAATTATTGAGGGATGGAGAAAGCCGGAACTAAGCAAAGAAGTATCTTAACACTAGAATCATATGGTTCCTGCAGTTCCCTCTACCTACCCTGCCATGTGCTGGATAAAGCGTAAATACATAAAAAATAATTGAATCTAAATAGCTATTAATTCCCCGTTTTGTTTAAGACAAAACGCGACGTTGAAATTCGCCATTCAACAAGCAATGTTCTTAAATTGGGATAGATATGGATATCCGATATGTGTAGAATAAAAGTTGAAATAGAAAGAAAAAACGAATAATATAATGAAGGGAACGGAGTGACTTAGCACTAGGTCTCCACGGCTTCCTCTGCCCATCCTGCTATAAACGGGATAAAGCGTGACACTAAAAAAAATTCTAAACTTATTTTTTCAATAGCATTTTATGGTACAACGACCATTTCTGTAAGTGAGTCAAATAAACAACTAACATGAAACGCGCTCTAGTAACAAATTAGAACAAGATTAGTGTTAATAATAATTTGAGTAATTTACTACGAAATAAATCGTAATCGTAATAATTTTTAAATGTTATGCTATTCACCTTTCACACTTAGGTAATATATTGCGTGGCGCAGAGGCCTAAGCGTCTGCCTGAAAACGCGACGGTTTGTGGGTTCGATTCCCATTCGGGGAAGGTGGATTTTTCTATTTCCATTATCTTCGCTCTGGTAACTAGGCAAAGCGCGGCGATGAGGTCCACCACTCAACAAGCAACGCCTCTAAAAAGGCGGGAAGCGGGGACGGAGAAAGCAGGGACTAAGCAACGGAGCGTTTTAACACTAGGTTCATATTGTTCCTGCACTTCCCTCTGCCTATCCTGCAATTTGAGGGATAAAGCGTGAAGCTAAAAAAAACTCTTAGCTATAGTAACGAAACAAATAATATAGAGATTCATTTGTTATTATTTTTTAATATATATTTTTAGAGGGATTTTTTTTCTTAACGTTAAAAATATAAAAACATTTTATAGAATCTATAAATGTTTGCGTATTCGTTACTAGTAACGAAGTACTACTTACGAAGAAAAGTCAAAAGTCACATTAGGTTAAAACTTGACTATAATTATATATTTACGGCCTTATTCATAAAAAAGTCTTATAGAACGTTTTAAGTATACTTTAGTTAAAATGCTCATTAGGCTTATAGAACGTTCGATAAATGTTTGTATTCATAAACGCTCTATAAGCCTTCTATAACTAAAGTGCCACTAATATGAGTTATAAGTTCACAATGTTGCCACTATACTGAAGTCGGTCGACTTGTTGCTGAAAATACCAGTAAATCCATAGATGATAAGTGACAAACGCATCGACATAGTATGACCACAGATAATATTATGTACAAAAATATATTGTTGGATCTGGCTTGACATATATCGGCTTGAATTACGTCGTTGTTGTCACAAAAACACGAATGTTTATTTTATTTTAATTTATAAACTTACTCAATTTTAAAAAAATTAAGTCAAAAGAAGTAAAACGACAAAAAATTGAAATTTGTTTAGACGTGTTCAAGTATTACCTATATTCTGTGCACTATTCTTACGTATAATTTATTATTAATAAACTTGTTAATAACTAAATATAGTTAATAAATGTCGAACAAAATATCAATTGTTATATTGTTTTATTTACGAAACTGAAATTGACACTCTTGATGACAAGCGACTCGACGACGTCATATCAATGCTCATATTTGTATGAGCTATAATCAGCTGTTATATGAATGGGCCATCTTTGGACATTAAAACACTCTTATAGTAGGGTTCTCGGCTCTATAACTTTATGATAGGTTTATAGAACTGATTGGCACTAATATGCTGTTATGAATAACGTTTTTTGACAACTGTCTATAACGAGCCTTTAAGCGTGCTATAACTTTTTATGAATAAGGCCGTTAGTCTAAAACTAGGTGGTGGTATAACCAATTAGTAATATTTTTTAAAATTTTCTTTATATTAAACATAGAAACGTTTAATATAAAGAAAAATTTCAAAACTTTTTCAATTATATTAAAGTTCAAAAAATTACATTAGAATAAAAAAAATATTTTTTTAATATTATCTCACAATATATTTACAAATAAAACTATTTTAGTACGAAAAATTCACAACTTGCAGAGAACATGTTATTAAGACATGACGTAATTCTAATTTTGCTAACTGTATGGCAAAAAAATAAACATTTTGTAAATATTTCCATATTATAGTGTGTCATGGCACAGTAAAAATGTCCGAATGTAAACACTATGGTTTTAGGTTCAATATTCACTTAAAATATTTTTTTATTAGCCATCGTGGTTAAAAAAAACGCTTTGACCTCCTTTCAATACATAGTGCCTTAAAAATTAGGTGGAAATTTAGAATTCTTTAAGTTTTTTTTTTATCTTCACGCTTTATCACGCACACGGCAGGGTAGGCAGAGGGAACTGCAGGAACTATTAGAACCTATATGGAAATAGAAAAATCCACCAATGGAAATAGAAAAATCCATCTTCCCCGACTGGGGATCGAACCCAGAAACCGTCGCGTTAGCCGCGTTACAGGCAGACGTTGCGCCTCTGCGCCACGACGGTAGTAAAGTACATAGCAAAGTACATACATAGGTATATATATATATATATATATATATATATATATATATATATATATATATATATATATATATATATATATATATATATATATATATATATATATATATATATATATATATATATATATATATATATATATATATATATATATATATATATATATATATATATATATATATATATATATATATATATATATATATATATATATATATATATATATATATATATATATATATATATATATATATATATATATATATATATATATATATATATATATATATATATATATATATATATATATATATACATATATATATATATATATATATATATATATATATATATATATATATATATATATATATATATATATATATATATATATATATATATATATATATATATATATATATATATATATATATATATATATATATATATATATATATATATATATATATATATATATATATATATATATATATATATATATATATATATATATATATATATATATATATATATATATATATATATATATATATATATATATATATATATATATATATATATATATATATATATATATATATATATATATATATATATATATATATATATATATATATATATATATATATATATATATATATATATATATATATATATATATATATATACATATATATATATATATATATATATATATATATATATATATATATATATATATATATATATATATATATATATATATATATATATATATATATATATATATATATATATATATATATATATATATCAACCAATACCTAATACCAATATGAAAAATATGTCTTAGAATAAAGTAACATATACAACAGCTCCTTATTAAATGTTCTCTCCACTCATATTATTTAAATAGCTTCCTAGTAACATAAACTAGGACGTGTTTTGTAAATAATTGCGTTAAACAAGTTATTGCGTTAATTATGATTGAACACTATACAGTATTCAGTGCAAAAAAATCATACCGGTGTGATTTTTTGGCATGCAAATGTTACGACTAACTAAGTACTGTTTACACTACGTAATACGTACATATGTATATCTTCTTGTATTTCTCATTTTCTATGGCTAAAAAAATGCTTTGTAAGATCAGTTTTTTTTGTCTGTTTGTATGCACGTTCGTTGCTTAAAATATTTTTCTCAAGACTTCGTAGAGAAATCAAGCTACAATGTATTTAAAATTGTACAATTTACTTCGATCTGTGTTGTATACAAAAAATATTAAAGCCAATGTTTCCAATCTAAATGATACGCGCTTTGCCTAGTTTCTAGAGTGAAGATAATGGAAATAGAAAAATCCATCTTCCCCGAGTGGGAATCGAACCCTCAAACCGTCGCGTTTACAGGCAGACTTCTTACGCCTCTGCGCCACGACGGTCCTCGGACTATATGATGTGCTTGGTTTTTTCCAGATATTGTATGAAATCATAACTGTTGGCAAAAAGTGAGAATACAGTATAAATAACAAGAAAATTTAGAACATCGAAAACACACTTAAGTTACATAGAAAATAGTTAGGAAAAAATTACGAACTTATAGATATCCGTAGTATTGAACTACACGTATACAAATTTAGTGCATGTAATTTACTCATGAATATATGTTTATCCACTTTTATTAATTGATATAATTTTCATACATAGTGTTTATAAAAATTTATAATTAGAAAATATATCTCCCTATAACTTAAATTTAGGTCAAACAAATTGATCATCATTATATATTATTTGTGGGAACGTTTTATTGCACACACTTAGACAGGCGAATTTTTTACTTGAAATTTAACTTTTGGTACCGTTTAAACGATCTCGAAAAGGCGTATTGGTGAAAAATATAGCCGATGTTCGAACTTAAATATTTGATAATTGATTAAAACAAAGTTCTATAGATAATTGATTGAACAAAATTTACATGTTAACCAATTGGAAGTGCTTTTTGTCAATCTCAAAAATGTACATGTGCTCAGGTAAACCACTGGCTTAAAATAAAATATATAAGATTATATTATATTCATAAAGTTACAAATATATGTCGTTTAATATGCTCTTATATAAAATAAATAAAATTCATAAAATAATTGCATAACTTGTTTTTTTCCATATAACGTATACGTGCATGGCGCAAACGTGCGCACAACCCGTGCGACCCTTGTTGCATTTCGTGGCGACAGTTTTAAAGTGTCACCATATTTACCAAAATTGTGTGTTAATAATTTCTTTGTTTGTGTGTATTTTAATTATGACAACACAATATCTTTGTAATGTTTTTTTTATTTTTTTCTTTATTATACGTTATATTATTTTTGTTACGTTCATTTTTTTGTTTATTTCCGTCATAACTTCAAAATTAAAGAACTTAGTGTATTATCTATTTTTTTTTAAATTTTGACTAATATTATTACTGCATTCTATTTCATATTTATTTACTTCATACATAAACTTTCTAATTTTAGCTGTTATCTATATTTATGTTATGTCACCCATAAAATATTATAAAAGCTATATCATGTATGAAGCTATGTAATACTTTACATAATATTTTTTATTAAATTGTTCTAATATTATATTTATTTTGTTACAGGTAACACTATTTTATTCAAGATTAAATCTACTTGAATAGCAATAAGAAAGTGAGCAAAAGGAATGTATTTACTATTTTTTTTTAATGTTTTCACCATTATAAGTATTTATATGAAATGGCATGATCATCGTGGCGTAGAGGCGCAAAGGCTGTCCGTAGCGCGACGGTTTTTGGGTTCGATTCCCCGTCGGAGACTGATGGATTTTTCTATTTTCATTTTCTTCGCTCTGGAAACTACACAGAACGCGGCGTTGAGTTCCGCCCAAAACGTAATGCGTCGAAAAAGGCGGAAAGCAGGGACGCAGAAAGCGCAGGAACTAAGCAACGGAGTGTCTTAAGATTAGGTTCCTATAGTTCCTGCAGTTACCTGTACCTACCAAAACGATAAATGCAAAAGCAAAGAGTACTTAGTGTTAAGACTCTCCGCTTTCCGTTTGAAATTAACGCTTTACGTATTGAGTGACCCAACGCTGTACTTTGCTCACTATTTAATTGTTTTTATTATTTCATCCACTGCGCGACAAAGTCCACAATGTTGTTTCGTTATTTAAAAAATTAGGTCATTTCAAACAATAGACATATTAAAATAGTTTTCGTCGTATTGTGAAAAGTTCTCACGTTCTCCGAAATATGGGCGGAGAAAATCAATCATAATTCTTAAATTATATATTAGAACTATTTGGTAGATTGTGAAATATTTGTTTACCGGTTCCGTACCTTATTAGGCTAGGCCATTTCATACGACCGAGAGGAAGACCGCAGTCCGGTATGGCCCTGGACTGCCGGTGTACGCACCAGCGAGGGGTGCGGGGAGGGCGAGACCATCTTCGCCCTCCTGAGAAGGGCTCCGCAAGCCACGAGCGGAGCAACTGCACGGGAGAGGCCGCGGACGTGCTGCGAAAGCGATCCCGTAGCCTCTCCGTTTTTTTCGTGCTGTGGCGGCCATCGCAGGGGGTTTTAGTGAGTACAATCTCACATAACCCGGCCTCCCCCCAGGAGTCGGGTATCTATGAAGATTTCCCCCTGCGTCGATAACCAAAAAAAAAAAAAAGACCTAGGCAAAAGGATCGTCATTTTGTTATGTCTGTATATATCTGTCCGTCTGTCAAGACTATTTTTCTTAAGGTCTATGGTATCTTGGAACTCAAAAAAATAATTTATAAGACAATAATGCTTCAATTATGTCGCATTTTTTAAAATATTTGCCTTGAAATCAAAACTTATAGCATATTTTTCGTTACCCTACAATTACAAAAATATCTTTACCAACTTATCTCCATATTTGATTTCATAAAAAATAAGTACATTGGCAGGCATATTAAAGTTTGTTAAAATATTATCTAATTATAATTAAATAATTAATCTTTAAATAAATAAATAGAAAAAAAAAAACAAAAAATAAATTTATTACTTCGTAGAGTAAAGTTGTTTATTTATTACAACTTAAAAAATATACATATATTTTACTTTGTGTAATACATTACTTATAGTAAACTAACAGTGTAGTGATGCAATCACAATCTAGTTTCAGGATATATAACTAGAGCAGAGAAGTAACTAATGATATACATAATATATATTATGTTAAAGAAATTGTAAATAAGTAGAATTTTAGGCGATTGGCGTAACTTATTAGGTAAAAACGCTGCGGCCTCATGGCGTAGTGGAGCAGAGTCTGTCTACAACCGCGGTGGTTGTGGGGTATATTTCCGGCCTTGTAATTTTTTTCTTAAACTTCCAGTTGCATGGCCAAGGTTGCTAGTTGAATATTAAAAAAAAATCACCAATTTACTTGTAAATCATTTGCGTGCACTTTTTGTCAGTGTAAAAAATTCTAAGCAAAAAGATGTTTAAGTTAACCATCCTTAAAAAGTGTTAAGGTAATAAAAACAACCCACTAGTAGTTTAGTAGTAATCAAACTTTACAATATTTTCCAACTTTTGAAAGGTTCATGATATAGTAATTTCATTTATTCATTGCAGAAACAAAAGAACTATATTTATGCGGTGTTACTTTTAAAGACAATGATGAGGCTAGCAATTAACGGGGTGGAATGTCTTAACACTAGGTTGCAATCTTTCTACGAATGTAAAATGCTTAGAAAATATAACTTTAGCTACAAGAAAATAGTGAGTGCCAAATTTAGCTTTGTTATCTAAATAAATTATTAATATTTATACACATTTGAATTTTAGCTTGGTACTTTATCCTGCGTAGTGCAGAGAAGGCAGAGAGAATTTAGTGTTAAGACACTCCGTCTTCCGCTTTTAGCACATATATAGAATGTTGACTAAGAGTAAAAGTAATGTAAACCACTGCCACTCAAAAAGTCGATTTCGAATTTGTATAGTAAATTATACATTTGGTGCAAACAGAAAAACTAAAGTTATGCATTTATAATCCTAATTAATTTAAAAGGGAGCTTTTTCAAGGTCCCATTTCCGCATTAGTTGTTAATTATATTTATATATTCATATATATTAATAAAATGCATATATGTATTTTACTGTTAATACGAGTTTTCCTTCTATGGCGTGTAGTTCAGACTCATTAATGTAAGTAAGTTAATGTAAATGCTAAATGACACGTACATACATACATAGTATGTCTCACACGCAATAAAAAATAGGATTAATATTTTAATTCAACATGAAAATGTTTCCAATTATACCACTGCATTTTATTCTGTTTCTAGTTTCCAATACTTCTCAACTCTGTCCCTTTCAAAACCCAAATAATTTTATAGCTTCACGCTTTATGCCGCACATGGCAGGGTAAGCAGAGGGAACTGCAGGGACTGTGGGAACCTAGTTGTTACTCCGTTGTTTAGTCCCTGCTTTCTCCGTCCCCACTTTCCGCCTTTTTCGAGGCATTGCGTGTTGAGTGGCTGAATTCAACGCCGCGCTTTTCCTAGTTTTGCCAGAGCGAAGACAATGGAAATAGAAAAATCCATCTTCCCCGACTGGGGATCGAACCCAAAAATCATCGCGTTACAGGCAGAAGTTGCGCCTCTGCGCGACGACGATCCTCATAATAACCTAATAACATAAACATAAATCACCAAATAATTTTCTTTTAATAATATGTATAAAAACATGACCATCAGTAAAGTTAACTTAGTAATATATGTATATAGTGAAGGCATACAATATATGACTAATATAATCTAATTTCTAGGTCGACGGAAACAAATCTATGAGAAATAAACTAGACTGGGGAACGGTAGCACAACGAAGGTCGTATTAGCGGACGTTACAACAGTGCGTGTGAACCACCTAATATGCATGTGAATGCACTTGTAAAATATAATGATGTAATGTACGATGTGCCTTAGATAACTTAAAATTGCCCTTCTATAATAGTTTCTTTGATTTTTTATATAATAAGATGTTTGATATCGATTTTTTACGATGGACTACTTTCAAATTGATAAAAAGTCTAATTAAAAAAAAATATATAATTATTGATATATGTTATTAATTCGGTTGATCAAAGCAAAGCTTCTTAGTAAGTTATTATTTTTTTAGTTACATGCTTTATCATGTTAACCAGAGGGAACCGTAGGAACTATGAGAACGTAGTGTTTAGATATTCCGTTCCCTATTTTGGCCTTCTTTCGATGGCTGAGGTGTGAATACTAACAACTACACATATTGTGTTATAATGACGTTAATGTATATAAGAAACAGGTAACATATAATTAAGCTTTTATGCTAATTTTGTTTAATAAGAGCGGCGTATAGCTCTGCCAAAACGCAATATCCTGCCATTCTCGCCACTAACGTTTACGAAGGGTGGAGAAAACGATAATTTTTACTGAAACTTTGTGAAAACTTTGATTAGTTAAAAATAATAGCTTCAAATGGATACAAGTAGCCTGGTTTACAGACAGCCAATATATTATCTACTTTTCGCCCCTCCTCTAAACTTCTTAACCCAAGTCTTTTTACTTAAGCGAGGAAATTAAATAAATTATTACTAAAAGTAGATTCCAACCCCACAACCGTTGCATCTAATCAATCGCAACTGCGCCATGATAACCACCTGAAACAAAAAAAAATATTCTGAAACATACAGACGTATAAAAATAATATTTATTATATCTAAACATATTTGCAAGAATGTCGCAAAGTGTTGCAATATAAGTTTTTCCAACGACCGCCTTTTCAACTTGCAACACACGCCATTATACACACGCACATAAGATGAACTACGAAATGTACTAGTTATTATTAATTTATTTTAATTTTATATATAAATTATATAGTGTGGTCGGAGAAAGCAGGAACTAAGCAACGGAGTGTCTTAACTCTAGGTTCATATGTTTCTTGCAGTTCCCTCTGCCTACCCTGCAATATGCGAGATAAAGCGTGAAGCTACAAAAAAATATATATTGTAATTCCCATAAAAATACTTCTAATTTGTAAGATCTTCAAGAAATTTATAACTTGATACCATATTAATATAATTGTTTTAGTTCAATATATATGCATTTAAATGAATAATGTAAACAAATAGAAGCTAAATTAAAAATTCTAGACTTAGCATAAATAGAGCGGCGCGCCCTTCGACCGGGTCCGGCTCGGGGTTCCGGTAACAAACAACGATGTATGAAAAATAGACGTGGTACAAATATTATTTTTCTATATTATATGATGAGTGGTGGAAATTAATATCGAATTTTGTTTTATCACTTCAGTGAAATGAAAAATAAAAAAAAACATATTTCTTCTTACAATATATATAGATAACATATTAGGTTATTAATAGAAGGGTATTAGCTTGTAATTTAATATTTACACAAAAATTTACATAAACGACTAAACACAAATGTGAAAATACTGAACATTAAAAGGACGAGGGACTTTAAGTGAAAAAACATCATGTAAGGAGGTATTAACATAAAAAATTACATAAAAGAAATTATGTAGCCAATATGTCAACTTATATATTAGATTTGACATTTCTTTGACACATACATACATTAAATGTCACTTTGAACACAGATTATTAAAATACTTATGTACATATTAATCTAACAGATAATAAAAACCATGCTCACTTTTTGCTTTACCTTAATGCGATTTCTTGTTAAAATATTTCTTAATATTTGATTATGACGATATAATAACATGTTCGAAGGAAGTGAGTTAATTTTTTTTAAGTACTTTATTAGCGTTTATTAGAGTTAATTATGTTTTACGCCGGAAAATAGTCTATATGACCAAAAGATATTTAATAAAATATTTCGGTGCGATTATATTTTTTTTAATCTAGGCTATTTTACGATTAGAATTACTTTTTAATTTTAAATATTTAGGGCTTTATTAACATATTTTGTCTAGGGCAGACAAAATGATGTTGAAATACTTAAAGAAAACATATAAAAATTTGAACGCAGCGGGACTCGAACCCGCGCCCTCCTGCGAACCGTGCAGGCGCTCTCACCACTGAGCATTGCTCAGTGGTGAGCTTTAAGTATTTTTCTATCCTCAGTGTGGATTAACACTTTAAAAATCATCAAAAAAAAATGATGTTCATTACGATGTACTATGATACCAATGCTGATAAAACAAAAACCTATATAACTTAATTCTAAAAGAAATTTACTTAACTTTTATTAATTTTAAAATATATTTTATCGTAAATATAAATACCTACTCTATTTCTCTTCTCATTTAACTTGTAAGGACTTAGTGCTACGCGCGTAATACAAAAAATATATTAATATAATTTTTCACGAGAGCGATTCTGTTACAAGATACTGTATGTAATATATCAACAGACAGTCAAAATGTAATTATTTGTAACTGTTATTTTTAACCTTGATACAAAATAACGTTAAAAAAATCTACAACTTTATTAAGGTCAAATATTATATTTCAAATGTGCATAGTATAAGTTAATATACTTATACATTAAGTGTTTCCTGTAATGTAAAACCGAATGCTGTAAATATTTTTTTTTAAATAATTTTTATTTTTGTTTGTAGCCAATTTTGTTTTAAATTAACTTTTGTTAGGTACAGGTACAGATAAGAGAGTTAAGATATTCCGTTCTCCTTTTTCTGTCTGAATTCAAAACACGGAACTCTGTTATGCACCATATCTTACCAGAAAAAATAACTCGTTCTTTCAAGCGGGAATGGAATCCACGACTACCGCGCTTACAGTTAGATATTTATATAATAAGTAGAAAAACGTAGCGCTATGGTATATTTTCTAAACAATGTGTTTTAAGTCCAATACCAATAGGTCAAGGCGTAGCAGTTGACAAGCCATGCCTTCGTGAAATGTCGCTGATATGACAGAGCAAAGGGAATAACTACAAACATTCGTTGGCTATTTTAATTTTAAAAACTAACTTCAGCATTTACAACGAAAGTGGAGAGTACTTAGTGATTAATCTCTGCGTTTTCTGCCCTCTGTCAATTTAAAAGTATTGTATATTGGTTTGAAATGAAAACCGTAAGTGTTTTACTCTGTCAATATCAAGTCACAAAATTTTTGTATATTGTTTTGAAATGAGGACCGTAGGAATGCTTCGCTACTCGACTTGACATTATTTTGTTTATTTGATTCAGAAAATTCGATTTCTGCATTAGACTAATTAATAACACTCAATCTTTAAAATTCTATAAAAGCGAAGAACGCAGTGCCTTCATACATTTTTTTTACCTTTTCTTTCCCTTATATTAAAGAGTGCAAGTAAGATGGCAAAGCAAGACGGTTACAGTTTGTATAAAATTAACAAATTTATGGATTTTTGTACAAGTGTTTATAACAAAATTCCACATTGTACTCTAAATTTTCTATTTTAAAAAACTAAAGAAAATGTAAATTATACAATCCAGGAATAGAAATGTAAATTTGTTGAATGTTGCTCTGGTTACTACTACCGCTATTTAACAAAAAAAAAATAATATAAATATTAATTAATTTAAAAGAGCTAATTACTCATCTCGGCAGAACTGCAATTTCAAGTGGACGACTAGAATTACAAAATACAAAACTTATAACAGATTCACAATGAAATTATTGAACTATTGAGAGTAAAATCAGATGTTTAATTATTATCCATCGGTCTATTTCCCAATTAAACAACAGGTACGTTATAAAAACACAGCTATTGTTAAAAACAAGTAAATACTACTCATAAAACTAGGTCGAATCCTCAATAAAGAGAAGTACATAATAACAATGTTTATTAAATCCATGACCTATTTTTATCGACGTTCCCTCTAAAGCACTAATTGGATACAGAATTGTTAAGCACTAATTGTAAATTACAATGATGAAAAATTATATTTGAGATAAATTTTATTCTTGTTTAGAAATCAATCAGCAACGAAAGAGTTTTCCCTATTTATATCATTTAATACTCTACTCTCCGTATAAGTACACATTGTACATATAATTCTCTTTACTATTGTAATATCGTACGAAATATACAAGAATATATCTTTAATCTACATATAATATTGCCTAATATAGTGTTATATAATAAGCTATCTTAATATAAAAATACATAAAAATAGCACATTTTCATAACGTAAAATGAGCCAGTACAGCCTTTGTAAAGCATTAGCAACTAAATCTTACTTTTTAAATTAATCTTTAAACTAAATCTTCAAAAAAAATCTTTGAAAGGAGTGTATTTCCTCTCTTTTAATATATCAACATTTAACCCCTTGTACCGTTCGATCTGATTACCAAAAGGCTTGTCGCTGTTGACTCGAGGACGTAGATTTCTCCCACAGATTACTTTTATATCCTACTGTTTCCGTTCCAATGATTAAGCGTTTTATAATGGCGTTCGATTTTAGATTAAATATTTTTTACATTGTGTTAAACTATATTATAACCGCAGCTTCATTCTCGTTATTTAAAATTAAAATGAAGTAGAATAAATAGCTTTTTAGGGGCGCAGAGGCGCAACGTCTGCCTACGCGTTGTTACGCGACGGTTTTGGGTTCGATTCCCACTCGAAGAAAGTGGATTTTTCAATTTCCATTTTCTTCGCTCTGGCAACTAGGCAAAGCGCGGCGTTGAACTCCGCCACTCAACACGCAATACCTTAAAAAGGCGGAAAGCGGGGACGGAGAAAGCAGAGACAACGCAACGGAGTGTATTAACACTATGTTACCACGGTTTCTGCAGTTCCCTCTGCCTACCCTATGTGCGGGATGAAGCGTGAAGCTAATAAAAATAAATAGCTTTTAGGGTTCCGCAATAACTATACCAAAATAATAATCCAAAAATACTTTTTCAACTCAAGCTAGTAGTTCTCGATGTTAGTGCATTAAAGCAAACAAACTCTATAGCTTTACAAAGCTACAGTGTTTCTTTGCTGAATGATATATCATTAGTATACATAACAAGTAGTTTAACAAGCATAACATATTCATATTGCCAATATTTGAGTAGTAAACATAACAACTTGTATGTTTTTTGTGCACGTTGCGTCGTACTAATTAATGTCTATATTAAAATTGACTTATGCAACCAAATATTTATTTAACTGACTCAATACGCATGTTCTTTATAAATAATTCTAGTTTATAATATATTTTATGTAAAATAGATGTAGAAATTGTATGGATTACAAATATTCTTTGAGAGTTTTATACGTATAGTATATACTGTGGCTATAGTGTAAAAATGGCGAACGTTTGCAAGCGGCGGATATTAAATCTAGTCTTATTTATTATCAAAACAAAATAGTTTACTTGTGAACGCTTAATCTTTATACAATTTCTCACTTTTTAATTTCTCTCCCTCTAAAAAACCTGTAATATCTCAAATTTTAATGACGATGATGAGTGAATTGAAAAATAATATTTTGACACTAACTTTTCTCATAATGTTTCGACACTAAGTTCTCTCTCTGATATATGTAGAACGTAAACTTATAATAGCATTAGAATTCTCTTAAGTAATTACAAATCAAGAAGAACTATTACAAAATAAAGTAACACAAATACGCAAAGAACGCGAGTTATTGCAAATGACTCAGGATCACGCACTTTACGGACCGTTTAAGACTAAAATTGCATAGTTGCTATGAATTTTACGAGGTGTGAGTGACCTAATGACACTATGTAACTAATACGTAATGTGTTATTAAATCTATATATACATATATACGTATATACATAAAATTATATAATTTTATTTTATTTTTTAATATATATTTTTTATATTTTTAGTAATTTTTTTGGTGTAACTTTTAAATGAAAATATTTTAATTTTATTTTACCATTAGGTTCCCCTAAATTTGCTCACATGGGCTTTTTTATTTAATATTCTGTTAACACACATTGTGTATGTGAAAATCACAATAACATATTTTCCTAATCAAGATAGGGAATCGTAATAATTATTAAGGGTTCTTGTGCGGATTTTCAAAAATCTTATTTGAATTTGTACTAAAATCTTACGGAGCATTGCTGGATGAAGGGCGAAGCTCCAGTGGAAATATCCATCCATATAATCCAATGGAAATATCCATCCATATAAATAATATCCATCTTCCTCGATTGGAAATTGAACCCACAACCCGTCGTGTAGGTACAAACAGACGCTGCGTGCAGAGACACCACCACGGATTTGATTACTACTACTGAATATGTAAATTTTCATATGCAAAATATTCATAATGCTCAACAAATTCTTATATCGAGCCATTTCCTTATTTCTTATAGTTGCGCTAGTCTTGTATGTTTTTGTATTAAACTTGTACACTGTAAGTCTTTTCCAGGTACAATAATTACACAGTGAACTGATAATGAAATTAACATGTAACTAAAATATATAAAAAATATGAATCAATTTTAACACTATGTTAAAGTTTACAATCAATAGGTTTGATGGTCGTAATAATCGGAGGTAAAATCAAGAATCAAACTTTAGTCTTGAGTCTTTCTATATTTTTTAATTTTGGCTTTACCTAGTTGTAGTTTTTTAATTTTTTTGGGTTTGCTGCAATTTTTAATAACATATTTAGTTACTTTTATCTCAAAATAAGTAATTTATGACGGACGACTTTAGATAAATATTAGCATATATTAATAGAAATTAAATTACAAAAATAGTGATATATCCAGCGGTGCTTAGTAGACGGGGAAAACCTTTTATCAAAAGACTTAGTTCTCTTCTTTTCGACCGAACTAGAATCGTAGAGTGGAGGAACTTAACACCGCGCTTAGTATTGTCAGAATTTAATAATTTTAATAATTCATTACCAAAAGCAAAAATTGATTCAATAACTACATATTTTAAAAATATTATATATTCTATATTTAAAAAATATTAAATGTTAAGTTTTTTAGGGAAAAAATTTAATTATTTATGAAATTTCGATGACGTGCGAAATTATTGGTGATCTTAAAAATATTCCAATATACTTGTTAAAAGATTTAAACTTATAAACACACAACTTAAATGAGACAATGACAATTTCTATTATTTCTTTTTCTCAGCCTCACGCTTTATCTTGCTCACAGCAGGGAAGGCAGAGGGAACCTTGGGAACCTAGTGTTAAGACACTCCGTCTCCCATATCCATTGTTGCGTTATAAATTCGTTTGTACAATTATAAACATATTTTATTTGTAATACACAAAAATAATTGCCTACTGGCGAGACTATTGAGACAATTTTGTAACAAAATAGTCTCTTGAGGTCGGCCATCTTTCGTAATTTGGACCACTACTTGATTTTGTATGGCCTCAACCTTAAAACTGTTTGGTTTAATTTATCATATTAACAAATTCGTATGAAGAAATCATCCTGATGTAAGTGAAGGTTTGTTTTTATATTATACGACACGATACGACGAGTACGATTTTATTCTTACATTTGTAAAGCAAAGTTAGTTGATGAAAATATCACTTTAAAAAGAGTAGAGTGGAGATAGAAGACTTATTTTAAATCAAATAAATATTTACAAAAAGAACAATTAGCCTCACTTAAATTTTTTTTAGTTGAATATATTTATATTATAGTATATTATAGTTTTTTTTTTAATTTGAACTCTCTAAACATCTTATTTAAATCTTGCTTGTCATAAGGATTGAATCAATCAATTTTTCATTTAACTTGCATTTTCATGACGCCAAGTTTATCTCTAATACTATTCTAGCATTATCAATATTTTTATAATATTTTTTTAGTAATATAACGCAATATTTAAAATTAAACTTAAAAATAAAATCGTAGGATATAAACGGGACACGAACTCTGTAGTAAAATTATATAACAGTATTTGCTTCTCTAGATGGGCATTTATAGCTCTCGAGATAATAACTCAGATCATACGTATAGTAATAATAACAAAAATGGTTTTATAAACTTACCTTTTTGTTTGGCCGCCTTTTAAATGTTTTTTTTTTTATTTTTAAAAACTATTAAGATTTTGTAAGCGAGGAAATATTTAGTTGTCAATGATAGGTTTGAAATAGCGAGTTTATTGTGAGCATTTTATTTCTAAGGCAAATAATTTCTATTGTCATTAATTAGGTAAAAACCTTTATCACGCATACATTCATTAAATATTGATGTAAACCATTCTTGGACGACTTTTGGCCCTTTTTGTAAAAACACACACTGTCCCATGAAGAAGTTATGGACTTGATACGAACAAGTTACAAGTGCTGTAAGATTCAATCATTCTAGTATTAATATTGTGTGTAAACAAAGTTTTGTATTCTTTAACAGATTAACTGTGACATACCCACGCAGTCAGACATAATGAATCCGTAACGGTTCCATTTTTTTTGCATTTGTCTATGGAAAAACTAACCTTAAGTTTATATATAAAAAAGGATGACGGGAAATTACGCTAAGTTAAACACTCTTTGCGTGTACTTTAATTAAAAAAAATAAAAGCATGAAGCTACCATGCCACAGTGGAACAAAAGGATCATAGGGCTCTTGTTTTGCCCTAATATTTGGTCCTCCCACTGATTCATGAAAGAAATAGTGATTTATTTTGAAGAAAAATATTATGACCGACCCACGAGGACCGTCGTGGCGCAGAGGCGTAGCCGTATGCCCGTAAATACGATGGTTTGTGGGTTCGATTTCGACTCAGGGAAGATGGATTTTCCATATCCATTTTCTTCGCTATGACAACTAGGCAAAGCGCGACGTTGACTTCCGCCACTGAATAGACAATTCCTCGAAAAAGGAGGAAGGCAGGGAACGAAATGTCTTAATACTAGGTCCCCATGGTTCCTGCGGTTCCCTCTAGGTAACCGGCCATGTTCGGGGTGAAGCAGGAAGCAGTAAAGAAAATATTATTATATTATTATTTTGCATAAATGACGTAAATTTTGTATGCTAGTCCTAAAAAGCTTTAACGTTAACCGTGAAAGGTGAGCAAGGTCATTCAAGTAGGTGACAAGCGTAATTTGTTTTATTACAGTTGTCAAAAAATGTATTTATTTTTAAAACATTTTAAAATGTGTACATAGTATGAGGTAATTTAGTGTTGTAAAGTATAGTATGTTATTTCACATGTAGTCGATTTGAAACAATTTGGGTCGATTTAAAAATCTAATCTACAATTAATCTTCTGTTTATTGTATCTTTTCTATTAATTATATTTTCATTATTTACCGCTTAGTACGTACATACAATTAAAATTTAAATTAGTATTATGTAGGCATAAAAATGATAAAAACATTTATATGTCTACATAGTACTAATATAATCAATCAATCCTTTTATTTTTTTGTAGCTTCACGCTTTATCCCGCTTATTGCAGGGTAGGCAGAGGGAACTGCAGGAACCATACGAACTTAGTGTTAAGACACTCCGTTGCTTAGTTCCTGCTTTCTCCGTCCCCGCAATTCTTTTAATATTATAATATATATTATTTATGAATTTAATAGGCTATACTTACGCTATTTAAGATGTATTACATTATCGATGGTCCCCTTACATAATATTATAGCTAAGGTTTTTTTTGAGAATTAAAAAGCTTAGATATCAGGTCTACAACTCATTTTATTTTTTTTCGTTTCTTTTTAGCTGTTAAGACAATCTGTTGCTTAGTTCCTTCCTTCGTTCCTTTTTTGAGGAATTGCGTGCTGAGTGGCAGAACTCAACACCGCGCTTTGCCTAGTTTCTAGAGCGAAGAAAATGGCAATAGAAAAATTCATCTTCTCCGAGTGGGAATCGAACCCTCAAACCGTCGTGTTTACAGGCGCTTACGCCTCTGAGCCACGACGGTCCTCTACTCTAAACTCATTTTCAAAATCAGAAAAAAGTTTCTGTTGTTGATTAAATGAAATATCTTTCGTTATTAAGAAATTTGAATGTATAACATAGAAGCAATTGAAAACTATATATAGCCCAATAATTACAGAAGCCAAACTGCGTATTAAACTATCGATTCGAATTCGCATCGCCCACTGATTAGTTTGTATGGTATCACTAAGGAGTCTATGAATATGAGGTTTGAAGGATAAAATATTTTTATATAAATAACCTTTCATGCCATTATACTGTTCTTTATTTTTTATTATGATTTCTTTATATATATGTATGGATATAAGTTTATATCTATCAATATATCAGTTTTTGTTTATTTCTTTATGTCTGTATATTTATTATATTACATATTTTATGGACTATTAGATATTATACCTTAACAATATCTTAATTTGTAATTTGTTTTGCTGTTAGATATATATATATATATATATATATATATATATATATATATATATATATATATATATATATATATATATATATATATATATATATATATATATATATATATATATATATATATATATATATATATATATATATATATATATATATATATATATATATATATATATATATATATATATATATATATATATATATATATATATATATATATATATATATATATATATATATATATATATATATATATATATATATATATATATATATATATATATATATATATATATATGTTTTCTGAGTGTGAATTAACTACAACACGGAATGTCTTAAAAAACGAAATGCCCTAAGTCCCAACTTTCATGTTAAATCCTACATTAAGCATAATATGCGTGATTCAACATAGGAAAAGGAATTATATATTTTTTTATCCCGCATATTGCAAGGTAGGCAGAGGGATCTGCAGAAACCATATGAACCTAGTGTTAAGACACTCTTTCGACGCATTGCGTGTTGAGTGGCGGAACTCAACGCCGCGCTTTGCCTAGTTTCCAAAGCGAAGAAAATGGAAATAGGAAAATCCATTTTCCCCAAGTAGGAATTGAACCCATGAACCGTCGCGTTTGCATGCAGACGCTACGCCTCTGCGCCAATATATTCAATATCCTGATTATTTTTAAATTCTGGCCACCAGAGCCATTTGCCTACCTCGTATCATTGCAGTCAAACGGCTTATTATTGGTTAGGCATTATCGCTTATATAATTCGCTATATTACCAAATGTATAGATATTTAGGTTATTATGATGTACTTTACAATTTAATATATTTCTAAATTGTTTACATAATACGTACCTAGATTTAAATAACATTTCATGAATATTATGTCCATATATGAAAATTTATAATTTAGCTGTCTACTTCCAAAAAACCAATGAATACCTGAAAATATATATTTTGTTAATTAGATTCATTTCTTTCAGGAATTATGTATCAGGCTACACTTATGACGGTTTGGGGATTCAATTCACATTCGGTGAAGATGATTTCCATTTTCTTCGCCCTGACAATTAGGAAAAACGCGGCGTTGAGTTTCACCACTAAACACGCAATGCCTCGAAAAGGCAGGAAGCGGGAAACGCAGCGTCTTAACACTAGGTTCCAATAGTTCCTGCAGTTCCCTCTGCCTACTCTGCTATGTGCGGGATAGAGTGTGAAGCTATAAAAAACTAGGCAAAGCGCGGCGTTGAGTTCCGCCACTCAACACACAATGCCTCGAAAACGGCGGAAAGCGGGGACGGAGAAAGCAGGGGCTAAGCAACGGAGTGTCTTAACACTAGGTTCCCACGGTCTCTGCAGTTCCCTCTGCCTACCCTGCCATGTGCGGGATAACGCGTGAAGCTATAAAAAATGTAATACCCAATAACTAGTACCAAATAATAATAAATTATTTCTCGTTCCAGATATTTCGTCAGTACGATACTCCAGTTCCAGATACATCGGGCACTGTGCGAGAGAACAGGCCAGTTCATTCCCGGCGATCCTACACGTCCTTTACACAAGTGTGACATATACAGAAATCCAGAGGCTGGAAGAATATTGACGTATGTATATTTCATATATTTTTAAGATGAAGAGAGAGAGAAATAGAGTAGAAAGAGTAAGATAGTCTGTAGCGAAAAAATAACAATTTCAACCGTACCATATCTAGGATAAGTGTAGTAAATCAGACTAATTTCATTTGTACAATAAAAGTAATTACTGGTTTGTTTTTTGATTTTCGCGATTACCCGGTCACCCGTCACCTTACGTTATTTAAAATGTATAAAAAGCGTGAAAATCAAAGATTTGATTATGTGAACCAATCCGAACTGAAAAACGCAAATAAAATTCCTAGATTAGAGTATCTAAAAACAAAACGTGCTAGATATTGAGTCTGCCCGTGACCACGGACTATTGCAAAGTGTTCGAAAGGTCGGGTTTCCAAAAAAAGGTCAATATACGCGATTAATCCGTTTAAATTACTAACGATTTTCTTATGTATATATAATAGTATATTAAAAACATAACATATTTCTTCTTAAGTATAATATATTTCCACTTAAAATATTTTCCTCGCTTAGACAAAGTGTGACGTTAATTTCTGCCATCTAATATGCAATGTTTTTAACTTATTAAGAACGTTACTATCTCATTAGCAGTTATGTAGTATGTACATACATATATAGAACATTTTACTGCCTTCCCGTTTTGAGGCATTCTAATTATGGAATTGGCTTACCAAATTGAATATAATAACACAGCCGTTACCTACGCGTTGTAATGCTATGAATGACACAACCATTACTAACGATTTACACGTAATAAATAATTATGGAACTATGTACGTAAACAAGACGGTTTTTGAGTTTGATTCCTAATCGGGGGAATGGATTTTATTTTTTTTTCCATTATCTTTATTCTGATATCTAGGCAAGGAGGTTCCGACACCCAACACACGTTTCAGGATTGTTTTTAACTGTAACACTAGGTTCCTTTGGTTTGATTTTATCAATTTACTAATGGTTCAATAAATCTCTTAATTTAATGTTTATTGTATATTTAATAATATTTGAGGTTCATATGAAAATTTTGTGAAACAAATTACAGTAAATATTACTATTAAGACGAAGCTTTTTTAAATTTGACTATTTATTTACTTCAGAAGACAAAGCTCGAAAGCTGAATTTAAGTTCTGTCACTCAGCATACAAAAATTAAAATATTTAAAAAAGGCGAATAGAAAAAAAGCTAACTTCTTACTTAGCTTACACAGAAAAACCTACTTTACGTAACTTTATTGATTATTTACACCACCTTGCATAAATCATTATTTACCTCTGAACCTAGAACTCATTTGCATACATTATGTCACAAATAATTATTTTACAATCATGTTGCTTTAACTATTACGATTACATTACGATATCTGTTAATTGTAAACGATCTACTTCTACTAACAACAACTGTCATTACTAATATATCATTCTATACATTAGCCAACCAACACTAAGATTGCACTAACCAACGTTACTTAACGCATTTTCAAAACGAATTCCTTTAAAACTATTCTATAAGTAAATCGAAGGCTATAATTTCTAAATATTACTTAACATGTAACCAGGAAATTATTTGGTTTATTTTGAAACGAGTTATCTAATTTGAGTAAGAATATCATCTAAAGCTATAAAAGCTCTTTATATGGCGAGAGTACTGATTAATACTGTAACTTTTGATAGTGTAGTAAATTGGTCAGTCAGCCAAATAACACAGCTACTAAGCTAACTGACTGACATAGCTATGTCTAAACCTAATTCATATATATTTTATATTAAAATGTTCTTCAAACCGAGAGCAGAGAAACTTAAGAACAAAAATATTGACCTAGTCTCTTGTAGTAATCTTCTTCTTCTTCGGAGTATCTCGTGTATATAATGTACTTAATATAAATAATCCAAATGGCTACTTAATAAAACCTATGTGCGTACAGTACTGGTTCAAATCCAGCTGCACTAAAATTTTAATATGTTTTAAATTTCAAATATTTCGTAGCATACTAATAATAACAACAAATTGTTAATGAAATTGATAAGTTACTATATAGTTTACATTGGTAAATGTACGAAACCTTTTCTTTATGTGTTCCACACACCCTTGGCAGGTTTTCTCTTTGACCTTGAAAAGCTTTCAATTCCCATGCTGCAGGATTTCCTAGTGAACAGATATGTGAATGGCTATGATCGACATTTTATAACCGTATAGTTGGCCTTGCAGTGTAGTTATAATTGATTGTATTACGTAAATGACACGTTGATTGCTGATGAAATTGCTTTGAATACAATATTGAGACAACAAGAGGGAAGAGAAGCCTACATTTTTTATTTCAAATGTACTTTTTTAATTAATATTAAAGCTAGTAAGTAACTTAGTGGTAACACACACATTTTTAGTTTTGTTACTAATGTAAAATATATATAAAAATAATATAAATATATATAAAAATAATCTCTTGTCACACTAACTGATATGAAATATTTCTTAAAACCATTATTTTTTTAATAATTACAATTATTTTTTTTTAGTAATTCAAATGTCACAAGCATATTTAATTTTATATAGTACAGAGTGATAAATAAACCAAGCTATTCCGATTAAAACTGATTTCTTGGAAATTGTTGAAATGTATGTAGATAATTCGTTGTAGTGCCATATTCTACATTATATTATCAATAATAAAATGAACCATAATATGTGTACACATTCATTTTACATTAATATAAATGTTTGTAACTCAAAAATTTGCTAGATAACATTTAATTTTTCTTAGATAATACTTTTATTTATTTATCTTCTACAACTTAACCTACTTCTCCAGCTGTTAGGCCTAGGCTTAGAAATAAGATGATAGAAGCTAGTGTCAAGATGCAGTGTCTTAACATAAGAACCGTCGTGGCCCAGACGCACAACGTCTGCCTGTAACGCGACGGTTACTGGGTTCGATTCCCAATCGGGGAAGATGGATTTTGCTATTTCCCTTTTCTTCACTCTGGCATCTAAGTTAAAGCGGGGACGGAGTAAGCAGGGACTAAGTAACGGAGTGTCTTAACACTAGGTTCGTATGGTTCCTGCAGTTCCCTCTGCCTACCCTGCCATGTGCGGAATAAAAGCGGGAAGCTAATAAAAAAAACATAAGAACTAAATGTTCTCTTCCCTTTGCAAATTCCATTACATGCATGATAAAATGGGAAATAAAAAATTTTTTTGCTGTATGCAGGTTGCCTGTAAAGTGTTTTTTACGGGCGAAAATTTTACGTGACAACGTCTTTTTCTCGGTAGAATATTTATTGATATGAATAATAATTATAGTATAAATTGCACAAATTTTAACTATAGAAAATATATTTTGTTTACTAAAACATTGTACATGTGTCAAGTGATACGCGCGGCGGACCGATCATAATTCGGTGACAGTTGACACATCGTTACGTTACCATTTTCATATTTGACTCCGAGCCGCACAACCTAATTTAAGACGCTGTCACGTCAAAAAAGATCTAAATACATAATGATACTAAATTATAGATACTTAGATGGGATATTCTTAACGATAAAAGTCAATTTCCTTGTGAGCCTCGCGAGAGTGTGTGAAAAAAAAAAGAAGAAAATAAAGCGTTGCAACCAATTGTCATGTCGGTCAGACAGGAAACGGCCACTTTGCTTAAGGGCATCATGCGGGCTATTTATTGTTAACTTGGTTAGATGTGAATTGCTATATATTATTTACGAGTACGATTTGTACATACATTGTAATCATATATGCAGTAAAAATTTATGCACTAAATATATATGCATTTGATATAGTATGACCGTCGTGGCGCAGAGGTGCAATGTCTGCCTGTAACGCCCGTCGCGTCTGTGTTCGATCCACAGTTGCGAAAGATGGATTTTTCTATTTCCATTTTCTTCGCTCTGGCAGAACTAGGCAAAGCGCGGCGTTGAGTTCCGCCACTCAACACGCAATGCCTCGAAAAAGGGGGAAAGCGGGGACGGGAAAAGCAGGGACTAAGCAACGGAGTGTCTTAACACTAGGTTCCCACAGTCCCTGCAGTTCCCTCTGCCTACCCTGCCATATGCGGGATAAAGCGTGACGCTAAAAAAAATTATTTGTATTATGTACATAGAATATTAGAATTAATGAAAAATAATTGATTTATTATATTTTATTATTATTTACAATATTTAGAATTGTAAAATATTTTAGTATAGTATATTGCAAAGACTATCTTGACTCAGCGAAACAGCATATATATTAAAACGCGACTGGTGCGGTTCAATCCATATCCAAAGAATTGAACTATTTAAATTTCTACGTTTTGTATTAAGGCTCGGGTGGAGAGTGGAGAAAACGTAAAATTCACACTTGGATATTTCTGCTCAAACAAAAGCCATGTGTGAAATAATGAAAAAAACAATAAAAACTGGAACTAAAATAACATTAAAAAGTTAGGCTCTTCCTACAACATCTTCAACACCTACAACATCAACTATCGTGGTTAATGCTAACAATAGTTAATAATTATATTTATTCTTTCATCGCTAAATAATAAAGAAGAAAAACTACCATAATAATGTATTACTTGAATGCATACATAATGATATAAATTTCCATAAACAATATATATCTCTTTCTTATCTCATTTCAAATTAATATAGAAAGAAAGTATGCAGGAAGTCCATATTTAAAGATTAATTCCAGCGAAAAATTGGGTCAGTTTAATTAACACGCGTTCCGTATGAGTTTAATACTCACTATACGAACGATGTTATGTTCAGTTTTTTATATCATGCTTTAAGACGTTTGCTTTCGTTCCTTCTATTTAAAACAACTTTAATACACGATTAATATTTTAATATTTTGGTTAATAAACGTGTAAAAGTAAAGCCATAGATTTAGTCAATCAACTCCACAAAAGTGTTTTGACAAATATTTGTCTGATATTTGCTAAATATTGTCTGATATTTGATAAATGGCAAAAATGAATCTTAAATAAATTCGTAAAAAAATATAAATTTCTCATATTAATATCTTAAGAAATCTAAAATCATAAGTCATAACAATCATAATAATAATTTGTAATTTACCGCATAGATTTTAAAACTGAAATAAAATATTTATTATTATTATTACTATAAATAGAAATCGAATCCACAATTACATTAAAAAAACCGTTATCTCAATAATATCAAGCATTTCTGTACCACTGTAAATATCCTTACTTACTTAGCTTATCTATTTTTCCCTATAGTTTAGGTCCTTAACAGTTTTATATGAAGAAATTATTCAACATTCTAGTATCTAATACGTTTATCTGGACTCTTGCATAATGTTTGAAATAGAATGGTTTGATTATATCAGAGACCTATTTTTATATATCGACATTATTCATATAGTGTATTAATTAAAGTAATTAATATATACTACTTATTTTCAATGATATCTTATATATTCATTTTATAATATTAATTGTTTCTCTTCACCAACAGCCATAGGATCACCTTTTGTGTTTCTTACAATTTTTTTATTAATATGTATAATATGAGGACCGTCGTGGCGCAGAGGCGCAACGTCTGCCTGTAACGCGACGGTTTCTGGGTTCGATTCCCAGTCGGGAAAGATGGATTTGTCTATTTCCATTTTCTTCGCTCTGGCAACTAAGGCAAAGCGCGGCGTTGAGTTCCGCCACTCAACACGCAATGCCTCGAAAATAGCGGAAAGCGGGGACGGAGTAAGCAGGGACTAAGTAACGGAGTGTCTTAACACTAGGTTCGTATGGTTCCTGCAGTTCCCTCTGCCTACCCTGCCATGTGCGGGATAAAGCGTGAAAAAAAAAATGTGTAATATCTTATACAAATAAATAATAATAATAGATCCTTAACTGTAGGATTATCTCGTGTATTTTAGATTCATTTAAGAATTGTATTAAAGAATTTGTAACAAAAAAATGACGATATGAACTGTACAAAAAATACAAGTTTTTAAGTAACTGATATGTTGCAACATAGTGAAATACGTGATTGTAATAGTTCATTTGATTTATGATAAAATTACATACTGGGCATTTATAATGGATCTTCATTACGGATCGATGGGCCAATTAATTTGATTACTTAATAATGTCCATATTTTTTCATACTATTACAACATTGTTAAAAGTAAGCTCTTTACCGCCATTACGCGTTGTCCATTCAACTTTTTATACACGCCGTATTAGGTGGCGTAGCCTAACGCCGCAGGTACTCTATTAAAACTAAGAAATAACTATAGTTTATTCCTCCTAGCAGGATTCGAACTAGCTACCATCTGCTTTATAGTTAAATGCTATATGCATATTATACATACATTTAATAACAGTTGCAATATTACATAAATAACTACTGTAAGACAATATCATCGATACGCATTATGCAAAATGGTTGCAACTACTTCTTCCTTGATCGGTCTACTTTCTCGTTTAATCGACACTGATCTACATGTACTGTAGTAAGTAACTATAGCAGTAACGTTATGTAATAAAGTTTACTAATGCCCTACATTCAGTTCACTTTGCATTCAGGATACTACATAGAACAATTTAATTTGTTTTTGTTATTAAACATATTTATTTATTTTAGACTCTAAAACTAAAAGTTGTTGATATCATTTTGATAAATATTAATTAAGTTAATATTACAATGATTAAAAATAAAGTAAACATACAAACATTGTTCTTTAAAATTATTTAATATTTGCGATTAAAATACTCGTTTAAAAAATGTATATTAATGACCTGCTATATGCGGCATATGGCAAGTAGAATTATTTAATTTAATTTACTATAACAATTAAAACCGATAAGGCCTGCAAACATGATGGTTTCTGAGTTCGATTCCTATTCGGGGAAAATTTCCGTTTTGTTCGCCCTGGCAATTAGGCAAGCTCGAATTTGTGTTCCGCCACTCAACACACAAATTTTTGAAAGGCGGAAAGCGAGGAAGGAATGCTTTAACCCACTTAGTTTGCCACTATTCTGCAGTTCCCTCTGCCTTCCCCGCTTTGAGCGGGATAAAGTGTGAAAATAATAAAAATTATATAATTATTAAAGTTCATCATAATACCTTATATAGTTAGTAGTAAACAAGAAATTAAATTCCACACTTGTAGGTCAAACTGTATAACACCAATTGTTATGAAATGGGTACAAAGGCATACCTCTACGTATTTCACTACAAAGCTATGTATTATTTCATATTTCATGGGTCAAGGAGTAACGGCAGATGTAAAAAACATAATACTTAAACATATTAATATTATGTTAAAATATTATCAATATTTAACAGAGGAAAGTCACCAAATATGGAATACCATTTTGTTTCTGGGATATATAAAAAAAACTTTGCATAAATTTGGTTAGTTTAATGTTTTTACTGACCAGGCATACATTTGTGGGAAATAATTAACAGTCATTAATCAAATATATTAATTATCAAATTAAAATCTAACACAAAAAACAAAATCACAAATGAGTAACCAAATATGGAATAGGACCCCAAATATGGAATATAAGTATAAATCAACATAACACTAACAAAATGGTCATTAATATCTAATATCTTGTGATAAATGAAAAACGTAATACAATTACTTGCAAAAGTTACAGATCGAAGTATCGAACTTTGGATCAGCACAATCATAATGTACCCAGAGCCTACACATCAAGCTTTTAATCCAGCTTTCTCCACTTTTATGGGAAAAAGCCTTGAACAGAAAATACATTCTGCATCAGAAGTCAGGAGTGGACATGTGGTCCATCAACTCATCATGTTCATTATCTTCATTAAACTGGATAGCGCCTAGTTCCTCAAAGTCTTGTTCTTCACTATCGTCTATATTCTAGTTCGGAGCCCAAGATAGTTTTTCTTTCTAATGTAGTAGCCGCTGCTACTTCTGGAGACTGTTCATCTTTTTGGCAGAGATGTAATAAAGTTCTCCTAGGCACTTGAAAATACTGTGCCGCTTTCAAATACCCCATTTTCTTTTCCCGGACGAATTTTTTAGCTTGTGTCAATTTTTCTTCACTACAGGTTTTTCGTTTGGTTGATTGTAAAGTGGACATTCTAAAAACAGTCATTCCATATATAGTATAAAGAAATAATATCAATTATCTATCATATAAAATATTAAAATCGAATTATCGACTATTCCATAATTAGACACCGACGACTGTCCATATTTGGATTTTTATACTATTTCAAACTCTTCTAAATATTTTGTCAAGTCACAACATTTTAGTGACAAAAGATCACAAAATGGTGAAATAAACCTTATATCGATACACTAAATATATTTTGACACTTATATATATAAACATAATAGTTGGTAATACTTATTTATTACTTACTTTTAAAATTTATTGCACATAACAAATCAAAACACACTTGCCATACGTAAACCTTCGCGCAACTGTTTCGATGGTGTGAATGCGATAGTTAGTAGACTAAATGGAAAAAATATATGGCCGAGTGTTGGGTTTCATACTTATAGTCTTAGAGAAATTAAGGAATTCCATATTAGGATACTATTCCATATTTGGTGACTTTCCTCTATATAAATATAGCTGATGAGCGTGATGGCTCAGTGGGACAACGTTTTTGAAGCAGTGAGTATAGGTTCGATCGACACGAGAGACATACTTAAGTTTTAAGTAGGCTTAATTTTTTGGAGGTCCATAAGGACAAGTATTTAAGTTTATAGCTCCAATGAATGAAAATGTATATACAAGTTAAAATTTTCACTTTATAATTAATAAAATAAATTAAAACCAAAATCGTGCCTAATATATTAAAAATAATAAGTAAAATTATTCTTAATTGAACTATTTTAAAACACCCTTCTCTAAAAGAACAAATAAAATTTCTTTGTGTAAATAATTAAATTCCCTTAAAGTTACTAAAGCAACATTCTGTAAAGCACATTTTTCTCAGAGTTTTCCAGAAAATTAAAAGTAAACAATAAATTCCCAATAAAAATCCTTAAAAATTAAGTAAAGGTTGACGATCCATTCTCAATTCTTCGTTCAAACTTTTAATTACACCGCCCTGGATACCAAAATTATTTGAAATCATATATCAATCAATTTAATTGACTTAATTACTGCTACTAATTAGTAATTACTAAGTATTGATTACAGTCGATTTTGTCAGTCTTGTGATAATTGTAATGTCACAGCTATACGATTACGGATTCGATTACCATTAAATGCGAATTATTTTTTTACTCTGTAAACTCTGTTTAATGTACGTAATAAAAATCTAGGATACTCCATATTTGTTACTATTTTTAACATATAAAAATTATATTATAAACTGCCCATATTTATTCTCTATTTATATAAGATTGGGTGGTCAAACTATCATAACCAAACTATTAAACTTTAAATATTTAAAATGTACATACGAGGGCCAAACTGAAAGTTTTTAGAACTGGCAACTTAAAAGCATTATATTAAAAAAATAAGTTTAAATTTTGAAAATAGAACTCTTTACCAATAATATTGAGTATACATTTCATTCATTTGTCATTTGTTTTACGATTTGGCGGCAAATTGAAAATTGTCTGTGCACGTCAGAATGGATTTAAGCCGAGAAAATTTTCTTGCAATGATTTTTTATGACTTTCGATATATATAAGTCAACAAGAAAGTTATGATAGACTTCGATTGGCTTTTCATGATGAAGCCCCATCTCGTGCCACAGTTTACAACTGATTTAATGAATTAACTTCGAGAATCTTAAAACTTCGAGGAAAACATTTTATCGACGCCGAAGAAGCAGTGGCTGCGTTTCAAAACGCCGTTGAAGAGACCCCTAAGGCCGAGTGGGCAAGGTGCTTTTCTCAATGGTTCCATCGAATGCAGCGATGTATTGATGTAAATGGACGCTATTTTGAAAAGTTATAGAAAATAATAAAACTAATAACTTGCTAGAATGCTTAGTTTTTGATTTTCTAAGAACTTTCAGTTTGACCCTCGTATTTCTGCAAGTAAGAAGCGAACTTGCTACTATGATATCCCATCAAACATATTTCTTCTGAACCACGATAGCCTGTCTTCTTCTCACAGATCCTATATATAACAGAGTATAGGAAACGTAATAATAACATACTCCGTCACCTCATTGATTTCTATTGACACAACGTCGTTTTGTTTACCAGAGTAGAAAAATGAAAATAATCAACTTCCCCAACTTGGAAAAGAACCCGTATTTTGTGAAAAAGCAAGTCACAATTATACTATATGTATGTATAGTATATTCGTACACGCTTCCAAATAAAACGTAAAAATTTACAACTACCACTATATATACTAGACTATAAATAGTTATTACAGTTATTAAACTGAAGGCGAGCATGAAATAATAATTATTAAGTTTACGCATCAATAAAGGATGCGCCTTAATTTAATATATAGCGATTTCTTTTTATGATTAACGACTGGTTACTCGTATTAGTTTTATGAAATAATTTTCACGTAATTATAAATAATGTTATGCATTTCATAAGAATGGTCAACTATATGTACGTGTATTTAGTGAGAGAACTCTCTGTTTAAATATGTATCTCCGCCAAAGAACATTTAAAAGCCAGATAGTTTATAGCTATGCAAGAATATTGTTGTACACCGTCGTGGCAAAGGGCGGCGTTGAGTTCCGCCACTCAACACGCAATCAAAGCCTCGAAAAAGGTGGAAAGCAGGGACGAAGAAAGCAGAGACTAGGCAACGGAGTGTCTTAACACTAGGTTTATATGGTTCTTGCAGATCCCTCTGTCTACCCTGCAATATGCGTGATAAAGCGTGAAGCTGAAAAAAAAATACGTTTGTATTATTGAATTAAGTAACAAAATTGCAAAAATCAACTTGATTTTCTCACTCTCAGCAGAAGTGACTTCGAATCTATTGTTAGTTTTGTCTTGATCTGACGAAAAATTATTGAAAGTCTTTTGATCTGATTTAAATAAAAAATGTTTTGTAATTGAAATTTCTACATTTTTCTCCACTAAATAAAAATATTATATGAATAATAATATAGATATGTATTATATAAAACTTTATTTACAGGCGTCTGATGTCACGTGGTTCCTCCATACCATGGACTCAGCTCCTGCAAGAGACAATTGGTGAGTCCAGACTAAACGGCGAAGCTTTACGTGACTACTTCAGACCTTTGGAAGATTGGCTTCGCAGTGAAAATCTGAGGACTGGAGAGTATTTGGGATGGAGCTACGACGGCGATTATTGTAAATTTAGGTAAGTAGATATAAATATACATATTCTATTCTATTCTATTCTAGCTTCACGTTTTATCCCGCATATTGCAGGATAGGCTGAGGGAACTGCAGGAACCTAGTGTTAAGACACTCCGTTGCTTAGTTCCTGCTTTCTCCGTCCCCACTTTCCGCCTTTTCGAGGGAACGGATAAATATACATATTTATTATTAATATAAATGTACATACTTTGAAATTGTTTTGGTCCATTATAATTCTGAGGGATATGTACTCTAACTTTAAGCACTTATAGGTTCAAAACCTAATACGAAGCTTAGTATATTTTCAAAATCAGTCTGCAGTGGCTCCTGTAAGTAAGTTATTGTCATTTCTTCGGTATAGTAGCCAAAATATGGCGTTTACTTTCGCTGGGCAATATTCGAAAATGAGAGAAACAGAGTGTTTTAACACTAAGTTCTTTCTACTACAAAACAATAATTACGTTATCTATATTACGCAAACGCTCCTTAAATGTACTTTTCAAAAGAAAAAATAAAATTTAGAACAAGATCCAGATAAAAATATAAAAATAGTTTAAAAATAATAAAAAAATAATTAAAATTCTTGTATAATAATTGATATATTTATAATGAATTGCTCCTTCTTTCACAGCATTGAAACAGCAGGTCTTCAAGTATACGGCGGTTTCTATAACGCAGCGAACAAAAGCTTTGGTGTTGGCAGCTTTTTGGCAATATTAATTTCTTCCTTCGTGACTACAGTTATTGGACTAAGACGACTAAATTAATAAACTAGTATATGTGTGTTAAAACATATGTAAATAATGTTACCGTTAAATGTAAACAATAAAAACATTTTATATAAGGCAAACTTTATATTGAACCATAGACTATATAGCAAAACTTAAATAACATTAAATATTTACTCTATTTTTTCATATATATTTTTATTTAAAACTCTCTGGTAGCTCTCTGCTCTCTACATTGCTACAACGCTATTTTACTTAAAATCATTCTATTATGCTACTATTACTATTATTATACTGTTGATATAAATAAATACAGAATATATTACTTTTTTCTCCGTTCTCTTACTAAATTTTGACGGATATTAGAGTACGGAGCGTCTTGACACTAAGACCTGTAATGATGTTAAGAAAATAAAGGTAAAAAATGTAAGTAATTATTGTATTTCTCTAAATATATTTGTAGTATAAAAATAAATTTGAGTGCTTATTAATTTTATATCAGGGTTATATTTTAACAATAACCAATGTATATTACTAACATAATATTTTTGTAAATATCTTTATAATAAAATATATTTGTGATAACAATGAATACAACACTATACTGAATTTGAAGTTATGTTTTATTTGATTTTTATTTTAGCTTCACGCTTTATCCCGCATATGAGGCAGAGGAAACAGTAGGAACCTTGGGAATCTTGTGCTGCATTCCCCGCTTCCGCCTTCTTTCGAATCATTGTTGTCACAGGCATGTTGAGTGGCGGAACTCAACGCCGCGCTTGCTGAGCGAAGCTAGAGCGAAAAAAACGGAAATGAAAAAATTTATTCTCCACGTGTCGATATTGAACCCATACTATTTACAGGCAGACGCTGCGCCTCTGTGTAATTCTAAAAGTTATTGTTGTACAGTGAATATATCTCACTATAGACAATGGACATGGTGGATGTAAGTTCGATTTTCATTCGGGAGAATGATTACAAAATAAAAAAAATGACACTTCCTCGTTTTCTTAATAGAAAGTAAAGTGTTGTATTTTCTATGCAAAGTATTGGCATATGTGAAGCTTGTGTCCCTATTTTAATGAACCACGTATTTTATATGACTTAGCACGTCAATGTTTACGAATGTTTTGCGAATGTCAGAAAAAAATATTGACGACGATAATACGTTATAAAAATCTAAATCGGTTTACTTTTTGTGTTTTTTAATACAAAAAATAGTAACTTAACCTCGTAATCACATTTTCAGTCTTCATTATATCTCATGAAACATTTTTTAATGCAATCTAAACAAACAGAAATCAATTCTCTCTTCTGAAAAAGTTAGTAATATTATAATCCAAAGCGCTATCTTGCTTGCCGTAAACAATTGGCGCCAAATTTACTAGAATTACTGAATATTCGCATTTGCATTCGCATATGACGATAGCAAATATTCGCATTCGCATTCGTGAATGTTAAAAAAATGACATTCGTTACATCACTAATGTGCATAGCTTCATATTTTGTTCCTAATGAGGTAGCCAGACGCAAACAAGTCCTTTTGAGTGTATATTAGAAGGTATTAATTATTTTGCCTATTGAATAATTTTTTAAGTGATAAGACACTAATGAATAACCGAAAATTGTAAATTACCATTAAAAAAACAAATATTCCGATTCATTAACTTTTAACCGCTGATTTAGGTTTACCAACAGTTTAAACATTTATTTTTGACGTTAGAAGGATCTTCTTATAATTATATGCCTACTTTGCTTCGTCCACTGTCATCCTACTTAGCCCTCATATTTTATACATAACCTTCCTTCAATATCGATATCCCCCTTTTTCCCCTTATTCTTCAAGATGTCCCCCTACCTCCTTTGCTTACTTGCATTTTATACCATATCACCAAACCCACATACTATCGAGCATAATTAACTATTATACCATAGGAACAAAATGGAAAGATTCAATAAAAATTCTCGATCCCTATGCGGGTGGAGATTGAGTTACTACAATAACCTATTGAGTCAATTTGTCTACCCATACAATAACTATTTTATACTATAAAGACCACCCATTGTTAGTTCATAATTTATTATAATAATTTTTACCAGTTCAAGCACTGTTGTAGCCTGGAGGTACAGCATGTGCCTTTGAGCGTGACCCAGAAGTAACGAATTGTTGACATTTATTCGATCTGGCGAATATTCGTACTACTTCGTAATTCGAACGTAATATCTCGAAAGGCGGAAAGCACAATAACTTCTCTACTTAACCTGCTATTTTTTTTTTTTTTTTTTTTTTTTTTTTTTTATAATATAAGTGGCAAATGAGCTGACAGATCACCTGATGATAAGTGAATACTGCCGCCCATAGACATTTGCAACACCAGAGGAGCTACAAAATTTCACAATACCGCCCACACAAGACATATTAATTGTAACATTGCAAACGGCAATGGCGTACTTTTGATGTCATTATAATTTTGAGTTATGATTATGTAATATTGATTAAGCAATGGATTTTAAGCGAGCTTGTATGTAACTAGAGATGACAGATGGTGTACATACGTCCGATACATATATACTTGTCAAAGAAGGCGTAGGCAGACCAGCAGCTTGACGATCTAAAGATCTTGAATAGAAACAGAATTTTATAATCAAATTTAGAAAAATATACCTTCATACTGTTTTTATGTCTTCACGCTTTATCCCGCACATAGCTAGGTAAGCAGAGGGCACTGCAGAAACCATAGGAACCTAGTGTTAAGACACTCCGTTGCTTAGTCCCTCATTTTTCCGTCGCCGCTTAAGTTCATCTTAAGTGCGTACAAAGAAATTAAAACTTAAATAAGTATCTTTGGTCTTATATCTTATGAAATTGCCAAATTTATAACGATTGGTAGCGATTTAATATTAGATAAACGTTAATCGACGTCTCTGAGTGCCGCTGTAAGTTTATCTATATCGCTGAAACTTTGTCTACGCCGAACGCTGAAATCGGTTTAATGACAGTCGTAAACGAGCACCAGACAGACAGGAGTCACTTCCGCATTAAGTATATTGGTTGTAACTAACTTAGCTTTCTTCTTCCGGGTTTAATTATATGGTTATTTTATAATAATATACACATATATGTTGTGAACATATAAGGAATATTATTAAAGAATTTCTATATATTTTTGTAAAAAACTACATACATACAAAAAGCTCACGTTTCAATTTTTCATAGAAATATTTACATACCATACAATTTTAATCGAAAAGTATAGCATCTAACGTTACTTAGTGACTTCAAAAAAACTTAATCTAAGATACCTGTATATAACAAAAAAAGAAGCTTCTAGGATAAGAATCCACCCCTTTCGAGTTCAGGACAACGTCCTCCAATACTTCAGTCATATTAAACTACTCAACTTAAAAGTACAAAGCTAGTAAAAAGCAATAATATTAAAAGCTGTATGAATTTCATTACAATTCCCTATAAAACGGTTGAAGCTGCAAACACTCATATTGGATCCGCCATCGCGTCGCCGCTTTATTGAATAGTACCCCTTACACAAAGATTGATCGAACAAACTAAAATTAACCTTTTATATACACATATAGAGTTCTTTTTTATTTAATTTTCATAGGAAAAAAGCTCCAAACAAGAGCTAGTCTCCTAGTACGTATCCTCGTTTTATGTTTACATATTTTTATGGTTGTTTTGATATTGTGCTTTTATTAGTTTTGTCGACAGTGTGGAAATGTTATTACATTATTTTGTATCTATATAAAACTGACGGATAGAGTGTAATGGAGCACTAAGCGAGTGTAACCAAGAGGGAATTGTGCTCAACTGGCACTCTCGGAACGCCATAATTAAAGAACGCCATAAGAAGAAGAAGAATCAAGAGGGAGAGAGCGAGAATTTCCGGAAATTGCCTCATGTATGGGAAAAAACAAGATAGGTACTATTTTAATGAATTTATGGAACATACAGACACAAAGGCAACCCTTATAGAGAAAATCAAAAAAAATGTATTTTTTGTTTGACACATCACGCAAGGTGGAAAGCGGAGAACGGAAGGTGCGTGTAGAATATAAGATAGAGGTAAAGGAATTTAAAGCTGTGATGAATTTATTTCAGTCATGCTTTTGAAGTTGCTATGAATATGCTCCAAATATTTGTGCTTAAGTAATTATTGCTGTATTTTTTTATTTAATACATATTTCCGATTTTCTCATTGAGCATCTACACTATGCATCCAATTTTTTTTTATGGGAAGGACAAGGCAAACGAGCGTTCGGGTCACCTGATGGTAAGTGATCACCCACGGCCCTGTGTAACAGCAGAGGTGTTACAAGAGCGTTGCCGGCCTTTAAGGTGGACGTAGACGCGCTTTTTGAAGGTACCCATGTCGTATCGATCAGGAAACACTGCCGCAGGTAGGCTATTCCACATTAGTGTGGTGCGTGGAAAAAAGTCCCTACGGAACCGCACAGTAGAAAAGTTCCACGTGTCCAGATGGTGGGGATGATATCTTAATTTGTGTCGTACTGTGCGGTTAGAGAATTCAGCAGCAGGCACCAGATCAAAAAGTTCTCCAGAACACTCCCCATGGTATGAGCGGTAGAGAACGCACAGCGATCAATATGTCATAATATGAGCTTAAAATATAAAAAGTGCTATCTTTTCTATTAACATAATAAGTAGAAGTATTTGTAGTAGTAAATAGTGACTTATCATAAGTAAATAGATAAATGAGGACCGTCGTGGCGCAGAGGCGAAATCATCTGCCTGTAAAAGCAACACGCAACATTCCCTCAACACGCAACATGCAATGCCTTGAAAAAGGCGGAAAGTGGGGACGGAGAAAGCAGGGACTAAACAACGGAGTGTTTTAACAATAGGTTATATATATTATTCCATAACATAATTTTAAAATATCATAGTACTACTGTACTTACTAGTTTATATTTATTATAAAGAAGTACTAAACTTACTAGTTTATATTTATTATAAACATATGTATAATATATTGAATTATTACTTAATACAGTAAAATGCAAGCATAACAGCATTTATTATATAAGGGAAGGACCGACTTAAATAGTTGGCTAAAGTTATTTACAACGACGCCACGTCACTAGGATTCACTTTACAACTATGTTGACTGCATAGAAGACTAAAGTTCATAAACTTGCATTTGCAAGTTCAATCTTTAAACTAGTTTAAAACTAAGCTATAAATGAAAATGAGAAAAAGTATATATATATATATAGATACACATATATATATATATATATATATATATATATATATATATATATATATATATATATATATATATATATATATATATATATATATATATATATATATATATATATATATATATATATATATATATATATATATATATATATATATATATATATATATATATATATATATATATATATATATATATATATATATATATATATATATATATATATATATATATATATATATATATTGAGTTATTTTTTTTTGTGTGTATATTCTATGATTTTATATTTTATTTTAAAAAAAATTTAAATTAAATATATTCATAGTATATTGATTTACTTGTTAATAATAAAATAACTGTAATGATTATCACTTTCAATGTTTCTATTATGATAAAATATAATAAGTTAGAGAGCTTTTATTTCAGCAATAAAATAACAATTTATCTATTTATAGAATACTTTTCTTCGTCCTCCAACGTTATGTATCAAAAATATATATATACATCCAACAGTTTGAAATAGCACAGCGGCCTACCGTCTGACGGGAAACGTGACAGTTCAGAATTCAATTCCCACTCGATGTAATGAATCATTTTTATATCTTCATTCTGGTAACAAAACACGGCGTAGAGTTCCGCCACTCAACAAAGTGAATAACGGAGTGACTTAACACTCGGAAAAAGGAAGAAATAAACTACAAATAAAATTTTTAACGTGTCTTTTTAAACTGTTAAAAGTGTATATATACAAAATATCTAAAGACCCAAACAGGTTAATATTTTTTGCTGTACAACCATTTTTTCCACCCTTACCCTGTCCTGTTTCTAAGAAGGCGACGCGTTGCGATCCTATTTTTTTCTAGCGTTTATCTCCCAGTTGACTCCCGGCCGCATTTCGGGACACATGTCGCATCTCTAGCGTGCTCCTGTTGACCTGGTACTTTAGTTCTTTGTTTTTTTTTTATTGTGCGTCTAGTGTAGTGTGCAGTGAATGTGGAACGTTAGAAATGCATTTTTTGTGTAAGTTTTTTTTTTTTTTTTTTTTGTATATGTCAAAAGAGATTATTATAACAGATTATAAAATTATACATTTATAATGTATTAATTAGCTTACAATTTGTTGATTTAAATTCTAAATTAGAAATATATTTTACACTCAATATTCAACAATGAAAGAAATCTTACAAGTTTTACGCGTTAATTGTAAATTTGAATTGAACAAGGATACATTCTATAAAAATTTTAAACAGTTTGTTAATTATTTGTAAAACATTTTGTCATTGATATGACAAAGAGAATTGATTTAAAAAAAAAGAGAATCAGATCATTTATCTCTACAGTGACTTGATATTATACTATCTATATTATGATTACTTGTATTAAAATTTGTGTATAAAATTGTATACAATAAAAGCAACTGGTCGTTCAAAATGAATGAAAGGAAAGAACTTATAACTAATCTATCCTTATAAAATAAAAGCAACGGAAAGTCTTAACACTAGGTTCGTATGGTTCCTGCAGTTCCCTCTGCCTACCCTGCCATGCGCGGGATAAATCTTAAAAAAAAATAATAGACTGACACACATAAGCTATGATTAATTAATTAAGTATAATTAAAAACATAATAAAACTTTATTTATAGAAGCATAAAATAAAAAAAACACTCAAATACCAATTTAAATTTGAAGCAAGTCGAAATAAAGTTCAATTGACAGGATGTTCACATTACATAGATAATTGTCATTGCAGACGTTACACTGTGTGCGTAATATGAAATATTAGTCTAGGATGTGTGCAAATTAACAAAGTTACAATGCAATGGGTGTGATATTAAATTCCATTCGGTTTTTTACTTTACACTTTATCACATCACACAGTATTGATCGTCGGTTTGATTTCCATTTGAAGCGTTTGAGGCCGAATCTAGACTATGAGTGGTGAACCTAGTGAACTTAACTCACCACTTAAACTTAAACTCACAAAATAAAGCGAAATATATTTTATATTTTTTTATGAAATCAATGTTAATATATAAAATGAAAAACTAAAAGAAAAATATTGTTAGAAGATCGTCGTGGCGCAGAGGCATAGCGTGTGCCTGTAAACGCGACCGTTTGTGGATTCGATTTCCATGGAGATGGGGAAGATGGATTTTTCTATTACCATTTTCTTCGCTCTGGTAACTAGTTAAAGCGCCGCGTTGAGTTCCGCCTCAACGTTTCTGCGTACTACACGTCTCTGCCTACTATCTGCGTTATAAAGCGTGATGCTACAAAAAAATCTATTGCCATGGTGGCAAGGCCTTAGCCTTATTTGCCTTAGCCTTGGCCTTACCATTAGTGGTTCATAATCATCACATTACACACAGAGAAGTATTTACTAATAACTACCTAATATATGTTGACCATTTCATTCATGTCGCTATTTATTGTAACTAGATGGTGCATGCGACTTTGCTTGGCCTGATTAAATAACATATCTTAACTTAACACATCAATAACATCTTTAAACTTCATATCTTTCAATTTTTTATTTCTTTAGAAAATGCTTGTCATTCTGAATAACTTTTGCTAGGACGGCAATTTCTAACTTTTGTAATTTACCTAATATTGGTAAAATTGCCATCGGTAAATTTTCATTGTGCTAAACCATTTTTAGAATTCATTTTCTATTTCATATAATTTAGCTGATCTGTTTGGTCCAACATCAGGTATCAGGTGTCAGTCTTCAAGAACAATTCCAATAACCCTTTTCTCATAATCCCATAGTGTCCCAAACCTAATATCGTTAATATATTTTATTCATCCAGTAGCTTTGGAGATTTTTATATATAAGCTTTGGATTTTATTATATTGGATTTTATTATATCAAAGATACAAAGTATATACAGTATTGTATACAATTTTACATAATAATAAATAAAATAAAAGAACATAAGCGTATAATTTTAGAATAGCTATAATGTTTTAATACATTCATTGAAGAAATTTTTGATTCGAATAGGAAAATATCAAGAATATTCAATATTATGTAAGTATATTAAAATTTATAAAGGCGTTTGAGCTTTTTTAGGATCGACTTTACAGTTGATAAAAAAAAGTTTTTTAAGCTTAAATTAAGATCAAACACTATCTTTTAGAGATTTTAATAAAAAAATCCAAACAAAACCTAAAATACTGCACTCTTAGACATGAATAGAAGTACTAGACCAGAATGTTTACATGCTTTCATAGTTTCTGTTCAAAATAGCTTTTGAAAACGTCTAATATGCTGTCTATTGTTCTAGATCCTTTGCGATGTCTGAATAGCGTCTTGGATATTCTATCTTGTATACACCAGTGAATGGGTGGTTGTATGAAATTTACATCAATCATTTTTAGGTTCTTTACGCGTAGGCCTAACGTCTGCTTGTAAAGTCGACAGTTTGTGAATTCAATTCCCACAAAAGATTATGTATTTTCCCATTTCCATATTCTTTACAATTGCAACTAGACAATGAGCGATAAAAGCCAAAAGAAAAGAAAAAAGTGCAGAATACAATGTCTTTACACTAGGTTCCCACGGTTTCCTCTGCCTAGCCTGTGACGAACGACATAAAGCGTGGAGCTACCAAAAAATCATATATTTTGTAAGATCGAGACCATCTATTAATTAAAATAATTATTATAATCTTTAAAATCATTAACTCGTAATTTTTTCACTTTTTTCAAAAAGCTCGACCCTCACTTCCTCCCATCAATGTGCAATTTATTAATGTACACTTTCTACCCCATTTAAAAATGTCGTGATACTTGGGTCTGTTATTTTTCTCATTCATAAGAATTTAATAAGGGGAATTGGTAGCATAAATTTGTTTGTCCACTATGAAATTTTTTAAACATATACAGTAAGTATACAGAATAGATAATTAAAAAATATACGAAAATATATTATATACTCAATAATATATTTAACATGTATCAATATGTAGCATTATATATCTTTTTTGTGGTATATCATAAGATATTACAAGCCTTTGTACCAAGCGAAGCAACGAATTTAGGCACTATATACTCTTAAAGTAACTAATTGACATCCAAGAATAAAAGAAGTAACAGAAATGACAAACTGTCACAGTATTTTTCATAAAAATTACCATAAAAATAAAAAAATTGACCTCCCTACAAACATATCATGTTGCTATACCTAATTTCACTTTAAAACAATAAATCAATATATGTTTAATGAATATTTTATTAAGTTGTCAATCATAATACAAAAGTTGTCACCCCCTCATAAATATTAATGGACTTATATTGTCTTCAGCAAAAGGGAACATGACTGCTAATAATATCTTTTGTTGTCGTATCAAAAAAAGGTTTAATATGTAGGGATATTATATTAATAAAGCTATATATATATATATATATATATATATATATATATATATATATATATATATATATATATATATATATATATATATATATATATATATATATATATATATATATATATATATATATATATATATATGTGTGTGTGTGTGTGTGTGTGTGTGTGTGTGTGTGTGTGTATGATAACAATTTAATGTATATCGAAAGTATAATTTGTAAGTTAAAATAAGAACTGAGCTTCATATTTTGAAATGCCATAGTACATTCAATGTACTTCAAGCTTTTTAACTTACTTACTGAAACATAGAAGCAAACCAAAAAGAAGTATTATAAAATTGCTAGTCGTCCGTTTCGGATGTGCAAAATCAAAGATCTTCCGGTTTATTTTAAAAGCTTTTTGAAATCCTAGTATATCTGTCGCCCATGTCCCTTAGTCACTACTAACATTCAATAATAAAGTGACCAATTCTCTAACATACACATACTTAACATATTAGCTACGAAGATATATCATCCAGTCACTATAACAAAACAATTTCCAATGTTACATTCAGATGAACTTAATTATTATAAATATTCAAAAACTTCTTTTTGGTATTTCTACAAATACTTTTTATTAACACTCTATGGTAAAATAAAACATTAAGTCCAATATACGGCGGGTGCATGGAGCGGTCTTTAAGCCAATTAATCTTTCGTTATGACTTGCTCTTTGAACAGCTGTTTTAAAAGTTAAACGAAATAAATATGATGATTAGATTGTCACACTACGGTAGTACCCCTATTTTTTATAAGTGGTATAACTTAAATTACTTAAAGTTAATTTATATTACTTGAAGTATAAAGTTAGATATTTTATATGAAAACTTAAAAAATAAAATAAAAAAATAATATTTATTAAATTAAAACAAGATGACACTTTATAGTGTGAAGGTAAACAATCGTCTACTCTTACACATTTTTATTTATTAAGTCAAATTTTTAACATACTTATTAATTAAAGTTTAAAAGCACATTATACCCAAGTCTATGCCAAAAAAATAATATATCTAAATTGCAACATATAGTATATGTATATGAAAGCTTCGCAACAATAGCTTCAATTGTATACAATTTTCACTATAACCCTTAGATAAAATCACAGAGTAGTTTAAAGCTATCAACGAGTATGAACTGCCTTCAAGTGTTAATAAAATACCGACACACAGCCAGATCTATATTTTAACCAATTGAATTGAATCTGGCGGACGGAAGAGGACAGTTAGGACCCCCCTATTACGCTGTTAGTAGAACAGCTCACTGACAAAACATAGGCAGAATGGTTTAGCAATTGATTGATTATATATATTGTATATAAATACAAGCAAATTAATGTTACTTTATGAGCTTTTAGGAAATTTCAGTAAAAAGCTTTCAAAAAAGCTTTGAGACTAATATTTATGTCATTGTATAGTTTCATATTTATGAGAAAAATGTAATGAAGAAAGGGATGGTGAAATAATTTAAATTCGTCGCTTTGATTTAAACTAAGCACAGCGTAGAGATCTCCTCAACAAGTATCTAGTCTCTAATAGGGACGAAATTAAAGCACAATCTTGACAATAAGCTCCCTCTGCTTGCACTGCTATATATAGACAGAGGAGGCTAACTAAGCTAGAAAAGCTATTTTTTCTTTGCTAAACTATTTAAAAAATATATAGATAACAAATAATATCACAATAATAGTGGTGTACAATTTAGTTACCGTTCACAGTACGAAAGAGGTCGACGCCTCCATTGATAGTGCACGCATCCTGTATCCAAATTGATACATGCGAAAATGTTACTACGACAGGTCCCTGACATATGTACTCGTATGAGTATTAAATAATTAGTGAAGTGAGGAAGTCTTTCAACTGATAACTGCCAGTCACAAAGTAAAGTTTAAAAATTAAGTCGAACTTTAATCTTTTACTTGTTGTTTTTTTTATTTATACTATGTCTTATAAAATGGTAGAAATGGTTGGTAAGCGATTTTATACTTTATTACCTACATAATTAGGAGATTGTATGGTTAATGTATTAAAGCTCTGTAATTTTTTTTCATTTAACATGGCATGTTTTAATTTTCATGAAAATTAGTAAAGCTAAATATGTATGATTGATAAAAAAATCAAATTCAAATAAAAGAATATATATTATTAAAAATCTGTAATTAAAAAAGATCTTGTGATCTTTTTTAAAAAAGTTACTTTTATCTTAAATATAAACTATACTTTTTTTTGACATTTATAAACGTATTCACATTTGTCAAATAAGGCACCAGAGTGAAAATCGAACTTGCAACCATCGATAAAACGTGTTACAAGAAAGTTTTATATTTATTCTTTTAAAAATATTACTGAACAGGGAACGGAGTGTCTTAACACTAAATTCTCATAGTTCATGCGGTTCCCTCTATCTACCCTGCTATGTGCAGGATAAAGCGTGAAGCTAAAAAAATATTTTATCTATTGTAAAAGTTTGTTGTGTACATAAAGACCCTGTAATTGGCATATTTTTATGCCTTTTCCAGCCTTATAGAAGATGCATTTAATTGTTTATCTAACGGAAGCGCGATAGACATAGCTTTATCAATGACAACTACTGCAATATCGTATGCGTTGTATTTCACAACTTTACTTTTAATATAATGTATAAATTTACCTTGAATCAGGCAAAACTTAACAGCATATATATATATATATATATATATATATATATATATATATATATATATATATATATATATATATATATATATATATATATATATATATATATATATATATATATATATATATATATACATATATATATAAAGTCGTTATAATGCTATTTTATGGCCTTCAACTAATTGTACATTCCAAGTATTGTAATATACCGTCATATCCTTTTGTACACAAAGGTCGACAACTCGCTATGAGGGAGAGGGCTCTTAATTGCCAACAATCAGTCATATGTTTGTATGATTCCGGTGACAGCTGACACGAATATCATTTGTAACAAATTTAAATTCTTACGTTTTTAAAAATTTTAAGTGATATGTCGTTGGTATATTATATTATAAAATTTTGCGACTATAAAGTCTTATATTGATTACCAACAGGTTATTGAATAAATTAATTTCGTTTTAAAGTTATGTTCATATATTTTTATATAAATCTACAAATATACGTTTATATACATATTATGCATATTGTCGCATCACGCATTTACTAATTATACTCATACTTAATAATAATTTCACGACAATAACCGACAGCAATAACAGAACGACTATAATTAACTTTTTGGAATTCCTATCAAATGTAGCATATTATTATATTACATACATAGAAATCTTCTCTTATATATCTTATATCTAAACCGTAGTCTGATACGTAGTTTGACCCGGTGGTGGCATGTTTATTCAGAATTTTAAAAATGCTTGTGAAAGTCTTTTCAATATCTGGTATTTAAAATTTTGAATTATATTATTGTACGTATAATATAAATGTAACTTTATATACAATTTTATATTACAGTAAAATTATTTACTTCTTCAAATTTGATATTGAGAAAATTAAAAAAAAACTACAAAAAAAATACTTAAAACTAAAAATTGCTTTTATTAATATAATTTCTTAATCTTTTGTTCCACAGCTTCGAGTATGTAACAGAGTCGTGTAATAACACGCAATGGGTATAACTGAGTGAAAATGCCAGTAACAAGCCGGTGGACTTCAAAGACAATATGTGCAGTGTTAATAGTGGCTATGGCGGTACAAGTGCTTGCTTTAAGTGGGCCAAACGTTTGTATGGTGCAGCAGAAGTAAGTAATCTATACTACAATAATATGTCATTATAATTTAATTAATGAGGACCGTCGTTGCGCAGAGGCGTAAGCGTCTGCCTGTAAAACGCGACGGTTACTGGGTTCGATCCCCAGTCGGAGAAGATGGACTTTTCTATTTCCATTTTCTTTGCTCTGGCAAACTAGGCAAAGCGCGGCGTTGAGTTCCGCCACTCAACACGCAATGCCTCAAAAACGGCGGAAAGCGGGGACAGAGAAAGCAGGGGCTAAGCAACGGAGTGTCTTAACACTAGGTTTCCACGGTCCCTGCAGTTCCCTCTGCCTACCCTGCCTTGTGCGGGATAAAGCGTGAAGCTAAAAAAAAATAAAAAAAAATATATTAATTTTTATTGCCCACTCTGGTAAGCAAAATTACAGCATTCAGGTGAAAAGTAACAAACAATATATCTTGAAATTTAGATTATCTGCCGACGCTGCATATAGCAGGTATATGCAGCGTACATAAATTTATTATGAAAGTAAAAATTAAAAGTAAAATTATGTATAATATTATATAAATAATATTAACATACGTATCTTAAAACATAATTATAGATACAACATAACAAAACGTGTGAAATACCGTGCGCCGATGTCTATCAGAACGTACGAGTGGTGTTTCTCCATGCCACCTAGATGTTCCAAGTGGAGTACCGAGATGCGTGACCTTACTAGACTAGAGGTAAACATGCTTTTAGAAAAATGTTTATTTTCATTTCTAAAGTAGCACAGTTGTACCGCATTAGAATAAAATACGAGGCTTAAATTTCTTTATTTTAGCTATACATTTTATCCTACAATCAGGGTAGGCAGAGAGAATCGCATGAAGTGTGGGTAGCCTAGTGTTAAGACACTTCATTCCCCGCTTTCCGAGTTTAAATGGTTTTGACTGGTAAAAAAAGTTCGTATGGGCTCCTTCCGAGAGAAAGATTTGACATAACATTCTCTCTAATTTTATACGGAACAAAGTGTGAAGCTGGATAAAAATAAAGCTATTTTATGTAGCTATTAAGCTTTCTGCTTCCTGTACAAGCAAATATTTTTATCGATTGGAATTGCTATATAGACCAGTTTCTATACCTAATACATTCCAAGTGTAAAATGGACCAAGGTCATTATAAAATTTATATATTTAATTAAATTAAATCTAAAAATAAATATAATATTTATATGTTTGAATTTTCTTAACTAAACTAAACTAACATAAAAAATAAAAATATATACACATTTGAGTGAAGAACGTGCCATGACAAGCCTATTGTCCCAAACACTTAGCGCGATGAAGAGATCGATCTCAGTTACCATTGGAGAAGTCTATGGCTGATGGTGATTATGATGATAATAGACGTTATACCATATATGATCACCTTTCACAAATTATGATATTGTGTTCCACCACTTCTATATCTAAAAGAAATAAATGGAAAATTCCATGATTTAACATAATATAAGAAACTGAAAGTGGTTGCTTTAATTTAAATAATAACATCGAAACACACGCCATGTGTTTCGTAATTGTAGTAATATTTCAGATTAGTTCACTTTCAATATAGACCGCTACTGCATGCAACAGCACTGATAGACAAAACTTCATCGCTTTTATAATTTCTATCATTTAAGGCTATACGCTCATGCTTGAAATCCTTATGGGGTTATATATAAAGAGAAAAAGACGAATTTCCTATGCACTAAGTCGAATCCTTAAAAATCGTGAGGCTATAATAACTAATCCCGAAAATACACATTTGAAATAATTAATCGTAACGTCTAAACGTACCATTTATAACAAATCTTGAAATCCCATTAATATCGGTTAATGCTATACAATAAGTACATTTAACGACACCCTCAACGTTTACACAATCGCAAGCTATTAGGTCTACGTATCCTTGACTATATCTAGAGCAATTTAGCAGATATTTACTCGTTTATTGTAAATTGCCATAATGTAATTTTAAAATTATGTGAGACATACTGTTGAGATTATTAATTAATGTTATAGATCTTATTTATAGTGATAAATTTTCTAAAATAATGGTCTGAAGTAATTTAGGATAAAAACGCCATTTCTACATTTAGTCTAATATTATTTAATATAATTATTTATTTTTTAAGATATTCTTGATTTAACTATTGATCTTAATACCACAAAATAAAACGTACATTTTAAACATAATACTTCATAACGATTTGCCTCTAATCTCCAACCAAACCAGTTAAAATTGAATCATTTTTATAATGTAACTTTTTTTCACTATCTCATACAGACTGAAGAGCGTACAGCCGAAGTAGCAGTATGCTGCCCTGGATACAAAATGAAAGATGTTTCTTGTGTGCCCATCTGTCCAAATGGAAAAACGGGCCATGGCTGTACCGAAGGTAATGCCATTCTTAGGGTAAATGTAACTCAAGAAGAAAAAAACGTAAGCTTTATTAGATAGCTTTGCTGCCTGTTCTTTGGCTGTTTGGAAATAAGCGGAACAAAAGTTAACAAATCTAAAAATTAAACGTTCATAGTTTATGCTTCGTTTTGCAGCATTTTGTAACAAAGTTACCTAGTATTATCTTATAGGGCATTTCTCCGTTCACTTAGAAATGTAAAATTTAGTAAAAAGTCTAAAAGTCTGAAACTTGGAAATTTATAGGTATATCACAGAATAAAGCCATTGTTATGGTATATTACGGTACTTGTTACAACATGTACATCTATATATGTGTTTCTGTAACCTCTGTCAAGCGGTAAAATACAAGTTATAACATATCATACATGTTCTTATAGAAGTGCTATAATTTATATCATATAATATTTGTCATTTAAACACATTTAAAGATTTAAAGCTAAATTTAATATCACAACAGTAGAAAAATCTGTATTTTCTTTTAGATTGCCCTCCAAATAAATGGGGCCCGAATTGTGTCAACGAATGCGGTGAATGTATTAACGGATATTGCTTGCCTACTACTGGTGAATGCGAATGCGAGGACGGATGGCAAGGTGAGAGGTGGGTCCCCACTTTATTATGACTCAATTTAAACAGGAGCTTTTCAGTTTGACTTAGTATTTGATCATAGTTAACAATATAACAGTATTTTTATACGTATATACAATTTCTTTACAGTGGGAAATAAATATATTATTATTTTTGATGATTTTTAAAGTGTTAATCCACACTGAGGATAGAAAAAATACTTAAAGAATATGTTATTATTTTTCATTTTTATTAATTTCAGTTGTTCAGTCAGCATGCCTACAACGCAACCCCCACCTGCTTTGATGGAAGAGCTACTAACTACTACCAAATCTTCTGTTAGAACTGTCCCCAGTACTATATCCACTATTCCGACAACAAAGGCAAAAATCTTTACTTCTCCTATCCCACCATCAACCTCCACGCCAGCAAGTAAATCAATGAAATCAACAAACATAACTTTAAGTACAACTGAAAAGACTGAAAAAATGACAACTGTACCAAATTTTTTTAATACAAAGTCAACTTCACTACAATCTCACAATAATGATTCACGTACAACACTTACGCCATTGTGGGCAGAGACAAATGTAACTAAAGCTAATTATATATATAATAGAACAGAAACTCCAATAGAAGGTACGTCAGTAAATCATATTGATAAGCATGTACGTTTACCTCAAATGGAAATTCCAATAACTACTAAATCTCAAGACATTCATTTTCTTTTAAATTCTACCCTAAGCTCTACGAATCCCCCGACTACCAACATTCCATTAATATCCACGATAAGAAATTCAAAAACTGTAACTATGCAAACTACGATGTCTAGTTCTTTTAACATGAATACTGTTTCCACAAAAAATGGTATACTTTTAATGAACACAAACATTTCAGCAACACCCACCAATCCTTCTGTCTTCTTAGTCAAAACGTCCCCTATTAGTATACACACCAGCTCCCCACGTATTTTACCTACTTCTTCAAAACCTTCTACGACAGCTTCCTCTACAGTTATGTCGATTAATAATTTTACAACTATTTCAAATGTTTCTTCTCAAAGCCCGACTATATTTTTCACTGTTACGACTCGCCCTCTCTTTTTTAATAATTCAATTGCAACAACAAGTCGTAAAATATATCCTACAACAATCTCGACGACAATCACCCCTACTACTACAACTACTACAAGTACACTCGTAACTTCTCAAAGTACCTATGTTACACCTACTATCTTGACAAATATTACACCAGTTTCAATTCCTCCTTCTCGTACTATACTTTCAAACACTCGCACATCTACTTCCAAATTAACCGTGGTCACGGACAAAGAAGTAGCGGAAAAAGATGTAACAATGGAATACACGAGAAAACCAGAGATCATAAATAAAATTCACAGCACAACGGCTAAATTTAAACCAAAGGAGATATGGATACGGCCAACCCAAAAAGGTGAAGCAATTGAAAGCAAATTCAAAAATATGTATGATCTACATGTTAAGCACAAGATAGTTACAAACCAAAACGAGGGTATTTCAGAAAAAACTACACCAAAAACAATTATAGTCTCCATAATACCCACGTCTGTATCACACGCTACGTTCAAAAAGATAGCTTTAACCACTGCATCATATGTGTATCAGAAAAAAAATGTTACATTTAAGCAACCAGGCAAAACAGATCAAGGTTTTACGAAGTCTATGACGTCACAAGCATCTACTGCTATACCATTTACTATAAAAATTCTACCTACTCTTAAAGCAAAATCTTTGGACACTCCCAAAACTACAACTCAACTATCACAAGAAACAACGCGAATGCTTACTCCTACTAAGAAAAAAGTGTTCTCGCATACAACAGTGCTTGAGAAATCAATTTCTAAACTACTAAATGTAACTATTCCAGCGAGTAGAACAACTAATAGCATGAGCACGTTGAATGAAGTTAGAAAATTGAATTCTTCTATTTTAACTACTAAGCCTCCAACTAACAAGAATAAGCTCAAAACCTATGAATTAACAACTGTCTCAAATAAGAAACTAAATCCGCCATTATTAAAAGACGAAACCTTTAATAAAACTGTTAAAGTAAATGTGACACGATCTAAGGCAAAGCTCCAAGAGACTGCTATAAAAATACTTAATGAGAAAACTAATACTAAAAACATATCAAAAGTATATAACAAAGTAACAACTCAAGAGCCAGAAGATGAAACCTTTCATATTTTGACAGAACCAGAGCATATTACTGCAGTAATGAGTGATAAGGATAAAGATCACACTTCAATGGATCTCATATCAGTTATAAGTATAGCTGGTGGTGTAATGATGACGGTGATAACAGTTGCCATCGTGATAGTGATGATCGAGAGATGCAAACGACCGAGATACGAAGATGTCAGGAAAATGAATGATATACGAATGCAAGTGATGATTGATAACAGTGAAGTACCACCGCCGTACGTGAGGAGCATTTTCCATGCACCTTTACCAGGTAATTTGTCTTAATTTTATTATATAATATAAATATTAAACATTATATTTATTGGTTATATTTATTGGATAAAGAAAAACTACTTTTACATAAATTAAATAGAAGTAATCTTTTAATAAAATCTGTACCGTTATCTACTGGTTTTTGGTTCAAAAATTTGTCACTTTTTGAATATACAATGTTACGTTTTGGAGTGTTATTTCACAAGAAGCAAATATTTTGTTTTGTCGAAATCCAACTTCAATTCCCTTTACATTTGTGTTTTATTAAAAAATCAAGATTTTTAAATAAAAAGATGATTGTTGTGCCTCACTTGACAAAGATAGGTATAGTGTGTCGCGGGCTTTTTCATAGATATTTATAAGATCTACAATTAATTAAAACATTTTATGGTTCTATCTTTTATAGTTCAGGCAGCGTACGCAAAATAAGGAACTGTTCTTGTTGATTTTTACATCTTCTTCCCGAAAAACCCAAAATAAAATATAGCCTATGGATAATGTAGCTTAAAAATGGTTAAAAAAAATTTTAAAATCAGTCCAATAGTTTTAAGCCTATTCATTACAACCAAACAAAGTTTACCTCTTTATTGAAAATCTTTATTGAAATTAAAAGCTTAAAAATTGAAAGTTGGTATGAAATATACTATCAATTTGCATGTAGCGTTATCGGCCCATTAGCTCAGTTGGTTAGAGCGTCGTGCTAATAACGCGAAGGTCGCGGGTTCGATCCCCTCATGGGCCACATATGTACCTTTTTTTTTAAATTATATTAATTTTTTGTTTTCTTTAGATCCACCGCGTGTAGACAAGTGCCATTATCAACCAATTTCAACGTTGGACCGAAATTTAAAACAATTCATGAGGCCAGTGGTCGTGCAAAATATTTCACCGGTCATGCTAGAGAATTTTAGAGGTACACAAAATAAATTTATTTTACATAACATAATTCTAATTGTATTATAAATATTGTAAAATAACCAAACAATTAAAGTTGATATTTAAATCTCATATTAAATAATATTATTATTAAAGAAATATTTTATTTAAGTTTTTCATTCACAACGTTTTACTTGAATATTTGTAAAATTAAAAAATTTTTAAATAAATTTAAATTTAATTTTCCTTTCTAGGTATCCTAGAATGTCACTACGATCACTTGCCACGGAGGCATAACGATTTCGGCACCATGCCTGCCCGTTTCGCCAATCCTAAAGCCGACGAACGACGCCCTCTATCAGTTGCTGACTACACCATAGAAGCATTGAAATGTGAAGCAAAACTTGATGTCATAGATAATACTACTTCTGAGCCGTTATACGCGGAAATACCTTGTTGGAGACCGCCATCTGAACATGCTATAGCCGTTGTAAGTCTTAATGGAGAGGCTATTACGGAATTATGACCAGCTAGTTCCAATAAACACCGCTAGAGGGCATATTTAATAAGTTAGTTAAATTTACGATAGATAGCTCTTTTGTAGTTTCTAGTATTTAGGGATATATTGCGTTGTTTTAAATTTAACTGTTTTTAGTATAATAATGTACCAAAGAGTTGTGTTAATATTTTATTATTAATTAATTAATTAATGCTGATAATGTCTGAAAATAAACTATCTTAAAATATTTTATTTTTCATTTTATTATGTTATCTAAAGTGTCACCTAGATTGTAACTATATCGTATAATATCATATACTAAACGTATTTTTTTTTAATTTAAGATATTTGGAGAACTTTCTTTTGTGTTATTTCTATTAACGGTCAACCACAGAATATATTTGAGGTAATTATTACCACTTGTTTTTATATTGTAAATAGTAAGGTAGCTGAAGTCACTCAGCCTATAATCACATGTTTATTTTTATGATGATTGCTTGAATGACGCGTATTTAAAAATATTCATTTTAACATAAGGAAAATGTGTAAATATTACTTAATAGCCTGTAAACTGGCAATAGTCCCTAACCTTTGGTCTAACAGTAATTCTTTACCTTGTAAGAAAATGGCCTTTTCCTCTCAAATTTAGGTTAAAAATTTCTCCAGATTGCAGACTCAGGACGTAGCATAATAAGCTTTAGGAATTATTATAAAACTCTAATTTATAAAATTCTTCGTCTTATTCTTTCTGCTGTTATGTGAGTTCGATTCCTGCTCAGAGACACGATATTTACTACCAAAGAAAACTAATCAATTCCGTCACTGAACACAATCCAGAGGAAATCACAGTTAACATATGGTGCTCTCCAAATTCGCTCTTACTAGTAAAATATGCAATATATGCAGCATAAAAAATCAAATAAAAAAGTAATTTGCAAGTATGATTAGAAGAGAAAGCTGATCCTTAGCAGAGTCGTCAAGAAGAACTATTTCACTTCGTCCAATCTCATGTTATTTACGTGAGCTTCCTCCAGTATCCTCAATATTGTGTTTTTGAAAGTCAACTGAAGCCCTTCCTTACCACTCTTACCACTCACTTTTGCTTCATATACGCAATTTATTATCATTTTCTTATTTCACGATTTACGATTAAGGTGATGAAATTGACAAAAATATCTACAGGCCAAATCGAACCTGTAACCGTCACATCCTATTAAACACATTACAACTATATCGATAGGAAAATTTATAAACTATAAAATAATGTTTATTGCATTATTTATACATAGAATTAGCATGTTTTCGCAAGTTTCGTAGAAGCTGATAACAGCAAGGTCGGGCGTGGGTGTTCAATGTTATCACAGCATCCGACCACAATGAATTGCATTGGGTTAAGAGATAACTTACTGAAAAAGTGGAGACTAAAGTTTTTTTATCAAATAGATTTACAAGAAAACTAGTAGCAATATATAAATTTAAGCTTACAAAATTAATTATATAGAGAAATTAATTATATAGAATTGATGTAAAAAAAAAGAAAATCAGATCATTTATCTCTACAGTGACTTGATATTATACTATCTATATTATCATTGCTTGTATTAAAATTTATGTATAAAATTATATACAATAAAAGCAACTGGTCGTTCAAAATGAATGTAGGGACAGAACTTATAACTAATATATCCTTATAAAATAATAGCGGGGACGGAGAAAACAGGGACTAACCAACGGAGAGTCTTAACACTAGGTTCCCACGGTCCCTGCAGTTTCCTCTGCCTACCCTGCCATTTGCGGGATAAAGCGTGAAGCTAAAAAAAATAATTATATAATTAAAAAGAACATCGTCGTACCGCAGAGGCGTAGCGTCTGCCGTCTAGAAAGGCGAAACTCTGCTGTGAGCGAAATAAAACGTGAAGCTAAAAAAAGATTCAAAATAATAACAGCCATTAGCTTTTCACGTAAACATCAAGACTACTTTAATCCACGTATAAACGTCATTATAATATGTTTTGAATACAATAGTCAGTCTTATAGTTTGGTGCTAATTTAAAATTTTCAAGTGCCAAATCTAAATTTATTTTTGAATTCGTTGTACCATAAATGACTTAATAAATTTATGAAGAAGATACTATGAAATGATAGGATATATTTTTTTAAATATTTTTACTATATCTTTGTACTAGGTACTATATATAATTAAGAATTTAAATTTTGAGGTGACACAGTAAAAACAAAAACGATTTCTATTTATGTCCGTCCTCTGACTACTAATCATGAAAAATTAATGTAAATATTTTGTACGTGTGATTTGAACCCAGTACCCATATACATGATTCTCAGACACAGATGTGTTAACTTCACTTATTCCAGTTTCACGTTCTATCAGCGGGATTGACAGCGAGAACTTACAGCCGAAGCACTCTTCCTCTTTCTCTTCCCGTTCGATATATTACGTGTTAAGTAGCGTAATTCAACGCTGCATTTTATCTTACAATAGCGAGGACATATCAGGATAGAAGCGATAATCAAAGGATTTATTACCATATTGAGTTTATTTAGGATTCATTAATATTCACTTACAAGTATGATTAATTATAGATACGTAATTATAATATATTGACTTCATGTGATTCATTTTGCGTTATGATGCGAGCTAAAGATTGTATTATCTCATCGCTCTTAACGGCGGTGACGACTTCACAGAATTAGAGTTCCATTGCTTTTTATATTCTACAAAAAAATGTAAATCTATGTTTATTTCAGTTTTTCATACTTAAAGTATAAAAATATAAAGTTAATCATAATTTTAGCCTATTTCTAGGCTTCGCTCTTTATCTCGCTCATAGAGGGAACCGCAGTAACCACGGCAACTTAGTTAAGACACTTCGTTCCACACTTTCCGCCTTTCGTTGTCTGAATGGCGGAACTCAACGCCGCCCTGGTCTTATTGCCAGAGAATGAAATAATGAAGATGGATTATTTCATTCCCTTCCCCGTGATGGAATTGAACCCGCAAACTGTCACCTTAATAGGCAGATGCTGCGTCTCTGCCCATAACTTTTTTCTTATTTTTAGATATAAATATTCTATTTTAATAATTTATTTTAAATTAAATTGATCTCAGCGTAATTATGAATTGAATATGGGTAAAAATATATGAAGAACCCGTAAGTTAAATAATGAACGCAAATTGTTCGCGCACTGTATCTACGGCCGTACAATAATAATGTCGTTGATGTCAGTCTGAATGTTAATGTGGCCAAGTTAGCTGACATCGTGGTAAGTTAAATAAAGTATTTTTTTGTTTTTATATTTTAGATTCACAAAAGTTATAGATTTATATAAAAAAATATAATATTTTACTATTTTAGGATTTATGATTATGTTATGAATAATAAGTGATTACTTTGAGACGGAGTATCTTAATTATTTTCCGCTTTCCCCCCAAATTTCAAGATAATCGCAAAGCTTTACTCCGCGCTTCGTCTTTTTACCAGAGCCAAGAGATGAAAATAATTAAATTCCCCAAATGGGAATTGAACCCACATCCTTTTACAGTCAAACGATGTGCCGCTGCGACAAAAACTTTTTAATAATCGAGCTTAGAATGTACTTAAAAGCTTTTACCTGCGCCAAGCGGAAACGGATATAACTAAAAGCTGTCGCAGTAACTGTGATCGCAATTGCATAGGGTTACGTCGAAGCAATTTATGTGATATAATAGAGCCTACCTAATAGGCTATAGGCTACTCGATAAATGGACTATCCCATTGCTTAATTCCATGGACTATTCAGATCTATAATATTAGTAAATATATTATATGTTTAGTATACGTTATATCTAAATACGAACATATGTATATCTATGAACATATTAAAGGAAATGTTAGTAAAATATAACTGGTCCCTTAAAACTGTTTAATATTTTTTTTTTATTTATTGCAATAAATCACAATATTTTCCACTTCCTGTAACGTAGATATATTATAATGTTTCATAGATGTTAACTTTTTACTATAGGCACTGGGTGCCAATTAAAATATAGATTTGATAGTTAAATTCACAAATTAAATCATTTGTAAAATATGTACAGATAAAAATAACTTTAAGTAACCTAAACATATTTTAAAAAATAACAAACTATTTCTTAGGTTCTTTGTAATAAATTTTGGATAGCTGACATTTGTAAACATGCCCCTACAGAAATATTAACAATATAATAACTTACATAAAGCATATAATAACTTAAATCTATGTTATATTGTTACAATACATAAAAATATATCTTTTTTTCTAGTTATTATGCATATATTTATTATCGCTTTGGTGCTGTGCAGCGCGTACGCGAGCGATGACGCCCATCTTAACGTTAAATCGGTAAAAGGTGGCTTTAGGGGTGGTTATAATTATAATCCAGCTAACTATCCTAGGTAAGTGTAAATTGCTTGTATTAACTCAAAATATTTTTTTAGCTTCACGCTTTATCACGCGTATAGCAGGGTAGGCAGAGGGAACTGCAGGAAACATATGAACCTAGTGTTAAGAACCTCCGTTGCTTAGTCCTTGCTTTCTTCGTCCCCGCTGTCCGCCTTTTTCGAGGCATTGCGTGTTGAGTGACGGAACTCAACGCCGCGCTTTGCCTAGTTACCAGAGCGAAGAAAATGAAAATAGAAAAAACCATCATCCCCGAGTGGAAATCGAACTCACAAACCGCCGCGCTTACTGGCAGACGCTTACGCCTCTGCGCCACGATAGATTTTTTCTTCGCAATTTTCAGCTTTCTTAAAAAAAGATAAACTTAACTTAATAATATATTTTATGCAACAAAACCAAAATATATTTTTTTAATTTAAACTGTTTAATATATGTCTTTTAGCTTCGGCGGCTACAATTTGCATCAGAATGCCTCACAACAAGGCTTTGCATCACAAAATATGTCACACCATAGTTTTGGTGTTCAAAATGTATCGAAACAAATAGACTTTGAAGTTGGAGTGTGCTATATAGAAGTACCGTAAGTTATTTTAAAGGTTCTATGTTACTCTCATTAGGATTATGAATAAGCTTTGCAATTTTTTGGGCACTTTCAGATGACTTATGGCACAGGCACTTATGCTTTATCTTTTCTCCATAGAAAGAAATTTGAAAATCCCTCAGTAGAATTCGAACTCACGATCTCAATCAACAACATAAAACAGAACAAAATTTGTATATAAATGTCAAAAACTGCTGGACGATATTGAACGAAGCTTTACTATTGCAAATTTATAAATAATACCTTCAAAGTGAAACGGTAATAAATTATATCCAATTCGGCATTCAAGTTTCAATACAGTATTCACGTTTGAACATTAACATATGCATAGCGTAATGCAATTAATATAAGTTCAAAATAACCATTATCGCTGTGACCTATATACTGTGCTTTATAAGATAAGTGCTATAGTTTTTTAAACTATGCACCTTTTGACACAATCATTTTGGCAATTTAAACTACTTTTATGATTTTTTATTGTTAATCCACACTAAGGAAAGAAAAAATGCTTAAAGAATTATATATAAAAAAATGAAAATAACGAACTGAATTTGATCCCGCCTCTTACAAACCGTGAAAGCGTTTTGACTACTAGGCCACGCGTTCAACATCCGCTGCGTTCAATTTTTTATACGATTTCTTTAAATATTTTCTTTACCTCTGTACCATTTTTTTTTTAAATTAACCAGTAACAAGAAATGTGTGGAATATATCGATAAGCTTGTATTTACACTGTTAATTAGGAAACCTCAAGAACAACTGAACTGAATTCACATTGGTTATATATTTGATGTGCTATAAATTATAACATTTTTGTTTTAATTTTTCTTTCTTTAGAACGGCGTCACTGGTACGCAACCCCTCCCATGCTCCAGCTGGAAATGGTGTAAGTATTTTTATGATTTTTAAAGTATTAATCCACACTGAGGACAGAAAAAATACTTAAAGAAAACATTTAAAAATTTGAGTGGTAAGAGCGCCTGCACAGTTCGCAGGAAGGCGCGGGTTCGAGTCCCGCTGCGTTCAAATTTTTAGATGTTTTCTTTAAGTATTTTTATGGTGTAAGAACTTTCATTTTTGTATATATAGCATGTTTTGTAATTTAATATATTAGAACTAAGTAACCTCGTGCTTTAACCCGCATATTGCAGGGTAGGCAGAGGGAACTGCAGGAACCATATGAACCTAGTGTTAAAACACTCCGTTGCTTAGTCCCTGCTTTCTCCGATCCTGAATAAATGTTTATTTTTCAGTCAAGACCAGATCTCAGCCGAATTAGAACCTGCTGTAAAGGATATATAAGAAACATTTATAACTTTAAACTATGCGATCCAGTGTGCTCTCAAGAATGTGTAAATGCACTTTGCACTGCACCAGAAACATGTACATGTTTTGCTGACCATGTAAAAAACCTAGGTGGTTTCTGTGTACCGACATGCCCGATTGGTTGTCAAAATGGACACTGTAGCGGTGGCGAATGTTTATGCAAAGAAGGCTATAAGTTGGACTCGGAGAGCAAGTATTGCATACCGAGCTGCAAGGAAAACTGCGGTGGAGTAGGTAAATAAGTAATTATGATATTTATAAATATTTTATATGGTAGTAAATAAAATTTCTTGACATTTCGACTCTGCATTTGTATAAGATAAGCTATTTTATCATTTTTTAAAATATAACAAGAATAAAAAATTATAGAAAACATATAAAAACGCTCTAATGTTCTGTGAACGTATGGCTTAGTGGTCAAATAATTTTGAAGCGATGCGGCTTCAAACTAAATTACGTACAAATCGCTATACGTATTCTGAACACAAGCTTAGCATTATTAATTTCTTACAATTAAATTAATTAAAAACTAATAAGAATTTAAGAAATCCATAATTTTTTTACAGGTAACTGTACAGCTTCTAACGAATGCCAATGTAAGAATGGTTACCAGTCAACACGCGAAGGTAACTGTATGCCTGTCTGCAACAAATGTCAAAATGGAGACTGTGTAGCACCAAACGATTGCCGTTGTAAGCCAGGCTATGTCAAAAACCAACAAGACAACTGCGAACCTCAATGTCCTCAGTAAGATTTTTTAATATTTAATAAATTCTTCTTCTTCTCTTTATTTATGACGTTTCGACCATGCCAGTTCTCTTCACTAATGCTACGTTGAATGGAGAATACACAATGGAGAACGTACCGTAAAAAGAGATATCATTGCACCATTGAAGAATGCATGTTTAAAAGGGACCCAGCTTAAATCCTTCATCTGTAGATAAATTCTTTAGGTACAAGATAAGTAGAGGTGGCAGGTGGTAGAGCAATTGTCGTGAGATTATAGTGACAATGTGAAGTAAATCACAAGCTACCACTTTTTGAGTTATAAAGTGAAAAAACATAATTAAAATCATTACAATACTAACTTTTAATCCTTCTAAGTTTATATATAATGTTCAGGTGTTTCTATTATACGTCAAAACACGTAACACTATTAAAAGTTTTTTATATATTAAATAGATATTGTTATCTTTCTTTGAAGAATAGGGTTCAATTGGACACAACTGTATGAATAATAATGAAAATATGAATTTATTACAGAGGTTGCGGGCCAAGTGGTCGGTGTATTGCGCCAAACCTTTGTGACATTCCAATACCAACACAGCCCAGTAGAGTACCTGGAGCTCCGTTTATTCCACCTTTCCAAACTCGTCCTTCACACCCTGGCAATGAAATAAACAATATACACCCAACGAATCCAGGGGATAGGATATATCCTGGCAGTCAAGATCTGGATCACAATATATATTCTCAAAATATACCAAGAAATCCTCTTTATCCTGGAAATCAAGTATATCCTGGTAACCAGCAATATCCAGGACAACAATATCCAGGAAATCAAATATATCCAGGTCATCAAGTAATTCCGGGACATCAAGTATATCCTGGCAGTCAAGGCCAAGGAAGCCAAGGTTATCCTGGAAATCAAGTTTATCCTGGTCACCAAGTAATTCCAGGAAGTCAGGTACATCCTGGTAACCAAGAACAAGGAAGCCAAGGATATCCTGGCAATCAAGCTTATCCTGGTCATCAAGTAATTTCAGGAAACCAGGTAAATCCTGGTAACCAACAACAAGGAAGCCAAGGTTATCCTGGCAATCAAGCTTATCCTGGTCATCAAGTAATTCCAGGAAAGCAAGAATTCCCAGGAATTCAAAATTATCCTGGCTATGAAGTTTATCCAGGAAATGTATACCCTGGCAACCATGGTTATCCAGGTCCACTTTACCCGGGCAATCAAGTTTTGTCACGTAATCAAACGGCTTATGGTAGTCAAGTCAACCAGAGCGGCTATCAAAGTCAGTACGGGTCTCATGACCAGAGCGGTTATAACAGACACCAAGGACAAGGACAATCGGAGAATCAATTATACCCTGACATACAACAAGTTGAACTTTTACAGTGTTCTCAGCTTTGCATTAATGGTATATGCGTAGATGGTAACCGATGTCGTTGCAACCCTGGTTATGTGTTTGATGTCAATGATCCTACCCAATCGAGGTAACAAAATTATTTTTACCTACAATGATAGACTGGATTGAACTATTTCCAAGGAGCAGAGCCCCCTAAAGTTAAAACTTTTATGAATTACTAAAAAAGGTTTCAAAATGTGAAATAATATTTTAGAAATAACAAAACCGTCGTAGCGCAGAGGCGTAACGTCTGCCTTCAACGCGACGGTTTCTGAGTTCGATCCCCAGTCGGAGAAGATGGATTTTTCTATTTAGATTTTCTTCGCTCTGGCAAACTAGGCAAAGCGCGCCGTTGAGTTCCGCCACTCAACACGCAATGCCTCAAAAAAGGCGGAAAGCGGAGACGGAGAAAGCAGGGACTAAGCAACGGAGTGTCTTAACACTAGGTTCATATAGTTCCTACAGTTCCCTCTTCCTACCCTGCCATGTGCGGGATAAAGCGTGAAGCTAAAAAAAATAACAAAAGCATCAAATATTAACTCCCTTGTCAATAATCTGTTAACAAAGTTCTGTAAAGATTTTCCTTATATTCCTTTGGACCAGCATGTATTACGTACAACGGAAGATAGTGTTTTTATATGCTCAAATAAACATATTTAATTTATTGCAAATTAAGTATTTATGATTTTGTCTTATTTTCTTGCAAAAGTGATATAATGAATAAATAAAAATATAAAATTAAACTTAATAATATTTTCAGGTGCGTGCCTTATTGCCCTGGAGGATGTCCTAACGGAATATGTTCAGCGCCACACTTCTGCATATGCAACGTGGGTTATAAAAAAGACACTAGCGTTAAAGGCCGCCCCTCATGCGTTAAGCGCTCCAGAAGATCTGTCAACCAACCAACAAGTATTGCAGACCTTCTGATTTTCGACGTACCTGAAGATTATTAAATGTATAAAGAAATATAATTTTTACTGAAAGTATTTTATTTTCATTGACGTAGTGACTTGGTGAGAGAAATCACTATGTTCTTCTTTTACATTTTTGCATAATTGTGATTCCATATCACGCTAGACTAGGTTGTTGATTGTATTGAAAAAGTATTTGTTTATGTAATTCTCTCTCCAAATAAGACGTTGAGTACAGGCACCACTCTCTATGTTAAAATCATAGAAATCATCTAAATCAATGTGTTTATTTCGAAAAGTAATCATTTTATTTATATTAATAGAAAAATCAGGATCAACATATTAAACAGATTTACTAAAATATTATAAAACCATATAAATTAATATAAATAATTTAATTTATTATGTGCTTTCGACGCTGTAGCTTCCCCCAAGAAATGTGCGTGCTAAATCTTTCCTCTTCAAAATCAAAACTAGGATCAAAATCGTAAACAATAAGGCGCCGACACCTGCACCAATGTAAGGCAAATATGAAACCCTGAAATCATTAAAGTAACTTATTATAATGTACTTGCGACTGTAGCATTAAATTAAATATATAAATTTGTATGAGATAAAATTTACATTAGAAAATTAAAGTGATAAACATTAAAATCGATCGAAAATTAAATCGATTTAAATGAAGTTTGATTTTTTATACACACTCTGTTCCCCGCTTTCTGTCTTTTGTCTGAAAACAAACCCACATATGAGGGCCAAATTTGAGCAAACCAATGTGCGTCTAATTGATACAGATCTTTTTTACTTACCAAGCATGATTTTCTTTATATACGGCATCAGTTGTCTGATTATTATCATCAGTGTAATCAGTAGGTGTGCTACGATCCGAAACTTCAATACTAAGAGTTGTCTCTGTGCTTAGATCTGTGACAAATGTAGAACATACTATTTCACAATCTTCATAAATAAAAGGATCATTACAATTACACGCCGATGTGGTTACAATAATGTCAAAGATTGTTGGTACACAATAAGGTTCTCCTTCACGACTATTTTCTTGATAACCAGAAAAACAGTCACAGGTTTCTGGAGCTACACACGTCCCGTGACCACAATTAATATTACAAGTAGGTTGACAACTTGATCCGTTATTATGAAACCCCTCATTACAAAGGCATTCATTAGGCATAAGGCAGGAACCGTTAGCGCAGTTATTACATTCAGGGTCACAGGTTCCATTTTCGTTTTTAACATAACCAGGATGACACGTACAGGTGTTTGGCTCAACGCACTCTCCACCACCGCAGTCAAAGTCACAGACGGGCACGCAAGTAGATTCATTTTTGTACCAGCCTTCGTTGCATTGACAATTTCCTGGTTCTACACAGGTTCCGTGTAAGCAATTCGAGCAATATGGTAAACACGAGCCATTTTCTGATTTCTCATATCCAGGGAAACACTCGCAAGTATTAGGCGATATACACTTTCCTCCACCACAATCTATGTCACATCGTGGTTCACAAATATGTATGTTAGTTTCATTATTATACCACCCATCGTCACATAAGCATCTCTCAGGGCTCATACACGCTCCGTGTGTACATCCAGAAGAACAATATGGCAAGCAAAGATTATATTCATTTTTCCTAAAGCCAACTAAGCATTGGCAAGTATCCGGAGCCACACAATCGCCATTAACACATGGCTCTGTACAGATGGCTTGGCAGGTATTATTTTTGAGCGTATAGCCGAAATCACATTCACACTCGTTCGGCCGGACGCAGGTACCATGAGAACAACCATTTTCACATATTGGTGAGCAACGATTGCTTTCAAGTTTGTAGCCCTCGTTGCATACACATTTTCCTGGACTTTCACAGTATCCATTTTTACAGGGAGGCACGCAAATCGGATCGCACTTGAGACTAAAATCAGAAAAATTTTTACTTATTATAATTAATTACCTATTTAAATTATTAAAGTATTAATTATAATTATAGTATTTTTATTAATATTATAAATATGAAATTTTTCAAATAAATAATCAGTTACCTATACGAACTTTCATCTCTTATATATCCAAAACAGCATTCCCTTTTATTTTCTATATATTCAATCTGAAACAAATTACTGTTATTTTAAAAATAAGCTTAAGCTATAAATTTGTCCTAAGGGTTCCGTACATGAAAATAAGCACAGAACTCTTACAGTCCTATATTGGCTGTCTATCCGTCTGTCAAGATCAATTAACCCAAAAATATGTGGTGGTACAAATGTAATTAACAAATATCCAAGTCCTTAGCATTTTGGTTGGTATTTAAAATTTACACTTTTGGTTGACTTGTAATTATGAAATATAGCATAAAACAAATACAATATTGCTTAGCAGAAAATAATTATTAAAAACGCTTACGTGTAATTGCATGCAAAATAAGTGTAATTTAATGACACCAATTTTCATAAATTTATATTTTTCCTTAATTTAAAAATATGAAGTTGGTACGGAACCCTCGATACGCAGATCCAAATGGAACTGGCCCGATATTTTAACATGAAACTTTATACGTAACTCATAGAACGTTTCCGTAAGAAAGTTGATAAATTATCAGAAATTATAAGAATTATTAAAAAAAGTCAAACGAAACGGGACGTTCACACTACTTGGAGACTTTTTTTCAACTTCAAAAAGGTAAACAGTGATGAATCTCGTGCATTCCATTCGCCTTTCCTTTAATTGGAGGGACTCAACGTCTAAATTTGTTTTAAGAAGAAGGAAATTGAAATAATATGTTACGATTGCCTTACACAATTATGGTATTTATTTATATATATTTACTGTAATATTAAGTAGTATTCATTAAGAGGTGAACCAAAGTGCATTGCAAGCATGACGCAAGTGATTTATAAGTTTGAAAATATATTTCATTTTTGTATAATATAATTAAATGTACATAATTTAAATTTACACCTTTAATAAGTGCTGATTAATATTATAAAATTAAGACTTAATCAATGTAAACATTTGATATCCCAAAAACATATGTATTATAATATACTTACTGGAACTGTTCGCCTGTCAATATATGACTTCATTCTCGTCTTAATACATCTAAAGAAGCAGTTGCCCTTATACGATTCTTGGTACGTGCGATAGTAGGTTACTGTTGACCATTTATAAGCTCTGAAATTTTATATTAAAACAAATTATTAAATACATTCTTGGGTTCTATTTTTTAAGTTATCTTTCTCAATTATATAGATGGCCAATAAAATAATAAATACTCAGTAAGAATGGTAAACTGGTAAAACGTAAAGGTAGTTTATACATGTCTAGAGAATAAGCGATGAGAGAATGGTAAAAACATGTTGGAAAAGATAAAAGACAGGAGATTTGGGTTGACCTTCGAAAACCCAGTGCCATAGATATTGAAAAAAGTCCTGAAAAACCTTGGGAGCCCCTCGGAAGCATGTCCTTTGTAGAGAATAATGACAGCGGACGAGGCGAAAGAAGTATACGGGGACCGTGCTTTTTGGCTACACTCCAAGGGATAAAGATTAAAGCTAAGTAAATAAGGACCGTCGTGGTAGAGAGGTGAAACGTCTCCTTCTTAACGCGATGATTTGTAGGCTCATTTCTTACTCAGTTAATACGGTTTTTTCTATTTGCTTATGCTTTGCTCTGACAACTAGGCGAAGGGCAGCGTGGAGTTCCGCCACTCAACATGCAATGCCTCGACAAAGGCGGAAAGCGGGAACCGGAGTGTCTTAACATTAAATTTCTATTGTTCATGTGGTTCCCTCTCCTACCCTACCATGGAAAAAGCGTGAACTAATAAATGTAAAAATAAAACAACTTACCTCTCCCGCTTAGTACAAATTTGACAATATACACACAAAATAAACGACGATAAAACTCCTGTAAAACACAATAATATCAATAATTTGTACATTATTAGATTGAATTGTATTCTTTATTGGTGTTAAGAGGTATTACATATTACACTGAATGACTAACTTTACAAATAGGTATAGATTGAAAACTAGGTTGTCCACATATTGTCATATTTATAGGACTTAGTCCATAGGTGGTGTCGCAGTCGGTTATTATTTTGGTTCATATTTTTGCTAACACTTATCGGTTTATATTTAAATTATAAGAACAATTGTACTTCAATGTTTATAGAAATTTTGAAGATTATAGTTTTTTCTTTGCCTCTCCTATATGCGGCATACTCTAACACACATAGATGCTGTCTCATATTAATTTGTGTCGAATTTAAACATTAATTTGCCAAAGTAATAAGTTATAATATTATCATGAAGATGAAATTAGATTATATATCTTTCTTTCTTAGAAACCGTTAGATACGAAAAGATATTAATACAAAGATTGATTGCGTCGTTGTAGGAGCCTATGTCCAGCGAGACCTCATCCTAATGAAGATGATGACGATATAAAACATAAAAAAACAGTGTTTAAAAAATCTAAACATACGTCTCCCTACATCGCAAAAATTATCTTTATTTACATATAAAATGAGAATTTACATCCGTTGTTGCTTGATAAATCATTTGTTACTCATCATTATTATTTAACATATGTATCTATAAAAAGCTCTATTAATGTTCTATAAAAAGCCCTGTAGTTTAGAGGCTAATTTATAATTATATAAAGGTTGAAGATCGTCGTGGCGCAGCTTTTTACTAAATTAGTCATTATGAAACTTTAATTCAATGTGATATTTTATACAAACATTCTTTACATTAGTATATCACAGCAAGGATCTCACACTCCACGTCGTTCTATTGCACTGTGATTACTTAACAATATTAAATTAAACGTACATCCTTAACAAGTACATATTATTCCAAAATTTAAATACAGTTTCATGGTCTTTTCATATAATCTGACAGTTAAAAGAATGCCAAAGATGATATAAGAAAGAGGAACAAAAAAATAACTTGAAATTATTTTTTATTTACTATAAACACACAAACATTTATGTGTACACAGTACACTGATATCCAGACATTAGACAATAATCAATATATAAATATAATTTATATAACATAAAAATAATATTATATCCATGACTAGGGTTGACCCAATTCTATACTGTGACGCCTCACATCTGAAACAAAAATATATTTTTTAACTTCACCATTTTATCCCGCACATAGGTAGGCAGAGGGAACTACAGGGACCATAGAAGCTTAGTGGTAAGACACTCCGTTGCTTAGTCCCTATTTTCTCCGTCCTCGCTTTCCGCCTTTTTCGAAGCATTGCGTGTCGAGTGGCGGAACTCAACGTCGCGCTTTGCCTATTGCCAGAGTAAGGAAAATGTAAATAAAAAAATTTATCTTCCTCGACTGGGAGTCGAACCCAGAAACCGTCACGTTACAGGCAAACGTTGCGCCGCTGCTCCACGACGGCCCTTACAAATATATTAACTTTTAATTTAAGAATATAAAAAGGTTTATTTATAACTTAAGCTTTTTTATTATAAATTTAAAGAAAAAGTTTAATTTCAGCTTTTTTGGGTAGAAAAGTCTTTCTACACTATGTAATAGTGCCATACTATTTCTATTTCTCTAAGCTCTCGGTGACAGCCCCAATTTGATAGTTGTAGTGTTGTTACCAAATAAGTAATGATATCGATATTATATATATTTTTACGCCTTACGCTATAAGTCGTAATATAAACAGACATAATCTGTACTTGAATTCCTCAGAAGGCGAAATTCAATGCCATACCTTACCAGTAAGTGTCAAACCCACAACTAGCGTTTTTATTTATTAAAGTCAAAGTCAATATACACATAAACTTCATGTAACTAAAAATAATCTTAATAATCACCATAAGTCTTCATTTTGTAACGATTATATAAGATCTTCGTAACACATATCAATGCTACAGCAATAATGAGCGAAGCTATTAATATTCCAACAGCTTCTCCTTTTGACACTGTTTTTTCGGCGCTGCAAAGAGAGGTATAGTTAGGAGTCACATGTAATAAGAGGGTAGTCTTACAACGGTCCATGGAAGGGAACTCTGAGAGATTGTTCTTCAGTGATTTATTAATATATTAAATTTATTAATATATTATATTTACTTATATATTATATTTATTAATATATTATATTTATTAATATATTATATTAATATATTATATTTAATCTCTTTTCGAATAAAGACGAAATATGGTCTATGTGTGTTTTTCGATGTTTTTTTAAGTAATTTCTAACTATTTGTAGTGTCAAACAGTATATAATACTGAATTACTATAAGATTCACCTTTATTAAACGGTTAAAAAATCAAATTAATTAGACGACCTCTCTTTAATCATCATTTAAAATATTATCCTATTCAATTGTAGACCTTTATGTTATCGTATAAAATAAACATTATTTTCTAATGACTTAATAACTTTAATTGTACTAAATTGCTTTAATAATAAATAAACTTAAAACAAAAACACTTCTAATTTACCTTGCCTCCTTGCCTAGTGGTTCAGCAGGTTTTGATGTAGAGCCTTCCAATTTATCGATAATTTCCTTCGTAGGTTTCAATATATGCAACACTTCGTCTTTTATCTTTTCTAAATTTATATGTGTGCTGTATTCGATGTCCTATACGTAATAAAACTTATACTTAGTCAACATTATAAAAATTGAAATCAAATTAAAATAATTTACAATCTATTTTTGAATATAAATTTCTCTTTTTTTAAAAAAAAAATATTATTAATTCTTACATCTATACAAAACTTAGAAAAATACACTATATATAACTTTTTTTTAGTTTCACGCTTTATCTCCATACGAATTTAGTATTAAGACACTCCGTTGCTTAGTCCCTGCTTTCTCAGTCCCCGCTTTTCGCCGTTTTCGAGGCATTGCTTGTTGGGTGGCGAAACTCAACGCCGCGCTTTGCCTAATTTCCAGAGCGAAGAAAATGGAAATAGAAAAATCCATCTTCCCCGAGTGGGAATCGAACCCACAAACCGTTGCGTTTACAAGCAGACGCTACGCCTCTGCTCCACGACGGTCCTTACATAAAATTTATTTATCTATTCATTTTTTAGCAAACCAACGTTACATACTAAGGCATAACTTTTAACCTTGTAGAGGGCTTTTATAAATAAATACATTGTTAATTAGTATATCTCACTTATGCCTATAAGCATAGCATAGTATATATCCATGACTATGCTATGCTATGCTATATGATATGTATAAAACAAATAATTTTCAGACAGAAGAAAAACGATAAGTACAATATCATAATAAAAAAAAATTAAAAATTAAGCAAAGTCAAAATGTCGAATACAAAAAAGGAAACTAATAACCAAAATTACAACGACCAATAAAAGAAAATTAATAGAATATAACATATTGAGGCCTGTATATACATTTTTTATTTCTTTTTATGTTGTTTTTTAATTTAATTTTACAGGAATGCAAGGAGTCGTATCGTAAATATATGAAAATGACGTGAAGAAAGCCTAAATTCGTTCTAAAGAACCTTGGTGTAAAATTTTGCGTATATAAGCTAACATCCTCCCTTCAATCAACCTCAAAGTAAAAATATTAAGTTCATTTAAAAGTTATTTACATTTACATATTTACACATACACTTACAGAGGTTTTTTTCAATATATATAAACATATACAAATGAAAAAATATCTTGCTAGCATGATGCAGAAACTTCATTACTTACACTTGAATCATATTTAAATGTTTTTTAAAATTTTTTAAACAGTATTGTTTACCATTAATTATATAAAATCATTACAAATAGATTCAAAAAAAATGAAAGCTTGGAAAACATTTGTTTTTGAATTAATCAGAAAAATAAAGACGCTGACAAGCTTTAAGTGCCCAAGCCCAAGAGCATGATCAGGTAGAATAGTTCTATAAGCTAGCTATTTTACTTATTAGTGATATTTCAATTGCATCCCACGTTTTACTCCCATAATTTCGGGATTGTGATCGGAATCGGGACATAAAGTATGTAAATTAAGTAATTATGCTTTTCGCAAGTTTTTAGTTTTCAATTAGTAGGGATAATAACTTACACTAGGTGTTGTGATGTCTGTATATGACTCGGTTCCAAATCTTGAATCAAGTGTAGGAGATATCTATAAAAAAAACAAAATATATATATATATATATATATATATATATATATATATATATATATATATATATATATATATATATATATATATATATATATATATACATATATATATATATATATATATATATATATATATATATATATATATATATATATATATATATATATATATATATATATATATATATATATATATATATATATATATATATATATATATATATATATATATATTATATATATATATATATATATATATATATATATATATATATATATATACAGTACATTTCACATAAAATGTATTCATAGACCACAAATTATATTTTATCAATCCCAACAACTTGTATTTGTCTTTGACCTACAAACTGGAATGATGCAGAACTGTGTACGAGGACCACTCGTACTTAACTTATATTTTTTGAGAGTTAGCTTCACATGCACCCCGTATTTAGTAAAGAAGGCTGATAGAACCTAGTATTAGGTGTAAAATTTTTATATTAACAATATTAACACCCTGTAGGTTATTGTGTTATGTGAAGCGGAGTTTAACATTGAAAACCAAATAATTACAGCACCTATACGTAAGTGTTGCTTGTGCCAAAATGAATTCTACAATAAAAATAAATTTTGTAAATAATGTAAAACGTACTGCGGTACTATTTGGTATATCATCGGTCATATTCTCTGGACTTGTGTCGTCTGCATCTGGAATCTGTAACGAAAATAGCTTTTTTAGTAAAAGATAAATAAGATTTTTTGACATATATATGTACTTTCGAGAGTACAGTTTTTTATATACATATACCAATACATAAACAGATCTTTATTACAATTTTCTCTTTAAATAGTTTCACAAAAACAATTTTATGGGACACCATGAGGCTCCTTTTTTCCAGAATTTATTGACCGCTCATAAATGCTTCTGCCTCATATAAAATGATAATTCTCACTTACATATATTAGTCATTATTTTTTTACAAAGAAATAAGAAAATAAAATTATTATTAAGATTATTCATAAAACAACATATTAAATAAGAATATTATAATACACAGTTTTCTCTACAACCATTACTCATCTATAAAAATAACTTACTGAGAAATTTTCATAATAGGAAATACCCAAAGTTTTATTGTTTATATTAATACATAGATTAAGTATAATTTTTTAACCTTACCGATATAGGTGTGGAGGTCCCATATAAATCCTCAAAATCGGATTTTGTGGTCAGCTGAAACACAAAGAAATAAATAACTTTTGTTTTACAATTACGGTCTATGAAGAAAAAATATTTCTATGTCAGTTTGTATCAAATAAACTCGAAAGATACTGAAATAAATTCTGACCAAAGTGCAATGTTAAATTAAGCACTTCAAGTTCAAAAGACAGAGTTCAAGAATTTGACTGCCTTAACTTTAAAATCGCTTAGTATACCTTCTTATATGCGGTATATTAATATGTAGTTTCCTTCTAGCTTTATCCTGCACATGGCAGGGTATGCAGAAGAAACTGCAGGAACCATAGAAACCTAGTGTTAAGACACTCCGTTGCTTAGTCCCTGCTTTCTCCGTCACCGCTTTCAGCCTTTTTCGAGGCGATTGCGTGTTGAGTGGCGGAACTCAACGCTGCACTTTGCCTAGTTGCCAGAGCGAAGAAAATGGAAATAGAAAAATTCATCTTCCCCGAGAGGGAATCGAATCCAGAAACCGTCGGTACCGGCGTTACAGGCAGACGGACGCCATATGTAGTTAAAAAAGAAAAAAAACTGCTTACATCGTTAATTGTAGTGCTTGGATATATAGAGTCGGTCGTAACATCTGCAGTCGTCGCTGGTGTGTATGTAAGCTGTATTTAACAAAATAAAAACTTATAAAGTAATGCTTCCAATTAAACAGTTTTATCAAATTAGTGCTAAAATAATAATCAACATGTATTAATGCCGATATTTAATAATTATGAACGTCGATACAACGCAATTGGTATGGTCCGTACGCGACAAATGGAGATTAAAAGAGTTCATAAATTCGTTATATAAATATTTCTTATTATGATGTTAAATATGGTTCTAAAATTGTCTAAGACTTCATTAATGGATTTCGTAGTTTAATTATTATATGATATTTAATTTTTTTTTTCAATTATGTAATAAAAAATTTAATAATCTTATAAAAAATCTAATAATAAATTTCATCTTTCTATCATACGTTTCGCTGTCGAACAACTTCGTTATTAAGTCTGCATAGCGTGAGAAATGAAAATATTATAAATTTTCAATCTTAGTCCAATATTTCCACATGTTTCAATGTCACAAACTTACACTCTGATAAAGCAGTGGATCACCTTCAGACGTATTCAGATCATCAGTTATACACTCTTGACGTTTTATTTAACTCTATCCTCTAACTAAAATAAGCAACCAAGCTGACATGGCTTCATCTGGTTTTATACTCGATTTAATATCAAACCAAGACGACACGCCAGCTCCTCATATAGGCGAAGTTATTGACTGCCTTCAGGTAGGGATCGTTCATTGCATTCGAGCATTATCTTACATACAGCCCTATTGCATCTAAGTTCACAGAAATGCAATGAAAATTCTGACCAAAAATATCCAAAATTTTTTTTTCACATCTAGGCCTCCTATTCAGCATCTTTTGCATTTTTATTCCCAAAACAAAAATTACTTCTAACACAGTCCATATGTAAATGTTTGTCCTTATACAAAGGCATTATATTTACGCCCCGCCAGTTTTCTGGGACTTCCCGTGGTTTAACCACACGTTATTCAGAAATCAGAATAAGGAACCATTTTTCAAAGAATATTTCTTTGAATAAAAAAATATTTTATGCTGTTTTTACATTAAGTATCGTAATATATATAGAAGTAGGCATTCATTTATTTATTTATTTATATATATCTAATTTAATTGGGTAAGTATATGTTCTGTGGTCCAAATTAAATAAGTTAACGAAGACATTACAATAGTTAACAAGAGGAAACGCGGGATCGGGAAGCCCAACTATGTAACTTGTTAATTAATTTATTTGCTGATTTTCCCTTTAACCTTACTTGATTATTTAAATTAGTATGTGAATATAGAAATAATATCAAATTAACGGTCTTATTGTCATGTATCGTTCATACAAATTTGTGATTTTTTATTTTTTTCCTCCTTTTTCCTTCTTGATGCTCCCCATCCATTTTTTATATCAGTCTAAAGATTTTGAAAACTAACACAAATTAAAGAAATATGGAATAGAGAATCCACCATCTATAAGTATATGAAATTCTGTTTACCGAAAATTTTTACTCTGTATGTCTGGTAGATTTATTATTTTTTAGCTTCACGCTTTTATCCCGCACATGGCAGAGTAAGCAGAGAGAACTGGAAGAACCATATGAAACTAGTGTTAAGACACTCCGTTGCTTATTCCCTGCTTACTCCGTCCCCGGTTGAGTTATTTGTGTGTGAAAAATGACCCACTGTTCAATCTGTATCACTTATGGAACTCACCAGCTTTGACCTGGCATAATCTGCTTCATAACAAGTTCAAATAGAGATTGAAATAACAGTCAAGTAACTTAACACAGTACATTTTTGTATACATTTTATTTATATCTACGTTGTCACAATTACGTATATACGTTAATATTGTTTTTATTTTATGTGTAGTTATTGTTAAAAATTACTAATAATATATAGTAATCTATTTTAGCATATTTTCTATTAATATACATTTTCTATGTTTTCTTATATGTGGTACTTATGTACTACATAAGTAGATATACACTTTAAAAACATACTGTACGGTTTTCTTTTTCATTTATATCAACATATAAATAAAAAAAAGCATCTGGGAAATCTACTTACAATTCACAATGATAATTGTTACTGTCTCGCTGCTAAATTATGGCAAACCCGACATAAACAAAAGCTGTACAGCCCAACGAGTTTTTCTTGCGGACGTATAAAGATTTTCAACATTTCATTTGGAAAAAGATGTCGTAAGAATACCTATCTGATAGTACATGTCAAAACGGAAATCAAATAATTGTATTCAAAATTCACTAAAGTTTATGTCTCCGACCAAGGAAAACCATTTCTTTTTTATTATATGGGTAAATTACAATTATCCATTATTCATTACAGATAAGAAAATCTTCGAAACAGACTTAAGCGAGCATTTCACTACCAAGGCTTGTTCTTATTAATAAAATCATTAACATAAATGAGTGTATTAATAATGATATAAGATATGCTACCTCCAAGTAATAGTGATAATTTGGAACCAATTTTGCCAAGGAAATAAGATAATAAATGGACATGATGTGACTAAATCCATAAATACCGTAAAAAGAATATCTAAGATATATATAAAAATGCTAACGTATTAGCAAAATGCAAATTAAAAAAATCACTTTAAATAATTGTGGTAAATAAAATAATAAATAATTTTAAACACGTTTTGCGTTTTTAAAATTAACAACAATTAATAAAATAGTACAAATATTGTATTATTAAAAAAATAAACTAAATCAATTAAAATTCTCTTTTAATTTTAAAATTATTTTAAAATTTAAATTTAAAAACTTACCAATATTATTAAAAAGAAACTAATAATTGAATTCATTTTGTATATAACTTGTGTCCACTGCACGTATATAATGAGACTGCCTTATAGTCCAGTTTACCCGATGCACTAATTAACACATCCACATAAATATATACATGATTAATTATTCTGCTAATCTATCCTTTCGTGCTGAAGTTTGTGAGGAAAATAAGAATGGAATTATTATTTTAAATTTATGCATAATTTATATTTTAATGGCAAACGTAATGTAATGAAGTCGTCATGCGTTTGTCCATATTGGTCATGAAGCTACACCATTATAACATAGATGATGTACACTTCTTCAATCTTCTGACCTCTTATTTACTAATAAGGTTCAAAAGGTTGATGTGAATGGCAAGAAATCTCCTGGTTCATTAATCAGTATGGGGTTCCCACTAGGGACTATTTTTGGTCCATTCCTATTTCTAATGTTTATAAATTATCTACCTTATCTATTTGAGAGGAAGCATGAGATAGTATTGTTTGCTGCAAATTCTCAATTGATTTTGAAAGTGAAAAGACGACTGAACGTACATATATACTACGTAAAAAATGCTCTCTCAGAAACAGTACATTGGTATAGTGTTAATAACTTTATCGAATCGTAAAAAACAATATGTATAATATTTTTAATTTTTTTTTCTTTAGCTTTACGCTTTATCCCGCACATGGCAGGGTAGGCAGAGGGAACTGCAGGGACCATACGAACCTAGTGTTTGCGTGTTGAGTGGCGGAACTCAACGCCGCGCTTTGTCTTAGATGCCGCTTAGCGAAGAAAATGGAAATAGAAAAATCCATCTTCCCCGACTGGGAATCGAACCCAGTAACCGTCGCGGTTCAGGCAGACGTTGCGTATAATTTATTTTTTATAATATTTATAGTTTGCAATTTATTTATTTACCTATTATTGAATGGCGAAACTGTGGAACCTATTGATTCTACGATACTTTTAGGTAGGTCTAAATTACGGTGGGAACCTTTTTTTTTTTATTTATAACGTCAATTGTTTAAAAGATATTTAGTTCAAATCCTTCAAATGTATTAAAATCAACAGATATTTAAAATATATACAGACAACTGTTAGGTAAATAATAGAGAACATTTTACATAGGTATTAGCCTCTAATTTAATACACATACACACACGCACACACGCACACACACACACACACACACACACACACACACACACACACACACACACACACACACACACACACACAGCGTGAAGATGTCACGCTCTACCCCTAGCGAGGTAGTCAGAGATAACAGAGCGCCAAACGCTGTGGTCTTCCTATATACCTATACCTCTTTCGCCTCGTCTACTATCGTTAACGTCTTTATACATGCTCTCCGGGGAGTCCTCATACTTTATACCTTCCTCCAGTATATGGGTTTTCGAAAGTCAACCGAGGTCTCCCCTTACCTCTCTTACCACTCACTTTAGCATCGTTCTTACTGTGACATCCTCGCTGGTACCTACCATCGAGTGTATGTCTTTGTTGCGGATTCGGTCAGCTAAGCTGACTCTGCATATCCTTCGAAGAGATCACATCTCCACAGCATTCATCTTTCCTTCATTCTTCTTCTGTATTACCCACGTTTCACTGACATATAACAGCATCAGAACCAGAACTGCATTGTGTACGGCCAAACGTGCAGCGACGCTAACGTTCTGCCGTCTCAACAACACAGCTAAGGCATCGTTGACTCTGATGGCGGCAGCAACACGTCTTTCCACATCTATTTCGTATCTACCATCTCTACTTAACATATTTCTCAAGTATACTACTTCATTCACTTGTTCTAATTCACAAAAATTCCATTCACAAAAATCTTGCATTCTGTCCTTTCCTCTTCTCTTTCAAATACCAGAACCTTTGTCTTACTTGCATTGAGGGTTAGACCATTAGTTCCACAACCGTCTTTCAGAATAGTGACCAAGGCCTGCAACTCGCATTCTAATGATCCAATAAGCACTGCATCATCTGCGTATAACAAGCAATTTACCTTCAGGTCACCTACATTTACTCACTTGTCACTTTCTTTCAATCTCTGGAGACAGCTGTCCAAATACAAATTGAACAACCAAGGTGACATGGCGCAACCCTGTTTGACACCCGATTGGATGGTAAACCGAGGCGACATGTCGGTTCTTACTCGCACACAGGTTGAGTGATCTCTATAAAGAAACTTACAGCCTGCTGCAAGGGTCCGCTTACATTGTACCGGGGTTATATCTCCCATAACTTCTTTCTTACAACCCTATCGCCTTCTCCAAGTCTACAGAAAACCTATTGACATATATATACAGATATACAGCCAAAAACTTCTCTGTGATCATACGGATGGAAAAGATCCATACATACTTTATGAGGCCTAAAGCCTCCTTGGGCTTACGACAACAGCCTTTCGGATCCGCCGTCGTCTAAGACAAAGAAATGTCCCTTACACTGATCTTAGACGTAAGTGCCAAATTGTAGATATAATTTATATTTATATAATTGTAAATATAACTCTCCATTCAGTAAATGTTTGAGAAAAAAACCAAGAACGCTCAAGTATAGTAAGTTAGAGAAATGCCCTTCTGAGACCTTAACAAATCACTATATTTATATTAGGACATACACAGGTGATACAAGTGAGTAGAGAAAAGATCCTGGGCCGAATTAAAAAAGTGATCTATAGTGCCACATTAAGCTCTCAATTTTACACAATAGTCTGTATATTCATTTTGTCGAATAGACTTAGCTGCATTTACGATTTTAAAGAAATAAATATTAACCGATGTGGGTAAGGCGCGCTCCAATTACTTTAGTTATTTTCATAGTATTATGTCATAGGCATTAAAAAAAAAGAAGTAATACGACGTTTTTATGTTAAAGATTATTACCATATTAATGATTTCTACAAAAATTGTATCGATAAATGATAGCACGTCTTGAGAATGACATGCTTGCTTCAGTCTATTTCAAGAGTATCATTATCACTAGTATTTTTGATAATGTTTTTTGATGTGATTGGAATTGTTGATTGTAAATTTTAAATAATTTTAGTCAATTATTTATTAAATTATTTAGTCTCATCAACGATGCCCCTACGTCACCGTTCTTCCTCTTAACAGAGAAGGAATACTATAAAATCAACTAATTTGAATTAGCATTTTTGTTTTATTTTGTATGTAAAATGGTACTAAAAATGCTATTAAAAAAATTTGCTAATATTTTTTAAAAGGCGCTAATTTTCCCACGAAGCACGTAGACCCTATTGTAAGGTCCTAGCTATGACACTGACTAAAGTATTAAAAGATTTGCGTTTTAAAAATTATTTATGACGTAACAATACTGGGATTCGGTTTTTTAATCAACTTAAGTACTACAATTAATAATATTTAGATGATGAAAATATTTAGCAAAAATATATTTCAATAAAGATTATTGTGATTTTAAACTTACATTAACTAATCAATACATATAATTATTAGAAAAGCGCCGTTTTATCTCAGGTCTGGGGCATGAACTTATGTGAACCGGTGGTAATGTTCACAAAACATTCATAAATCAATTTTTAATAAAATTATTTGAATTTTAATTCAATTATCATGTATTGAGGCCTTCGTAGCAAAGTGGCTTCAGATCGTAAACGAGACTAAAGGATATTCTTTATATACATTTTACCCTCTGCTCTGAACCATATGATATACTCGATTTCTGTCAGAAAGCAAAAAATTACATATTATTCGTGGAGATGTTTTAATTGCGGACACTTAGAGAGACGAGTATTTCATCTAGAATTTTATTTCTTGTTTTGTTTAAGGATCTCAAAAATACTTTCTCATTATGAGAAATTAATGGTAATAATGAGAAAAATAACCGAAGTTCAGACTTAAACAGTTCAATTAATAGTTGATTAAACAAATTCTATACGTTAGCAAATTGGATCTGCTTGAAAAATATTTGCATGCGCTTTTTGTCATATAACAACGTCTTATTTAAAAAAAAAAGATTTCTAAGTTTACCATCCATAAAATGAATTAAGCTGTACGGGCTGATACGTGCCCTATACACCCTTTGTTGATAATTGATAATTGATTGTTGATAATTAATGTATATTAAATAAAATAGATAAAAGTTCATATACTTGATAATTTATTAGCCACTACGTTGTTACAAGTTTGATAGTTAAATGATATTTGCTAAAATGATAAGTTGCTAATGATATTGAGACCCGTGAGCACGCGCAGCTGTTGTTCGCGTACTGAATTATAAACTATTAAAAGCGTATAAAATAAAAACGTTGTAGCGTGAATTGCTGACGCTACAAATCAGCGCATTAGCCCGTACATGCTCCCGGGCCGAAAGATAATGTGGTGAACTAATACTACTAACAAGATGATACAAAACCAATAAAAAATAACATATAAAACATATACATTGCATAACCGTTATTACACTCCGGTATCAATTGTGAAAACGGACTGAAGCACAGGTGAGGTGCCTCTGTTACGACGGATTTTTCGCGCACTTGTTAGCATGCTTTCATTTATTACTTCATCACTTTGACACTTTAAATGCTGACTTGGCATTTCACTTACACCGTGCACATCCCTATCACTTATCACTGCTGGATCGCTCCCGCCGGCCGACTCCCGGCGGCGAGCGCGTCTCACGCGCCTCCAACCGCTGACTGCGCCGACTACTGCTGCCACCGCCACGACCAGATAAATGAGGGAGTAATGGTGAATATCATGATAGGATATTCCCTCAATCAACGGCTGGTCCCTTTTCATGTTGCGATTTCTGGTACGGCTAAATCCGTCTTTAACCCGAATTTGCTCATATATTGGCTATTTGAATAATAAATAAAATCAGCTGTTTTAATAATACAGCCTCGACCGACGGTTAATAACCCCGTATGACTCAGCTGAATGGCGGTAATATGATCTTCGCACAGTAGCCTTGGGTGACTTGTATTGCAATAGAAATAAAAGTATGTGTTCATTGCGTTTGTTTGTAAAATAATATTTTTACAAGGCTCTGTGATAGTTTTGCATATATTTGCACTTTCTTTCTCGCATAAAGTTTGATCGTTTTTCATATGATAGATAGGTTTCTTAAAATGGCATAAGAGAATTTCAAAGTCTTGCTCAAAACACGTTTGTAAGTCATTTTCTACTACGGACAAATATAAATCCTTGTTTATATTCAATGCTATGAATTTGCTGATAGGTACAATGCTGATCATGTTGTTTCCCGCTTGTCTGGGAATGGAAGTAACTTGAAACATTTCGTACGAGTCTCTTGCTATTAATGGGATTCGAACTTCAAATATAAGAAATTTTTTTGATAATCGGGCTTTAATTCTTAAAATTTTGTATAATTTTGATAAAATCACGTGGTCAGTCGGTAATGATAGGTCTTTAGGAAGTTTTGCTGATATGACGCTTAGCTCTTGTTGTAATTGCTCAGGTTGGAAGAGGTGTACGTCATCATCATCATCATCATGTCAGCCGTAGGACGTCCACTGCTGAACATAGGCCTCCCCCAGGGACCTCCAGTGCGCCCTGTCTAATGCTATACGCATCCAGTGGCTGCCTGCAACCCGGACCAAGTCGTCCGTCCACCTGGTAGGAGGCCGTCCCACGCTGCGCTTGCCGGTACGTGGTCTCCACTCGAGAACCTTTCTGCCCCAGCGGCCGTCAGTTCTCCGTACTATGTGCCCTGCCCATTGCCACTTCAACTTACTAATTCGTTGGGCTATGTCGATTACTTTTGTTCGTTTGCGGATTTCCTCGTTGCGCACACGATCTCGCAAAGAAATTCCGAGCATAGCCCTCTCCATAGCTCGTTGAGCGACCTTGAGCTTCTTTATGAGGCCCATAGTAAGAGACCACGTTTCTGTGCCGTAAGTCATCACTGGTAACACACATTGGTTATAGACTTTCGTCTTGAGGCACTGAGGTATTTTGGACGAGAAGATATTTCGTAGTTTTCCGAACGCTGCCCAGCCGAGTTGGATTCGACGATTGACCTCCTTCTCAAAGTTGGACCGACCTAACTGGATCGTATGACCCAGGTAGACGTACTCGTCAACAACTTCGAGCTGCGAGTTCCCAACTGCAAGCGGGGTGGGCACAACATGGATGTTCGACATGATTTTCGTCTTGTCCATGTTCATCTTAAGCCCAACCTGTTGAGATACTCGGCTGAGGTCCTCGAGCATAGTGCCTAGATCGTCCAACGATTCCGCCATAACCACGATATCGTCGGCAAACCGAAGGTGAGTGATGTACTCGCCGTTAATATTGATGCCGCGTCCTTGCCATTCCAGGAGTTTGAAAGCGTCTTCCATTGCGGTGGTAAACAATTTCGGAGAGATGACGTCTCCTTGTCTCACACCTCGTTGCAATGGAATCGCTTTGGTACATTGCTCCTGTACTCGAACCGACATAGTGGCGTTCTTGTACAAGCACTTTAGCACCTCGATATACCGATAATCAATATGGCATCGTTGCAGAGATTGAAGCACCGCCCAAGTCTCGATCGAATCAAAGGCCTTCTCATAGTCCACAAACGCTAAGCATAATGGCAGATTATACTCTTCGGTTTTCTGTACAATCTGCCGCAGCGTGTGGATGTGGTCTATGGTACTAAAGCCTTTCCGGAAACCGGCTTGTTCAGGAGGCTGGAAGTCATCAAACCTACTTTCGAGACGATTCGTGATGACTCTCGAAAACAACTTGTAAACATGGCTCAGCAGCGAGATGGGTCGATAGTTCTTCAATAGAGTTTTATCGCCCTTTTTGAAGAACAAGACCACCACGCTCCTGTTCCATGTTTCTGGCGTTTTGCCTTTGTGTATGACGGAGTTAAAGAGCCTCTGAAGGACTTTAAGTATCGGTGTTCCACCCGCTTTCAGAAGCTCTGATGTGATTCCGTCTTCTCCTGGTGTCCTGTTGTTTTTAAGTTGTTTGAGGGCCATCCTAATCTCACATAGGCTGATGTCCGGAAAATCTTCAGTATAGTGTCGGGTTAGCTTGGCTCTTGGGTCTTTAGCCGAGCTTGCGATAGGGCTAGCGACTGAGGAGTATAACTGTCCGTAGAACCTTTCGACCTCCCTCAATACCTCTGGTTTTGTCGACACTATACTGTCATCTCCTGTTTTCAGCTTTGTCAAATGACTTTGCCCAATAGAGGCCTCTCTTGCGAACACTTTGGGACCTTTGTTCCGTTCGATCGTCTCTTTAATACATTTTGTATTAAAGGAGCGAATGTCGTGCCGCAATGATTTGAGGATTTGTCTATTGAGCTGTCTATATGACTCAGCATCACTGGAAGATTGCAATTGCATAGAGCGCCGACTAGCCATTTGGTTCCTGGTATGGTCGGATATTTTTTGGGGTCTACTTTTACGGTGGGCTTTAAAGAATTTAGAGCCAACCGTTTTGACAGTTTCCACCAGCCTATCGTTTATTTCGTCCACAGACACGCAGCTGTCCAGACAAGTAAAGCGATTCTGAAGTTCGAGCTGAAAGCTCTCGGGGTTTTGGATGTGTGCATTTACAGGTCGGAGTGTAGACCTCACCATACGCGACCTTTCGAGCTTGATATTGATGTTCAAGATGCCTCTTACCATCCGGTGATCGCTTCCGGTCTTAACCCTGTGGATCACAGAGACATCATTGAATATGTGTCGCTTCGTGGTCATGATGAAGTCGATCTCATTTTTAATGGAACCATCGGGACTCATCCAGGTCCACTTCCTGTGAGGCGGTTTCTGAAAGAAAGAGTTCATCATGTAGAGCCCCTCTCTCTCCAGAAAATCAGCCAGCCTTTGTCCCCTTGGGTTCCGCTGCCCAAATCCAAATTGCCCCACTCTCAGCTCATCATCGCCTCTTTTGCCCAGTTTTGCGTTAAAGTCCCCCATCACAACATTGAACTGCGTTTTAGAGTCATGTATGGCTTTGCTAATGTCCTCATACATGGTCTCTACTTCGTCGTCAGGGTGTGCCGAGGTCGGCGCATATACCTGGATGACCTTCAGCGAATATCTTTTAGATATTCTGAGTATCAAGTAAGCTACCCTACTCGACACACTATCGATTGCAATCACGTTGTTAACGAGAGACTTGCGAACGATAAACCCGACACCACCTTGGGACTGTTGATCGCCCTCCCGGTAATAGAACAAGTTACCGGATTTGAGGGTTATCGTGTCCTCCCCCTCTCTTCGGACCTCTGATAACCCTATAATATCCCAATGTAACTTGTCTATTTCCTCTTCCAGCTCAACCATCTTCTCGTCGGTCCTCAAAGTACGCACGTTGTGTGTTACCAGGGCCAGTCGTCGTTGATAGTGGTAGCCATATTTACCATGAAATACGTCAGTGAGCGTGTTTAGAAGTTCATCCTGAATATGTTTTAAATCATACAACATGTTGTTAGTGATCATTGCTGAGAGAGTGAACTCGTTGATATAGGAGCTGTTTTGAAGCTCTGATTTAACAATGGAACCCGCTAATTCCAATGGAACCCGCTAATTCCATAAGTTTTTTATTTACTATTTTGTGATTCTTCTCCATTATAACTTCCGCCCTCTTGATTAAATTAAATTCAGCTTCAACGACCGAAGTTTGATTTTTCCATAACCGTGCTATATGGTTTTGATTTTCCCTTATTTTCATAATATCTTGTTCATATTTCTCCGCGAAATCATTGTCTAATATTCCAAACAATGAATGGCGCGCGCGCGCGGTATTTTGCTGATCTAGCCACAAGCTATTGTATTTCTCTAAGTCGGAGTAGCGATGATTTAATTGATACAGGACACCGTCGCATAATGAATGAACACCTGTCTTCTCGCATATCGCTTGCAGATATTTTATGTATTTGCTAGACGCCTTTATACCTTCCCAGTATGGGCTGGTGTCGTAATACACAATCAGGCGCCACTCATTCTGAATTAAATGTATAGTAGCCATTCTATCGAAGTATAAGCCGCGGTTATTTGATAGCGATGTCGTGTTATACTGTATTATACCTTGTGTTTTTGTTATTAAGGTCATGAAAAATAACATCACACAAGTAGCCACGACTGAAAAATTATATTTTTTCTTTGCTTTTATTGATCTTTTAGGTTTCTCTTCTTGATTTTGAGATGGCGAATTTTTGGGTTTGCTTTGATTTTCTTCTTGTTTGATAGGTAGAATTGATAATTTAATGATAGGTCTCTTCATATATCCGCCCTTAGTTTTGAGTGTTACAACTCGAACGTATCCATCATTTCCAGGGTGTAGTTCCACTACGCGACCTAAGGCCCACTTCCCTGGCGGAAGGTGGCCGTCATTGATAATTACGATGTCCCCTACTTTGATATTTTGTTGAGGTTGTCGCCATCGGCTACGTGCTGAGAAACTGGTTAGATATTCTTGTTGCCATCTTTTCCAAATATCCTGAAATATTTTTTGAGTTAAGTGCCATCTGGTTCTAAGGTCATTTTCAGTCTCGTATATTGATAGTACAGGGCCGCTTGACAAGAAATGCGAAGGCGTCAAATAATTTAAGTCCTCCACGTCTTCTGTCAATGGACACAAAGGTCTTGAGTTTAAACAGGCTTCGAGCTGCGCTAAGAGTGTGCTAAACTCCTCATATGTGAGTTTTTGGTCGCCAACCACTCTCTTCAAATGATATTTTAGGCTTTTAACGGCTGCTTCACAAAGTCCGTTAGCCGATGGCCAGGATGGGGCATTAAAATGCCATTTTATATTCATCTCGGCTACCTCAGATTTTAAGTCCTCGTTGAATACCTTAAGGAGCTCTTCATATTCTTGCTGTAATACCTTGTTTGCGCCGACAAAATTTGTGCCGTTGTCACTATAAATATGCCTAGGTGTACCTCAGCGGGCTGACATTCGCCGTAATGCTGCTAAAAATGCTGAGCTCGTCAGATTAGACACTAACTCCAGATGAACCGCCTTCGTTGCCATGCAGGTAAACACTGCTTGGTGGTTTTAATGCCACGGCCGACATTTGCTTTTATAAACACGTGACCGGTGTAGTCCACTGCCACATGATAAAATGGCCTTGAAGGATTTGCTCTTGCTGATGGAAGATCGCCCATAATCTGACAATGCTTGCTCGGTTCTTGTCGTCTACACTGAATACAATAACGTAACCTCTTTTTAACCGCCCGGTTACCACCCACGATCCAATACTTTTGGCGTAAATGTGCTGATGTCAATCTCGCGCCACCGTGGAATGTCGCAATATGTGATTGATCTATAATTAGTTCGGCTAAGCGACTATTGCTAGGAATAATGATAGGATTTTTCATATCGGGATCAAGGTTAGCGTGACGTAATCTGCCACCTACTCCTAACAACCCATCTTGATCAAGATAAGGATGCAATTCACAGATTTTACTTTTGCTATTTATTTTGTTTCCGGTCGCTAAGTCGGCCACTTCCTTAAAGTATATATTTTGCTGGCTCTTCTTGATAATAAACATAGTTGATTGCTTTAGTTCATTTACTGATAAACAACTGCCATATATCTCTTTATTTTTATTGATAAATCTTCGAATCCATGCTACGACCCGAACAGCCTTTCTAAATGAACTATAATTTGATAGAATTGTTTCGATGATAGTGCAATTTTGCTGTTGCGTAACTAAATAAACTTGTTTTGATATTTTTAATTCCTGATCTGTGGAAAATACCATTTTTGTGTTATCATTATTAAATTGTGACAGCCATGTCGGCCCCTGCCACCACAAATTATGTACTTTTAACTGAGATACTGTTAAGCCACGGCTCGCACAATCAGCCGGGTTTTCCTCTGATTTGACATATCGCCAACAGTCTGACGGTATTGTATGCGTGATTTCCTTGACTCTGTTGGCGACAAACGTTTTCCATTTCGCAGGGTCTCCATTAATCCATCCTAGTACCACCATCGAATCAACCCAGCCATATATTTTGATATTAAGACCTTGAAGACATTTCATCACCTTACTCATAAGCCTTGATAAAAGCAATGCTCCACTCAGTTCTAATCTGGGTAGTGTAATGGTCTTACTGGTTGGCACGAGCCTTGCTTTGCCAGTTAATAAAACAACAGATGACTTTTCCTCCTTATGAATCCGACAGTATATAACACATGCATACGCTTTCAGTGAAGAATCACAGAACCCATGTAATTCGATACTATCGCCCTCGTGCGTATGCATCCACCTCGGTATTTCTAAATTCTTAATATTACTCATATCTCCCGGAACTTTTATCCATTCGGAGTATATGTGATCCGGTACTCGATCATCCCACTTAATATCTGCTGCCCATACTTGCTGAAAAATTATTTTTAATTTTATTGATACAGGTGCTAGCCATCCTAGGGGGTCAAATAATTTTGATATATCCGATAATAGACTTCTTTTTGTGACATTGCTTGTCATCTCCCTTTGCTCCCATTTTGACTCGAACGTAAACATATCTTCCTGAGGTTTCCAGACTAATCCTAAGGTTTTAGTTTCTTCAGTTGATTTGAAGGAAAATTCATCTTGACTGTTTTGCTCGGTGTCCACACCTTTTAATAATTCGCTCGTATTAGACTTCCATTTTCGTAGGTGAAAGCCTCCCGCCTTCAATAATTTTATAAGATCACCTTGCAATTTTTTGGCTGAATCTAAAGTATGGCATCCGTAAACAAGATCATCCATATAAAACGATGTATTTAATACATCTATTGCTTTACTGTTTTTATAATTTGTTTGCTCATCATTTGCTAATTGCTTGAGGGTCATCATGGCTAAGAAGGGAGAGCATTTTAAACCATATGTAACCCTAGTCATTTGATATTCTTTGATAGGTTCCAAGGTGGAGTCGCGCCAAATTATTTTTAAAAGGTTTTGGTCCTCAGGATGAACCCAAATCTGCCTAAACATTTTCTCAATGTCCGCGGTAAAACCAAACTGAAACTGTCGCCATTTGATAATAAGAGACTGTAAATCTTGTTGTAAATTTGGACCACCTTCCATTACGTCATTTAAACTTTTGCCTGATGACGTTTTGCTCGATGCATTAAATACGACTCTAAATTTAGAATTTATTGTGTCATCAGATTGAACACAATGGTGTGTATTAAAGTATTCAATTCTCGAGTTACCGACGACAGGAATCATATGACCTAATGCTCGAAATTCATTTATAAACAATTTATACTGTATTTCTATATTTGTATGTTTGTTTAATTTATGCTCTAACGATTTAAACTGAGCTATCGCTTTGTATTTAGATTCTCCTAATTGATCTTGGAAATCGGGAATCATTGGTAATCGAACTTGATAACTTCCATCCTCGCGTCTAGTCGTGGTTGCTCTATAGTAGTCCATACAATGCTGATTTCCTGCTGATAAGGTCGATTCTACATTGATATCTTCAATCTCCCAAAATTTCTGAATTTCTTCTAAATTGTTGATGATAACGTTACATTGTAGGGTTTTGACATTTCCTGTTAAAATCCAGCCCAAACGTGTGTTCTGGGCCAAGGGTGTGTTGTCATACGGCCTACAGATTCCTTCTAATAAAATTAAGGAATAAATATCGGTTCCAAAAAGTATATCGACTGGTCTGCTAATATAAAATTCAGTATCTGCTAAGTTGATATTATCTAGATGAGTCCAAGACGGCTTTGAAAATGTATAATTCGGCAGATTCTTGATTAAATTTTTCATGATATAAACTTCCGTCTCAAATTCAAAATCGCTGGTTTTCGATCCACATTTAATAGATATAAGACCTTTGCAGTTACTCGCCTTAGTGCCCACTCCTGATATCACCCCGTGGCACTTTAACCTGGGTTGCCCTAATATTTGAGCAGCCCGTTCTGTAATAAGCGAAGTTTGTGACCCTTGGTCTATGAGGGCCCGCATGTTGACAAAGGTTCCATCATATTTTTGTACTTTAATAATCGCTGTAGCTAGAAGAATTTCTGGTATGTCACGTTGCACCGAAACATGCGAGTTGCCTTGCATTTTATGCGAAGAGTCAGGTTTCGAACCATTTCCGCCGGATGTTGTTTTGGCAGCAATAAAGTTATTTGTTTGACCCGATTGCGTAAATGCCTCATGCAAAATTGTATTATGCGCCGCATTGCATTCCAAGCATCGTTTTTCTGAAATACATTGCTTACCGTTATGCGAATAAAGACAGTTTTCGCATACACTATATTTTGATAAAGTTCGGCGTTTTAGGTAAGGTGTCATATTTAAAAATTCTTTACAATAATAAAGGCAATGTTCATTACTTTTGCAAAGTACGCATTTGTAAAATTTTGTGTAATTATTGTTTTTGATATGAGGATGTTGCGAAATAGACCTATTGTTCGCCGGAAATGCCTGTTTGTGGAAATTTTTATGAAATTTGTTGGACAAATAATTATTTGCATGATGTGTCGTTTATTTGTATGATAATTTTCAGGTTTCTTGCGTGAAGATTCCAAACTTGTGAAAGTACTTTCTAAAAACGATATGAATTCTTGCAAACTTGGCAGTTCACGGGGATGTTTGCATGAAGTTATGTAATTATTATGAGTTTCCGCATCGAGTTTTTGTGATAAGAGATGTACGAGCAATGGATCCCAGGACTCCACGTCGACACCTAAATTTTTAATAGCATTCAGTGTCTCCAACGTGGTGTCATGAATACGCTTAATGTGGTTTAATGATATCTGCTGTACCACTGGAATATTTAATAAGATATCGATATACCAACGGAAAATTAAGCGTTTATTATTATATCGATTGTTTAAGATGTCCCAACTGATAGTATAGTTATCGGAAGTAATAGGCAAATACTGTATAAGTCTTTCCGCCTCGCCTCTGACCTTTGTTTTTAGGAACTGCATCTTCTGTGCGTTCGATAATGATGGATTCCCATGTATTGTTTCAATAAATAGATCTTTGGACGAGGTCCACTGATGATAACTCCCACTAAATGTCGGTATGTCTACATGAGGTGTTAATTGATCCTTATGCGAAACTGACCATAACTTTCTATTGATAGATTTAATGATGTCGTTATATTTTGATTCATAATTTAAGAAGGCAGCTTCATATGTTAAATTTCTACCGCCCAATTCACTGTCTAATTCCCAATGTAGTGCGTCGATATTAGACCAACGTGATTGTATTGTACGCAGGATATGATAGAATTCCCATTTTTCTGATATTGCTTCTAAATTAATATTTGATAGAGTATGCTCAAGTGCTTTAAAATTGCTACTTTGCTTACGCAACATCTCGTCAGTTTTGCTGTTCGTCCCTTGGGACTGCGACATTGATGTTTGAAGGGACGGTTGTCGAGATGGTCCTGGATTGCTCATTAACGTCGCTGGCTTGAGAACAGGCGTGGACGGTCTATCCTCTTCAACCTGATAATTCTTAAAAACTGCTCTAATATTTTCATATAATGAATATTGCTCACTAGTGAAGTAAGAATGAGACTTCGCAAACTCGATTTTACCGAGCTTTGAGTGATTTTCCTGAAATTCCTGCCAGTACTTATCAATCGTCTCTACTCGTTTCTTAATATAGTCCGAGGTCTTTCTCTCGACACGATCTTTTTTAAAATTAGTGTGCATTTGCACCATGGCATCCAAAATTTGCTGTTGGGTGGCCAATATATCCTCCATGGTCGACATTTTATATTTTTAGGTTGAAAGATATAAAATGGAAAGATCTTACTTGATAATTTGTTACTCGATGGTTGCTGTCCTTACTGCTGTTCTGCTGCTGCTGCTGCTGCTGAGCGCCCAATGATAGGTAGTTGATATCACTTAAACTGTCGCTGCTGAACTGTTCCACTTATAGTCAATGTTTATAGCGCTGGTTTTTTCACACGTATGATCTTGCTTAGACTCACACGCACGAAGTTCTAAGGTTCGAAGGACCAAAAAAGGTTAATGTACGGGCTGATACGTGCCCTATACACCCTTTGTTGATAATTGATAATTGATAGTTGATAATTAATGTATATTAAATAAAATAGATAAAAGTTCATATACTTGATAATTTATTAGCCACTACGTTGTTACAAGTTTGATAGTTAAATGATATTTGCTAAAATGATAAGTTGCTAATGATATTGAGACCCGTGAGCACGCGCGGCTGTTGTTCGCGTACTGAATTATAAACTATTAAAAGCGTATAAAATAAAGACGTTGTAGCGTAAATTGCTGACGCTACAAATCAGCGTATTAGCCCGTACATAAGCTAATAAAATGAAGCTTTCAAAATTCATTGATTACATTAAGATATACTTTACTATGAAGTATAAAGAGATTTAAATCTATGAAAGGTCACTTATGTATGTATATTAGATTTATGGAAAAATTACCTTTACTTAGCAAAATATTATTAAATAATTATTCTCTTAATGATCTTTATAAATTGTGGGTTGGATTCCCACCCGGGAAAGGTGGATTTTTCTATTTCCATTATCTCCGCTCTGGAAAGTAAGCAAAGCGCGGCGTTGAGTTCCACCACTCGACACGCAATGCCTCGAAAAAGGCGGAAAGTGGGGACGGAGAAAGCTGGAACTGAGCAACGGAGTGTCTTAACACTAGGTTCACATGGTTCCTGCAGTTCTCTCTGTCTACCCTGCAATATGCGGGATAAAGCGTGAAGCTAAAAATAAATAAATAAATAAATCTTTAAAATATATACTTAATTATTATTATACTTTTCTTTGTAATATACCTATTATTTATAAGAAATATTAATAAAATACATAATGTTTTATTAAATTTTGCCTTTTAAATTATATATATGTAGGTACGGCATCATATCCGCTAAATGTTCCACTCGATTTGGGAGGGTTCAAGGCTGGTCGGTACTCACGATGAGTAATGACTAATTTGTTATCAGTACTAAAAAACAATACAAATACAAAGGATATAGGACGCCCTCGAGTATCCTGCTGAAGAGTTAAATTAAACTTTGACTAAACAATTATTATATCGTTGTTTTAATATAATAATTTCTAGTAGATTTTATCAAATTACAAATAAGTTATCTCATGTCATCTCATCTTATCTCATCTCATCTATAAGATGACTCTATTCGCCATTTTTTATTAACAACACTTTGTGTTGGAAGAATTTTACTCGAAACTTGGGAACCGCTATAATTTTTACATAAAATATGTAAAAGTTGATTCCGCTTCTTACTTTAAAAAAATATGTAATCGACGTCATAGTTTCGATTTAATTTTGTTATTTGGTACTGTAACAAATGTAACTGTGAATTTACATTTAACTGACGGTTAAGAGCACCGCTGAAGACCTTACCAATACACGAGATAGTTCTATATACTTTACGAAACAAAAATTTGAAGACCGTCAGTGGCGCAGAGGCGCAACGTCTGCATGTAACGCGACGGTTACTGGGTTCGATCCCCAGTCGGAGAAGATGGATTTTTCTATTTCCATTTTCTTCGCTCTGGCAAACTAGGCAAAGCGCGGCGTTGAGTTCCGCCACTCAACACTCAATGCCTCGAAAACGGCGGAAAGCATGGACCGAGAAAGCAAGGGCTAAGCAACGGAGTGTCTTAACACTAGGTTCCCATGGCCCCTGCAGTTCCCTCTTCCTACCCTGCATTGTGCGGGATAAAGCGTGAAGCTAAAAAAAAAATATAAAAATTACAAAATTATTCACTTAATTTATTTATACAAGTAAGCAAAATGTAGAACTATTATATCTTCTAAATAAATCGACCAATAAAATACTAATAAATAGTTCTCTTTGAGATGAATCCCACGTAGTAAATAGGTTAGCAACAAAGTTACTAATTGTATTTTCAACTAAGAATTAATTTTTATGACATTAATGAATTAGTTTTAATGACACTATTAAAAACTATTTTACGAAAAGCTGTTCTTTTTTGCTAGGGATAAAGAGAGAAATTATGTATTAATGTAGATAAAACCAATTCTAAATAAAAAAAATGTTGAACATATCTTTAATTCCTTAGTTGCAACCCATTACGTAATAGAAATGTCAATTGCTTATATTAATATTAACGAGTTTAATTGGAAATATACTAATTGAGAAATAAATGAAAAAGAAATTGTATATCAAAAAAAGTTTAATAATTTCACAATAGTTATTATCACATCGACAGATTCAAAGTCACTCACCGCAAGTTGTCAATGCACAGTCCATCCTTATAATACATGCAAAACTTTTATTTACACTTTTGTACTTTAATTATTAATTAAATCGTTAAATATAAATAATTTAAGATATTATTAACTTATTAAATAAAATATAAATTAAAATTTTAAAACGTCACATTCAATTTCTTACTGAACAATACATTTTTGGTTTTGAACCTTAGTTTCGTTTCAATTTTATATATATTCTTAAAATATACATAAATGATATATCAGAGTTTTTCGTGTTCGAATACAATTTTGCTTGCCAATAGCTTTTCGGCTGCTTGTTCGTTATCTTCTTCGATATCTTCTTCAGGTTCTTCATTTGTTGCCTCTGGAAAGTTTCTAGTCATCAATGTGTCCGGAAGGGTATAAACAACACTACCATATGCGGTCGCTCCTGTAACAATTAAATGACTAAATTAATAATTATTAATTGTACCTAATTAATTATTATCATTAACTAATTTAATTTTTATAATCTGTCTATTCATTCATAAAGTTGTATCAATTGTCAGTAAAAGAAAATACATTTTTTTTAATTTAATCGAACCGAATGAAAATAAATTAAAATTTTTTGACAGACATTTTGACGTAACCATTCGACGCCATGTTGTTCTGCAATGGCATACAATGAATATTGATAGTAATTAGTTACCAATGGATAGATGTTGCGTTAATGTTCTCCTTTCAACGTGACATTGGTGAAATTAATTGTGCTAAACGCCATAAATAAAGAGAAAAAGAAGAATATTGCTTTAATCATTTGAAATTTTGTTTATAACACTACAACAGATCATAAAATTTCAAGCTTAAAAATGGCGAGTTAATATTATTGTATTTATTATTACAAATTCATTTTGATTCATCACAATATTTATTTTTTTATAAGTATTTTTTAGCATTCTCATTTTATAGAACAAAAGCTTTACCTTTGTTACTGCTCTTGTCATCATATTCTTTTCGCTTCCTCCACATATGTCCAATTACGATTATGGATACAGTAAGTAAAACCAAACCCAGACAACCCCATAGCAACCACGTTAACTCCAATCCAGCCAACCTTAAAATACAAAAATATTTATTTAACTTTAAAATTTTTAAAAGAAGGAAAATTTTGTCAAAATTTACTCAGCTATTATAAAACTTTAAATCTCCCTTCTATCAACTCAAATCGAAAAAAAGAAATGGTTACAAATATTATAGTTCGATCCGATTACAATTTTAAACTACAGTGCCCTCATTCACTCCAAGACATCACAAGTGCTTTAAAAACGTTATCGTTGCGTCCTTCTCCAGTTTTTACTATTACAATATAACATTTTCTTTTTAAATATTTAATAGCAGACTGTACCGCCGATATGTAACTTATTGTATATGGTGATCTTATTGACAATAGTTGTATTCATAATAGGGCAGTCTTAATGAGCACGTTAATGCGCAAAGCATGTAACAATAATTAAAATTAAAATATATGTAATTATTTTTTTTGTATATACAGATTAAAGTTCTCAAGTATTTATTTTTAGATATTTTTTTATACTAACCCTGTTGTTGCCAACACCGTTTGAGCCGATTCAACTGGAATTTCACCTTGCGGACATATAGTACTATCAGAACACAAGATCTCACCAACTGTACAATTGCTCCCGCAGCAGGTACAATTCAAGCTGAAATTAGTATAAATGTTAAATATATATAACATATATATTTTCATAAATATAAGATTTTTTTATCCCAGTTAAATATATCCCATAAAAATACTCACGAGAGCTGCTGTGCCGTACAGGTGCCATTGATGTTTATATAACCAGAGTTACACGTGCACACTCCATGGAGGTCACAACTACCATTTACACATGTATCTGGACAAGGTTTGAAGCATATAAATGGCTTGGTGGCATCTCGCATATATCCCTCTAAACAAGCACACACATCAGGCTTTTCACAATATCCATTTATACAACTTTCTGAACACTTTGCTTTACATATACCACTGTTCATTTCATATCTATGATGACATCGACATTCGTTTGGTCGTATACAATGTCCGTTTGAGCAGTTATCACATTTAGGTTCGCATTCGTAGTTGCTGATCGATTTGTATCCTGATTCGCATTCACAAGTATTTGGTGCAATACAGGATGCATTCACACACGATGGATCACAAGTAGGTGTGCATACAGTTGGTTCTAATGGACTATTTTGATATCCATCCAGACAAGTACATACATTTGGTGCTGTGCAATGTCCGTTGATGCACATTTTAGTACACACAGGCTCACAAATGCCGTCCACCAGTTCATAACCTTCATTACAACGGCACTCTTCGGGTCTAACACAAGTACCATGAACACAATTACTGCATTTTGGTTTACAAACTGACGGGGTTATTGGTTCATACCCAATATAACAGGCGCAAGTATCAGGTGCTACACATGTGGCGTTTATACATGTTGATTCACAGGTGGGCAAACATGAAAATGGATCAACAGAGCTGTTGGTGTATCCAGGGAGACATGTGCATGTGTTTGGTCCTATACATTTTCCGTGGGTGCATGTCATAGCACACACAGGTTCACACGACCCTTGTACTATTGCATAACCTTCATAACAACGACACATATTTGGTCCTACGCACACTCCATTAGTACAGTTATCACATTTAGGTTGGCAAATTGATTCAGTAACACGCTCGTATCCCTCATGACAAGTGCATGTATTTGGTGCTACACACAAAGCATTTTCACAATTCACTTCACAATGAGGAAGACATGTAAGTGGATCTGATTCACTATTTCTAAATCCATGGTTGCACGTACATATGTTAGGAGCTGAGCACTCTCCATTAACACATAACTTATCGCATATAGGTTTACACACACCATCAACCATGGCGTAGCCTTCGTGACATCTGCACTTGTTAGGTCCAATGCAATCTCCGTTGGAGCACGAATCACATTTTGGCTGACAAACCGTTGAGTTGAGGTGTTCGTAGCCAGCGTCACACACGCATTGGTTTGGTCCACGACATTGACCGTTGATGCATGGATCTATACATTTAGGTACACATTTGTATTCATTTTCAGCTCTATATCCTGGATTACATTTACATGTGTTGTACGCTGTGCACTTTCCATTAAGACAGTTTCTCTCGCATATATCCCTTCGTATGATACACCTGCCACCCTTGGATACATACGGAGCGCGACAATAGCATTTACCAGGAGCCACACAGATCCCAGTGCCACAGCCTCGACACTCCGGCTTACATCGTTCTGTGCTAACATCGTATTCCCAGTCCTTACAACACATTAGTACGATTTCCTGAAAATAATGAATAGAAATCTAATAAAATTTCTGTGCCCGAATAAAGAAAAATCATATTAACTTTAATGTACATTGTTTTATGTAGTATTTAGTAAAAAAATGTTTGTATTACTTCAAATTAAGTAGAAATTTTAGCAATAATTTTGTAAAGTCATTATATTGACAAATGATATATAAGTAGTTTGTGACGATTTGAAAATTAAAAACTTATTATCACTGCAATAGTAACGAATCTACTTTGTATGTATAAAAAAACATCCCAGAATACATTCCAATTGGATAGAATTCTTGCTTGCTTAGTAACTTTAATACAATGTTAATTTAAAACATCTTTCACTAAAAATATATGAATATACATCGGACGCCAAAACCGATCGTTTGCAAGTTTAAATAAATACGTTACAAGTATAAACGTAGTATATCATAAATATTTTCACAAGCTTTATCCTTAATTAGAGTTATCGAATGGTATCAAAGCCGTTGACTCACATTGCGCGGTCTGAAACAAATAAAATTTTAATTAGTATATATAAAGCTCAATCTTTCTTTGTGTAGATATGATGTGAATATGAATCATTAAAATCTGAGTTTCTTTTTCTCGATGTTGACTTTGTAGAGATTTCCGTTTTGATCATCTCAAATTAATAACTTAGTCATATTTTTTTTTAAATATGTTTTGTTTTTTTTTAAATATATTTAATAATAATTATAAAATATACTTTTCTATATTAATAAAGTATTTTATAACATTAGCGAGTGTATTTAATTTACATTCTTGACTTTCCCTCATTGCCTTTATTTTATAAACAATTCAAAAAGTTTTTATACATAATATATGCACAATAACAACAAAATAATATGACACTGAGACACTCACTTAAGCAACCTCTTGCAAACACCCAAATCTCCCTCACGGAGACACAAACAGGTAGGTGCCAAAGCAAATATTACTAAAAACGACCGAAGTCTCATTATTAGCACCGAATTTCCAATCTGGCGGTCACACGTACACTGTACAAAGGATATGTATGATATTCGCGATATTCTTTATCACATCCGTTTGTGCAATAAATTATTCCACACAATATTTTCCCACAGATATATGTTGTGAATTGATACCTCGCATTACACGAACGTCACTCACGAAAGATCATTAGTAACTAAACGGCTATAACGCAGGAACTACCCCGAAAATATGAACGTTATACAGGACGTTGTGCGTTGTGAATAATTATTTTGTATCGTAAAAATATTTAGCGACCTCTTTGTATAATCCGCTGCCGCGAGCTTCATGTTTGTAAAAGAAAGCGAACTTTTCGCATTACTCATTTATTTTTACATAGATTAGTTAATAGTGGAGGTATTGATTCTAATTAAATATGTGATTCAATGGGGCCTAATTAGTAATTTTATAATTTTTTCTATGATTTTTAAACTGTTAATCCAAATGAAGAAAAGAAATAAATACTGAAAGAAAAAATACAAAAAATTGAACACAGCGGGTTTGAACCCGCGTCCCTTACATGGTTTATACATTTTGATTAAGTAATTTTATAAGATTTGATATCCTATATATAGATAGAAAATTTAACGTCAATATATATAATATATTATAGTAAATATATAGTTTATAGTATTTATTACATGTATAGCAGAAGTTAATGTTTTCAAATATATAAATATACTAAAGATATCTTAGTTTCTTTCATATGTGTGCCTGTAATATATAGTTAGACTAAGCTGAACTAAACTATACTAAACTCATTTTTTTTCATCTGATTATTAATACCCGAGTACTAATAATCAGTTATTAAAGTGATATACAAAAGCTAAACGTTCTTTGAAATTCATATAAAAAACTGGAGACGTAATATATCACTTATTAATTAATATATTAAACAGAAATTAAAATAAACTCTCTACAACTAAAGTATCTGTGTGAAGAACAATAACATTTTGCATAGCGCCGGCGTGTTTATAGACTTCCGGCGCTGCGTAGTGTATGTAGGAATAGATAAAGACGAGATGTGAATAAACACACGGTGCAACGCTCTTACTCGCCGTTAACCGGTGTACAATAACTTATACATTAATAAATCAAATTATAATGGATGAAATTTAAATATATGTGCAAGTTTTTACATATTAAATTTATGCTATATCAGGGTTTGTTTGTTATAAAGTAATTTTTGAAAATCTTTATATATTGTTTTACAGATTATGAAATGATTTCGCCCTATCTATCTTATTTGACATAAGCTCGTCATCGTCTTAGAAATATCTAAGGTGGAATTAGTTAGAGCATTTAATGCTTGGTACGGCTTAAATGTGAATTTGGACGATGACAGCGGAAGTAGTAGTTGCTAGTCACAGACACTGCTCTGAGCTTCACCCAAAAACAAAACGAGCCCGGTATTTACATTTTAAATATTAAGTAATTTCCCCCTTATTTTAAGAATCACTGGCCTTTAAAATTTCAAATTCAGAATCAAATCGACATTGTAAGCAGATAGTTATTGACAATTACATTAAAAATAATTAAATGCAGTTTTTTTAAAAAATTAGTATAAAAAAAGAAAGCAAATAAAAATTATATAGTAAATTTAATGATTTCATAAATACTTATTATCACATAGACACTTTCGATGTTTCAATAATACATACAAAAATTAATTAACTTTTTGTACTTTTAATTCCAAATTGAAGTCTTCAAATCGTAAGTACTTAATTATAACGAAAAATTAAGATTTCACCTCTCAATTTAACATCTTAGATTTTGATATATACATAATATAAAATTATGCTATTGTTAAATAAAAATATATCAAAGTTTTTCGCGTTCGAATACTACTTCACTCGCCAATAGCTTTTCAGCTGATTCTTCCTTGTCATCAATATCTTCGTAAGGCTCTTCATTGACTCGAGCCTCTAGACCCTTTCTATTCACCAATGTATCAGGTAGTGTGTAAACAACACTGCCATAGGCGTCCACACCTATTGAAAAACAATAACGATTTTTATTATCACCTACTGTACTATAATTACTTCTCAATATTAATTGCTTAATTACTAATGATTTAATAATTTATTACTTTTGTTGCCCAATGAGACAATAATTCATAATATATGCAGCTGGAGATAACAAGCACAATACAGTCATCTCTATTCATTTAGGCGGGCATCGCCTTGATAAGAAAAATCCTACATCACTCCTAAAACTGTCATATGTCATAATCTCATACAAAAATAGTGTAATACAAAAAAGCAACTGTTAATTGTAGTAATATAAATAAATTAGTTGTTATTCAACAAATTTACTAATTATTATTAAAATTGTCCAATCTCTATGATTTGCAAAAATAAATATATTTTTTTTTAAAGTTTATTATGAATAGTGGTTTGATCAAAATCATATAAATATTAATTTTCAACTAAAAAATAAATAACTATATCAGAAATAACTTACCTGACTTGACGTTTTTAGCATCATACTCTTCTCGTTTTCTCCACATGTGTCCTATCACAACAATAGATAGACCGAAGAGAACAATGCCCAGGCAAGCCCACAGCACCCACGCTAACTCCAACCCAGCCAATCTTTAATACCAATAAATATTCTTAGTAGTCAAATTTTATACTTAAATCGATACGAGTTTATTTCTTTTTCTTTATCAAATTTTTATACTCACCCCGTTGTTGGCAATACTACTTGGGCTGATTCCACCGAAGGGTTAGCCATAGGACATAAGCGACGATCAGAGCACAAAATGTCACTATCTGTACAGTTTTCACAGCATGTGCAGTTTACTCTAAGGAAAATAATTTTAAATGAGAATAGAAATATGTCAGTATCATAATTTTTTTTCGAAAAATTACATTAGATAGATAGATGATAGTTAAGCACGCAAAGATAAAATAATAGAAAATGTACAAAAGAAAAATCCAAAAAATAAAGAGCGTGCCAAGGCGGTCTTATTACTTATAGCAATCTCTGACAGACAATTTTTGACGAAAGGATTTTAACTGATACAGATAGTGCAAATTACGATATTGTAATAAATGTAAATATCTGTAAACAAATGTACACATAGATAGACAATGCATAAAACATACACAAAAATACATACACACATACGAGCACACATATATATAAAGAGATTTAGTATGACGGATATCTGAAGGAATCATATTCCGTAATGTTGCGGCTTTTATAGAGAAGGATTCACCATAATAGGTTACATTAACAAGGTTTTACATTAACATTAATAGGTTTACATTAACAAGTTATCAAATCTTGACCGAAGTTAGAATTGACAATTTATGTCAGCACCCACAAGTTTGAAAAAAGTCTTAATATGGTTTTGAGAGAAGGGATTATAAAAAATGAAATAAAAGAGAGAAAGAATGTGTAATGCGGCGTTGTCTGATAGTAAACTGCAGTTTGCTATGGTATTCTGTGACGTGGTCACAGTTAGGTAAGCCAAAGATAAATTTTATACACATATTTTGTAAGTTTTTAAGCTTTTTAACTTGAGCTTTGCACCAGGTGCAGAGCCCTTTTAAGTTATCATTAATTTCTTTAATAGCACCGCCAAATTCCCGAGGTGAGGCGGACACCTGCAAATCCTTTGCATACAAATAAAAAGAAGATGAAAAGTATAAGGAGCTTTTATCTATAAAATAGAGAAAAACAAAGGAGAAAGAACACTGCCTTGCGGCATACCTGATGACAAAAAACTAACGAAGCAAATTTTACATATTGACATGTATACATTGATGTCAATGAAACCAGTAACTACCTCATCACAACCTCGAGGGATAAATGAATAGAACACAGAATAGCTAGCAGTAATTAATCGAATTAAATGCATTACTTGGTACTCAGGAAGAATGTTGTGCAGATAACTGTTCATTTAAAAATGAATAATACGTTCCAATACTTTATAGAAAAATAGTAGGATAGAGATAGGGTGATAAAAGTTTGTTTTTATTTTTTTAATACTCACGAGAGTTGTGCCGTGCAGGTGCCATTGATTTCAACATAACCAGGGCTACAGGTGCATACTCCATGGAAGTCACAACTACCATTTACACAAGTGTCTGGACAAGGCTTGAAACATGTAGATGACTTGGTAGCATGTCGCACATATCCCTCTAAGCAAACACACTCGTCAGGTTTTTCACAATATCCATTTATACAACTTTCTGAACACTTTGCTTTACATATACCACTGTCCATTTCATATCCATGATGACATCGACATTCGTTTGGTCGTATACAATGTCCGTTTGAGCAGTTATCACATTTAGGTTCGCATTCGTAGTTGCTGATCGATTTGTATCCTGATTCGCATTCACAAGTATTTGGTGCAATACAGGATGCATTCACACACGATGGATCACAAGTAGGTGTGCATACAGATGGTTCTAATGGACTATTTTGATATCCATCCAGACAAGTACATACATTTGGTGCTGTGCAATGTCCGTTGATGCACATTTTAGTACACACAGGCTCACAAATGCCGTCCACCAGTTCATAGCCTTCATTACAACGGCACTCTTCGGGTCCAACACAAGTACCATATACACAATTACTACATTTTGGCTTACAAGCTGACGGGGTTATAGGTTCATACCCAATATGACAAGCACAAGTATCAGGTGCTACACATGTGGCGTTTATACATGTTGATTCACAGGCGGGTAAACATGAAAATGGATCATCAGAGCTGTTTGTGTATCCAGGGAGACATGTGCATGTGTTTGGTCCTATACATTTGCCGTTGGTGCATGTCATAGCACACACAGGTTCACATGACCCTTGTACTACGGCATAGCCTTCATAACAACGACACATATTTGGTCCTACACAAGCTCCATTAGTACAGTTATCACATTTAGGTTGGCAAACTGATTCAGAAACACGTTCGTATCCTTCATGGCAAGCACAAGTATTTGGTGCTACACACAAAGCATTTTCACAACTCACTTCACAATGAGGAAGACATGTAAGTGGATCTGATTCACTATTTCTAAATCCATGGTTACACGTACATATATTAGGAGCTGAGCACTCTCCATTGACACATAATTTATCACATATAGGCTTACACACACCATCGACCATGGCATAGCCTTCGTGACATCTACACTTAATGGGTCCAATGCAATCTCCGTTGGAGCATGAATCACATTTTGGCTGACATACTGTTGAGTTAAGGTATTCATAACCAGCATCACATATACATTGGTTTGGTCCAAGACATTGACCGTTGATGCATGGATCTATACATTCAGGTACACATTTGTATTCGCTTTCAGCTCTATATCCTGGATTACATTTGCATATATTGGATTCTGTACATATGCCATTGATACAGGTTTTTTCGCAAGTGTTTTTTCGTAGGATGCACCTACCACCTTTAGAAACGTATGGTGGATGACAAATACATTTACCGGGTGCTATACATGTGCCATTACCGCAACCACGACATTCCGGCTTGCATCGGTCTGTTTTAATATCATATTCCCAGTCATTACAACACATTAGCCCTTCTTCCTGCAAATAATGAATATGAAAAGACAAATGAGTTGTATGAAAGAAATTTGTAACAAAATTGAAATTTATCAGTTTTTATAAAAAACGTTTCTTAAATTCCATTCTAAAATTAACTTTTAATTAGTAATTTTATTTCCAACTATTAAACTTCTTCCAACAAACCCGACAATAATAGTCAATAGTCTAAATTTAATAAATATATTAGCACATAAACATATATAATGAATATTTCCATAAGCATCCTTAATTAATGGGATCCGTTGGTATCAAGACAACAGTTGACTTACATTGCGTGGTCTGAAACAAACAAAAATGAACTTAGTTAAAATGAAATTTCATTAAAACTTATTTGGGGCGTGATGACGTAGTGGTAAAGCGTCTGCTTATTTGACGTACCAGCGACGTTTTGTAGGTTTGATTCCTACTGAAAGAGAATGAATTATTTTCATTTTCTTCAGTCTTGTAAACGCAATGTCTCAAGCAGCATTATAAATATAATGAATTCCCTTCCCCTGGTATATAGTTAACATCAAATACATATTGGCACAATTTGAAAATCATATTTTATTAATTTCGTAGTTTATTGATGTTTATGCTATGAAATTTATTTGGTATAAAAATGTACAAATTAAAGAAGATTGTTCAACTGGCACGGTTACCGTAGAACAAAACAGAACAGAACAGAACAAAACAAAGGATTGCATGATTGCATTTGCAGAAAATGAGAAGGAAACAATAGTAGAATTAGAAGTAAGCCCAACGGAACTGTCAAGATAATCATCTATGTTGTAAAAAATTAAAAACACTGATATTTTTCTTCGAAAATATTATATAGAGATGGATAAAAAAAAGTTTACATTTTTTTTATTTCTAAATTTATATGATAAGAATCGTCATCACCAAGGAGAATCATTGGTGATCCATGAGTTATTAGGTACTGTAAGCCTACCTATTTATATAGATAATATAGACATATATTTTTACAAGAGCATTAGGTAAATTGTTTACAATGTAAGCTAAATAATAAGTCATATCTAATTATAGATTTTTATTATGTATTATTATGTATTATTAATTTAAAATCATTACTAATAAATATATTAAATAGCAACACTAGACAAATAAACGAATTATAAATATGGACAATGTGGGTAGGGGAAAAGCAGATGGTGCTCGACAAGTGATACGGACGCGTCGAAATTGTAATAAGGGAAATAAAATTGTAAAAGTGTAAACTAGTGTGTTTCAATTATTAAAACGTTTAACTAAACTGGAAAAGTGACTTCAACTTCAGAAGCGGGATTGAAGGAAGATAATACCATTTTTCTTTCCACGCCACCGTGAAAATGTAAGTAACGCGGAGGTACATATAGTACATTATTTTTATTTTTTTAGAACTTTCTGTAGTTTTTCTCAATGATAATTTATTTTTCCATGAAAGAAACGAACTTTAAAGCTAATTATAAGTTGCTTACCGACCGTTAATGTTTTAAATTTTACATATAATTATTTAAAGATTTTTTTTTCTCTTTTATTCTACCTACATCTGGGTGTGGTTAAAAATTAAATTTTATTGTATTATGAAATAAGTAATAATACTAGATCGATAAAAATATTGTGGTTTATAATAACGAAGGTATAACTTAACCCATTACATTGAATAAAAGTAGTAAATACTAATATTATGCGACAAAAGTCGTAGCAGATTTTTTTTAAAAAAAAAAAATGTGTCGTAATGATTTTTTTATAGATCTCAGAATAGTGATATTTATTTTTATTTAACTATGGTCATCTAATCGTTTTATTATATAAAAATGCTTAAAAATAGCATAATGATAATGATGTGATGTGTTTAATGTTGACTAAGAAATAATACACGTAAACTTACAGACCTGGACTGGCTTCATAATAATAAAAACAGGTTATTACGAATGAAAATATAAATTGTTATCTAAAACTGAGATTTGTCAGTTTCAGCTGTTTGCTATGGATCGAGGCAATGATCAACGAAAGAGAGCAGCCTATGATAGGACTAGTGCAGACCCAGGTGTACCCAGGTTCGAGGGTCAGGGTCAGGACGCACTAGGCCTAAGGCAACATACTAGTCGTGCAAGCTGGCCAGGAGGACCCAGGTATGAGGGTCAGGTCAGGAAAGCAAAACATTGTAATTCTGAGCAACCCAGGGTATCGCGGGAGCGTGGTACCGAGGGTGAGAGTAATCTGTGGCCTGACGGAGAGCGTCAGCAACTAAATGATTTTCGAGAGCGAAGAAATATGGAAAGATCTCTTCGCACGCCTTCAGTCGCACGGGATCGATGGCCTAGTACTGGTTCTCCAAGACGTGTTATGCGAGAAAGAAGCAGGACTAGAATCGGAAGAGCGCATGATGATGATGTAAATTCCACATTCAGAACCGGAAGTAAAAGGAATAGAAGTCCAAGTGATCCAGGTGAGCAACCATGTACCTCTAGGCGACGTAGAGATAGTTCTTATGAGAATAATATAATAGATAAATTTTTGTCAATATTGCAATCAGTCAAGAGTTCAGATAAGTCAAAGTTAACTTTTAATACTAACATTATCACTGAGTTCGACCCTATGTCAAAAGAGCAAACAATTTTAACGTGGCTTACAAAAGTGGAAAAGTGTTCTGAAATATACAGTTGGGATGATAAGGAAATCATTCATTATGCCCTTCCAAAACTAACTGGCGTAGCCAAGTCGTGGTATCAAAGCTTACCTAGTATGAAATTTACATGGGTCGAGTGGAAAAATAAACTAATTGAATCATTTCCCATTCGTGAAGACTACGCTGAACTCTTAACTGAAATGCTGGCTAAGCGGGTAAAATATGGAGAGTCTCTTGAGCAATATTATTACGCTAAAATTAATTTGTTAAATAGATGTAATATATATGGACGCCAGGCTGTAGATTGTCTACTGTACGGAGTTGAAGATAGGGCCGTAAAAGTCGGTGCGCAAGCTGCGCAGTTCTCAGAACCGGAAGAGGTCTTAAAATATTTTAGGACTGTTAAAGTAGGACCGAGTCGCGAAAACCATGAATCGTATTCTAAATTTCGGAATGAGCGTAGAAATGCCGGATCAACTTCTAGATCCGTTAGTTTAAAATCTGATACAAAAATGGTTTGCTACAATTGTGATGAAGCAGGCCACCCGAGTTTTAGATGTAGCAAACCTCCTGCAAAATGTTCGACTTGCGATAAATTAGGTCACCAGTCCGTTCATTGTTTTAAAAATAAATCTATCAAAGATCGTGAGAAAGACTCTAATCCTACCAACGATAAAACTGAAAAACGCGTAGCTCAATTAAGTCATACAGATGATCCAACTGCCAAATATATAATTACTATTAAAATAAACAACAACTTTGTTGATTGTCATTTAGATTTAGGAAGTCAATGCTCCCTTATTAGGCTTACTAAAGCTAAGGAGCTTAATTTGGAAATTGTTGTACCAGATGATTTGCCTGTACTTAGGGGTATTGGTGCTAACCTTATCGCACCAGTAGGTATGACGATTGTCACCGTTGAAGTACAAAGTATCAAAAAAGTCATAAATATGTATATTGTCGATGATTATGTAATAACCCAATCAACCTTACTCGGTCATTCTTTTACCGAGCAACCCGATATCATTATTACAAAGACTCCAACTGAAATTATATTTCAACAGACCCCCATTGTTAAAACGCGTTTAGTGGCAAGTAAAGATACGGAGATATTCCCCAACACGTTATGTGCTGTTCAGATCACAGCTGAACCAAGTCTTTGTAGTCAAGTTTTCGTGAATGGATCTATCAGGGGTCCAGAAGGTAAAGAATACTTTCTCCTACCAGGTGAATATGAGCTTAGGAACGGTCACGGCGCCCTGTTAATATACAACGTCTCCCCAGATATTTTTACAATAAAAAAAGATTTCACTTTTGTCACGTGTGACTCCTAAAGGATCGAAATTATCAAACAACGTATTAGATTCGTGTAATGTTACATTTTCAGAAAGTCAGAAAAACGAAAATTTAAACTGTAGTGATAAATTAAATAAGGATGAACAACAAAAATTACAAAAATTAATACAAAAATATTGCGATTGTTTTTCAACTGGACTTCATGATTTAGGTTTTACAAACCTGACGGAAATGACGATCGAACTTGATGATGCGGAACCAGTCGTTTATCGACCTTATCGAATGTCCTATGCTGATCGTACTTTAGTTAGAAATATGATCCAGGAAATGGTCGATCATGGAATCATTAGGGAATCAAACTCACCATATGCTAGTCCGATATTACTAGTTCAAAAGAAAACTGGTGACAAGCGTCTATGCGTCGATTACCGAGCGTTAAATCGGAAAACTAAAAAAGAACATTACCCACTCCCTCGTATCGAGGATCAACTCGATCAATTAGCCGACAACAAGGTTTTCACATCCCTAGACCTGGCCTCGGGTTACTATCAAATATCGATAGCGGAAGAGTCACGGCACAAGACGGCTTTTGTGACGCCTGACGGCCAGTATGAGTACAACCGGATGCCCTTTGGCTTGGTAAACGCACCCTCGGTTTTTCAACGTACCATAAATAAAATACTGCTCGAGGCAAAAATCAAGTACGCTATCGTCTATATGGACGATATTCTCATTCCTTCTAAAGACATAGAAGAAGGCCTTAAGCGATTAGAGGAGGTTTTGGTGTTGCTTAAAAGGGGTGGGCTAACCTTAAAACTAAATAAATGCCATTTCTTCCTTGAGACCATCGATTTCCTTGGTTATGAAGTAAAATCCGATGGAATTCGGCCAGGGCTGCGTAAAATTGAGGCTGTAGCTAATTTCCCTAAACCTGGAAATCAACATGAATTAAGACAGTTTTTGGGGCTGTCAGGATATTTTAGGAGATTTATTAGAAATTATGCGTCATTGGCTGCTCCACTAACCGACCTTTTAAAAAAAGATATTAAATGGTGTTGGACCGGTAATCAAGATGAGGCATTCAATAAAATAAAAGAGATGTTGGTAGACAGACCTTTACTAGCGCTGTATAATCCGAAAGCCGAAACTCAAGTTCATACGGATGCCAGTAAGGAAGGTTTAGCTGGTATCTTACTCCAGGCTAATTGCGACGGGGTTTTTCAGCCTGTTTCGTATTTTAGCAGAAAAACGAACTCAGAGGAGCGGAAACTACATTCTTATGATCTTGAGACATTGGCAGTGGTTGCATCCTTAAATCGGTTTAGAGTCTACCTTATCGGTATCTCGTTTAAAATCTTTACAGACTGCAATGCATTGCGCGCAACTCTGGTTAAACGAGATTTAATACCGCGAATTGCCCGATGGTGGATTCAACTTCAGGAGTTTGATTGCACGATCGAATACAGGCCGGGATCACGTATGGCCCACGTCGACGCATTAAGCCGAAATCCAGTTGGTAATGCTGAGATTGAAACCCCAATGTTTCTCGACGTCATGATTATTGAAAACTCTGAAGAAGATTGGATCGCGACTGTACAATCTGGTGATGAGGAGATAAAAAAGATAAAAGAAATTCTGTCAACTCCTGATACAGAACAGATATTGGACATTTATAAGAATTATAAATTAAAGAATAACCGCGTATACAGAGTCGTAGGAGAGGAAATAAAGTGGCTCGTGCCAAGAGGAGTGCGTTGGCAAGTACTAAAAATGAACCACGACGATGTTGGTCATTGCGGTTTCGACAAAACGTTGCAACGCATCCGCAAAAATTATTGGTTTTCAAAGATGCGGAAGTTTGTAAAAAAATACGTCTACTCTTGCCTTGAATGCTTGCATCATAAGACACCAGGAGGAAAGCGTGAAGGAGAACTTCATCCCATAGATAAACCCAGTGTGCCTTTTCATACGATTCACGTGGATCATCTTGGCCCCTTTATAAAAAGCAAGAAAGGCAACTGTTACCTATTAGTTCTGATTGATGGATTTACAAAATTTGTCAGTATAAGACCCGTTAAGGACACAAAGTCTGCAACTACAATTAGGGTTCTTAAAGATCATATCAGTAATTTTGGTGTTTCTACTCGTCTAATCACAGATAAAGGTACAAGCTTTACAAGCGGCGCCTTTAAGGACTTTACAAACAAATTTGGCATCAAACACGTTATTAATGCAGTGGCAACTCCACGAGCCAATGGTCAAGTGGAGAGGTTCAACAGAACCATTTTAAATGCGCTCTCCACTTTAAATCACGGCAAAGATGAAAGATCGTGGGACGAGAACATTCTAAACGTTCAGTTGGGACTAAATACGACAACACATAAAACAACTCAAAAAACCCCATCGGAGTTGCTTTTTGGTTTCAACATTAAATGTAGAAGCGAAGGGATACTAAGCGCTGTTTTAAATGACACCATTAACGTGTCTTCTGAGGAGGAATTGGTAAGAAATAGGGAGGAAGCAAGAGAAAAGATAATAGAAAAGCAAAGCAAGGACAAAGAAAAATATGATAGCCATAGAAAAGCTCCAAAACAATATTCCGAAGGTGATCTAGTTAGAGTAGAGCGACAGGTACCTCATGATGGCCAGTCGCAAAAATTGATTGTTAAGTACCAAGGTCCGTACCGTATCATAAAAGTTCTTCCTAACGATAGGTATGTCGTTGAAGACACTCCGTTATCGCGTAAAAATAATCGCCGCTATGAAGCAATAGTTGCAGTGGACAAAATACAGCCGTGGCTACATTTTACTAGAGACTTAGATAGTAGTTCCGAAGAAAATGATTCTGATAATAATGAATAATTATAATGATATAATTACAATAAATGTAAATAATAATAAAGATTGAAATAATATTAATTACCCTATAAAGTAATTTTATATACCCTTTGTTTTGCATAATTATTGATTGATGTTTTATTTATGATAATAAGTATAATATAAAAATAATCATAGAACAATTTAACACAGTCCAAAATATATGTAATGTAATTTTTACACTAATCTAAGTATACGCATAAATAAATAGTTATTTAAATTTAATTTAAGTTAATAAGTTAATAATTTAAGTTAATAGTTGTATAGTTATAAAACAGTTATAAATAGTTAAATATTATAATATAATATTGTTATGTTTATAAGTTAATTGTAATTAATCGTAATGTTAATATTGTTATGTTAATATAATATCGTTATGTTTATAAGTTAATTGTAATTAATCGTAATGTTAAGTTAATTTATTGTTATAAAATCAATTAATATATTCATAAAAAGATAAAATGTAGTAAAACGAATATTTACATGTTAAAATAACCACCTATTAGTAAATTTTATGTTACAAAAACGAACTAAAATAATAATAATAGTTTACCCCCCAACGCGAAGGGGCTCGCTAAGAACAGGAAGGCCGAGCTGTAAGCCTACCTATTTATATAGATAATATAGACATATATTTTTACAAGAGCATTAGGTAAATTGTTTACAATGTAAGCTAAATAATAAGTCATATCTAATTATAGATTTTTATTATGTATTATTATGTATTATTAATTTAAAATCATTACTAATAAATATATTAAATAGCAACACTAGACAAATAAACGAATTATAAATATGGACAATGTGGGTAGGGGAAAAGCAGATGGTGCTCGACAAGTGATACGGACGCGTCGAAATTGTAATAAGGGAAATAAAATTGTAAAAGTGTAAACTAGTGTGTTTCAATTATTAAAACGTTTAACTAAACTGGAAAAGTGACTTCAGTACTATAAAGCACTAATTAATATTATCGTGAACGTTGTAATTTAGTTAATAATGTAACCAAAAAGAATTATATTTTACAAAAAGTAAATTGTAAACGACTCTGGCTCTCTGGCCGGTATAATTTAATATAACAGACAACATTTAATGAGAAATTAATTTAATAATGACCAGAAATTTACTTCACAGAAAATTTCTAAGTCAAAAAATAAACTTATGAAAAAATTAAATGATTGTTTTATGTAAACTTATTTATTTAACACATATTTTTAAACATTACTATCATTTTAACTAAAGCGTAGAAGACACATTTCTACGTAAAAATTTAAAATAAAAAAGTTTAAATTAGTATAAATACTTTTTAATCTTTGTCTAATCCTGTACGTTCGGGAACCAAATCAAAACAATACTAAATCCTTACTCACTTAAGAAACCTCTTGCAAACTCCTAAATCTCCCTCACGAAGAGACAGGCAAGCAGGGGCCAGAGCAAATATTACTAATAACGGTTGTAGTTTCATAATTAGCTTTCACGTAATAATGTCTCGAATTTCAAATCCAAAAATTAATTACCCAAAATCTGCCTAAGTTATGTAAATAAATATTTATTTTAAATTATATTTATTCAGAATATATATGTATGTTTGTTAAATTTTGCATAATATATATATATTCCCACAAATGTTTTTATTTTAAAGTCCCTGCAACACGATTATCACTCATGAAAATGCAATTATAACTAAATGGCATTGCCACAGCATTATCCCGATAGAATAAACACTATACAGGACGTTGTTAGATGTGATCTTATACATATTACTTTAATTGCAATATTAAGCTATATAAAGTTTAAAAAAATCATCTAAATTCTCAAACACATGGAATGTGATTTTTCTAGTAATATTTCAACATGAGCAATAGTTATATGTTCCTCTTATATATGTTCTATGTCATATTTTAAAAGAATTATGATAAGGCGCTTGTGTACCAAAAGTTATTACCTAATTAATGATTTTATTTAACAAAAAAAAAACTTGGGAATGCACCAGTCTTATTAAAAGCTAAAAAGGTTGTATTTACAATGAAAAAATGTAAATTACCGTATTGAAAATAATAAAAAAAAATATCCCGCTGTCCTCTAAAGTTTCTTGCGCAGGATCTCAGGACTAAATGTAAACTTTAGTTCGACTACAACAAATTAATCTAAAGACTTTTCAGATACTGATTAGTTCGTTCATTGAATGTATTTTTCAATGACGATATAAAAGACGATATTTATTGCCTTTCTTAAATATTTTTTTTCAAAGTAATGGAGCATGTAAGATAAAGGGTTAGAATTATATGAATATATGAATTTAAGACTATACTTGTATTAAGTATAAATATTTCGTTTACATATTTAGCAAATTATATATTTTTGTACCTTTTTACATTATAAATTCCGTTTTATGACATAAATGTCCTGCAACATTTCCTAACTGCATTATACTGCAAATGCTAATATTTACACAAAAAATAATATGTTAAATTTTACACATATAAATACCCATCAGGTCCCGAATGGTTCGCTAACTAATTGATATTCCGAATACGTTACACTAAATCGAATACCATTAATTGCTCACCATTTAAATTCTGATCGTTTCGACACGACCTTAACTTAAAAAACAGGACAGCAATAAAAATATCATTTTAATCAATCAAAATTAAACAATGTTTCTATTTGTTTATTTATACTATCATGTTAGTTATTTAGAGAAGGAACCACTTAGCATCCCATGCAGTCATCGAGCGGGTGCCTAGCCCATCGCGTTATAAGTATAGGAGCTTAGGCAAATGTTTAGGACTTATGACCTAATTGTAACATTAAGAGGCCTCACCTCCACCCTCTCTTTCTACTTATTTTCAAATAATTCTTGTTCTATTTGTTCAAGTACCGTCTTCGTGTAAGTTAAAGATACGTCGACGAACGAGATCTTCAAGCAACTTATACAGATATTTCACCGTTATTAAATAACTATTATCCCATTCCTGATCAGTTTTTGTGAAGTTCGTAGTACTTAAAAACTTTCTTATTATGATTTTATACGCGACTAATGTCGTTTCTATAGAGACAAAACTCCTTAGCATTCCGTGGGATTATCTTGTGAATCTCCAATACGTCGCAATGAGTGGTTCTTGTACCAGTGCTTGCATTTCGACCGTAAACGGTGTATTCAAAATGTAACCCCAGCTCCGTTATTTCATTTATTTAAAATGATTATATATTTCATTTCTCAAGAATATAAGATATAATAATATGTTGTGTTGTACTAATTTCATATGTTATCAAATCTGAAGTATCTAAATCTTATTATTAATTAAATTTCTACAGAAACACGGCTTAACATTTAAAAAAGCAAAATTTCCTAAGTTATACCTAATATAAGTTACAGTAAAACAGTATGAAGTACAAAATTAGGAACTGATATCGAACAAGCAATATGTCGACTTAAAAAATATTTTTAAGATTATCTTTTCTTAGTATACTCATAAAACAACAAAACATTAAGAAAAAAATATATATTATAACTTTTAACAACATCATATACATTCCCATACATTTCCATCCACGTTCTTATCAATTATGATTAAAAATAAATGAACCTTTGTTCATATTTAATTAATGAAGCTTTGTTTAAAATTTAATGATAAACGATTATTTAAACGCAACACATTACATAATGATATTATTGTGACTTACTTTGTTAACTATCTGGCTACCTTACAAAGTCTTCTATAACGACTGTAATTTTAAAATTAGTACATGTTTAAGTTAACTGGTATATCATTTAAAAGGTTTTTTTAGTCGATTAAAATAATTTTTATGATGCCGCCTGCTTAGTATGACTATATTATAATATTATGCAGTTTCAAATACAAATTATTCTTTATATTACTCAAATAGACTTTTACAAGTTTGGTGAAAAGCTACCACCGATTCGTAGGTTGAATGGGATTTTGAAATATTTTATTTTGAAGAGTAAACTTAAAAAGAATGATGACTCCATCTCTGAAGAGGGTAATGATATAGATAGGACAAGGCGAAAGAGATATGCAGAGACCGCAGCGTTTAGCGCTCCATTCTCTCTGACTACCCTCTAGGGAGGAAGCGTGAAAAATGTATGTATGTATGTTTTAAAAATCCTATTTTACTGCATGGTTTCCTCTAAATCGGCTTAATTGTTTTGACATGACCAGAACAAACATCCTTGCTCACAAATTCTTTAAGATTATTGCTTTAATATGTCACGTAATAATTATTTATGTAATGCATTCCACTGGTAAGATAAAAGCATTGAACATTGTTATTCTACTAGAAACTATGTGCGCTATTTGTATAACTGCACATGGAATTTTCCTATATATATATATTAAATTGCATACATGTATTTATTATGTGTTAATTAATATTTTTATCATAAGCATCATGAGGTAAAACGATTTGTGAAACGGACATTATAGGAAATCTTTGAAATAAACAAAATAAAATGACGTAATTTAAACGTTTTAGAATGTGAACCGACTTTTATTTTTGACGTTTCCAAATATTTTAAATAGCAAAGTCAGATGTGTCCTTATCAATGCTTACCATGTAGACAATTCCATTACTTATAAATGAATATAGAATAAATGAACTGCGTAGAGCATAAAATATGAAATCGGGTTATTTTGCCCTACCGTTTTCCTATAATCCCCATGAACTCTACATGTAGATATTGGTATGCAACAGTACCCAGAAGGAACGGAGTGAGAAACGCTACGATCTCTACATATCTCTTTCATTTAGTCCATTGTCATGTATGCTCTTAGAATTCTCATGTTTTTACGAGACTTGCCTCCAGTATTTTCGACACTGTGCTCCCTCTCTACCTCTCTTACCTATAATTCTTGCTTCATTCATTTTACTTTATATTAATAATTTATATTACCTAACACAGTCACATTCTCCTACGTGCCCAAAATACCTGAGCACGTTTCTCATTACAGTCATATATCCTGTACTAAAATGGCATTCTGCGTATTTCTTCAGAGATTTACTGCAGATTTAGTAAGTTAAGCTGACTCAGATAAGGCATCTTTCATTCTATTACCGGCATCAATAACTTCTTACTTATGTATATATTTCACTTCATATATATTATCTCATAAATACCAGATACATACGTAACAATGTATATTATATCCCGATTTTGTATATTTTTTTAGTTTCACGCTTTTATCCTGCTTATAGCAGAGTAAGCAGAAAGAAATGTAGGATCCTAGTGTTGAGACATTCCGTTCCCCGCTTTCCGTCTTCCCAGACATTACGTGTTGAGCGGCAAAACTCATTCTCTGTTATTATTAAACTATTATACGCAATCTATATCTTTAAAATTAAAAAAAAACTAATGTAACTCATAAATTAATTCCATTTTAAAATTTAAAAATAAATAATTGAGATTATCAATCTTTAGGGCCCTATAAGATAAAATTTAAAAAAATATTCTCTTTTCTTACTTTGCATTACCTTTGAATTTATCATACCGTTTATTTGCTATTAATGGCATTAGTTTACCTCTTTATAATCTTTAGTAACAATATAAAGAGGCAAACAAACAACAACAACAAGTTTCTTATGCTATTTCTCATTTCACATTCATTGTGAAAATGAGTGGAATAACTCATAATTAACTATAAACTTAATTTACTAAATATTATCCATTAACCTACAATGTCGTGTGATTTACACTTAAACACAATCTTCTATTTGGAATAATATCTCTTTTTTCCGTACATTCTCCTTTCAACATGTATTGACGAAGTCAATTACGCTCAACTGTCCCGCCAGAAAAAGAATAGAGCATGTTAAAGCCTTATAAGGTTTAAAAAATATAACAGTCAAAAGTTTTGGTGGTAAATAAATTGTATAAGAACGAAGTCAAAAACGACGAAAAAGAAACTAGGCTACATATTTACTGTTCGTGTCTTTTTCTTCACAATTGGGCGGTTTACTCGAACTTTGAAACTTATGTAACCTTTACTGCTTTAAAAAGGAGATTTCCTAGAAAGCCAAAAGGAGGCAGCCAAAAACAAAAACTTCAATTTGTAATATCAATACAAAGTTATTTTGTACAAAATATATAGCTTTATAAGACATTTTATATGATCTAGTTAAATAAAGATAAAGGTACACACATGATATCACATTACTCAAAATATGAATTAAACAGTCTATAAACGGACTAATGGTAAAAAAGCTTCTCAAATTACAGCCAGTTTTGAAATATTATGTTATGTTCTAAAGAGTTGTAAAAATTGCTCTTAATTAAATATTCGTATGAAATATAGCTGACAGTAAACATTAAGGTTACGGGTTCGACTCCCAGTATTTAGAACTGCCCTAGAAACTGAAAATAGTTTGATGTTGCGAAAGATTTTTTATAAGCAATTTGCACCACTCATTTTAATAACAAATAGTTTTAAATAAACTTTTTTTTATTTAATATTAAAATTTAGTAATAATATATAAATGACCTCACTGTGCTTTCGCAATATAAAGCACACCGTTTAGTCAACACATTTAATTCATAATTCGAAAAGGGCAGATAGTTCAGATGTCTTATAGAACCTTTCCTAATTACAAAAGTTTGTGAATCTTAAGAATATTTTCACAACGCTTGTTAGTATGTAGCAATGCTCAATCCGCGTAAACCAAAACATATGTGAACCTATATAAGGAAACCAAGCTAATGACTCATGAAATCACTTCCTTTTCTTTTTGTTTCTAGTTCTTAATAATTTAATATATACGTTACGTTAATACGTCATAAATAATTTAATATTTCAAACAATTTGTACTACTTTGCCAAAGCAAAATATTATTTTATAAAGATAAAAGCTTCATTTATACATCAAGCGTACAAAAGACAATGACGCCGTCCGTCAGAAGTCACGCACTGGAGAGGATACACGTATCGATCTTCCGTACACCGGATCGTAAATCCGGATGCAATATGTACATATAGAGAGATCTTTTATACTTTCTTGTATTATTTAACACATATATATACATATATATGTATATATATATATACATATATATATATATATATATATATATATATATATATATATATATATATATATATATATATATATATATATATATATATATATATATATATATATATATATATATATATATATATATATATATATATATATATATATATATATATATGCAGTTACAAAAAATATAAACAATATTTTATTAGATAAGATAACTTGATTGTTGACTATAGTACAATTATGTGGTTTTGATCGACCACTTGAGTAGAGAAAACAATAAATAAATATGAAATAACAAAATATAATTATGTCAAACATTTTATGAACAGAGAGATTGGTCACTATTTACTTTACCAATATTTATAAGTTTAACCAAGACTTTATGTTTTTTATCTTTAGTCCACTGACAATACGAAAAAGAAATATTTATTCATACAAAAATTCAAATTGCATTCCTAATTTGTATAATCAATACGCAAAGGGCTGTTAACATTTTTGAATGGCAATTACTCTATAAAAAATATTTATATTTAAATAATTGTTATTATTTCAATTACTATAATTACTACAATTAATTAATTTTTATTATATATATTTTAAAGGAAGGATATTAAAGATATTTAAAGAAAATATACACATTTGAACGCAAAGGAATTTGATCCCTCGCGTGTAGAAGACAGTTTCCAAATTCAATTAATTTACGTATATTAAATATATATAATATAATATTAATAGTAAAGCATATTAAAGATAAAAATAAAGAAATATATAGATTAATAAATAGATAAATGTTTGACAACGTCGTGGGACAGAGGCAAAGCGTCTGCCTGTGAACGCGACTGTTTGTGGATTCAATTCCCACTCGGAGAAGATGAATTTTTCTATTTCCATTTTCTTTGGTCTAAGCCTGAATGCAAGTAAGACTAAGGTTCTGGTATTTGAAAGAGACGAGGAAAGGACAGAATGCAAGATTTTCGTGAATGGAAAATTATTAGAACAAGTGAATGAAGTAGTATACTTGGGAAGTATGTTAAGTAGATATGGTAGATACGAAATGGATGTGGAAAGACGTGTTGATGCCGGTAACAGAATGAACGGTGCCTTAGCTGCGTTGTTGAGACGACAGAACGTCAGCGTCGCTGCACTTTTGGCCGTACACAATGCAGTTCTGGTCCCGACGCTGTTATATGGCAGTGAAACGTGGGTATTACAGAAGAAGAATGAAAGAAAGATGAATGCTGTGGAGATGCGATCTCTTCGAAGGATAGGCGGAGTCAGCTTAGTTGACCGAATCCGCAACGAAGAGGTACACAGGATGGTAGGTACCAGCGAGGATGTCATAGTAAGAATGAAGAAGAACGTGCTCAGATGGTTTGGGCACCTCGGTTGACTTTCGAAAACACAGTATCGAATTTTTTTTTTTTATGGGAAGGACAAGGCAAACGAGCGGTCGGGTCACCTGATGGTAAGTGATCACCGACGCCCACGGCCCTGTGTAACAGCAGAGCTGTTACAAGAGCGTTGCCGGCCTTTAAGGAAATACCGTAAAGTCGCCTAAAAAGTATGCAGAGACCGCAGCGTTTGGCGCTCCGTTCTCTCTGACTACCCCGACAGGGATAGAGCGTGAAGCTATGTATATATGTATTTTCTTCCGTCTGGACACTGGCAAAGCGCGGTTGAGTTACACTGCTCAACACGCAGACAACAACAGACTGTCTTAATTGCTACATTCCCACGGTTTCTGCGACTTCCTCTGCCTGTCTTGCTATGAGCGGAATATAGTGTGAAAGTAAAAATAATAGATAGATAAGAAAATAACTTGTATTAATATCTTTTATATTACTTTAAGATATCCACACCCTTGTCGGCAACTTAGGCGAAGTACATAAATCATTCATTTAACATCAAATGCGTCAACGTGATTACGCACACGGCTCACAATAAACATCCTGCCCTGATACGGAGCCTGACCCGAATACAACCATATATAATAAACGTTGAATTTCTTATTGTCATAAAGCTTTTAAATATAACAATTGTGTAAGTAACTATTGCAGAAAAATAGTCTTAATGCAATATTCTCTGTATTTTTATTTTTCTTATATTTGTTATATAAAATTTATTACCGCGACATATAACGGTAAACAATTGTTAGAACAACTTTAGGATGCACTTGAGTCTAATATATGTGGTGGAATTATATTTAAAATTTAAAATACGGCCCCGAAATGAAATAGATCTCTATCAACATATTGTGCAATAGAATTATAAATTAAATATTTTATATATATATATATATATATATATATATATATATATATATATATATATATATATATATATATATATATATATATATATATATATATATATATATATATATATATATATATATATATATATATATATATATATATATATATATATATATATATATATATATATATATATATATATATATATATATTGCGTTAACCAGTATATCAAAACGTACTCGTATATATGCGCCTGTCTTAATAATATGTCCCGCCATATCCATGAGGTCAATTAAGTTTATTATGTAAATAGTTTATATTTTTTTCTTGTAACATTTTTACACATGAAATAGTTTTTAATGTTTTTATTTTTTTGGCCAAAGATAAAGTTGCTTATCTTATTTACAAATAAAACTAAATTATTCATTATATATACTAAACTAAATTAAATTGTTATTTTTAACTTCTCACTGAACCGGTGTAAAGCAAAAACGTGTGTGAACATATTTAAAAAAATCAAAGTAGCAATTTCTTTGTTAGAATATTAAAAAAAAACACTATTTGTTACTAATATTTAGACATTTTCATATTAATCACGTTTCCGAGTATAACCGGAACATTACGTCGGAACATAGTATTAAAACCTTCAATTTCTCGCGCCTTTCGAGGCATTTAATAAATTTCATATTAGGCGTTTAATATATGTCAAATATTAAGTGTTTAAAGGTGGAACACAACGCCACGCTTTAGTTGTGGGACTAATTATTAGATATTCTCCAATAATTAAATAATTGACTGACTTAATAATAGTGACGCATTTGATTTAGATATCTATAATGTTATAAAAGTGTATATAAAACTTCTTCTTTATAGTAACTTTTTCTCAAATGACATTTAAAACGATTGGATTATTTAAATGCGATCCGAATTTTAAAAGCTATTTCATTTGATATTTAGATAATATACTTGTTGCAATAAAATGTTGACTTCTATGTTGATTGCATGCATACAATACTCTTAGGTATATAAAAAGAATGAAGATTATTCCTCCTTTACCTAAAATAAACAATAAATGTTATATTTATATTTTTTGTATATTGATTATTAGTATCAACGAGTTTAGTAATAGGAAACCGGTCTACTGATGCCTCCCTACCTTATATACATTCTTGTATATATCGACATAATTAACTCTATTCCAACATTGTTTCAATTAGAATAAATAACATGAAAATAAATATCTATAACGGCCCAAAAATATAATCTTACAATATTTCGCCACGAAGGCCTTAACTTCCATATAACAGTAGTGTTTTCATATAGTCGTAAATTTACCATTTCTTAGGTTTTTTTTTAAATATAAATAAACTTCTAAAAGCACCAATTTTTAAATACGACAAATGTCTAATACTTACCCACATACACCATCAAGGCACAGTCCTGTATGATCACAAGATTGACAATTTTCTGGACAACACACCCCTTCGTTCTTCTGGTAACCCTCTCTGCAAACGCAATTTCCGGGGGCGGTACAGTTGCCGAAGTCACAACCTTGGCATACTGGCTGACATCTTCCATTAATTTTGGTATATCCCACCAAACATTCACACATATTTGGTCTTTTACAGAATCCGTTAATACAAGACTCGCAGATTGGTGAACAAATATCGTTTACTTTCTCATAGCCTTCGTCACAGATACACGTGTTATTAGCTGTACAAATACCGTTTTGGCAAGGTGGGTCACAAACTGGAGTGATACAGCTTTTTTGAACAGCGTCAAGAATAGCTGGAGGTTCACAATAGCATTGTTCTGGTTTAATACATATACCTCCTTTACAGCCCATAGTACACTGGGGCGAGCATTTGTCACTCTCACTGCCATACTCCCAACCCTTGCAGCACACCGCCTGGTTCATAGTTGATTTGTATGTCTGAAAGTATACAAATATATTTTATATATAAAATAATCTTTAATAACATGGATAGACTCTAGTCTTTAAATAATAAAATTTTCTGTAACGAATTATATTATAAGTATTAAAAATATAGGGACTAATCAACGGAGAGTCTTAACGCTATGGTTCTTATGGTTCCTGCAGTTCCCTCTTCCTACCCTGCCATGTGCGGGATTAGGCGTGAAGCGAATTAATCAAAAATATACAAAAAATCATCATATAGACAAATATTAAATTTAAATATCTATCTAATAACTAAACCTCAAATAGTATTACATTTTTTATTAAATTGATTTACAGGCCGCTTAAAGCGTCGTGTATACATTTTGTCACACAAATTTTGACATTTTACACAAAAATATCAAATCAGATATTTTTATTGGTAACACTCATAATACTATATAATTACAATGTCACCTGAAATATGCTAAGAAATGGGTCAAACTTAGCTTACGATATGACTACTACAGAAAATGTAAGAAAGTTAGATTTGGATAAGAGATTGATCGACACTATAAATAAAGCTTACCTCAGTTACTTTCTTTCTGACCGTACACCTTTTCCCCTGGCATTTCGTTTTAAAAGTTTTATATTTTATTCTTGATTTTTGAACGCTGGAAAAGAGATAGTAAGGTTTAATCAAATTATTCAAAACATGTTATAGTTATCAGTGCGTTCGTTTAGTGTGACTTAAAATCTAAATATATTCTGTAATATTCCAATAAGTATAAAATTTCCTTTGTATATATTCACACAAAGGCTACAATTTTTCACCAACATATGAGTTATATAAACACATATAAAAAATGTAATATCTTTTAAAAACTAGATCCCTGCTGGCTATTCAAATCTGACAAAAATAGACAAAAGCAACAGGATTTCATTTTATGGAACATCACTATTTGTATATGTGTGTGTGCATGTGCTTACAAACCCTTTAGACAAGATATTTTTTAACAAGTTCATAAAAATCATTATTCATAATATGCAATATTATAATTTTATGTAATTTTTAACGTAATGTTCATAATGTATAATTCAATCGACACATCATTAGTGAATTGAGATTATTGTATATGAATATTTACATAAATGTTTAAATTATAAATTTCGATAAGTGTATGACAAAGAACGTTAAATACTGAATCTATGTTACAAACATAGATACATCTGTGATTTTTTTCTTATAATAGAAGAAAAATAATTTAGATGCTTTGTGAGACAGCTTTAAACTACCTTAACCGATCGATTTAATTCAGCAAATAAATTAGTTATATGAGTTGGCATTCACATTATACAAAAAATCATCTAACATTTATTGTAAATCTAAATTTAATTAGAAATTCTAAGTACGATATACAAATAACTCTACTAAATTAATGGATTTTAAACGGTAGTTATTTTGTATTGAACTTGTCTAACGTTTCTAACTTCCAAAACATTCGACTGAGTCGTTAGACCGAGGTAGCGTGTGTCGATGTGTCAGCGCTAGGCCAAAGATTCGCTATTTGGAGATTATTTTTCACAATAAAATAATAGAGTAATATCAATTAGATTATAAAAATATTGTATGGTATAATAAATCTTCATAGGAACTATGGATGTTATATAATTCAAGCCTTTTTATGTGATAAAAATAATGTAGCAACTAGCACTTCTGTTCAATATTCGAAAATAATATATCAAAGTTCTTTAACTGTATACTACAAACAGGCTTTACATATAAAATAATTAAATAATAATTTCAATACTAAATAGTTTTGAAACAATAAAATCATAAAATATGTACGTACATACACATATCAATCGATTGTAACTACTGTTGACGTCTTTGTTATCTCACGTACATGTAGATACTTGTAGAGTAAAATTACTGTATGATCTGGTGTTGCTTTTTTGTGAGATGACTACAATATTTTAAAGTTTTAAGTAGTAACTCATAAGTGGTAGTGTTTAGAAATTCAGACGATTTTTTATTTGTATAGCTGAAAATTTATACATGTATACCAAAGTTATGCGAAGCCGGCGTTGAGTTCCGCTACTTAACCGGCAATTTCGCGATAGGTGGAAAGGTTCTCCATGTCTGGAGAAAGCAGGCAACAGAGTGTCTTAACACTAGATTCCTATGGTTCCTGCAGTTCCCTCTGCCTACCCTGCCATGAGCAGGATAAATTGCGAAGACATAAAAAATATAAGTTTTGGGCCATGTATTTGTTTAAATATTTTGCTTAATTTTCCTTTAATCACTAAATTTGAGCTTTAAAATATATGTTTGTTAATAATGAAAGGAAATTACAATATATGGGGCGAAAAAAGCTTTAAAAGAGATATTAAACAACTTTAAAATATATTTAGTATTACGAGTTGAATATATAAAAAGTTTGTACCACAATATTTACCTCACCGGTACGACACAGACACCCGTATCGTTTACATTCAAAGTGTAAGCCGGAACTAAAAGCTCTTGGAACATCACTATTAATAAACACAAATTTTTTAAATGCACAATCATTTTGTCTACTTCGAAATACGATAATAAAAACGATGTACAAAATTAAACTTTTGCCACCCGAGGTTTTAATTCACTTTTTTTTAATTGTATTTTTTTTATAAAAGTTTTATTTTTTAGTGGCACACCACCACTTCTGTACAGCCGGGAATACAATATGAATACAATATAATTGAAATCACAACGCCTTCGTATCCTTTGAATATTAAAAAGTGTTTACAAATAAAAGCTTTAAGTGAATGTAAATAAGATTTAAATTGTATTGCTGTGTTTAAGAGAAAATAGATAAATTATTCGTGAAATCATTATCTGTATTACTCTAGTTTTGTCTGCAATTCCACCCATTGACAGATCTCACGCTCTAAAAATTAAAGGATAATTAAATAATAACAAATATATTATATATATTTATTTTTATTGCAAATGGCGTAAACGAGCTTTTGCTGTAGCATAGCTAAATGAATCGTACCAAATTTGAAAGTAATAAAATTCTAGAAAAATATATCGTAAATAAGTTTAACGTCAGATGCTATTCAATTACTAATGCGATATCAACAAAAGAAAATCACTGATACTTGGCTTTTCCAAACACACTCAAATTTGTTTTTTAACGCGATAACCGAACTGCATATACCTAGTGTTTATACACAGACTGTAATCTACATCCGTGCTTTAGTTTGGACAGCGTTACAAATATGATTCGAAACAAATGTATCTCTTGTCCTATATACGTGTATTTTATTTAAAAAATTGCGTTGAAGCGTAATTTTTCCAAACTTTTTTTCGACCAGGTTAATAAAAGCTACCTGAATTAACAAAGATGGTATAAAGCGTGTAACGTTCTGAATTACCACTTGGATGAGCTTAAGCACTTACACTTGAGCTTACAGTTCCCTCTGCTTAGCCTGCTTTATACGGGATATGGAGTGAAATTGAAAAAAATAACATAGCCAGCTTATTGTCAAAACATTCCGTTTGATAGTTCTAAGGATATTCGATCCAACTGCTATGTATCAATAAACTGGATCGCAATAGATCGTCATACATCTATGTTAACGAGTATCAATCTAACTATTTATGTTATTTATTTTTCAGATTGTTCAATATATTTTTTTTGATCCAGTATCGTATATTTATAAAAACAAACATATGTGTTTATTTTATAGCCTAAAATTCTATCATATACACAAATAACATAAATTTTTACGTGATTTTTTTTAAACGATGGGGTAGAAAAATTACAATTATGATACCCACTGGAGATCTAGGCTTCTCAAGATTTAAGGATGTTCTAAATAACAAGTTTGGCCCGCTAATAAGGATAGGATAGGATTGTTTCTAATATTGACATCTATTGTAGGGATAAATCGCTCTCCAAACGACTTTTCTCGTCGACTATTTGTCCAAATAAATTGATCCGATTTCGTGAACTGATCCTCATTTTACATGTATCGATTTACTGACGAATCGAATGCCATTAGCAATACCAAAATCTGATGGGTAGTATTTCTTTGTATCAAACCATATAAGTGGCATGAAATAGTTTTACTCAGTTTCCACCTCCTGTTGAAACAAAACAAAACAAAATGAGAATAAAAATTTTGCAGTGAAAAAAGAAATGCACTATTTCTAAATTAAATAATTTTATTTTTGTTCGCTCTGGCAATAAAAAAGCTTTGCGTCAAGTTCCACAATGCCTCAAAAAGTCGAAAGTGGGGAACGGAATATCATAACACTTAGTCTACATTTTTACCTACATTTCTGTTACTGTGCCTACCCTATAAAATACTATAAATATAAATATACATATATATATATATATATATATATATATATATATATATATATATATATATATATATATATATATATATATATATATATATATATATATATATATATATATATATATATATATATATATATATATATATATATATATATATATATATATATATATATATATATATATATATATATATATATATATATATATATATATATATATATATATATATATATATATATATATATATATATATATATATATATATATATATATATATATATATATAAAATTTAAACTTAACAAATTTGTACATTCTCGCAAACTATTCAAAGCTAAGCAAAGCAAAGTTTAGTTATAAATGTTTGACTTTAAACTCATGTAAAAAAAACATTTTGAGCATAAAAAAGCTTCTGTCAATCACTTCTATAAATAAACAGACGCTCTTTGTTTTGTATGTGAAGCTTACAAAGTACTTGTCAATTTAAGATCAATGACACACATTGTGGTGTGAAATGATGCGGATATCACTTTCCAAAGTAAGAAAGCTACATGTGTTTATTTAGATATGGGATTTCAAACTCTAAATATAAAGTATGTAGGTCGAATATACTATACAAGTGGCTAATAATAATTACTATCAGTAGAACATAATGTAATCAGAGTTGTTCCGGACTAGATTTTATAAATCTTTAAATTAATAAATAGTGTAGAAAAATTAAGCTTTCGTCTTTTTTTTCTATATACATTAGAAAAATTATTTCCGAATATAATTTTTGTCATGAATTCAGTATTTTACTTATGAATACCCCATTTTGTAAAAGAATTTCCAGATTGACTAAATTCTTATTGGTTACCTAAATAACAATGTTGCGGTGACTAATTAAGTGATTCTAGTGTTTATAAACATAATTGAAAAGCAATAAAATAATTAAAAATATCTCTGATAATTTACTCATCGAGAGATAATTAACGTCAAAATCTTTTATATAACATGATTAGATGACTTACAGAACCACACATATGAACAACAAATATTTTAAAGTTTTCATACCAATTCAAATCGCTATTCTATTCTATTTGGTTTTGGATGTTTTCGTTTATATTTAAAATAAAGCAGTACCCCTCGACGGGTTTTCTTGTGTTTTTATTCACTGCATAGACGGTTATCATTATTAATATTATTGACACATCTACATCTCATAATCTCTGATCATCTGATCTCTTTATCTACGACATTTTAAATTACGTTATCATTTTTCAAATACATTTAAGGAGTAAAAATATGTTTTTTTGTTTATTTTAAACTTGTTATTGTTAATTTGTATAATATAGACTAAATAAAAATATTAGTTATAACTTTATTATAAGCGGCTACCATATTAATACGCAAAAATGGCTGTGCTCTTTCATATTCCGTAAGATGTTTTGAAGTATGTAGCTTGAGTAGAGTTGATCATTTTTTCTTCATTTCCTTTACTTAATGGCGCGCGTGCCAGGTGAGCACAATTCACTTCGCCAATGTCACGTTAAATGGAGAACAAACAAAGGAGATTGTACGTTAAAAGAGAAAAATTTTAATACACAATAGAAGAAATTGATAACTTAATAAATTAAATTAGAGGACCGTCGTGGCACAGAGGTGCAACGTAACGTAACGCGACGGTTTCTGGGTTCAATTCCCAGTCCGAGAAGATGGATTTTTTATTTCCAGTTTTTTTGTTCCGCCAGTTGAGTTCCGCCACTCAACACACAATACCTCAAAAAAGACGAAAAGCGGGGACGGAGAAACCAAGGATTAAGCAACGGAGTGTTAAGACACTAGGTTCCAATAGTTCCTGCAGTTCCCTCTGCATACCCTGCCATGAGCGGAATAAAGCGTGAAGATAAAAAAAAATCGTTTAATTAGTTGATTTTTTAGTGACATTTGTTTTGTAGATCCTTATGGGTTATGAATAATGGAATGGAAAAAATAGAAATTATTTTTTATATTTTTCTTCTCCATTTGTCAAGCTAAGAAGCAATACAACAGCAGCATATTACAATACTTACATTCACAGAAGCCGCAACAATTGCGATACGTGGCCACTATAAATATAATATGATAATAACCGTTCGATAGTAGGTAAAATGATTCATTAAGCGTTGCATTCGATGACACATATTTTTAATTATAATTTACTTAACTTTTTTATCTTTATGCATATTTTTATATATATATATATATATAGCATAGTGGGTAGAATAAGAGTATTAAGACACTCTATGGTTTTCTTCTTTCGAGGCATTCCGTGTTAAAGAGTGGAACTCAACGCCGTGCGCGTTTTGAATGGTAGAAACTTATTTCATATAACAACGATTATTTAAAAGTTTTTTTTGTTTGTTGTGTCTCAGAGGCGTTGCGTTTACATGTAACTGTTTGTGGGTTCGAATCGCACTCAGGGAAGCTGGATTTTTTATTTCCATTTTTTCGTCCTGACAACTAGGCGAAGCGTGGCGTTGCTCTCTGCCACTCAACACGCAAAGATAAAAAGCGGGGAGCGTAGTGTTTTAACACTAAGTTCCCACAGTTGCTGCGATTTCCTTTGCCCACCCTGCTTTGTGCGTAATTAAGCGTAAAGCTTCTAATTTATTTGTAAAATGTAAATCATTAGATAATCAGCGAACTGCTGAGGCTTTGTCCGTGTGCAATACTGATCTAAGCTTACTATTATACAATAGCAGTCTTCCTTTCAGTAAGTACAATATGCAAACAGCACAGTACTATTTTTTGAGATTGACACCCCTCAGCTATATATTTTTGCTGCTATATAAAAAATAAAAGTACATATATATTATATTTTCATAAAAACTGTATAAATTTATGTAAGTCATATATTTATACGCTTATTTCTAAAAGTTCTTAAATAATTTTTGTATAAAGTTACAGCGCCATCTAGTTCTTAGTTCTAGCAGTCATTACGTAATAGACGGGTTTTGGGTTCCATTGCCATATGATAAACTTTTTTTATATACTAAAAAAACACGAACAACATTGTACTTTATTAAAACATTCGCAAATATTCACGTATCTATTTCAGTTCAACTCGTTCTTATTGAACATATATAAGCTTTGGCAGTTACTTTAACTAGTAGTGAAGTATGAGTAAGTTAAATATATTTTTTGATATATAAATTATTTATAAAATTTCTTTTATCCTATCGTTTGTCACATCTTAAAAGCAGAATTGATTCAGCCTCCCTAGGCTACTTAGATTGGGCTAGCCTAGGCTACCTAGATAACTAGAGCCTAGTTTTCTAGGTAGCCTAGGCTAACTACGTTAGACTCTAGATCACTGGATTCTTTCTAGGTTTTGACAGAAAAAAATAATATCTTCATATAAATAATCCTTTTAAATTTAAATGGACATTACTTTGGCAGTTCATTACAGGAAAATGTAGTTTGTAACAAATCAACTACTAATTAGCAATAGCTATATCTACAATATATAATACGAGGAAAATTTTATTTATATACGTACAAGTAACTGTGGCGACACTAGTTTGTTTAAATTTCCAAAATGCTCTGGTTCATGCATACATATATTTTGGTAAGCTAATATATTTATTATTTAATTGTTTAATATTTCATACAATTTATTAATAACCTAAACAGTTTAAGGCACTATGAGTTTACTGTGACAAAGTAGTTTTTATATTAAAAGCAATGTATTTATGTATTATTATAAAAAAACTCAGAGTGTCCATATGAACTTTTCTACTTGCTTTGGTTAGAAATAGAATGCTAAAGATGAGTAATATATAGAAATATAGTATTTTCTAACCCAATTATTCCAATTTTATTCCTAATAAACCCAACTCAATACCTCATCCTACTATTCTTTACTGTTTCAGATCGCGCTGCTGTGTTACACAGTAAATGCTCTAAAAAAGTGCGAAACTTTTACTATTGATATTGATGGATTTGGAGGAAGAAGAGAAGGTGGAACGTAAGTTTTTACACGATATTAATCGATATTAATATTTTAAATAAAATGGCTATACAAATAATAACATAATTTCATTTATATGTACTTTTTAGATTCACGCATTATCCCGCATATAGTCGGATAGGCATTTAGAATCACAGGAACCTTGAATGCTTGGTTCCTTTGGGTATCTAGTGTTAGCTCTCTCCGTTCTCTGTTTTCCAACTTTTCCCAAGACATTGCCGGTCGATTGGCGGAACTCAATGCCGCGCATGGCTATAGGCCCAAGCGAAGAAAATGGAAATGAAATAATCCATCCTCTCCGAGTGGGAATCGAACCCACAAACCTGTCACTCTTACAAGCAAACGCTATGCCACGACGGTCCATTCTTATATATAAATAGATCAGTTATTGTACTGTTACTATTACATAGTAATATATTTTAAATAAAATGGTACAGAATTCAACGTAATTTAGCCACTGTATTTTAGCAAAGGATATTAGAAAATCATTCCCTATAACAGGACTGAACCTACAACCACAAAAGCAGCGGCCTATCCTGAGTGCAGCGTAGCAAGCAACTCTTACAAATTCTAAGAAGTTAATAATTATAAAATATTCCATATAAATTTAATCTGATTTATAATATTAATTTTTATATTGCAGCAACATGGAAAAATGCACTCTGCTTCAACATTTTGCAAATAAATGTGAATACGTTTCAGTTGACATTGTACTAGATGAATATATATCTAAATTATATTACACTAACTACGGCACTTACTTCAACACGATTCAAACGAATATAACATTTTACGACGAAGCAAGCAGTAGTGCAGTAACAGGTTCTAAGCCTGGTGATAGTAAAGTACCGATAATAATCGCCGGCGTTTTCGCTGGACTTTTGTGTAGTGGAGGAATCGCATACTTCGTAACGCATATGATAAAGACGATGATGCAATCTGGTACTTACTGTAAGTATTTTTTTTATCTCCTTATATCCAAAAGGTATATATAGTAGTAAGCATGACAATTCCGGGTTCAATTCCCACACAAAGAAATGATATATGCGGGAAAAAGCGTGAAAATATTTACGGTGTGTATTTATTTTTAAATATTCATATATATATATATATATATATATATATATATATATATATATATATATATATATATATATATATATATATATATATATATATATATATATATATATATATATATATATATATATATATATATATATATATATGTATATATATATATGTATATATATATATATATATATATATATATATATATATATATATATATATATATATATATATATATATATATATATATATATATATATACATATATTGTTTCAGTATTTCCAGATCCTTCGTAGTGAAGCTAAAAGAAGTGGACTTATATTTAAAATACAGAGTGATGTTATACATAAAATAGTTATTATACATGTATAAAATAGTAACGACATAACATATAAGCTATTTAGAAATATTTAATATAAAAGTATAGAAATATATAATTTAATATAATTTTTTTTCTTTACACTATTACAAAATAAGATTCAAAAATAAATTTATACAGCAAATTATGTTATTTCTATTATCACATTATATTAACTACAGGTTCACTTATTTACGAAGGATATTATTTATGGAGGTCTTAACAATATTACGTGACGTATTTATATTTGTTTATTATATGTATTTCTTGTAATTTTTTCATAACTTACTTAATAAGCCCTATCGATGATTTAGTTACAATATCTCTAACTAAATAACCTTTTCCCCATCGATGTCTTTCTAGCGCATGCTCTAGAAATAAGCCCATTTTAGTTTGACCTCTGGCGTTGACTAAACTTATATCGTTGGGTTTCAAAGGAAAGGTCAGCTAAGGTTGGTGGTTTGCAACTTCAGACAGGTTGATGTTCGGCAATCATCGGCCCTTGTCGTCCACTCTCGGTGGTAGTTTTTCTACAGAGACGGATTGAAAATAGGTTTTATTTTTTTTATGATTTTTTTAAAAATATTACTATTATTACCAAAATATTGTCTTCGTTACCAATAGTGTGTAGTTATGTACTTTACAGAACAGGATATTCATAAAATATTTTGTTATATTTGTAAAAATTTTTGTAAACATCAGAAAATATATATAGAATATATATACAATGTTGAGGTGTAACAAAGATTCAAGGTATGCCAGTAAAATACGACAGTTTCTGGGTTCGATCTTCACTTGGATAGTTTACTTTCTCCTTCGCTCTGGCAAATAGGTGAGCGCGGCGTTGAGTTCCGCCACTCACTTCTCAGTCAATGCTTTGAAACGCAGAAACGGAGGAAGAAGGAACAGGATAAGAAAAAGAAGAAAGGAAACAAGGGTGGCTTAATAATAGGTTCCCAGGGTTCCTGTGGTTCCCTCTGCCTGCCTTGCGCTTGAGTGGGATAAAGTGTGCTAAAAATAAATCATACAATGTAAGATTTTTTACGCATATTATAACTTAAAAAATATCGTTCGAAAAACGAACGATTTTCTCATGATATTTTTTTATTAAATAACTATAGTAATCTAATATCTTACTATTTAGCCAATTGATATCAAAAACTTAATGTTTATTAATAATAAAATAATAAAGAACTATGACGCACTAAAAACATTAAATAAAATTTTCAAAGCAAATGAGTCTCTGTCCAGGGGTGCAAAACTCGCGTCTGCGCGTAGCACGCTACGCCACCGCCTCGACCGCGTAGATATCGTGCACACACACCCCTGAAATAACACCAATAATATTTAAAAAATAACTTAAATTCTAAAAAAATAACTTAAATATAATACGTAATCGAAAGATATCTTAATACCTCCTTTAATTTCCCTTTTGTATAATATTTTATTAAAGCAAAGTGTTCCGAAATGAAGTATCCAAGCTATGAGATGTGATATAACCAAGGAATTCGTCTTAGGACATACAAATTAATGTAAGACAAATATTTTAGTTGTGAAAGTGAATTGTGGCGGTGAAAAGCTTGCGTTACTTCGCCTATAGGTGAGTGCTTAAAGCTTTTTTTGATTCCTAACAATAATTCGTAATACTATTAAATATTTATTTTTTAATATGAATAATACAAAATATCCATGGCTTTTTAAGAAATTATATTTTGTAATGGATATTTTATGATTTCTTATGAAATTTTGAAAATATTGATAATCTTATTTAGATTGAAGAAAGCTAGTATTGATAATAATAAACAACCTCAATCTAACAATTTTATATACATATATTATATTCTACAAACATATATTATATATTTCTTATAAAATTTTTGTTAACATAATGACATAAGAACCAAATATTATAAGAAAATCTACTCGAAACTAAAATATATATGAAAAATTTGCAGAAAACCGGTATAACACCAAATATATTTTATAACAACCAAATTAACTAAGCGCTTTTGTCTAGCTATCATTACTCCGAGTTACCAAGAAAAGAGTTTATTGAGACAACTTACTGAAACTTTTCATGACCACAAAAAGCTTTTGAAGGTTTTTCTTTTTCTATTCGACCTTTTTTTCGCCGGTATCTTTATATGGACTATAGTTTTGTACTATATTTAAACAGTAAATTTATATATATATATATATATATATATATATATATATATATATATATATATATATATATATATATATATATATATATATATATATATATATATATATATATATATATATATATATATATATATATATATATATATATATATATATATATATATATATAGGCAAGGAGGTGTATATATATATATTAATATCAACACTAACAGTGGTTGTATAATTGTAAGTCACAAGTCGTTCGGAAACACTGTTAACTGACAACACGTCCTCGTATGTGAATGTAAGTAAAACTGATCCTAGTTTGGTTAAATATTTAATATACAACAGCCTTTATCCGGGACAGCAGAGATGGATTAACTACAGCACACAACGCCGCTGTTTGTAGAGCATTGTACATAAATTTACACATCACATTGTATTTCCTTGTTTTTTTTCGTAAAAGCATACTTGTACGACAGGCACATATCATTACGGACTTATTTGTCTGTGATGACATCTGTGAAAGGGGTACAACCTAAATGTACGTTGTCTCAAACTAAGCTCAAAGGTACTGGCTTCACGCTTTTCACGCTTTTGTCCCGCACATGGCAGAGTAGGCAGAGAGAACTGCAGGAATCATAGGAACCTAGAGTAAAGAAACTCCGTTGTACGTAGGTACTAGCAGCTGTTCAAAAAGCTGAAAATTATCTAATATATAAATTATTTTTTCCGATATGTTGAAGTATTGTCTTAAAACATCAGTTTTCATAAAACTTAAATTTATTACATATTAATCTTCCTCAAAATCATTGTGACTGTTGTTAAAAAGTATATTCGTCCAGTACGTCGAGTTTATTGCAAGATAAACAGACAGACGCTGCAGAGGACTTTGTTTTATAATATTTATACTTTATATAACACTAAATATTGTTCTAAGCATGTGCGGGATAAAGCTAGCAAAAAAAATCAAAAATAGAACTATCTGCTCGTGTATCTTTGTTATAAAGTAGTAGTACAATATGTAACGAAGATACGCGATATATATATATATATATATATATATATATATATATATATATATATATATATATATATATATATATATATATATATATATATATATATATATATATATATATATATATATATATATATATATATATATATATATATATATATATATATATATAGATTCACGCTTTATCCCGCACATGGCAGGGTAGGCAGAGGGAACTGCAAGAACTATACGAACCTAGTGTTAAGACACTCCGTTGCTTAGTCCCTGCTTTCTCCGTCCCCGCTTTCCGCCGTTTTTGAGGCTTTGCGTGTTGAGTGGCGAAGCTCAACGCCACGCTTTGCCTAGTTTCCGGAGCGAAGAAAAAGAAAATCCCCGAGTGGGAATCGAACCCACAAACGGTCGCGTTTACAAGCAGACGCTACGCCTCTGCGCCACGATGGACAGTATTTGTAATATTGTTTTTATATTTTATGTATAGTCCATATTATGTATCGTATTGAAAGCTCAATTATCATAATTTTACACTTCTATATAAAGCTACCTCTAGAACTTACTATGTCTAACAACTCTATATTCCATTTAACACGAAGATAAAGCTGTTCGTCAAACCTAGCTTAATATAAAAATGACATTGCAAGAAAGCGATAATTCAATAAAAAGCTTAACTACATTTTCTAAATTACTTTGGTAACTCCAACTAGGGCGGCGTAGGGCGGACACTATTATTATATTAAAATTATCCACAAATAAATAGACTTAATTTATTTTAAGCACCTGATATTGAAATTGTATAGACACGTGATGTTCAGGAAACCTTATATGGGACGCGTGAAGGATGACCTTTCTTGTTTGCTTGGTTTAACCTTTTAATACAATTTAATATGGATAATTGTATATTTAAATATTGTTATAGTTTTTTTTAAAGGTTGCACCATTAAAATATGCGTATAAGTTGCTGTCCTGAATGTGATTACATAAATTGTATCGATGTCGATATACATACATATATATATATATATATATATATATATATATATATATATATATATATATATATATATATATATATATATATATATATATATATATATATATATATATATATATATATATATATATATATATATATATATATATATATATATATATATATATATATATATATATATATATATATATATATATATATATATATATATATATTAACAATATACTTTGTCTTTGGATAGTGGATTATTTCAAGAATTACTACAGAATATCAAAAAGATGTCAATATTTTAATTTACCTCGACATGAAAGTATGGTTATTTTTTCATTTTTTAGCTTTACGCTTTATCCCGCTAATAGAACGGTAAGCCAGAGGGAACCTCAGGAACCAAAGGAACCTAGTGTTAAGTACAATTCTTTCCAGCTTACTGCATTTTGAGACAATGTATTGAGTAACTAAACGTCGCGCTTGCCTAGTTGCCAAAGCAAAGGAAGTGGAAATCAAATACTCATTTTTCTCCACGAATGGAAGTATAACCCACAAACCATCGCATTTACTCTGCGTCACAGTGATCCTCTATTTGTTTATTATTATTAAAGTGTGATTTTATCCTTTTAATAAGGATAATACATTATGTAGAAATCGTATACATTTCGAAACGTTGCGTAATTTAAATCAAGCGTCGCGTCTCCCTACAGAGATGTCAACAATTATATAAATAAATTGTGCGCAAATTATAAGAATTTTGTCATATTTTGATGAGAGTGTATGATTAGTATACAAAGCGTTTGGACAAAGGCTTTAAATCTGGCTAAGTTCAAATTTTATACGTTCCCATTAAATAAGTATTATAAAAACAAGTACTTCTTACTCTGCTTTTATAATGTCATGAACTTTTGTGAACTTTATACTTACATAACGCCTCGTCATGAAAACTTTTTAAATTTTAAATATTTTTACACTTTGAAATATTTAAATTTATGTTGAATATCTCTTAATAGCCTCCTGATAAATATTGGGAAAAAAATATAAATAGAATAAATATATATATATATATATATATATATATATATATATATATATATATATATATATATATATATATATATATATATATATATATATATATATATATATATATATATATATATATATATATATATATATATATATATATATATATATACGACATGAAGAGGCTGAAAAAATGATAAACAGCTAGCTATTACATATACATAGATATACCTCTTATCAGTCGTGTTGTCGCTCGATACAAGTCTGCAAGATAATACGCACTGATCATAGCCTCTTGACCTAGATCTGTTATTATAATAGACTACGCTTAGCCTTTACTACTTAGTAACAAATATCAATAAATAAAGAGGACAGTGGAAATATTTGTACTAAATATTTTTTTATATGTAGACTAAAATATTTATTATAACGTTCTACTTATAGATTAACGGCCTTATTCATAAAAAAGTCTTATAAAACGTTTTAAGCATACTTTAGTTAACACGCTCTTTAGGCTTATAGAACGTTCGATAAATGTTTGTATTCATAAACGCTCTATAAGCCTTCTATAACTAAAGTGTCACTAATTTGATTTATACGTTCACAATGTTGCCACTATACTGAAGTCGGTCGACTAGTTGCCGAAAATACCAGTAAATCCACAGATGATAAGTGACAAACGCATTGACATAGTATGACCACAGATAATATTACGTACAAAAATATATTATTGGATCTGGCTTGACATATACCGGCTTGATTTACGTCGTTGTTATCACAAAAACACGAATGTTTATTTTATTTTAGTTTATAAACTTACTTAATTTTTAAAAAATTAAATCAAAAGAAGTAAAACGACAAAGAATTGAAAATTGTTTAGACGTGGACAAGTATTACCTATGTTCTGTGCACCTATCTTATGTAGAATTTATTATAATATTAATAAACTTGTTAATAAATATCGAACAAAATGTCAATTGTTATATTGTTTTGTTTACGAAACTGTAATTGACACTCTTGATGACAAGCGACTCGACGACGTCATATCAATGCTCATATTAGTATGAGCTATAATCAGCTGTTATATGAATCGGCCATCTTTGGACGTTAAAACACTCTTATAGTAGGGTTCTTGGCTCTATAACTTTATGATAGGTTTATAGAAGTGATTGGCACTAATATGCTGTTATGAATAACGTTTTTTGACAACTGTACTATACCGAGTCTTTAAGCGTGCTATAACTTTTTATGAATAAGGCCGTAAATATTTTTTTCTATTTTCACGCACAAAATTTCATTCGTTTCGTTTCGTTAGTGTGGCCTTATGACACGATCTCGTATCGTTCAATTCGTATTAACGGTTTACCAACTTTTTTTCATATCTTTTATACATAAAGATATATTTCAGATATTTTATACATATGTGAAATGTGAAACTTTAAATAAGGATATTTATTGAAATCGAACCGCTTTGGTTTGGCGTTAGTTGTGCCAGCACTCTTACTAAAGTGTCCAGATACTGTTCAAGCTTAACAACTATATTATAGAAAATGTTTATTCAAACTTGGTCAGTAAGTAGGTCAAAATACACATATAGTTAAACAGAGTAACGGAAAAGCAAAATTCCAGTAAATTGTAAATATATTGTATTATAGTTTTTATTTATCCCTGCATTATTTTTTCGTGACTTTCGTGACTCGTGACTGACTTGCATAAATATAGAACTAATTATATATACATATTAAAGATTATTTTTAAATTTATTATTAATATCATCGAGGTGGAGACTTTGATCTATAAACACGACGGTAGAGCGTTCGGTCCACAAAAAAGAATTAGTTTCTTTTTTTTTTTGTTCTCCTTAGAAATAGTGCCACGGTAAATTCCCCGACTCACCACGTTATTTCTCGAAGTCGAGCAAAAATGGAGAACAAAATATTTAAAGTTATGTTCTCGCCATTTTCTTTTTTAGCTTCACGCTTTATCCCACTCATGGCAGGGTAGGCAGAGGGAACTGCAGGAGCCACATGAACCTAATGTTAAGACACTCCGTTGCTTAGTACCTGCTGTCTCCGTCCCCGCGTTCTTACCTATTCTGCTATATACCGGATAACACGTGTTAACGATGTTAAAAGCTCTAGAGATATTTGACTGAAAACAAAACATTTTAACAATGTCAACTTATATAGCTAAAATTTAACAAGTATTTACTGAAGAAGAAATAAAGTTATATATATACATACATCCTGGCTTATAGTTGTATAAATAAGTTATTTATTATAGTTGGTTATATATGTAAACTACACGGTACTAGACATATACATATCCTCCAGTACTCCTGACTGACTTGCATACAAATCAGTCAGTAATTTCTGCTATTTAGTAGTTACAGAACTTATTCTATACGAGGGCTAAGTTTACGCTACACAGAAGAGGTCATACATTACCCAGGGCCCTCGAGCGACAGAGCTTTTCAGCGTCACTTACGTAAAGTATTTTCATTACGCGCTTGTCTTTTTAATCTTGGCTCAAAAGTATCTCGTTAAAAGTGCCTTCTTTACGTGTCGTTTAAATTGCGAATGATGAACTGACATATCTGTGATGAATGTATTACGTGTGTATGTACATATATTTAATTTATCACTATAGTTACAAGTAGGTACTTCTATTGTAAACAACCTAAAAGTTATTTGTTTATGTAACAGATTATTATAAAATATTTGAACAAGAAACAAACAAAACAAAAGAAAGAATAGGCGTTTAATTTTTACGTAAAGGCAGCTATAGGTAATCTCTCCATAGCAACCTTACAAAAGAATTATAAAAGATCAAAGACGCTTGTATATTGATTGGCGTACAAATGATTTTAAATGGACTTTAGATATTTTTAACCTATTTTTAACTTAAAAGTATATTAATTTTGTTTTTACAACACGTTTTTACAGCTAAGTCATTTTCTCATATAACACGTAAGCAAAGTCATGGCATATACTAAAACGTAAAATCCCATCTTTCTCATTGCCGTAAGAATTCCAGAATATTTTAAAGGCAGCAAGATAATAGATCTAACTTAACGTACGTGAGTAACATTTTTATGTAAATCTCCTTCTGGAACGCCTAAAAAAGTTCAGCTTTAAGATATCAAGTAAGCCTAGAATCTTAACTGTATATTGGAATATTAATTTTCATAACTTTCACCTTTCACAAAATGTTGTATTTTCTAGCCACCTTGTCGTGAATTTTCTTTAAACTTTATAGGTTTAAAGGTGTCAAGTGCCTTTTGTTTCATCATGCCATTGTCAAGTGTAGTGACTATTACAACTTATAATTTCAAAATTTATTATTTAATACATAGAATTATAGGGCAGTCGCAATGTAGAGGCGCAGCCTTTGTTTCTAAACGCGACGATTTGTGAGTTCGAATCCCATTCGGGGAAATGTCTAAAGTTCCCTCTGCCTACTCTGCTATGAGCGGGATAAATACTGAATCTAAAAGTAAAGCAAAACAAAATATAAAACTAGTGTGATATTTTTATGTTTTTTTTACTAGCATCGAATTACTTAGAGTTCTACATGAAATTTTTTAAACAGGAAATATTTATAGCCATCGGACAGTGTTAAAATAGTCCTGTAGAGAGCTTTATCAGATGTTCCGGACCTCAGGTTTTTATATTTCATCTATAAAAGCTTGTTACACTGAAATACTATTACTAAGAAACCATTCCTTTCTCATGGTTAAACTGGTTCGCATTAGATATTTTAATTTTTAAATCCAATAACACTAATAAACGAAAAAGAATTGACTTTTATCTGTTCAGACCGGAAATTTTCACGATCTTCCTAATCCCTACTAGAGAAATCATGAAATTTCCCGGTGAAACGTAAAAGTAAACGTATTACTGTGAGGTGTGAGTAAACGTAGTACTATCATACATTATCCAATTACGTTACGATAACGTACATAAATCTATATACACATGTTTTATTATTAAACATTTTTCAATGTTTTTAATATTTGGAGGCCGAATACGCTATTTCTTACTATTCCACAAACACCAGCGATTAGTTCTGCGTATTAAAACACTAAAGCTTTTAAGCACTTCAAGTTTGCCCGAATTTTCAAGGACTCTAGTAACGCAAGGTGCTTTATTGAATGACCTGATTTTTTTACGAATTTCAGCCTTAACGAATACAAGGCCAAGAATGCTGTTGGGATTCATTTTAATATAACATACATATATGTAAATTTCGTTATATGTTATTATATTGTTTTAATTAATTAGGTCTAATAAAGTCAAAGTCTCAGAATCCATAATTCTATATAAAATCAATAATTTTTCCATGAACCTGTGTTTTATATAATTATAGAGATACTGCGTGCTAAGTTACAGAACTCTATGCCACATTTTACCTTATTATTAGTGCTCGGAAATTAAAATAATTAACTCCCCTGAGTAGGATTCGAACCCCGACAGTTGTGACTATTAACGAAATTACATTTTTCTGTTATTTTTTATCTTTGGTATTTCCTAATACAATAGTAGCTTTTACAATCTATCTTCAATTTGTTGCCAATATATCAGATTACAATTTTAGTAATTAGAAGTGATGTATCTTCTATTTGATGAAGTGATGTATATTAAATTACAATTTCTAACTGAATTAATTATTTCCCTTACGTTATATACGTAAGGGAAGTAATTAAATATTTTTAAAAGCTATGTATCAATTCTATTACAACATGGTTATGACCATATACTTTTCTTTACGTAGTATATCGTACTGTAATATTATTTGACAAAATATTTATAAGTATAAATTATACTTGTATAAAAACACACACACATATATATATATATATATATATATATATATATATATATATATATATATATATATATATATATATATATATATATATATATATATATATATATATATATATATATATATATATATATATATATATATATATATATATATATATATATATATATGTATATATATATATATATATATATATATATATATATATATATATATATATATATATATATATATATATATATATATATATATATATATATATATATATATATATATATATATATATATATATATATATATATATATATATATATATATATATATATATATATATATATATATATACATATATATATATATATATATATATATATATATATATATATATATATATATATATATATATATATATATATATATATATATATATATATATATATATATATATATATATATATATATATATACTCTTACACCAAATTTCTCGTATCATACCTCAATTAGTATATTTTTTAAGACTAAATTAAATAAATAATCATATGTTGCAGAAAATATAATTTGCTTATCATCAAAGATATAAGTAACAATTATAGAAAAAAATATATAGATATAAAGATAAGAATTGGTTATGATTAAGAGCTTATATAAATTAGAAAGAATACGAACCAAGTGTCTGTAGCGTAAAAAAATTCTATATACAAGGCACACTGAATACTCTACGCCAAATTTTAATAACATATAATATGTACAATGTTATGAAACTTATGACTAAATTTGAAAGAAACCTGGTCTTAAAGAAACAGGTAATATTAAAACACGAAATATACATTTGTATGACAAGTCAGCGAAGTGTGCAAGCATTTTAATTATCATCTCTTCTTTCACTGCATAAAGACAAAAGGCTCTTAAATATGTGACTGCAGAAGAAATAAAAGAAAAAAAACATAGAAAAAGATTGGAGAAACAGATAAAATATTATTTTTAATAGATTTTTTATTTTTTTTAGTAAAATAGCTAATATTACTTATTTTAGCCATTTTATATTTTTAATAATCTCCTGTCCAAATAATTTTTAACTTCAAAAAACTGCTCCAACATCTTCATCAACAGTTTTTAACGTCAAATAACTGATTGTAAGTTTGGTTTTCCCTAGACATTACATTACATTGTCTTTTAAGGCGGGAACGGAGTGTCTTAACACTAAACTCTCTATAATAATACGCAGAACGTATAACTTAAAAAAATTATTCCTTTTTTACTAACTTTGATACTCATCTCGAGTTGCTGAACCGTATTCGAAAATCATTAATTTCTCTTCCAGACACTGTCGTCTTTAATTACGCACTCGGTCTTCAAGAACTGAATTCGAGCTGAAAACGTTTCAATCGATTGGAACCGACACTCCTACTAAGTTATTACTTGACGCCGTTTAAGTGTAATATTGTTGTCTCTGTGGAACAAGAATGTTAAGAGTTTTATTTTAATTGCTATTTCATTTTAATTTTTCTACTAAGATATTATTATATATATTTTAAATATAATAATATACATATATTTATATACTATTTTTCTATACATTATATATAGCATGATAGACAAAGCGACCCTTTTATTATGACACCCCGTCTAATCATTTAACAAATTAGTATTATTTTGATGTTTTTGAAAGAAATAAAGCAGCTTCTGACCGTGAACGTAATTCGTAATTCAAGAGTATGTGAAAAAAGAAAATCGAAGTGTTTCGACACTAGGTTTCCTCTGCCTATTCTACTTTATACACAAGATACAGTATGAAGCTGAAAGTAAGAGAAATATTAAAAGAGCCAAATAGAACCAAGAAATCAATATTCTTTTATTATATTTAATAAATTATATTTAACGCTAAAATATTTTTAGCTTTCATATGAAAAAATTAATTTGTCACATACGTCTATCACTAAATTATACTGTCCATTGCACCCAAAACGTAGCTTCGGAGCTTTCTTACAATAGCAGGTCAAGAAAGCTCGCCCGTAAGGTGTTATTAATTAAGCTTTTCCATTCATACATAAATCGCCTTTCAAAATCCTCGTATTAAGGTCTGATGCAATGCGTCACACTCGACACGCTGCAGTAGCCCGCTTTTTTCAATAAACGACCTTAATTCCTATAAATAGAGTTGAGATTTACACGAATGTTATATAATTAAATTATGACGGCGACCCAGCTGAAATTTTCCGTATATAATTACTGTTGAGTGTTATACTTGTTTAGCTTGCCACTATTCGACGTCGAGGCATTGGTCCGGAAATGTTAATTTTTGGAAATCTCAATTAATTCCTATTAAAAAACAAGCGAAAAAGTAAGCAAAGGCCTTACCATATACTTTTTTGTTAAATATTTTAAATTCTTAATTTGAATATCTTATGCTATTTCCGGTAGATCTACAGCAAGGTAGATAGTGGGAACCTAGTGTATAACGTTTTGTTCCCCAAGCACTACCCAATTTTGAAACAATGCGATTTGAGTAACGGAACTCAACGGAGCCTTTGTCTTGTTTTGAGAATGAGGAAAATAAAATAACGAATTTCTCCTGATTGAGAATCAAACTCAAAATCGTCTGGTCTGCAGGCAGACACTGTGAAGCTGCTACACGATGGCTTAAATTTAATCTTTCAATTTCTACTTACTTAATAACTTGCACGTAGTGTCCGATGCATTAAAATTACTGCAAATCTAAATACTAATCAGAGTGTAAATCTAAAGTATACATTTCTTTTTTATTAAAAATAGTTAAAATATTCTAAACCTTATAATAATTTTTCAGAAATCCAAAGAAACTCTTAACAATCGATATGGTAATTAATAACGTAAAATAAACGAGCTGCTCTAATTTAACAGTTCAAAGGTTTTTTTGTTACAAATTAATATCCAGCTTGATAATAACTCTTTGCCTTATGAGTGTAAAAGAGTGCCTTTTTATATAAAAATAATTGTACTCATCATGTGAATATCCTGCTTGTCGTAGTAAGAAAATAATATACATCTTACCTCTTTTACCTGAATATTACTTTATTTATGTAATTAGAATAAAGTATCAAGATTAAAATTTTAATATAGGATTTAAAAATATTTTAAATAACTATTACTGAACTGAGCTGCCAAATTAATAAGTTGATAACAATTTAATTGTCTAAATTGATAATATACTACAATAAATTTGAATATAATATGTATATTTATTTAGAGGACCGTCGTGGCGCAGAGGCGTAAGCGAATAAACAAGCCTAAAAGTGTGATGGTTTGAGAGTTCGATTACCATACGGGAGATTTTTCTATTTCCGTTTTTTTCGCTCTGGAAACTAGGTAAAGCGGACGGAGAAAGCAGGAACTAAGCAACGGAGTGTCTTAACACTAGGTTCATATGGTTCCTGCAGTTCCCTCTGCCTACCCTGCAATATGCGGGATAAAAGCGTGAAGTAATCCACACAAACGAAATTGTGGTGGATAGTTTAAAGGTACAAATGAAATAAAATTACTAATATGGTCCAAAGAATGTCAGAATTGAACTACTCAACAATGTCAAACAATGAAAAATAAATTAAATTTGAACGGGACCCGAACTCGCGCTACTTTTAATGGTGATAAGAACATATGGCTTAGTTGTCAAGGTACTTAAAACAGTCCAGCTGCATCCGAATGTATGATACGGTAACAGTATGACATTTTGGGCAAACCTTTTCAACTAATTGCCAAATATCACGAAGTATCAAAAAATTGAAAAGACTGAAAGTCTGTTTACCTCCGTAACAGCCGATGAGCTCGCAGCCCCGGACGCGTGGAACTGAGGTGTTGTAGAATTGTTTCACATGAAAAGAGACAAAATGTTCCTAATTTCTAAGTCACGTTTATAAGCTGTGCTCGAGAGTCGTTGCAAATCATCTGACATTAAGGTTTATGATGGCATTGAATTAAAGTGGAAGTGAGCTGATCATATTTGTCGTATAGCCAATGAATGCTGTATTTCTCGAACAAAAACCATACTTCAGCGGAGCGGAGCGTTGAACGCCCTCCGGCCAGATGATTCTATTACATTTAGAAGGCGACTGGCATTAACTGGATGACGAAAACGGAATATCGTGCCTTAAAACGTACCCTGAGGAAGGCCTACATCTAGCTATGCAAATTATTTACATATATATTTTTAATTATCTGTAGTAATCTATGAAGGAAAAGGAAAGAGTAATTATGTCTCACTAACTTCTTAATTTCATATAAGAAAAATTCATATAAACTAATTTCAAATCAAATCTATTTACCAATCATGTTACTCAACGTAACCGTAAGCCAACCACAAAAATTGCTGCTATTATTTTATAAGCATCATATACAATGTACATGCAAGGCCTCGATCCGAATAAATATTCATGCCATATCGTTCTAAATATGAATAAATGCATGATAAAGTATGCTGAAAAATATATCCTCGAAATACGTTCCTCAAATAAATCTCGTAGAAGTTTGTTACTTACTTTTTATTTTATTTTTATACAAAAAAAAATATATAGATATATATATATATATATATATATATATATATATATATATATATATATATATATATATATATATATATATATATATATATATATATATATATATATATATATATATATATATATATATATATATATATATATATATATATATATATATATATATATATATATATATATATATATATATATATATATATATATATATATATATATATATATATATATATATATATATATATATATATATATATATATATATATATATATATATATATATATATATATATATATATATATATATATATATATATATATATATATATATATATATATATATATATATATATATATATATATATATATATATATATATATATATATATATATATATATATATATATATATATATATATATATATATATATATATATATATATATATATATATATATATATATATATATATATATATATATATATATATATATATATATATATATATATATATATATATATATATATATATATATATATATATATATATATATATATATATATATATAATATATATATATATATATATATATATATATATATATATATATATATATATATATATATATATATATAGTGGTGGACTACTATGAAAGTCTTGTGCCACATGTAATATGAAAGAATCTGTTTTTTAGTTATTTATGGTTTAGCTTTGGTGTAAAATTTTAAAGTGTAAATAAAATTTTCAAAGTAATATGAAGTGAAACTATTCACAATTCAATTAAATAAAATTTTAATTTAACGTGGAAGGTGTATAAGTATGTTGCTTGATAATGAATGACGGACGACGGATTACAGATGAGGAATGACGAATGACGGACTACTGATTATTGGATTGATAGTTAAATCAAAGGACTGAACTCAGTTGTTACGTTATGACGATGTCTATATATTTTCTTTTGTATAAAAATAAAATAAAAAGTAAGTAACAAACTTCTACGAGATTTATTTGAGGAACGTATTTCGAGGATATATTTTTCAGCATACTTTATCATGCATTTATTCATATTTAGAACGATATGGCATGAATATTTATTCGGATCGAGGCCTTGCATGTACATTGTATATGATGCTTATAAAATAATAGCAGCAATTTTTGTGGTTGGCTTACGGTTACGTTGAGTAACATGATTGGTAAATAGATTTGATTTGAAATTAGTTTATATGAATTTTTCTTATATGAAATTAAGAAGTTAGTGAGACATAATTACTCTTTCCTTTTCCTTCATAGATTACTACAGATAATTAAAAATATATATGTAAATAATTTGCATAGCTAGATGTAGGCCTTCCTCAGGGTACGTTTTAAGGCACGATATTCCGTTTTCGTCATCCAGTTAATGCCAGTCGCCTTCTAAATGTAATAGAATCATCTGGCCGGAGGGCGTTCAACGCTCCGCTCCGCTGAAGTATGGTTTTTGTTCGAGAAATACAGCATTCATTGGCTATACGACAAATATGATCAGCTCACTTCCACTTTAATTCAATGCCATCATAAACCTTAATGTCAGATGATTTGCAACGACTCTCGAGCACAGCTTATAAACGTGACTTAGAAATTAGGAACATTTTGTCTCTTTTCATGTGAAACAATTCTACAACACCTCAGTTCCACGCGTCCGGGGCTGCGAGCTCATCGGCTGTTACGGAGGTAAACAGACTTTCAGTCTTTTCAATTTTTTGATACTTCGTGATATTTGGCAATTAGTTGAAAAGGTTTGCCCAAAATGTCATACTGTTACCGTATCATACATTCGGATGCAGCTGGACTGTTTTAAGTACCTTGACAACTAAGCCATATGTTCTTATCACCATTAAAAGTAGCGCGAGTTCGGGTCCCGTTCAAATTTAATTTATTTTTCATTGTTTGACATTGTTGAGTAGTTCAATTCTGACATTCTTTGGACCATATTAGTAATTTTATTTCATTTGTACATTTAAACTATCCACCACAATTTCTTTTTTTTTTATATATATATATATATATATATATATATATATATATATATATATATATATATATATATATATATATATATATATATATATATATATATATATATATATATATATATATATATATATATATATATATATATATATATATATATATATATAAAATCGAGGGTGGCAGACAATTTGTCTGTCGCAAACTTTAAAGAAGAGAGCTTTTGAACACAAGGAAGCTGAATCGAAACCACTAAATAGGTAAGAGCTGAGAAAACTTTTACTAGTTTTATTTTCACAAGAAAAGACTATAAAATATAGACTATACTAGAATAATTTATAACTTAAAGCAGATATTGGATAAGCTGTGACAAACTTTATGTTATTTGTACAGTTCTAAAATGAACATATACAGTCGATTTAATAACATTTTTTTTGAGAAGAATAGCCTTAGTCTTTGATTTATATATCATAATATTTCTCGAAAATATGTTCTTTGTTTTTATTACTTAGACACCAATATTTATAATACTATGCCACTACGAAAATTAATTGGCTTACAAAATAGCGTGAGCCTTTACAATTAACGACACCTTAAAATTACAATCAAATTACTTTAAGTGCTTAAATTTTATTTTACATGGAAAACTTCTGTTTCACTAAACGATAGGTAGTGTTACACGCAATTTATTTATTTTCAATACTTTTACGATATTACAGCATTTAACATTAATTTATTATTTTTTTTTAGCTTCACGCTTTATCCCGCACATGGCAGGGTACGCAGAGGGAATTGCAGGGATCGTGGGAACCTAGTGTTAAGACACTCCATTGCTTAGTCCCCGCTTTCCACTTTTTTCGAGGCATTGCGTGTTGAGTGGCGGAACTCGACGCCGCGCTTTGCCTAGTTTGCCAGAGCGAAGAAAATGGAAATAGAAAATTTCATCTTCTCCGTCTGGGGATCGAATCCAGAAACTGTCGCGTTACAGGCAGACGTTGCACCTCTGCGCTTTACAACAAATTTGTAACAACTTTAACTTCCTGCGTAAAATCAAACATTTGCTTCGTTTGCTTCTTCAGTAGTAAACATAATATTGTGCTTAAATTTTAATTTCAGATATTATATATAATTATATGAGGGCCGTCGTGGCGCAGAGACGTAAGCGTCTGCCTGTAAACGTGACCGTTTGAGGGTTCGATTCCCTCTCAAGGAAGACTGGATTTTTTTATTTCCATTTTTTTCACTCTGGAAACTAGAAAAAGGCGTGGCGTTGAGTGCCGTCACTCAATACGCAATTCCTAAAAAAAGCGGAAAGTGGGGACAGAGAAAGCAGGAACTAATGCAACCGAGTGTCTTAACACTGGTAGTTATGGTTCCTACAGTTCCTGTGCCTACCCTACAATATGTGTGATAAAGCATGAAGTTATTAAAAAAAAGAAACTGAATTTATTTAACTTAACTTATTTTCATAATATATAAATAATTAGAAATAACTAACTGTCTATTTTCACCAATTAAGCTGTTTCCCGCTCCAAGCGAACAAGCGGCTTTTAAAAGAAAGGCGAAGGCACACGACTAATTATTGTAAGTTTCTAAGGAACTATAGAGTAATTAACTGTATTTCGATGTAACAAAAAGAAGATATCATTTTATAATCTTTGATGTTATGTATACTCGTAAAATAAAGTTGAAAAGAATAAGAAAATACTCTTAGTGTCTTATCACGAGATACTCTCTGCCTACTACTCTCTGCTCTCTACTCTCTGCCTTGCTATGTGTGTGATAAGCGTGAGACTAAAAAAATATGATAAATTCCTATTATAAGAACATTGATCATAGCAACAGCAAAAAAATATTGTACCTTTAGAGGTACAATATTTTTTTGAACATTCGTCAGAACGCTTGGTCGTTATATGTAGATGAAAAAACTAAGCCTACAGAACTAACTAATCGCTTCGTTAAGAAAGTAAGGGTTTAAAGGTTATTGCCTACGCACACGTGGTCCGTATATGTAAACAATCTTGTAGGTTCGGATTTTTTCATTTCCATTTTTTTCGCTCTTGTAACTAGGCAAAGTGCGGCATTGAGTTTCACGATGCCTTTAAAAGGCGGAATGCATGAAACGAGTGTCTCAACACTAGGTTACCATTCTCTCTCGTCTCGTCTCTGCCTACCTTACTATGTGCGAGATAAAACGTGATACCATAAAAAAAAACAATAATTTACCTACGGCTTCACTTGCGTGGTCATATAGATACAAATAAAAGTCCATCTTATGGCAATTGGCACATTATAAGGTAACGTAAACCCCAAGTAGTTACAGCGAAATAATTTATGTGTTACAATCGTTCGTAAATAAGTTAATCGTTTATGATATCGATTTCTTCTACAAATGGTATTTATACCTGATATTATTGAGTTCATACAATGATACGAATCCGATTTAAGACATTTAATCATATTTTTAAAGATGATTTCGTTACAAAATGATCACGTAATTTGCTTTCTGAAAATATAAAAGAAGTTTCAGGGTACGTCAAAAGGAAAAAAAAGGAACCCTCACTTTGTTGTTGTGCTATTTTCTATGCTCCTTTTCTCCGAATAACGTTGAAGAATTATATATATTTGACGAGTAGTCAGTAATTTATACACATTCTGTAAATCAAACGTTGGAAAAAGTTATCAAACGTTATATACTATATTACAAAACGACTTGCATGCAGTTAGAAGTTACAGTACAATCCGAAAATTGAACGTCAACTTATATTACAGATCATATTATTACAAACTTATAATTCCTACAGTTATTTCACACATTTTTTTACATTAAAAATAATCCTCTCATCAAGGTTGGAAGAGATATCTATTAGAACTAAGTCATTACTTGTACATTTTTTTTTATTTTTATATATTCAGTATATGTTTTTATGTAGTATATTTTTAAGTATATATTTTTATAATTATATTCTAAAATATAATTTCCGCACTTCGATCATGAAATTAGTATAGAACTCTCGGTTGTAAGTACGACTCACATTTGGCTGTTTTAAACACTTTTCTGTGGTTATTGACGTTCTAAAGTTTGAATGTAAAAGAGTTTTGAGAACTAATGAAAACAAAAATGTAGGATAGCCTTTAAATCAATATTTCAAATATGTTAATAGTCACTGACGCAATTGTACGTACGTTGTTCAGTAATACTTATACTATTGTGTGCTACGTACAATAGAATTTAATTCAGTTGTTTCTATTGAAATTTACTGTTATTATTGGTTACTTTTTAATGGCTGCAATACTATATACTAGAAACATAATCTACTGCTTTCTCCAGTCTCCGCCATTATCATATTATTTATTTTTTAATTTATTTAATATTTTCTTTACATTTTCGATTACTGTTTCTAATAAATGAATATGATGAAAAATAAATGAAATCCCTATTATAATAGATGCATATCAATATTAAACTTAATCTCTCTTATATAATAAAATAAAATAAATAAAGAACTTCACACTATACCCAGGTAGAGGGAATCCAATACTTCTGCACTCTTCGCCAAATTTGTATAATTCATTATTTTAATTGGAAATCAAGCCCTCAATAGCGTTAACAGTCAGGTGCTGTGCCGTTGCGTTACGACGGTTTCAAAATCCTCTGAATGTCCTTCCTGAAGGATCGTTTCTTCCTTCCTACGATTTTTACTAATTGTAACATTTTTTTGCAAAATTCCATATGTTACTCTAAATTTGCCTCTCAAAATATGAAAGTTAATATAATAACAGTGCTTTTGAATAAAGCCTATTAGACTGTTGAGGAATATTTAGATGAAATAAATATTTGGGATTAATGTCATTTGAATTTTATGCTGGACACTACAGGCATATTTAAAAAAAAAGTATTATAGATATTTTAAAGAACAATTGCTAATTGCTACTACTTACTAGCTATTCCCGGCAGAACTGCCTTTCAAACTGACGGTAGCGACATGTTCGTTTGACGATTCAAAAGTTGCACTAAAAGTCTACATAAATAAAAAATATTATATTATAAACGTATATTCGTATAACAAACTATAACAAAATTCGTATAACAAATTCGTGTAAGTATACACGACACACGATACTTGTGCTAAGAAATGTTTATTATTTTAAGTACGCGTTTGCCTCTCAACACAAAGTAAACCTCAAATGTAAAAGTATATTAACATTTATTTCTCTCCACTTATACTGTTACATAAAAAGAAACTTGGAGATATAAAAGTCCGTCGTGGCGCAGAGGCGCAACGTCTGCCTGTAACGCGACGGTTTCTGGGTTCGATCCCCAGTCGGAGAAGATGGATTTTTCTAATTCCATTTTCTTCGCTCTGGTAAATTAGGCAAAGCGCGGCGTTGAGTTCCGCCACTCAACACGCAATGCCTCGAAAAAGCGAAAAGCGGGGACGGAGAAAGCAGGGACTAAGCAACGGAGTGTCTTAACACTAGGTTCCCACTGTCCCTACGGTTCCCTCTGCCTACCCTGCCATGTGCGGGATAAAGCGTGAAGATAAAAAAAAGATATAAAAGAATATAAAAACTGTAACTCTACTATCACAACGTTGATTTTCACAAACAAACATGAAGCGTTTTTTATTCTATTCAAGACTATCAAAAATGTATATTTTTCTGTGATTTAGCTCACCTTTATTTAGAATAAAGAGCCTTTATAACACGCTTTGTAACCTGTTGAACGAACAATTGTCGTAAATAAAAACTAAATATTGTATAAAATTATTATTTTGCATGTAAACGTCAACAACTTCCTGCATTCGTGTTGTAATTAAATTAAACCACTAATTAGCTAATTGTGTTTAAATTATGTTTATATGTTTCGTTTTTTTGGTTCATGCTTTTTCCCGCATATAGCAGAATAGGCAGAGGGAACCATGGGAACCTAGTAGTAAGACACTCCGTTCCCTGCTTTCCACCTCTTTTGAAGTATTGTGTTTTGAGTGACGCAACAACGCCGCGCTAGCCTATATAGCCTATGCTTAAATGGGAATCGAACCCACGAATCTTCTCATTTATAGGCATATAGATATATGTACATGTTTAAAATATTTAATATGTTTAAATTAATTTGTTGTTTAATTTAAACATATTAAATATTCTACTTATATTACTTACTTATAATACTCAATCAAGAGCGGACAGAGAGTATATAGTGTCCAGATATCTTAAGCGATATTGACAGTTCGATGCACTTTAGGGTAATTCATTCTCATGGAAAATTAGAGTAATTGAGCGGGAATCGAAATCACCAGGCATTGATGATTTCTAGTCATTACTAAGGCTATAAATTGTCAAAGTGTCAAATTTTACAAAATAAACTTTATAAACTAAACAACGGAGTGTCTTAACACTAGGTTCGTATGGTTCCTGCAGTTCCCTCTGCCTACCCTGTGATGAGCGAGATAAAACGTGAAGCTAAAAAAGAAAAGACACAACTAAGCACTTGTACTAAAATGTGAAAAAGAATCATAGAACACAGAGTTCCCAAATCCTACGCTAGAGAAAGTGATCTATTTTTTGATTTTCCATGCTTTTTCCTATGGCGAAGTGGAAATAAATAAGGGTTGCATATGACATACAACATAATCTAAGTGTGAGGGACACTCGGGCACTTAAACTATATTAGTAAATAATGTAAAATGTACACAAATTATGGTAATATCTTATCCAAAACAAAAGTACTTATTTTTAGTTTAAACAATATAGGTCTTAAGATTAAGGGATTCAACTTTATTTGTTTGCTTTCTCAGTCTTGTCAGATAGCACACGATGTTCGTAACCACCATGACACGCTACGTTAAGTCTGATATGACATGCCATGTCAAGCATTTAGAGTATGTCATGTGATATACACAAATTATCGTAATGTATTATTCAATACAAAAGTACTTATTTTCAGTTTAAACCAATAGATCCCAAAATATACAGATTAAACTATATTATTTAACTATATAATGTAAGTATACAATAATTTGATTTGTCAGTCTCGTAAGCCATCAAGTCTCTAGATGACGAAAGAGTTGACAATGATAAATCTTGTCATTTATTGCTAGGGCGCTTTCTGCTTACTCCATAGTAATGCAAGACCAATGCCTGGATAGAACATTACTACACAAGAGTCTAATCCAGTTTTATAACGTATTAAAGTTAGGCCTAAAAACTAATTTAGAGGATTTATTTCAAAATAGAAATTAAAGTTTCATTTTAGCTATTTACAATATTTACTCTATAGGGTAGCTACTGTAAAATCAATCGATAGTTGTTGGTTCAATTAAATTTGGTATATTGTATCAAGTTTTTGCTTAAAATTATTCCAATCATAATACAAATAATTTTAAGCAAAAACTTTTAAGTATTGGCTAACCTTTGCAATTCAAATGCAATTAATTGTATTGTATGGTACAACACAAATAATTAAGTTAAAATAAGAAGTAATCGACATAGCCCAACGAATTAGTAAGTTGAAGTGACAATGGGCAGAGCACATAGTACGGAGAATTGACGGCCGCTGAGGCAGAAAGGTTCTCGAGTGGAGACCACGTACCGACTAGCGCAGCGTCGTACGGCCTCTTACTAGGTGGACGGACGACTTGGTCCGGGTTGCAGGCAGCCACTGGATGCCAAGGGCAACAGACAGGGCGTACTGGAGGTCCCTGGGAGAGGCCTATGTTCAACAGTGGACCTCCTACGGCTGACACGATGATGATGATGATGAAAAAAGGTTTTATATAAAATAATTTTAAGTAAAAAATCCAATATTATAGATCAACGTGGAGTACAACTTGTTAAGTAAAAGTTAACAATCTAACTTTGCATTTTATGGGAAATAACCTAAGGTTTCTTTATGCAATACATGTGCAATACTATTAGTACGTTTAGTAGTATATTTTTGTTGTACTGTATTCTTGAATTGTAAATACTCTATAGGAGTTGATTTTGCGGCGAATTTCATATAGAATAGGGCAAAACGAGGCATAAATACTCGTATCTTTTGATTACGTTGACTTAAAAGATTTTATTTGTGCTCTAGTTACATTAAGGTATTCTTAAGACAAATTGGCTTGTCAAAGACATACAAGCTGAGAAGACAAGAAGTTTCTTGTACTAAGTGCAGAACTAGTTAGCCATGGATTCACCCGCACGGTGCATCCATAAAATGCTAAACAGTGCCGGGCCCATCGCGTTATAGGTAGAGAACCTCCTGTTTGAGCTCCTACCACTACCTAGTTCCAAAATTATTCCACTATTGCCGCCTTCGAAGTGCGTTCTAGAAATGAATTAGTTAGAGGCTGGCTGGCAGGCTGATATGTTTTAGCAAATTAAATAGATATATTTAGCTATATTAAATTAAATACTTACATATTAGACTAGATTTGGTCTAGATTACTACATATCACGTCAGTTCGTTAGTAATATTGAAAATCGTGATCCTATAAAGGATCTGTTATTCTTTATGTTAATTTTTTTAACGTACAGAACTCTAACAAAAAATTGAATTCATTATAAAAATTGAAGTAAACAAATATTCAACCTGTGACTTTCAACTTTTTAGTCAATTACTAACTGCTAAACCAAATAGATGAGTCATATATGTTTTCGACAGCCCAAATAGGAAAGAATTGTTTTCTCTGACCCAAAAGGTTGCTTCACGTGAATACGAATTGAGTTAATACAACCTTTATACTCGACCAATGTTTTGATCGTTTAATAAAGAAAAGTGGCTTTCTAGCCCCGTATAGAAATTTATAGGCGCGATAATTTAAATGGTAGGTATCGTATATACTTTTATCGTTTTCCAAATCTCCATGTATACTACATATTAACTATTACATTATACGAAATGTATACTATATACTCGTATATTAATTTTAATTATTAAAATGACCATGACGTAAAATTGTCAATTTACATTATATGGTATGTGTTATTTCATCACTCCTTAAATTTTCTCTTGCTTTAAGAAAGACTTCAGAAAAGAATCAACAAAACCTAACAAAATAGAAAAAAAAATATCAGATATATTTTGTAATAATATTATCTTTGTTTGAATATTATTTAATAAGTATTTATTCGGGCATATTACAAAGCTTTATATATCAATCAATGCAGCTGCAATCATATCAGTCAAGCTGTATGACGTAGCTGGTTCCATAATTCTTTTTAATTTCGTAGTTCGAAGTAAGGTAGGGTAGCTAATTTCACGTTTTTTCTTGTAAATTACAAATCTTTTAATATCCTCATCCTAGTTGCGGCTCTGTTTGGCTTAGTATCACTGTGACCGTTACTAATCTTTTGGGATCTCCGCACTCTACAGTTCACAGTTGCGACTGATCTCTGTAAAGAATTGCAGCAGTATCTTGACTGTGACAGTCTTAACTTCCTCTGGGCACATTTGATGTTTTCCGCAGTGGCGTGCACAGGATTATGATACTGGGTAGATATGTGGCGGAGTAATCGGGTACAAAAACTTTTATAGATTTTTAGCATAGGAACGCAACGGATCTTTATGTCAAAAACTTTATCAACAGAACAAGTCTTACGATGCAACGCAGACAAAACAGCGATCGATCGTCGCAGTAGAGGAGACTTTTCTAAGTTAAATAATAAGCTAAAATACTACAACTACTTATAACTCTCACCTGCTTTTAGACAATTTTAATCTTTCAATGAACGAAAATTGTGAGAATTTTTTTAATATAATTTTTTGAATATATAATTTTTATAGATATTACGTAAACATTTTTAAATATTAAAATGAATTTCTAAAAAACTACAAATATACTCGCGTAACAAAATAGTAAACAATTAAATGAAAAAAGGAAAATGTCCCGCGAGACAAAACATTTCAAATTTTTAAACAAATAAACCTTACAAAACAAAAATGTATAAGGTCCATACGTGATTTATTAGATTTCTGTTTAATATATATAATTTAGTCGGATTATACAATGACGCAACAAAGATTAGATATATTTTGTAATAATATTATCTTTGTTTGAATATTATTTAATAAGTATTTATTCGGGCATATTACAAAGCTTTATATATCAATCAATGCAGCTGCAATCATATCAGGCAAGCTGTATGACGTAGCTGGTACCATAATTGCCATTACGCTTTAAATCCAGATTACTCCCGAAAACTGCTGAACTGCCTTGATTATTTAAGTTAATAAAGATAGTGTGATTTAGGTTGTTGTTTTGCAGAATGGCTGTCGCACATTCTAACATGGCGTATACCTCTGCTTGGAATATCGAAGAGTGCCTTCCCATATTCAAATTTCTTGCTGTCTTTCTTATGTTTTTCGAGATTTACCCTGTATTCCACATCTACCTCTTAACGAATTTGGAGCTATTTTCATTTCATTTGAAATTACTTAATACTGGAATAAAATATTAATATAACATATAGATAACCAAAAACCTCCAACGGCTAATCAAATGAATATGAATTAAGTAAATATGACACTATATCATATTCTAAGTGAAGCTAAGTTCAAGGTTAATTTCTATTTTAATTATAAATTCTAATTAACTTATAATTCCTTTGCCATTACGCTTTAAATCCAGAAAAGCTACAAGTACTCTGTGAGATTGTGTCGTTATTCACAAAATGTGTTAATGCTATTTTATTGCTAAATACTTGAGTAGTTCACTTCGTTTATTTTTAATCTAAGGTGGTATTTTATGACATTTAAATGCTTCTAAGTAAAACGCATCCAGAGGCAAATTTTACGACCTACGCATATGGAATAAGCTTATGTCTTTAAAATTTTTTTTTTAAATTAGTTAAGATTTATTCATACATTAAATTTGGTACCAAAATTACATATATATACTTTTGTTCTATCTCTATCTTAGCAGCTATTTAAAATTGTATTTTTTTATTCAACTCGTCGACCGCGTGCTACTCTAATTCATTCCTTGGTAATCACAATCACAATTTGCGTAAATTTAAATAAATAATAAATAAACTTTAAGATCACGTTTAAGATTACGTTCGGCCATTTATTACTTGTAAATCTATTCATATATAGTAATATATCAGGAACAATTCGAATTGAAAAATTATGTTTGCGTCGAGTATCCCATTTATTAAAAAAGGCTTCACTAGCAGGCTATAGGAGCTATATTATGTTGACAGTAGAATGTTTCAAATACTACGAGTAACGCTAGCCTGTGGAAAATGTAGAAAATATATTTTTCAGCACTATATAAATATCGCTTTAAAAATCTCGTACAAATCTTTCCCACATCGTAGTGCATCGCCACTAGTATGATTTCAAATCAGGTATCAGGTTGCTGTTAATGAAAGAAAAATTTGTTATAAATACTATCTGTGTGGCGAGGATTACGTAATGTTGATTATCTACAGACTCTGTAAATTATTTGAAACGTGACTCATATTTATTTGTGGTAACAAATATGTAGAAAGAAAACCTATACTTTTAAAACTTAAATGAAATCCTTATTCTCCTGTACGTAATATATTGGAAAATATGTTTACTGAAAATAAAAAATCTACCAAACGTCTTTAAACATTCTTCGAGCAACATTTAGTTAGTAGACTATTTATTATAATTTTTATGTTCTCAGTAGTTTACGATGTCTTTCAAAAATAACGATAATGCAAAGTATTGTAGAACAATAACGAAAAAAACGCCACTACACAACACCAATGCCATAAGTAGCACATTCCAAATTGTCACACTTTCCAAAATATTTTTTTTCTTCATCAAGTCAAAAGATTAAACTAGTTTGTTTTGTTGATTTTCTTAAACTACGCCGTACTAATGAAAACGTAAATATTTTATAAACAAAAAAATATTTTTCACATATATTATACTTAACATTTATTACTTGTAACTTTAGTTTTAAGTCGTGGAGTGTGTTTGGGTTTCAGAGGGGCTCAATTTGATATTTATTATCAAATTGGGCTTCTTTGACACTCCTCCGTTCGCTCTGTCTGACGTACACAAGTTATCATGTTATTGATTTTAAGTGGAAAATAAAGAAATAAATAATAAATAAATAAATATGACAATTTTTAGAACATTATTATATTTTATAAAATGCCGACACATCGTTGTGACACAGCGCCAGACTGTTAACATAACAAGTGTAGTCTCGATTCCCTCACGTGTATAAGACACAGGTTTTCTCTGCCTACCGCGGACTGTATCTGATAGCTTTAAAATATTTATTAATCCGCAATTCTTTCATGGGGCAGTGTGTACTCTTTTACAATAGGATCCCAGAAGACATCCAACAATGCTCTATATCAGAATTTTAAAGAATTGTGAAAAGACGTTTGTGTGTTAAAGGCTATTACCTGATTAATGATTTTTTAAATGACAATACACCTTGGGAATGAGATGCTTTCTCCAGTCTGTTTCAAATGTGTCATTATCAAAATGAATTAATGTAAAATTATTGACCATTTAAAAAAAAATGTCCCGCTGAGTTTCTTGCGCCGGTTCTTCTCAGGTATGAGGCATTAACTTTAGCGAACCGGTGGTAAAAATGAATCATGTATTCTCATTTAGAATAAAATTATTTGAATTTGAAATTTGAATTTGAATTAATTTATACATATATTGTAAATATTTCGCAGTGCACTAACTGTGGCGGCGCGGTGATGTCGGCATGGAGGCGGTCGCGCTGGTGCTGTGCGCGCTGGTCGTGAGCGCGCCGCACGTGAGCCCCCGCGACGACCTGGAGGAAGACGAACACTCGCTGGACTACTACGATGAGAACAAAATCAATATATCAGGTAGGTTACTTTTTAAAGGGACTTTATTTTTACGATAGGACATGTTAGTTGAACTCAAAAACTTAGGAAACTTACGAAACTTAGTTGGACTAAATTTTGGTAAAACGGACTATAAACGGGATACTAAGTTGGACTGAATTTTGGTTACCTTTTTTTTGACAAAAAAACTACTATGATGAGAACAAAATCAATGTATCAGATATGTCACTTTTTAAAGCGACTCTATAAACGCGATAGGTTAGTTTAGTTAGACTCAATTCTGATTAAAAGGACTATAAACGTGACATTAAGTTGGAATGAATTTTGGTAACTTTTTTTGACAAGAAAACTACTATACGAGGGTCAAACTGAAAGTTTTTAGAACTGGCAACTTAAAAGCACTATATTAAAAAAATAAGTTTAAATTTTGAAAATAGAACTCTTTACCAATAATATTGAGTATACATTTCATTCATTTGTCATTTGTTTTACGATTTGGCGGCAAATTGAAAATTGTCTGTGCACTTCAGAATGAATTTAAGCCGAGAAAATTTTCGTGCAATGATTTTATATGACTTTCGATGTCATATAAGTCAACAAGAAAGTTATGGTAGACTTCGATTGGCTTTTCACGATGAAGCCCCATCTCGTGCCACAGTTTACAACTAGTTTAATGAATTCAAACGTGGTCGAACTAATCTCACCGATGATTTGCGTGAGGGACGGCCTTCTACAGCGATTACTGAAGTTAATATCAGTGTTGTGCGGCGTATGATAGAGACTGACAAAAGAGTGACCTATCAGCAGATTCGGACAAGTCTAGGCATAGGTATGAGTCAAGTGCACAAAATCCTCCATGAACATTTAGCGGTCAGGAAGCTTTGTGCCCGCTGGATACCGCATAATATGACCGAGGCTCAAAAACTCCGTCGTGTTGATTGGTGCCGAGAAATGATCCAAAAATTTAACGGAGGTGACTCAAATGCTGTGTTCGACATACTAACGGGTGACGAAAGCTGGATTTACTGTTATGATCCAACCAAACCAAAAGACAGTCTGCTCAGTGGGTGTTTCCTTCCGAAAAAATGCCAACTAAAGTGAAGAGAGGTCGAAGTGTTGGAAAAAAGATGGTAGCCTCGTTCTTCGGAAAGACAGGTCATTACGCGACAGTTGTCTTAGAGGATCAGAAAACGGTTAATGCAGAGTGGTACACTAACAACTGTTTGTCACTTGTCTTGGAAAAAGTTCGAGAGAAACGACCTCGCAGCAGGATCCTCCTTCATCACGACAATGCCTCGTCGCACACCGCCAGGCAAACGATCGACTATTTGGCGACCTTAGACGTGGAATTACTGGGTCACCCGCCGTATAACCCCGACCTCGCACCCTGCGATTTTTATTTATTCCCGAAAATAAAAGAAAAACTTCGAGGAAAACATTTTATGGACGCCGAAGAAGCAGTGACTGCGTTTCAAAACGCCGTTGAAGAGACCCCTAAGGCCGAGTGGGCAAGGTGCTTTTCTCAATGGTTCCATCGAATGCAGCGATGTATTGATGTAAATGGACGCTATTTTGAAAAGTTATAATAAAACTAATAACTTGCTAGAATGCTTAGTTTTTGATTTTCTAAGAACTTTCAGTTTGACCCTCGTAATAAGAACAAAGTTAAAAAATCATGTATGTCACATTTTAAAGATTCTATAAACGCGATATAACCTATCGCGTTAGTTGGGCTGAATTTTGGTTAAATAGACTATAAACTGGACTGAATTATGTTTACTTTTTTTTAACAGAAAAAGCTTTAACGTCTAGAACAAAATAAATATCACTTTTTAAATAGACTATAAACGCAATAGATTAGGTTAGTTGGACTGAATTTTGGTTAAATTTTCGTTACCTTTTTTAACAAGAAAAATCTACTATGATAAGAAGAAAATTAATATATCAGGTAATTCTAATTTTAAAGACACTAAATAAAAGTTAACGGACTATAAATGCGATACTAAGCAAGACTTAAATTTTGTTTTTTTTTTCAGCGATAGAAGGCGGTATAGACTAAGTGCTAGAATTTATAATATTATTTTTTGTTATAGCTTCACACTTTATCCTGCATATTGCAGGGTAGGCAGAGGGAACTGCAGGAACCATATGAATCTAGTGTTAAGACACTCTGTTGCATATTTCCTGCTTTTTCCATGCCCACTTTCCGCTTTTTTTGAGACAATGCGTGTTGAGTGGCGGAACTCAACGCCGCGCTTTTGCCTAATTTCCAGAGCGAAGAAAGTAGAAATAGAAAAATCCATCTTCTCCGAGTGGGAATCGAACCCAGAAACCGTCGCGTTTACCTAGAATATTGCCGTAAAACTATTTGCTCTAATTTAATCTGGCAAAAATTACATTGAGCAAAAATTTTTTTAATAAGCAGCAAAGTGCCAATAAAAATGCACAAAAGTATAGCTTGTGTAACATGGTGTTAAAGTAGCTGTAAAAAGTAGGTTACTACATAGGTACTTGATACTGCGCGCAGTTACAAGCCTTTTCTCTTGATTACACTACCATTTTGAATTGACTTAAAGATTTTTATTACAAACTTAAATTCTGAAAATAGTCGTGGCTCAAGAATTGTGAAAAGAGCAGCATATGCCTGTAAATGCGACAAGTTGTGGGTTCAATTAACATTCGGGGAGGATGGATATTTCAGTTTCATTTTCTTCGCAAAAACGTAACGTAACGTAACGTAACGTTGAGTTTCGCCACTCAACACACAATGCTTCGGAAAAGGACTATTTGAACACCAGATTCCGATGGTTCTCGCGGTTTCATCTGCCTACCAAATAAAAATTATTAAAGTAGGTATAATATTTAGATTCTCTTTCCACTTTCCTCCATTTTCAGAACCTTAAGAGTATCTAATCACGGCGAATACGTGATCAAGACCTATCCAGGCTTATACGTTTAATTATTTTCCACATCCAACAGTTTCCTTTTGTATTCAAAGCGTTAATACTTAACTTAAGTAATCAGCAACGATGTATATATGTATATAATACCTTTACACGTGTATGTATTTGCTTATACTAACTTGATATCTACACAGTACACCCGATTCTATTCCATTCATTCTCTTCTACCACCACCTTTCACCTAAAAGTTACTAGCATTCATCGACGAAGCCGCCTATTGTACTGCTCCAAACATTATTAAAATCAGTAACTTTACTTCCACTATATATATTTATTTTCGTGATTTTTTAAAATGTTAATTCACATTAATGTTTTCTTCAAGTATTTTTTCTTCCACTATATATATATTATTTGAAACTATAGCGATTTAAGAAAATCACCTAATAAAGTTCAAGCTTTTATTTGGATAAATCGAACGAAATCAAAAACAATTTAGTTATACAATAAGTATTTCTGGCGCCCGGCCATCTGGCATACAAACAATTCTCCAATAACGCCTTATGAAAACCGATGCCTATTGCATACAATGATACATTTGACTACTCTATTGGAATACCTTTGGTTTTCGTTAATGCCGTAAATTAACAGCTACATTAAAAGGTTAAATTTGTATTAGAAATTTTAGTGGTACTTATGAACATCAGTGTTTGGTTTAAACCCAGTTCTGGAATTGGAAAAAATATTTTGGAAAAAATATTATCGTTTTCTTGATATACTCTTGTTCTAAGGTTTCTTAGATCTTTAATCTAGATCTAAGCTAAACTTAAAAAAACATGAAAATTTAAAATAAAAAAGTGATCATACGTTAAAAAATACTCCAGAAATAAAACATAGAAACAATGAACACATCTACTTAATAAGCATTAAACCAAGGGAAGGAAACTAGGTGAGTGAGCCTGTAGAAAGTCGTTAACCTATAAAAGACTGAGCGCCTAGCCACTTAGATATTGTCAAAAACCTCAAAGTGCAGAAAGTGGTTACATGAAAAAATGGTGATGACTATGTTAGGAAAAATTTGAAGATTAACTAAAGATAGTTGAAGTGGACTTAATTGTACTTAAGAGTACTTAACTCACAAAGTATTCGACAAAATCCCGCATATTCTTCAACGACAAGGAGTGTGGTTCCTGATGCTTAAGACATTATTCCAAAGATGACCTACAAGCTGCTATTACAAATTACTATGAGGACTTTTATGGCAAAGAGACTCCTGTAAGTCTAGTCCTGAAAACGCGACGCTTTGTGGGATCGATTCCCACTCGGAGAAAATGGAAATTTCTTTTGTATTCTCTTCGCTCTGATAACTAGGTAAGCGCGTTGTTCTGCCACTCGACATTCACGATTCCTATAGTTCCTTCTACCCTTACTTACTTACTTCTACGTTAAAAATTACTATTAATACAAAAACTATAAAACGACTATAGAGTAATAGATTATTTACCAACTTATATTCAACTATACAGCATTAATGCTCAACAGATTTTCTACACAAAAAAGAAAGAATTATAATGTTTTGTATTTATAAAATTTAGAACCAAACGCGATTCTTAGTTCTTAGGATCTACAAATTCGATATATATATTTCAAAAACATAGTTTTGCTTTAAAAGTCCATTTACTAACTATTTCAATATAACACATGGAAAAGCAGCGAAGTATATTATCATTTATATTGACATATATAATTATTTATAAATAACAATATTCCAGTTGTTTGTTGATTTTCTAATATACTACAATTATGTCATAATTGTTTATAATATTATATGAGATCTTATGGAAAAATGTACTAATTTAAGATTAAAACTCAATTTAACAGTCGTCCGAATAAAATGAACTTGTCATCTTATTTAAAATTGAGAAACTCAGCACAAGAAAAAATATATTGCCCTGGAAAAGTAACTGCCTTCTGCCAAGCGTTACGGAATCTCGCGCCAGAGCTGAATTTAAATTCGAAGCTCAGCTTAAAAGCTTTTTATAAACAAATTGAATTCGTGATACCTTTGTAGTTCCTTTGTCTTGTACGTGTCATAGTTATATGTTTAAATTTTATTTGTATGTATTTAAATATACTAATATATGTTTTCTTGCTTCAATCCCGGTTATATCCGTTTATTTTTTGAAAATTGCGTTTGAAATCCTATACTATATAAGCACCAGTAGGGAAGTTTGACATTTTTGTGAAAGTATAAAATTATCTAATATTAAGAACGTTATTATTTATTGTTATTTAATAAGATTTACAAAAGATAATTCGAGGGGAGTCAAATTTTATAGACCCTTCGCCACTAATAGGTACATACTTCTTACCAAAGTGGAAATTTTTTTATATTTAATTCTTCCTCCTATGTGTGGGTATTGAACACATACCTGTCGCGTTTAGGAATATTAGCCGTCCGGCTGCACTGTAATGGTCTTAAAAAATTATATCTTCACACTTTATCCCCTACATGGCAAGGTAGGCAGAGGAAACTGCAGGAACCATAAAAATGTAGTGCTAAGACACTCTGTTGCTTAGTCCCTACTTTCTCTATCCTTTGCTTTCCCCTTTTTTGAGGCAATGCGTTTCCAGAGCGAAGAAAATGGAAACAGAAAAATCCATCTTCCCCTAAAGCGAATCGAACCTACAAGCTGTTGCGTTTGCAGGTGCAGCCGCTACGCCTTTGCGCCACGACGGTCCTTGTCGTAATTATATTAAGTCAATTTTCAAGTATTTTTTTGAAGTTTTAAATAAACTTTAAACAAAAAAGTTTTATAAGTTAAACTAAACTGAGTTCTTTAAAAAAACAAATCAAAGCAAAGAATGTGTTATTCTTTCCTGAGTTAGATTTTATGCTAATTAAAAGTAAATCATATATTTATATATAGATTTAAAAAACGAAAGTGTTTTGCACGGGTTATTACAATTATAGAATAATAAATTGAGATCCCTCTAGTGCAATGGCATACTGTCTGTCTTTAAGTGCGACAGTGGTGGTTTCGTTAATACAATCATACATACATATATACATACATAAATACATACATACATACATACATACATACATACATACATACATACATAAATATACACACATATACATAGCTTCACACTTTACCCCTATTAGAGTAGGCAGTAAAACAACCTTGTTACTAACATAGTTGCTAACCTAAGCTTTTTAATTTTAATTTCTCGAGCTTTTAATTTGGAATTTTATAAAAGCTTCACAAATTAAAAGCTCTCTTAATTTGGCTTTTGACAATATTTTTTATTATACATATATTTCACTTATATGTTGCCAATAGCAGTTTGTTATACAATAGTTACTTAGTGGTGACCCTCTTAGGCATAGGTGACTTTAGCTATAGCTCTAACTTTTATAGACTATCATTCTCTAAAGAATCTCTTTAGAAGAAGATGCCTCTGCTATGGAGAGCTATTGGCTTGCAATAAAAACACTTTACTAACTAGTACGGAATATATAAAGTAAGTGTTATTTAGAAGAGTATGAGTATGATTCGATTTTCTTCAAAATGGTCATCATTCTTTAATACGATTTAGTACTTGCCACTATAGAATATTCTAAGAAAATAAGATAGAAATTACAATTTGAAGTGATATATAAGTGTCGAGTACTCGTATCGCATTGTATGAAGTTTTTAAAATTAAGAAACCCATAATTTGACATTTAAATTATTAAGGCGCAATGCCTCGAAGAAAGGCGGAAAGCAGGGAACGCCGGTTCCCACGGTTCCTGCAGTTCCCTCTGACTGACTGGCCCTATCTACCCTACCTTTATCCCGTAAATAGCATATGCGGGATAAAGCGTAAAACTGTAAAAAACATCATTTTAATTTTTTGTAGCTCGTTTTTATAAAAAAAAACATTTTCCTGTGAATTTGAAAACTACGCAAGTACACCGCAAACGGATAGAACTAAAAACGGTTAAAGATACTAATAATTATGCTCAAAACATACTACGGAGATGCTAAAAGATTAAACATTTATTATATTCATACGAGTATACTAGTAAACGTTAGTGTAGAGTTTATGATCCTTACCACCCCACGGACTGTTATAGACTTTCATTTAGATTGTATTATACGAGTTAAATTTTTACATGACAACTTATACTAATAACTATTAATTATTACACTTTTAAACTTTTTCTTATATATATGCTTATTTTAAGCAATTTAGGAGGTGCACAGTGTTGAAACACCTTGTTCTTGACTGTCCTCCAAATTTTTCCGGAACTCAACGCCGCACTGTTAACCAAAACTATAAGAATGTAATAGTTTCTTTAAGCGGGAATTGAAACCACTACCATTTACACGCGATGATAGTAAAATCAGACAGTAATTTATTATTGTAATTTTGTTTAAATAATAATATTACAATATTTATAAACAAAAACCGATGACTGTTCTGGGGCAGAGACACAGTCTCCCTGTATACTTGACAGTGTGTAGGTACAATTCCTCCTCGAGTTGAATGAATAATTTTTCATTTATTCACTCAGGCACTAGGCAAAAACGTGGCGTTCACTTTCGCCACTAAACACGCAAAGAAACCCCGTTTCTCACATTACCCAGCAGAAATCTGGAAAAAGAGTGTCTTATCACTGGGTATTCTGAGCCTACATGCATAAGCATGAAAAAAATAAATAAAAAAATAATAAAAATCCTACATTTGGTGAATCCATTTACAATGTAAACACAATTCACTACGAATTCTAATAAATCGGATTGTGTAACGCGACCAAAAGGAAACGAAACGTTTGTAACAGATAAGATAGTATGGCGTAGACTTTAAAGCTGTGGCCTATTTACTGATTTTATTTAGTGTAAAAAAAATTTAATTGAACTATTGGGTTTGAAACTCTACTATCTTTTTAAAAATTTAAATGACGACTTTAAGGACAGTCGGACAGGCGTAGTGCCTGCCGGTAAACGCAACGGTTTGTGGGTTCGATTCCCATTCGGGGAAGATGGATTTTTCCATTTCCGTTTTCGTCGCTCTGGCAACTAAGCATAGCGCGGAATAAGATCCGCCATTCAACACATAAAGCCTTAAAAAAACGGAAAGCGGGGAACAGAGCGTCTTAACACTAGGTTCCTATGATTCCTGCGGCTCCCTCTGCCTACCCTGCTATGTGCGGGATAAAGCGTGAAGCTAAAATAAAAAGAAAAAGATTCTTTTTTAGCTTCACGCTTTATCCTGCACATGGCAGGGTAGGCAGAGCGAACTGCATGGCCATGGGAATCTAGTGTTAAGACATTCCGTTGCTTAGTCCCTGCTTTCTTCGTCCCCGCTTTATGCCTTTTTTTCGAGGCATTGCGTGTTGAGTGGCGGAATTCAACGCTGCGCTTTGCCTAGTTTGCCAGAGCGAAAAAAATGGAAATAGAAAAATCCATCTTTTCCGACTGGGGATCGAACCCAGAAACCGTCACATTACAGGCAGACGTTGCGCCTCTGCGCCACGACGGTCCTCAGAAGAAAAAGATTATTTTTTTCAATTTATAAATTATTTGTAGTATGTTTTTATTGCATCGTTCCACCAGTAGTTTTGCTTTGTCATTTAGTGTATTGGCTTGTTAAATTGAAACCACAACACAACTAAACTTAGAACCGCAAATTATTGTATAAACATAACTCTAAGTGAGATTTGGGACATATAAGTATCATGACATATAACACATGGCCTGATTTACTATCACAATTTTTTTATCACTGTCAATGTTAAAAATAATAGTAATAATCAAAAGTATATTATAAAATGTATCCATTTTATAACAAACAATATTTATATATATTTCGCACCTTTCGTAAAACTTACTAAATTTAGTTTCTACGCAATACAGAAAATCCTACAGATGGATCCTCTTATTGTAAATTATATTGACCAACCTTATATAATGGTTCATCCAATCAGATCAATGATCTCCATGTAAGCATCACTCTATACGCACATAGTATACCTATGTATAAAATACTACTACTATATATATATACTACTATATATATGTATTGGATTAATATATATATATATATATATATATATATATATATATATATATATATATATATATATATATATATATATATATATATATATATATATATATATATATATATATATATATATATATATATATATTTTAACCCAATACAATACTATTATTTAAAATAAGATTACATATAGATCAACAAATATGAAATAAAAATGTTTTACAATGTTCAGATATTTTCTTGGTTACAATATGTTGCAAAATTCCTCCAACAGACAACCAATACATAATAATAATATTACTAAAAAACCAAAATAAAAATACAATTTTTATCAAAATCTAAATTGAATGTACATAGAAATGTACTCAATGCGGATAAATAAAATATATCTCAACGTAACTCGTACAAAAGATTATTCGGACAACCGCTACTTCCACTTCCTGTCACAATAGTTCGGTTAAAGCAAAGCTTGAAAATTCTGAAATACGTTTCAGAATTATGTCGCAGCCTGAATGCAGTCTCTGGCGTTTACCTTCGTCTCGGTTAACAAAGCGTGGTATTTTAATTGCTCTAGAGCTTGCGGTTGTGTATTGCGACCTCTTTAGCCGTATAAACAAAAATGACACCATTAGCTCTATTCTATACAAACAATTATAATTGAAAAGCCATTATTGCGGCAAATTAATCGCTAATAAGCGTTTTTATTTAAGCTTGATTTGATTTTTTTTAATTTTGTGCATTTTTCAATGTATATATATATATATATATATATATATATATATATATATATATATATATATATATATATATATATATATATATATATATATATATATATATATATATATATATATATATATATATATATATATATATATATATATATATATATATATATATATATATATATATATATGTATATATATGTATATATATAAGTCAGATTTTGCAATAGACATTTCGAATAATTATGAACACTCTCCACTAAATACAGTCGTTGTGGTGCAGCATCATAAAGTGGCAGTGGGTACCATTTTTCATACTCGTTACACACTACTACAATGGCAATGTCTTGAAAAGCGAAAAGGAGGAAACGTAGTGTACCTTGTATTTTTTACCTTGCTAAATTCATAAATTGAATAAAAATAAGTATAGTTATTTAAGCAATGACATTAAAAGGCAAAAACGCTTCTATATTTTTAAAAATAATTTAAAAAAAATACTATTTAAATAAACAATTCTACAAACATATTTTACTACAAACCTATAGAACTATAATTAAAGTGAGCGCATAAATACAAAAGCTTCAAACTTTTCTCCCATAGACAGACGAGAACTAATTGCGAACTTTAAGCTCTAAAGTGATCAATATCTGGAACTAGTGTCTGGCCTGTCAAAGGACACGGTCCATCTGAAAATTAACTGCGCGCAATATGGTTAGAGTTAAAACGATTTAGTTTTGAGCGCAACTGCTTTTACAAGGTCTTTCTGATTTTTATAGCAAAAGTGTGTAACGACAATTTGATTTTTTGTAGAATTTATTGGATGTTGAATTTTTTTACTTTTAAACATTTTTTTATTCTTTTGAAAGTTTTATAAATTTCAGTGACAATGTTTTAAATAGGTACTATTTTGCTGTAACTAGAAAGAGTAAAATTACCACCAACATTAAGGATTTATGTGTCAGGGTCATCTATTGGATCTTTTTTTATAGCTTCCCGCTTTAACCCGCACGTGGGCACAGGGTAGGCAGAGGGAACTGCAGAAACTATGAGAACGTAGAAGGCGGGACTCAATGCCTAAATGCCAGAACAAAGAGAATGGAAATAGAAATTCCATTTTCCCCGAGTGTGGATCGAATCTGCAAAAAGTTGCGTCTACAGAAAATATTCATAAATAAGTTCATGGACTTGATCGACAATATATTGTTATAGAATTAAAAAAAAAATATAATATTTTTAACGCAAAAGTCAAAAGAGAAAATAAAATGAAGTCCATCGCTTCACGATGCACGATTCACGATTCTCGTTATCGAAGGCATCGGTGCATTTATTTGGAACAGGCAACACTACAATGTTTCATTTTAGAATTTAGATTTTTATATTCTAGACCAGGTTAGGAGGTTTATTTGAATAGTTCGACGGTTTGTGGGTTCGATGCCCGCTCGGGGAAGATAGATTTTTCTATTTTCCATTTTCTTCTCTCTGGAAACTAGGCAAAGTGCGGCGTTGAGTTCCGCCACTCAGCACGAAATTGCGGAAAGCGGGGACGGAGAAAGCAGGGACTAAAGCAACGGAGTTTCTTAACACTACGTTCGTATGGTTATTGCAGTTCCCTCTGCCTACCCTGCCATGTGCGGGATAAAGCATGAAGCTATAAATACTCGTATATGTATATTAAAAAATAAATAAATATCGAGCGTACAAAGTAGACATGTCAGAAGAGAAACTTTAAATTAGTTTTTATTATTAGGTAGTTAGGAATTTGAATAATTTAATTGTAATTCCAATAATAGGTGTCAAAAATGAATACAAATTATAAACTTCATGTATTTAATTTGTAGTTATAATTAATTTTATGAAATATTTATTACTGTATTTCTAATATATACCTCAGCCACTGCAAAAACGACCTACATCGTTCGTGGCGCATTATTGCTCATATATACTTTAAACAAATGAAGTCTTAATAAGATTTTCTTTTTTTCTTCTTTTGTTTTGACTGAATATTTCTTTATTTCTTATATATTCAGTATATTTCCTTCTTAAAGGTACTACCGTATACCTCGTTTTGTATTTCCAAAGAACGAGGGAGTAATATTGAAGGCAATATTTAAGAGATTATTTAGTCATGCCACATAAAGCCATACCATGATTTTGTCATGGCAAATGCCACTAGCCAGGTAAGTCTAACTATTCCACTGTGGTACTCAATTATATAATAACTATATACATATTTAATAACAACTCTATCACACGACCCAAGCGCCCGATGTTAAATTAAATTATAATTGAATTTCATCACCGTGACAGCTGTCGGAACACGCGTAGTACATAATTAGCTTGTTTTAATTATATTTTTACATATTTTTACTACGCTACTGTACATATTTTTACTATACTATTGACGTATTTTCACGCATAAGCAGTTTGGGCAGATGGCCCGGAATGGATGAATTTAATGTTAGGACACTTTGTGCAGCGAACCTTTACGTAGTAAATTTTCTTAAAAGTGCGAGGAAATTATTATAAATAATTCAATCCCTTGAGTAGGAATCGAACTCACAACCGTCTCGTGGACAGCCAGACGCTTTGCATCTAATTGATATATAATAACATCATAATATTATATTATTAATGTCACACACGATTAAGAATTTCAGACCAAGAAATAGCTCTGATTATTTTACAAAGCTTACAATCAATGATGTCACTTGTCAGGCTTTGACGATTCACTGCACTTCATATAAATTAACATTCTTGAAAGAAGTAGAAAAAAACTAAGCCACAATGTTATTTAATTTTCTGTAAGATACAAACATATATCTTAATATATGGGATACTGTTTGGTACTAGAAGTGCCTTGTCATTTCGCTCTCTGGACTTAGTATGTACCAGCTACGGTGCTACGGCTAATAGCTCAATCATCTGTGATGTGATATTGGGTCTACACATTATTTTCATCTATTCTTCAATAGATGGTAGTATTATCATTATTACTTTATATTTGTATATAATATTAAGAATAAACCTTTAAGAATATTCACTATATACCTATTGAAATATTAACGTTTTCAACAAGTAAAATAAGTAAAAAAATTATAACGTATAAAAATTTTATGAAATACAAAATATATATTATATTTTTATATTATTTATGTAACGATTAACAAAATGATATCAGTTTCCTGTTGTTTTTAAAATATTTTGTAAAGAAACCTTACCAGCAAGTGTTTTTGATAAATTATTTTATATAAAACAAGTGAATATATATTTTATTCCTAGGAACATCACATGCTTCGCTATGTTCTGTATAAATATAAATTTACATACAATATGTATAAATTTACTTGTGTCACAGCCAGAGCCAATGAGGCAGCAAATTTAACTTTTTTGTGACGGTGTAACACAGGTTATTTCTCATCTTATTCACTTATTGTTTTTGTGAAAAAAAAATTAAAAAGGGATTTCATTGGTAATGGAAGAACCTTTTATGTATAAAGTTATCGCTTTAATTTAAAATTATAAAAAATACTATACACTTCCATCTTTGTGCAAAAAATCAACGTAACTAACGACACTAAAAAACCCTTTGAAGCTATTTTTCTGAAGTAAACTGTTAAAGCTATTCTTAAAATAGAAAATTAATTAATGAAAGAAAGAAATATATATATATATATATATATATATATATATATATATATATATATATATATATATATATATATATATATATATATATATATATATATATATATATATATATATATATGTATATATATGTATATATATTAGTCAGATTTTGCAATAGACATTTCGAATAATTATGAACACTCTCCACTAAATACAGTCGTTGTGGTGCAGCATCATAAAGTGGCAGTGGGTACCATTTTTCATACTCGTTACACACTACTACAATGGCAATGTCTTGAAAAGCGAAAAGGAGGAAACGTAGTGTACCTTGTATTTTTTACCTTGCTAAATTCATAAATTGAATAAAAATAAGTATAGTTATTTAAGCAATGACATTAAAAGGCAAAAACGCTTCTATATTTTTAAAAATAATTTAAAAAAAATACTATTTAAATAAACAATTCTACAAACATATTTTACTACAAACCTATAGAACTATAATTAAAGTGAGCGCATAAATACAAAAGCTTCAAACTTTTCTCCCATAGACAGACGAGAACTAATTGCGAACTTTAAGCTCTAAAGTGATCAATATCTGGAACTAGTGTCTGGCCTGTCAAAGGACACGGTCCATCTGAAAATTAACTGCGCGCAATATGGTTAGAGTTAAAACGATTTAGTTTTGAGCGCAACTGCTTTTACAAGGTCTTTCTGATTTTTATAGCAAAAGTGTGTAACGACAATTTGATTTTTTGTAGAATATATTGGATGTTGAATTTTTTTACTTTTAAACATTTTTTTTATTTTTTTTTTAAGTTTTATAAATTTCAGTGACAATGTTTTAAATAGGTACTATTTTGCTGTAACTAGAAAGAGTAAAATTACCACCAACATTAAGGATTTATGTGTCAGGGTCATCTATTGGATCTTTTTTTATAGCTTCCCGCTTTAACCCGCATGTGGGCACAGAATAGGCAGAGGGAACTGCAGAAACTATGAGAACCTAGTAGGCGGTACTCAATGCCTAAATGCCAGAGCAAAGAGAATGGAAATAGAAATTCCATTTTCCCCGAGTGTGAATCGAATCTACAAAACGACTCGTTGGCAGAAAATATTCATAAATAAATTCATGGACTTGATCGACAGTACTCGTATATTGTTACAGAATTTTAAAAAATTATAATATTTTTAACGCAAAAGTCAAAAGAGAAAATAAAATGAAGTCCATCGCTTCACGATGCACGATTCACGATTCTCGTTATCGAAGGCATCGGTGCATTTATTTGGAACAGGCAACACTACAATGTTTCGTTTTAGAATTTAGATTTTTATATTCTAGACCAGGTTAGGAGGTTTATTTGAATAGTTCGACGGTTTGTGGGTTCGATGCCCACTCGGGGAAGATAGATTTTTCTATTTTCCATTTTCTTCTCTAGGCAAAGTGCGGCGTTGAGTTCCGCCACTCAGCACGCAATTGCGGAAAGCGGGGACGGAGAAAGCAGGGACTAAAACAACGGAGTTTCTTAACACTACGTTCGTATGGTTCTTGCAGTTCCCTCTGCCTACCCTGCCATGTGCGGGATAAAGCATGAAGCTATAAATACTCGTATATGTATATTAAAAAATAAATAAATATCGAGCGTACAAAGTAGACATGTCAGAAGAGAAACTTTAAATTAGATTTTATTATTAGGTAGTTAGGAATTTAAATAATTTAATTGTAATTCCAATAATAGGTGTCAAAAATGAATACAAATTATAAACTTCATGTATTTAATTTGTAGTTATAATTAATTTTATGAAATATTTATTACTGTATTTCTAATATATACCTCAGCCACTGCAAAAACGACCTACATCGTTCGTGGCGCATTATTGCTCATATATACTTTAAACAAATGAAGTCTTAATAAGATTTTCTTTTTTTTTTCTTTTGTTTTGACTGACAGATGATATTTCTTTATTTCTTATATATTCAGTATATTTCCTTCTTAAAGGTACTACCGTATACCTCGTTTTGTATTTCCAAAGAACGAGGGAGTAATATTGAAGGCAATATTTAAGAGATTATTTAGTCATGCCACATAAAGCCATACCATGATTTTGTCATGGCAAATGCCACTAGCCAGGTAAGTCTAACTATTCCACTGTGGTACTCAATTATATAATAACTATATACATATTTAATAACAACTCTATCACACGACCCAAGCGCCCGATGTTAAATTAAATTATAATTGAATTTCATCACCGTGACAGCTGTCGGAACACGCGTAGTACATAATTAGCTTGTTTTAATTATATTTTTACATATTTTTACTACGCTACTGTACATATTTTTACTATACTATTGACGTATTTTCACGCATAAGCAGTTTGGGCAGATGGCCCGGAATGGATGAATTTAATGTTAGGACACTTTGTGCAGCGAACCTTTACGTAGTAAATTTTCTTAAAAGTGCGAGGAAATTATTATAAATAATTCAATCCCTTGAGTAGGAATCGAACTCACAACCGTCTCGTGGACAGCCAGACGCTTTGCATCTAATTGATATATAATAACATCATAATATTATATTATTAATGTCACACACGATTAAGAATTTCAGACCAAGAAATAGCTCTGATTATTTTACAAAGCTTACAATCAATGATGTCACTTGTCAGGCTTTGACGATTCACTGCACTTCATATAAATTAACATTCTTGAAAGAAGTAGAAAAAAACTAAGCCACAATGTTATTTAATTTTCTGTAAGATACAAACATATATCTTAATATATGGGATACTGTTTGGTACTAGAAGTGCCTTGTCATTTCGCTCTCTGGACTTAGTATGTACCAGCTACGGTGCTACGGCTAATAGCTCAATCATCTGTGATGTGATATTGGGTCTACACATTATTTTCATCTATTCTTCAATAGATGGTAGTATTATCATTATTACTTTATATTTGTATATAATATTAAGAATAAACCTTTAAGAATATTCACTATATACCTATTGAAATATTAACGTTTTCAACAAGTAAAATAAGTAAAAAAATTATAACGTATAAAAATTTTATGAAATACAAAATATATATTATATTTTTATATTATTTATGTAACGATTAACAAAATGATATCAGTTTCCTGTTGTTTTTAAAATATTTTGTAAAGAAACCTTACCAGCAAGTGTTTTTGATAAATTATTTTATATAAAACAAGTGAATATATATTTTATTCCTAGGAACATCACATGCTTCGCTATGTTCTGTATAAATATAAATTTACATACAATATGTATAAATTTACTTGTGTCACAGCCAGAGCCAATGAGGCAGCAAATTTAACTTTTTTGTGACGGTGTAACACAGGTTATTTCTCATCTTATTCACTTATTGTTTTTGTGAAAAAAAAATTAAAAAGGGATTTCATTGGTAATGGAAGAACCTTTTATGTATAAAGTTATCGCTTTAATTTAAAATTATAAAAAATACTATACACTTCCATCTTTGTGCAAAAAATCAACGTAACTAACGACACTAAAAAAACCCTTTGAAGCTATTTTTCTGAAGTAAACTGTTAAAAGCTATTCTTAAAATAGAAAATTAATTAATGAAAGAAAGAAATATATATATATATATATATATATATATATATATATATATATATATATATATATATATATATATATATATATATATATATATATATATATATATATATATATATATATATATATATATATATATATATATATATATATATATATATATATATATATATATATATATATATATATATATATATATATATATATATATATATATATATATATATATATATATATATATATATATATATATATATATATATATATATATATATGTATATATATGTATATATATTAGTCAGATTTTGCAATAGACATTTCGAATAATTATGAACACTCTCCACTAAATACAGTCGTTGTGGTGCAGCATCATAAAGTGGCAGTGGGTACCATTTTTCATACTCGTTACACACTACTACAATGGCAATGTCTTGAAAAGCGAAAAGGAGGAAACGTAGTGTACCTTGTATTTTTTACCTTGCTAAATTCATAAATTGAATAAAAATAAGTATAGTTATTTAAGCAATGACATTAAAAGGCAAAAACGCTTCTATATTTTTAAAAATAATTTAAAAAAAATACTATTTAAATAAACAATTCTACAAACATATTTTACTACAAACCTATAGAACTATAATTAAAGTGAGCGCATAAATACAAAAGCTTCAAACTTTTCTCCCATAGACAGACGAGAACTAATTGCGAACTTTAAGCTCTAAAGTGATCAATATCTGGAACTAGTGTCTGGCCTGTCAAAGGACACGGTCCATCTGAAAATTAACTGCGCGCAATATGGTTAGAGTTAAAACGATTTAGTTTTGAGCGCAACTGCTTTTACAAGGTCTTTCTGATTTTTATAGCAAAAGTGTGTAACGACAATTTGATTTTTTGTAGAATATATTGGATGTTGAATTTTTTTACTTTTAAACATTTTTTTATTTTTTTTTAAGTTTTATAAATTTCAGTGACAATGTTTTAAATAGGTACTATTTTGCTGTAACTAGAAAGAGTAAAATTACCACCAACATTAAGGATTTATGTGTCAGGGTCATCTATTGGATCTTTTTTTATAGCTTCCCGCTTTAACCCGCACGTGGGCACAGAATAGGCAGAGGGAACTGCAGAAACTATGAGAACCTAGTAGGCGGTACTCAATGCCTAAATGCCAGAGCAAAGAGAATGGAAATAGAAATTCCATTTTCCCCGAGTGTGAATCGAATCTACAAAACGATTCGTTGGCAGAAAATATTCATAAATAAATTCATGGACTTGATCGACAGTACTCGTATATTGTTACAGAATTTTAAAAAATTATAATATTTTTAACGCAAAAGTCAAAAGAGAAAATAAAATGAAGTCCATCGCTTCACGATGCACGATTCACGATTCTCGTTATCGAAGGCATCGGTGCATTTATTTGGAACAGGCAACACTACAATGTTTCAGTTTTAGAATTTAGATTTTTATATTCTAGACCAGGTTAGGAGGTTTATTTGAATAGTTCGACGGTTTGTGGGTTCGATGCCCACTCGGGGAAGATAGATTTTTCTATTTTCCATTTTCTTCTCTCTGGAAACTAGGCAAAGTGCGGCGTTGAGTTCCGCCACTCAGCACGCAATTGCGGAAAGCGGGGACGGAGAAAGCAGGGACTAAAGCAACGGAGTTTCTTAACACTACGTTCGTATGGTTCTTGCAGTTCCCTCTGCCTACCCTGCCATGTGCGGGATAAAGCATGAAGCTATAAATACTCGTATATGTATATTAAAAAATAAATAAATATCGAGCGTACAAAGTAGACATGTCAGAAGAGAAACTTTAAATTAGCTTTTATTATTAGGTAGTTAGAAATTTAAATAATTTAATTGTAATTCCAATAATAGGTGTCAAAAATGAATACAAATTATAAACTTCATGTATTTAATCTGTAGTTATAATTAATTTTATGAAATATTTATTACTGTATTTCTAATATATACCTCAGCCACTGCAAAAACGACCTACATCGTTCGTGGCGCATTATTGCTCATATATACTTTAAACAAATGAAGTCTTAATAAGATTTTCTTTTTTTCTTCTTTTGTTTTGACTGATATTTCTTTATTTCTTATATATTCAGTATATTTCCTTCTTAAAGGTACTAACGTATACCTCGTTTTGTATTTCCAAAGAACGAGGGAGTAATATTGAAGGCAATATTTAAGAGATTATTTAGTCATGCCACATACTGCCATACCATGATTTTGTCATGGCAAATGCCAAATGGTATTCGATTATATAACAACTATATACATATTTAATAACAACTCTATCACACGATCCAAGCGCTCGATGTTAAATTAAATTATAATTGAATTTCATCACCGTGACAGCTGTCGGAACACGCGTAGTACATAATTAGCTTGTTTTAATTATATTTTTATATATTTTTACTATGCTATTTATACATATTACAAATTTGTATTATACTATTCATGTATTTTCACGCATATAACAATTTGGTTAGATGGCTGGAATTGCCATTCCATTCTTGTTGTTAGGACAATTCATTCCGCACTTTTTGTAGCGAACCTCTACATATCTATTTATCTTTTTACTGCGAAGAACGTGCTCAGATGATTTGGGCACGTCGAAAGAATGAGTGACGAAAGAATGGTAAAAAAGATATACGATGGAAAAGTGAGTGGTAAGAGAGGTAAGGGGAGACCTCGGTTGACTTTCGAAAACACAGTATCGAAGATACTGGAGGAAGGTCACGTAAAAAGCATGAGCACTCCCCGGAGAGCATATATGAAGAGGTTAATGACAGTGGACGAGGCGAAAGAGGTATGCAGGGACCGCAGCGTTTGGCGCTCCGTTCTCTCTGACAACCCCGCTAGGGATAGAGCATGAAGTTATGTATGTATGCATGTATGCGAAGATATGGCTATAAATATTTTATGTTCTTGATTAGGAATCGAACCCAAAACTGTCTCATATATATTTAGACGCTTTACTTCAAATTAATATATAATAATAGAATAATATTTTTTTAATATCATACACGATTAAGAATTTCATACCAACATATAGGTTCGATTATTTTTGCTATTATATACATTAGTATCGGAAACTTACAATAAGTGATATCCTACGTTCACCTCCTGACCTTTCTCTGCACTTAATGTACCTTAAAATTCTTGAAAGAATTAGAAAACAACAAAGCCATGGTGTTGTTTAATTTTTTTTAAAATATAAACATATATCTTGGTATACTGTTTGGTACCAGAAGTGCCTTGACGTTTCGCTCTCTTGACTTAGAACATCTGTGATGTGAGTTTGGGTCTACACTACTACTACTATTACTACTTTATACATATATATATTAAATTTAAAATTTACTTGTGCCACAAATTGTGCATACCTAGCTACATACATACTGCCCTAGAATATTCTATAAAATGCAGTATTTCAAGGTTTTTGTCAAAAAAAATCTTAAAAAAAGAACTTTCATTGCTAATACAAGAACTTTTTATGTTTAAAGTTATCGCTTTAATTTAAAATTATAATAAAAAATACTATACACTTACATTTTTGTGCGAAAAATTAACGTAACTAACGACACTAAAAATAGCATTTGAAGCTATTTTTCTGAAATAAACTGTTAAAAGCTATTCTTAAAATAGAAAATTAATTAATGAAAGAAAGAAATAAGATGTGAAGTTAAAAGCAAATAAAAGATAAGACAGTGTCAACGTTATAGCGTCAGCCTTATAGCTCACTCACTATCACGACAATCGGTTTGCAGTCTAACTTTAGTAGGAAAGTTAACCTATTTAGTTATATTTCATTATTTTAAAAGGCTTTATTATTATTTTATATTACTTTGAAGCCTATATTTTTACATAGATATATAATGTATGTAATCTCACCCATAGCGTCTGAATGTATACGTGAAGAAGGTATTCTAGGTTTGATTTCCACTTGAGTACATTGTTTGCGTCTTCTCTCTCTGATAACGAGACGATGGTGTGGCGTTGAACTCTGCTAGTAAACACGACAATTTCTAATTCAGAAAGCAAGGATTAGAGCATCATAGCACTGCATACTCTTATATATTCGGGAAATACACACATACATAAATACATACATATCTTCAGGAAATGACATAAATGTTTATTTTTTTAATCTAACTTTATAAAGAAAGCTAGATGAATATTATTATAATCACGATACTCTTTTTTTACCTACATCAGAGAGTTGGACCTACTGGCCTTTGCAGTGACACTGGGAGGTAAGAGACTGATCTGTCGCTAAGAAATATTGCTCGTAGCATTAACTAGGGATGGTCATCGATAGCAAAGCTTTCATTATAAAATTCGAACATAGTGTTGTTCTGTCAACACAAAAAAAAATTATTCATTTTCAAGTTTAACTAAAGATTCTACTCACTAAAAATCATTTTAACATATGTTGAATTAATTATATTTTATTACTTACTAAATACAAGCTATTAAAACTACATAACAACTAAAAAAAATATGATAAACACAATCAAATCATCTGAAACAGATACTTATAATGCTCGTGGCATCCCACGTACAATAAAATGAGGCACAAACGACCGACCCGCGTGAATAAATAAAGCCTATATAAAGATGAGATTTGGCATATTACGGCCACCGTGTAATGGTTTTGTCCGGACCTGAGTACGGCTTTCCTTTGCCATTGACATCGTAATGTGGATTTCGATGTTGAGATAGAAATAAGCGAACTTTAAAAATAGTACATATATTTTGTTAATATAGTATTTTTTTGGATAATATGATATGATATTTATGGTATTTTAGTATGACTGACTATAAAATTTTCTGAGTGGCAAGAATGAAAAGTTGTATTAAGTTGTAACGTGCGGCGATGAGTTCCGTCACTCAACACGCAATGACTAAGTTTACAGTAGAACGTGAAGACCGATCTGTCACAACACTAGATTCTAGTAAAACTTAAATAATGAATAGGTAAGTATGTAAAACAGGTAAACACAGGTAAGTATAGGTAAAAATAGATAAAAATTAGTAAATATAAAGTGTGAAACACCTTCTTCATAGAGTGAATTAGACCACCTCATCATAGTGTAAATTATTAATAATAGAATCCATTTACATGATGTAGCAAGTAAAATCGTCGGTGAAAACTTACTTGTTAATAAATTGCCAGAAACGACGAAATTACCTCCCATATATCAATATCAACACAACTGTAACACAAAATGTCGACGGAAGTAATTTAATATCAGCCTTGGATATATTAATTACGATTTTCATATGTAACGTGAATTATCAGAACATTATTTAAAATGGAAGACCTTGTATATATCAAAAATCAGCATAGCTTTTCCAAGGCTCTGGTTTTTCGATGGTCACTATATATGACAGTTTTAAAGGAAAAATGACTGGTTTGTACATTTTAAACGTATTTGTACTGAATTTTGGAGAAAAAATCTTCTTTACAGTTTATGAACGTAATGTCTGAATCCTTTATGTGCTTGCATAAGGACTCGAAACGATTTTCAGAAATAGTAAATTTGCTCTTTCAGGGGTCATAAGCAATTGTCGAGTTAATGCAATCTCTGTTCTGTGGCTTCTATTCTAGTTTATTTGTTCTTTTGTTATTTTGCAGCTTTATTAGCTAACGTTAAATTAAAAATAACAATGCAAACAATGCTTCAAACTTTTGTGACTGATCTAGTAAAGCTCTTTTTATATTATTTTGAAAGCTTTTTAATAACATACGATGAATTTGATTTTTTACACATTTTTTCTTTCATATAGTAATCAAAAAGTCTTACGTGAAAAAAAAAAATATATACAAAAAATATCGCCGTTCTTTCTATTAGTATAAAATAAACAAAACTATACACAAGGCAACATTAATTATTGCTGAACATTTGGTTTGTCGTGGATGCCTTGTTAACTTTATAATTATATCGATTTAATTAAGTGTGGATAAGGGGTCCTGTAACATTACACTTGTTTCTAGTTAAAAAAATTATTTGCTGCCGTTATTTTCATAGTTGATAAAATTCGCTTATGACTTCTTTACGTCAAATTTTCCCCCCAAAAATTTCGTGCAACTCTTGATTTACGTTATTTATGATTTTTGTCCGTTTATAATATCTCAAGTTTTTGCAACACGAGTAGTCAAAGAAGACGTTGCTTAAACAGTTAAAATCATCTTTATAACCATAAGTAAATACGTTAATACCTATTGTCCATAATACACAATTAAAGGAAAATTATTTAAGCACGAGGACTGTCGTGGTGCAGAGGCGTAAGCGTCTGCCTGTAAAACGCGACTGGTTTGTGGGTTCGATTCCCACTCGGGGAAGATGGATTTTTCTATTTTCGTTTTCTTCGCTCTGGAAACTAGACAAAAGTGCGGCGTTGAGCTCCGCCATTCAACACACAATGCCTCGAAAAGGCGGAAAGTGGGGACGGAGAAAGCAGGGACTATGCAACGGAGTGTCTTAACACTAGGTTCATATGGTTCCTGCAGTTCCCTCTACTTACCCTGCAATATGCGAGATAAAGCGTGAAACTAAAAAAAAATATTTAAGCATTTCACTTGTCTTGGATACAATGTCCATTAGTGGCGAAGTCGGTCAACGATTGAGTTACATTAAATTTCTCTATTTTATTTAACTTGGGATGACAGAGCAAAACTTTCAACAAAAATATTACACCTGAAAAAAGCAATATAGTCCACAAATCACTTATAGCTTCTGACAACATTGTCCTTCCGCTATTCCATATAAACCTGGGCAATGTAAACCAATTTGTTTAAGCACCAGTACTAAAAACGAGGATTGCCTTTCTTACACTTACCAAAAAATCCCTAAGCTCACTATGGAAAATCTGGTAAGTTTAATGACCCATGAATCAGAAAATGTGCAATTACGCGGTACTCAGTTTAGAAAAATCATAAATCAGTTTAGACAGTGTGCTTGATCAATTTTTATCTTTATGATGTAGAACTTGCTCGGGAATAGAAAACCAAAATATATATTGTAGTTATAGAAGACTTTTGTAAAAAGCATGGAGTCACTATGAGCTCCATATTTCCTCCTTCTACATCATCCAGGTTGACAACGCATCCACATCCTTCCAAGTTGTAGATAGCTCTTCTGCTCATTTGCCATCGTTAAAATATATAAAGCATGATAACCCCAAACTAAAGGATCTAATAACAATGGGTCTTATCACAGACATGTGATATACAAAGTGATATATAGACATATGGTTCCATTTTATTGTCTAAAAAACCCCAGAAATTAATAAATTGCGCTTGTATTTATTGATATATTAAGTTTTAATTATTTTTTTACAAGTTTTTGATTAATATAAACAGTTTTGTGTTGTACAGGTCAATGTCCTAGAAAGGCTTTTGGTAACGTTACATCACGTTAATTACTTTAATAGGACAATTATGTCAAAATGAATGTTATCTTTATACGGCTATTGACCAGACATTTGGGACGTATACGAGGTCATATTAAAAAGCTAATAATTTATAAAAAATATATTTCATAAATAACAAGATGTCTGCTAACTCAGATGAAAGAACAAATAAATAGTGTTGACGTTATGTATTCCAAAAAGATATAAAACTAAATAATCATGTAAAACTAAAGAAATATAAGTTATTCAACAAATATTTATATAAAATTTATAAATATATATATATATATATATATATATATATATATATATATATATATATATATATATATATATATATATATATATATATATATATATATATATATATATATATATATATATATATATATATATATATATATATATATATATATATATATAATATATATATATATATATATATATATATATATATATATATATATATAAATACATTTTTTTTCTGAAACCGCTTACGAACTTGAAGAACTCTTATACATTTTATTTATAAAGGCACTTTTAGTTCTTTAAGAAAATTAATCTATGCAGGTTTTTTAATACAAGATTTTATATTGTAGAGGAAACTTAAAAGTCCTCGTGGGCAGAACTTCCGGCGCTACTTCCGCTTAGTTCACTTCCGTCGCTTTGTTTAAAACCAATATGGCGTTACTTGCTTAGTAGGTACACGTACAATTAATTGCAATATATCATATATTTTGTACAATATTTACTATACATAGAAATTGACAGGATATTTCCCTTAATATAAGTAAAATTTATTCAAACAAACATTTTGTCGTGGTGATTATTTATAATAGTAATTTTATTTTGTAATAATATACTAATAAAAGGTATCTTTAAAAGTTATTCAGGTGTATTGTGTGTTCAAATTTCTAGAGTAATTGCAAAAAAAAAGATAAAAAGAAAAAAAGATAAAATATTTATCTTTTAGTTAAAATAAAACAATAGTAATTAAATATATTCCAAAAACTTTTTTAATAAAATTTAACTACTTTTCGTTTTAAACTCAAATATAAATAAAAACAAAAAATTATAAAGCCTATGTCTATCGAAGGTTATTTTTCTAATGATTGTACATCAGCTTTAAAAGGATATCAATAACATAGTGACCGTGATTGCCTTTTTAGTGTGCAAACAATTTATATACATTACATTATATTTGGAGGCAGGCATAGTGCATTCAAAGGTGGATTTTTTCCCACTCGGTAGGATTAAGTATTTAAGCTTTTTTTATAGCTTCACGCTTTATCTTGCTATTAGGCAAAGGCAATAACATGAAACGTGGAAACCTAGTTTCTTGCTCTAATATATATATATATATATACGAGTATATATATATATATATATATATATATATATATATATATATATATATATATATATATATATATATATATATATATATATATATATATATATATATATATATATATATATATATATATATATATATATATATATATATATATATATATATATATATATATATATATATATCTTAAACCTAATGATTTTCATCACGTCTTATAGTTAGGCTTTTTTTAATCTTTTTTTTTGATTTAACCATATTATTGAACTTAGGACCTATGTATATTAGCAGAATAAGCAATAGAAATCATAGGAAGGTATATTAAGAAATCCTGTTAACCATTTTCCACCTTGCGAGTCACTATCTATTGAGTATTGGAACTCAATTCGGTTCACTTTACTTTGTTACCAGAGCGAAGAACTGCGAGTCACCAAGATGGAATCGAACCCACGAATCGTCCCGTCTACGGGCAGACGATGTTTCTCTGCGCCACGACGGTCTTAACTCACTTTAAATTCATATTTTATACATATTAAAGTACTATTATCTTCTGTAATCAATATATCAGGATAAACGTGTAATATCGTGTAGCTCATTTAGTGTCAAGGTCGTAAAGAACAACCTTAATGGCTCTAACTAGTGTTTTCATAAAGTAACTTTGTCATCTCAAGTTTAAGCAATGTTTCAAGTTAAAAGGCTTCCTTACTTTGACAACATTATCAGCTTTCCTTTAACAATTAACAAAGCGTTTATAAGGTTCTATATTTTTTGTAAGGTTCTATATTTTCAGTACTTTAGTTTCGTAAAATCTCAATTAAAACTGTAAACTATTTAATTAATACTTGCTTTAAATATTATTTTTAATGACTTTTTGATATTTTTGACAAGAAATTTAGTACTTTCAATCTCAAGAAAATTACTACTACGAACTACCACGGAACACGTACTTGTAATTTATGATTTTATATTAAAGGCGGTGATTTTAAATTGAAATACTATTATTTCAATGAATTGTTACTAAAAGAATATTTCTCATATAATATTGTTTAAATAAAGCTAGGGGGAGCAAGAAACAAAAGAAAACTTTATCTTGTCATAGAATAGGAATATGTAAAGATTTATATTACGTTAGTATATACTAACATTTTTATATCTAAATACTTTATACACCTTACAGGGTTGCCACAGAAAGTTTAAAGTTCTTTTTCTTTGATCTTTCATTCTGAATTCAAAACATTTTGTGTTGAACTCAACGCCGCATCTTGTGTAAAATATTAGATTTATTCGCCACAATTAGGGGATACTCTCAAGTAGGGATTGATATATATATATATATATATATATATATATATATATATATATATATATATATATATATATATATATATATATATATATATATATATATATATATATATATATATATATATATATATATATATATATATAACACACTACTCTCGGTCTATTTGACCAAAACCTTGTTAAATATTCATATTACATAAAGCGATTGTTACTAAAACTTTTTTTTTTATTATTTCTTGGTAAATTTTTGTTATAATAAATTCTAGACACAAGAAGATTAAGTTCCCACTGTTAACATAGAAAAATTGCCGTTTGACCTCTACGCCTTTTAAGGGCAAAAGCAAGAAAAAAATATACCTACGCAAGTGTATGTATGCAATGACTTAGCCACCAGCTTACTTTAACTTGGAAGAATTGTGACAATTACTTTATATTATTTTCAAATATTTTGATACTCACTATTTAATTAATATTTACACTGAAGCTTGGATATGACTGTTACGGTTATGGGTTCAAACCCCGCTGTATTAAATAGATTATTTATACTTCGACAAGGTGAAGCGTTCGCTTTTCGAGTTAAGTCATATTTTTTACCAAAAATCACATATACATATATACATATACATACATATACACATATTAACCTAGTGTTAATATATTCCGTTCTCTGCTTTCCACCTTTATAGAGGCATTGCGTGTTGAGTGGCGGGAAGCAACGCCGCGCTTTGCCTAGTAGCCAGAGCGAAGGAAATGTAAATAGAAAAATCCATCTTCCTCGAGCGGGAATCGAACCGTTGTAGTGCGGGCGCTACGCCTCTACCACCCAACAACGGCCCTCATACACACATATATACTTAAATATTTAGAGTTTAGTGTATGTTAATTGTTATTTACTCTACACTTTATAAACATGGATAAAAATATGGAACTGCTGCTAATGAAACTAGAAGAAAAATTAGACAAACAAGCCGAAATGATTACACTTTCGGTAACCAAAAACGTTATGGAAGCGATAGACGATAAAATAAAAACTATATCCGAAGAAAATAAACTACTCAAAAACAAAGTTTCAGAACTTGAAAATAAGCTCCAAATATATGAAAGAGAAAAGCGTAAAAGCAACCTAATCTTCTTCGGAGTGGATGAAAGAGGAAAGTCGGAACATGAATTAGTAGACTACATAAAAGAAATTATAGAGGATATGGGAGTACATATGAATAGCCAAGAAATTTGCAACATATACAGAATTGGCAAACCGGCTGAAAACAAAAATCGGCCAGTTGTAATCACAATAACTACACAATGGAAAAAACACCTTATACAGAAAAACAGAGTAAACCTACCACAGGGTATTTATTTCAAGGAAGATTTCCCAAAAGAAGTTCTCGAAACCAGAAAGAAATTGCAACAAAGTTTGGAAGAGGAAAGAAAAAAGGGCAATTTAGCTTATATTAAATACGACAAGCTAGTGGTAAAGAAACCGAGGGACACCAATCGCGAGAAGAGGAAAAGAGAAAAAACTATATCACCAACTACCACAGCAAGTAGCACGAAAAAACAAGTGACCAACATATTAAAGCCAAATATATTGAACTATGTGTCAAGAGGAAACACTTCATTAATACCAGAAACAACAAATATTACAAAAAACTAAAATCCCCCCACACCAGGACCCGGAAAAACACTAAAGCTACGAAACCAAGAAACAAATCAACATATAATCACACCCCAAGCCGGCCGGTCACCGTGGGGGAAGCAGACCACTACCTCTCAACTAAACTACTAGATCAACAAACACAAACTTATTATAGCGAAACACACAGAAATAACGACATAATTTACATTGCAACATTCAACACTCTCAGTCTAAGAACTAACGAAAGCCTGGAGGAATTAATTTATGCATTATCAAACATAAATTGGTCAATAATAGGCTTGAGTGAAGTACGCCGCTTAGGTGAGAATATAGAGGATCATGGAAAATTTATTTTGTTTTATAAAGGAGAAACCCCAGGCCAATTTGGTACAGGATTCCTAGTAAAAAGAGAATTTAAAAGTTATATTGAAGAATTTATAGCTATATCAGAACGTATTGTAATACTTAACCTGAAAATACCACCAACAAACGATAAGTGGACAATAATACAAATTTACTCCCCGACTGAGCAGTCCAGCAAACTGGAAATCAACCGTTTCTACCTACATCTAACAAATGCAATCAAAGAGCATGCGCACAGCAACCTAATAGTAATGGGAGATTTCAACGCAAGAACTGGAAGCAGAATAGAAGGGGAAGAGAAGATACTGGGGCCACACTGTTCAGGTAAAAGAACAAGGAATGGTGAGAAACTCATACAAATGGCTCATGAAAATAACTTGGCCATATTAAACAACTTCTATAAAAATAAAGTCAACAATAGATGGACATGGATATCTCCAGATGGCCGCTACAAGAATGAGATAGACTATATCCTCACTAATAGAAGAAATGTATTCCAGGACTGCAGAGTACTAAGAAATCTAAACTTCAACAGCAACCATCGAATGATTAGAGCAAATTTAAAAATAGCCGGAAGACAACGACCATTCAAAATAAAACCAAATAACAATAGACTCTTAGAAACAACAGAAAGTCTAAAAGAAAAGCTAAAAGATTTTATAGAAACAACTAGGGAATTGAACACTCAAAAGAAATACGATAGATTCGAAGAATGTTTATATAACAAGAAAAGAAACAAACCAACTGGAGATAATGAAACGAAATGGCTTACAACAGAGACAAAGAAATTACTAGATGCTAGAGCCGCATTGATATCTAGGCCTAAGAAAACTAAAGACGACAGAAAAGAAATTGCAAAGTTAAGTAAAGAAATAAAATATACAATGAGAAAAGATCGCAACAAGTATCGACTAGGAATGTTGGAAAAATGTATAGAGAAGACTGGGGGTACTAAAAAAGCGAATAAACTGCTAATGAAGAGTACAGATTGGATACCCAGCATGATAGGCAAAAGTGGCAGACAGGAAACCAAACGCCCAGATATACTAGCAACAGCTACCACTTTTTTCCAGGACTTATATGCAAAGAAAAGCGAGAGCCAAGGTATAGACCTCATAGGTGGAAATGAAGTACCACTTATAATACCTGCTGAAATAGAGAGAGCTGTAAAAACCCAAAAAATAGACAAAGCCACTGGTTCGGATGGCATCAACAATGAGTTCCTTATTAAAAATTTAGACACCCTTCTACCAATACTCAATAACTTGTTTAATGATATACTGCAAAGTGAGATAATACCAGAACAGTGGACGACCTCAACCATCATTCTGCTACATAAAAAAGGAGAAAAAAATAACATTAACAATTACAGACCTATAAGTCTAATGTCAAATATATACAAGATATTTGCTAAGATAATTCTCAACAGGCTTACAAATATTTTAGATGAAAACCAACCTAGAGAGCAAGCAGGTTTTAGAAGTGGCTACTCTACTATAGATCACATTTTTGTGGTGAAACAGCTATTTGAGAAAAGCAAAGAGTTCAACATTATTTTCTACTGCTGCTTTGTTGATTATAAAAAGGCCTTCGACTCGCTTGAACATGAGAAGATCTGGCAAGCGCTCAAGAACCAGGGAGTTGATAATAAATATATCAGAATCCTTAAGAACCTCTATGAAAATAGTAAGGCAAAGATTAAGTTAGAAAAAGAAGGCAGTGAAATAAAAATAGAAAAAGGAGTACGTCAAGGTGACCCCTTATCACCCAAACTCTTCACGGCAGTATTAGAAGAAGTATTTCGCCAATTGGACTGGGATAGCTATGGACTGCTAATTAACGGCGAATACTTGTCACACTTACGTTTCGCGGATGACCTCATAATTATCTCCCCATGCAAAGAAGACCTACAAACAATGTTGTCAGACCTAGACAGAGAAAGCAATAAAGTGGGCCTCAACATGAACATGCAGAAGACAAAAGCCATGACGAATGGAGAACAAACACCAATATATATCAACAATATCATGATTGAATATGTTAATGAATATGTATATCTAGGCCAAACAATATCACCACTGGACTTGACATCAAAAGAAATTGATAGACGCATCGCAAATGCATGGAAGCGGTACTGGAGTTTAAAGGAGATTATGAAAAATAAAGAAATTAGCATGGCCATCAAGCGCAAATTGTTTGATACGTGCATTCTACCCATACTTACATATGGCTGTCAAACTTGGGCAACTAATAAAATACACAACAATAAACTACAAACTTGCCAGAATGCTATGGAGAGAAGTATCTTAGGAAAGAAGCTATCAGACCGAATCACTAACGCAGCCATTAAACACAAAACAAAGCGAACAAAGGATATCAAGGTAACAATTAAGAAATTGAAGTGGAAATGGGCTGGCCACACTATCAGAGGAAAACAAAAATGGTCAAGGACAGTAATTTTCTGGTTTACTGGCAACAGAAAAAGGAAAAGAGGCAGGCCATTCAGAAGATGGGCAGATGAAATAAAGGTCATTGCTGGTAGAGCCTGGACAACAACAGCTATAGATAGAAATAAATGGAAAGAGTTGGGGGAGGCCTTTGCCCATGAAAGGCAAACAGATGAGAGTATCAATAGTGAACAAATAATCTAACTCCATAATTATAGACAAAATTAAATGATTCGTTTTAAATAGTATATATAAACCTGTTAATGTTTACCTAATTTTAATCTCATCTGAATAAAGGCTATTATTATTATTATTATTAATTGTTATTTAAATATAATAATATTCTCCTACAAAATATAAAATCCCTAGAAATAGAAATGGCGTATAATTGATAGCTTATACAGCCGTTGGTGTCATCGTATGAGGCGCCTTGACCTCGGACTAGCTTCTTGACAGCTCGACCTGTGTATTTGCCCATAATAGTCCGCAGACTGACATTCTATGTAAACCAAACAATGTAATATACCTTTTAGTAAATAGTTATTTAATCTTATATAAATATTTATATAAGTTTCTTCGACTTCAAGGAAATTTTTCAAGAATTTAAAAATACTATTGAATTATGTGAAAAATATCTATAGATTATCTTTATAACTATAGCATAGACAAAATAATAAAAATTAAATAATTATTAAAAAATAAACAAATGTTCTTACTTTTGTGTGAAATAACATTTTAAAATTAATAAAAATAGTATAATTGAAGAAATAACTAGGTACTAACTTTAATAATAATACACAACCAAACCTTATAAGCCTTAGGTTAGTTTAAACAAAAAAATCCGACCAATTATTGGTAAATTGTATGATTGTATTTTTGCCCTAGAGCATAGTGACCCTGCCCTAATAAAGTGGTATGACCTCAACCACCAAAACAAGGTTGGTAGTACCAAGGTAGCGCCAACACGTTAATGTTAGCTTAGATTTATTAACTACTTAAAGTGTTCGAGATTGCTATCTGACGGTAACAAGCACCAACGGCCACTATTTGTCTTTTGAATCTATGAAAGCTGAAATGTAATGAACAAAAAAGAAGTAATTATAGTAATTTTTTATAGCTCGACTTTGATTTCCTTCTGTCAATAAAATAGCAGAAAATGGTGATGATTAATGTATAAACTTGACAGGTTATCTATGCTATTTATACGGGATATGCGTGATTAAACGTGAAGCTTAGGTCTAAATATAAGGAATGTTATAGTTTTGTGGGTTTAAATCCCACTGGAGGAACATGGATTTTTCATTTCGATAGTTTTCTACGCAAAGCGCAGCGTTGAGTTATACCACTCAATATGCAATGTCTCGATAAGACATTGCATATAGTGGGCAACGGAGTATCTAAACACTAGGTTCTCAGGGTTCCTATTTGTGATAAAAACGAGAACCTAAAAAAAAGCATAAAGCTAAAAAAATTAAATAATATTGTTTATAATGTGAAAAAAAAGCAATAAGTTACTTTTCCTTTACAAATGTTAATATAGCATAATAAAGACTTATTTTTATCTAATTACAGAGAAGGGCATGTACTTGGGTTCTCCGTGCGAATTCACATGCAACTCGCGTCTGGTGCACGTGTACTGCGAGCCACGGAGCAACTCCTGCCAGTGCGACCCCAAGCACCCCGTCGCGTTGGGCCTGGCTAAGGGGTGTGCGAAACGTAAGTTAATATTAAGATAGTATTGTTGATGATGATGCTGTTATAGTCCATATTGGGGTATATACTAGACTGTAAAAAGGTTTTTAGCCCAACAATGTAGTCCAATGTGTTTTGTATTACATGGACTAAAGCCGCTGCATATAGTTTCTAGACAGATAATTACGAACTGAGGCACTAATTAGAGCTTGCAGAGAAAATCGACTTTAATTTCACCTAACATTTAATGCCTCAGGTGACAAAATACAATATCGCACAATATCTTATAATATAAATTTTCAAGCAAGAACTATAATCGGTAGTATGACAACGATGTCAACAATATTACCTAATCCAATCAATTTGAAGTAATAGTTTATATCAAACTAATAAACTAACGGCCTTATTCATAAAAAAGTCTTATAGAACGTTTTAAGTATACTTTAGTTAACACGCTCTTTAGGCTCATAGAACGTTCGATAAATGTTTGTATTCATAAACGCTCTATAAGCTTTCTATAACTAAAGTGTCACTAATTTGATTTATACGTTCACAATGTTGCCACTATACTGAAGTCGGTCGACTTGTTGTCGAAAATACCAGTAAATCCACAGATGATAAGTAACAAACGCATTGACATAGTATGACCACAGATAATATTACGTACAAATATATATTGTTGGATCTGGCTTGACATTTACCGGCTTCATTTACGTCATTGTTATCACAAAAACACGAATGTTTATTTTATTTTAGTTTATAAACTTACTTAATTTTTAAAAAATTAAGTCATAAGAAGTAAAACGACAAAGAATTGAAAATTGTTTAGACGTGGACAAGTATTACCTATGTTCTGTGCAACTTTCTTATGTAGAATTTATTATTAATAAACTTGTTAATAACTAAATATAGTTAATAAATATCGAACAAAATGTCAATTGTTATATTGTTTTGTTTACAAAATTGAAATTGACACTCTTGATGACAAGCGACTCGACGACGTCATATCAATGCTCATATTAGTATGAGATATAATCAGCTGTTATATGAATCGGCCATCTTTGGACGTTAAAACACTCTTATAGTAGGGTTCTCGGTTCTATAACTTTATGATAGGTTTATAGAACTGATTGGCACTAAAATGCTGTTATGAATAACGTTTTATGACAACTGTACTATATCGAGTCTTTAAGCGTGCTATAACTTTTTATGAATAAGGCCGTAAATATTTAATCGCATTTTTGCTGTCGCGGCGTTGAGTTTCCTATGGTTCCTGTAGTTTCCTTTACCTACATTACTATAGTCGGAATAAAACATGAAGCTAAAGCGTTAAGTATTTGTGCTAAAGTGCCATATTTAGGACCGTACTACTCTCGACGTGCCTCACGTTTACATTGATGTTATAGTTGAAGGGTTGTTACATACATATTATTCTATATGAAAATTATTATTGTAACAAGCCAATCTGAGGTGCTATGATTACTGTCAAACTTTGGAACAGTTTCTTTTAATACTACGAACATTAACATCGAACCTTTTGATTTAATGTACAAGATTTTCTAATAACGTTTACGTCATCAGATATATATGTACAATAACTTATTAAACTTAAATATTTTACTTGAGTTAAGAATGCTTTTAACTCTATGGATTTGAATTTCGGCTGCTGCCACAGCAAAGGTTCGATCTTACCATTTAAACGGCAAGCAACCAACATGCTACATTATAGTAATGATCAGATTATTCTTATTAATTTTCGGGTGTACGTCCAGGAAACACACTATGTCCTCAATTTTTTCCATTTTTTAAACAAAATAAGTAAAATTTCATATTGCTATATATGCTTATGATTTATAAAGAAGCTACTCTTCGTGATTTGATCATAATACAAGTTGCCAAAAGATCTCGGCCTGTCTAAAACTATTACTAATATATTTCTAGAACGTACTTCAAAGGCGGCATTAGCAGAATCATTTCGAATTTGGTTATGTAGTGGGAGGAGCTCGGTCTTCCTGCAACGATGGACCCGGCACCAGCACAGCGAATTCACGGAATGCTGAGCAGTTTTTGTCATCAACTGTCATCTTACTTATATCGTAAACATAATTCATAAATAAATGAAAACAAGATTATTGAAGACTTGTTATTTGTATTAAGATTTTTATTATTTCAGCTAAGAAATTGGGCGAGCAATGCTTCTACCAACAGACGTGTCGAGCCTTCGACTTGCACGCATCGTGTGTGCAAGTCAACCACAACGCGTTCTGTCAATGCGACTCCGGGTATCACACCACGAGCCACTCGAGACCCACACAACGTATTTTCTGCACCGAAGGTATCAATTTACTCTTCAGTTTTTTTAGCTTCGCTTTTATATAAAGCTTTAGCATTCCCCTAAGATAATCAAGATATTATATTTTTTAACATTAAAACTTAATTGTTGTTCGAGTGTATTTTATAATTTTAACATGAGATTACAATTATTAAAAATATATATAAGTATATTTAAGCCTATTTTTTTAACTTTGTTTGCTTGAACTATAGAATTGAATTGAGATATCATTTTGAGTTGTGCTACATCACTGAAATCGTTACTATATTTGAGGGTAAAATTAAGTATGTTGAATGTTTCATGTGTCATACACTGCTCAAAAATAGCTTAAAACATTTATAACCAAAAAAGCATCAGTCCATAAAAAAGGATAGAAAGTAGACTACAAAAATTACAATTCTTATTAATTACTTACATTATTCTTAATAGTATAAATGAATAACGAAACTTTGTGGAGAATAATCTTACAAAAGGAATACCAAATGTGAATCTTTACTTAGTCACCATTTCTTTCTTGTATTGCTTAGTATTTTCTCATTTTTCACAGACCTGGTCCTGCTGACAGCCGACATGCCGACGTTGCTAGGCGTAGCGTCCGGCATATTCGTACTAGCGGGGCTGCTGTGCATGGTCCTGCACCTCTACACCAAGGCGCGGTACCACCCGGCGCACCTCGCCGACGCCAGGCTCACGCCGCCTTGCTTGTACTCGCTAAATGATACTGGTGAGAATTGTTAGAAAAAACTATTTTTTTTCTAAGACATGAGAGAGAAATGCCTTTTATCTTGGTACTGGAGAGTTGATTAAGAAAATGATCACTAAAGTACGTCTATTTAGATGCTATGTATGTACGGTGGTAAACCCAAATGAGGTTTCACCAGTCAAACCAGGAAATCGTAAATATTATTAAAATTGGAAGCAAGGAGGTAAAATTAACTTGACCGGAAGCAACTAAATAAGGCAAAATCGAATATATTTCAAATAGACACGGATTATCTTATACTTTAATACTAGTCATGTAACGAATATTCGCATTCGTGAATATTCGCACATTTTACACATTCGTATTCGCTTTCGCATTTTTTGCGAATGTTTTGCAAGTAATGAATGACGGAAATAAAATTTAAATCAGTTTACTTTTTGTGTTTTTTAATACAACAAATAGTAACTTAACCTCTTAATCACATTATTTTATCTCATAAAACAATTTTTTTATTGCAATCTAAACAAATAAATATCAATTCTCTCTCTCTTCTAAAAAGTTTTATCAGCTATTACTCAGGCTTTTAATGTTATATAATCATGTACTTGAACAAAAATAAAAACAATGATCAAACAAATATACTATTCTTTTACAATAAATTATAAATATAATAATTTTTCTAACTACAAAGAATAACAACCAACGACGCTAAATTTAAAAGAATTACTGAATACACGCATTCGCATTCACGAATATCCGTAGGACATAATCGCATTCGTATTCGTGAATGTTAAAAAAATTACATTCGTTACATCACTACTTTATATACTAACTCAATTGGCTAATAAAAAAAAATACATAAACTATCCGCATCTTTGGATAGGAATTTCAAAGTATCCTCAATCAATGTTCATTGATACTCCTCAAGGAACCACAGCATCAATAGTGATGTACATAGTACAGCAGAAATAATGCGATAGATGTAAATAAATAACAAACAAAACCTTCTATCACACGGCAGGTGGCACACTGAGCGCGACACGCGCGTCGTCCCGCGCGTCCTCCCGCAGCGGCTGCACGAGCGGCACGCTGGAGGACTCGCGGCGGGAGAGGCGCGCGGCGTCCCGCGCAGGTGCGGCGCGCTCGGCGGCCATCTTGCTAATCTCGCGCCACCTGAAGGCCGTAAGGGACGGCGGCGCGCACCCGCCCAAGTGCGCCGCCAAAGGTGATCCGGATGTATGCGCCGGATGTATGACCCTCTGCACGGTTGTGTGTTGCTAGACCTCCACTAGTGCCTCTGTTTGTCTCGTCTAAGGGTTTAAGTTCGTGTTTTAATATGTAATAACACTTATTTTACGTAATTGCTAGTGTTATACATTAAAGCAGTGATTCTCAGTCTTTTTTTGTTGCGGCACATATTTAACGGTTTCAAAATTTGGCGGCACACAAAGAGAAATCTGAAAATTAATATTAAGCCGAATCACATACATTTGCCAATCTTAAAAAAGAAAAGGTGCAGTAACTACTATGTCTCAGAAGTGGCGAGTGAGCGCGGACTTGAGACATATCCCATATTTTGGCACTAAGAAAAAACGCGGTGCAATGCAAATAATAATTATTTATCTGTAAATATAAATATATATTTATGTAAATATATATTTATATTTACAAAAATATTTTTTCTTTTTCAATGATACATATAATTTAATAATATTAACATTGATATATATTTGCAACATTTGGCGGCACACAAAAGTGCCGCAGCACAGTGGTGGAGAATCACTGCATTAAAGTATGAATCTATTTAACTATATATTATATGTATGTTGAAGTTAGCTAGAATCGGTTTTGTAGTTTCGCATTTTTATTGCTCACAGTTAACATTTCAATATTTTAGTACGGAACGTATTGTAAATAAATAATTATGCTAATAAAAAAAGTTAAAGGTATTCGTGGAGAGTCACTGTGGGGTCGCATGTTCCACGTCGCTCGTGTCCGTTAGATGTCAGTTTTGGTGTTAGCGGCCACCGAGCGACGGTCTACGAGTGCACTATCTCTTATCAATTCAATTACATAGTATAAAGGAATGAGAATAAACTAATTTGAAGTCTTCTTTTGGTTTCAGATAAAGTTTGTTTTATATCAAAATAGTAATAAGTACATTATATTTGAATGACGGCCGTTAGCTAATTGATAAGGGTTCTTAATGAGATACAATTATATTATTTTATATATCAGATAGAATTTAATAATATAAGATCCATTTGATCTGAATTATGTTCGTAAATTATAAATATGTAGGCTAATATTTGTTTCGTACTAGTTAATTGCAACGTGTACTCGGAAGTTTTAAGTATATTTTTTCGATTAAATAATTTCCTGTAACTAATTGCAAGTTCATACAAAAAATGTGAATGTTTTTCATACGAATTTGGGTATGGAATAGTAATTTTGTCATATTTCCATGTAGTTTTGAGAGTTTTGATATTAGCGTTTGAATTGATTAGTGGTGTGCAAGTCGAGACGCATTACGCTCTTCGTGTGGCGCGAGCAAGATGGCCATGGTCCTTGTATGTTTCTTGTGTCTATCTGCTTTTGTAATGTCAACGAAACTGAAGATGGCGTAAGCCTTTACATTATAAATAACCGCCTTATTATTTAATAATGACACTATATCAATATTAAACTTATTACACGACAGCACTACGCTTATACACTTCAGAATTTCATTTTACCACATTATGTTTTTTTAAGGAATTATTTAATACACCATTTATTTTTTAAAAAAATTATATATAACATATTCGCGTCGCGATGTTTTTTAAGCTTAAAGCGTGCAAAAGCTTTACAGGCGACACATTTTGTGATTGGTAATATGATATATAATGAAAGATAAGGTCAGCCAAAGCTTCAGTTTCACTAAGCATTTGCTTCCGCTTTCCGTCTTCACATGAGTGTTGCATGGGAAATGCTTCGTAAGCACGTGGTAAAACACTGTTACAATTTGACCTAAAATAGTACGTTATAAAAAAAATATCGCCATTTTTAATATTCCTATTGAAGAATCTTAATTTTTTTCAATTGTTTTGTCATTACTCAGATTTGATATCAATTTCTTACCGTTTATCATATAAAATCTTTTTTTTATTTATGAACGTATATTTAAACACCTTGCATTTTGTAAAGCAACATTTACCACAGAATGTCCGCCTTCCATGTTTGTCGCTTGTAAGTATCGCTAGATGTACAATACTCATTATGAGGCTTAGTAAAGATTACTCAAAATAATACAGTAAAGGGTTTTTTAATTTCATATATATCCAGTTTTTTGCTATCCAGTTAAATTCTGCACATGCAAAGTAAATTTACGCAAATCGACGATCAAAATGATGCAAAATTTCCATTTAGGTTCAAGACGTCCAAGTCTAAGCTCGGTGCAAAGTAGCTCGTCGTCGATCAGGAGTTATAGCGCGAAGCGGTGGGAAAGAGAGAGAGAGCAGAAGGAAAGGAGACAGATGAGCATGCGTCTCGCTCAGTTGCACGACAAGATGGCGGCGGGAAGAGAGTTGCCGAAGCATGCGCCTACGCCGTCTCCGCGCTCGCCGAATAATTCCACCGATGGGCTACTGCCGGCTGTTTGTGAGATTAGAGAAGTAAGTGTGTTATCTGTTTACAGATGGACCTGTTACCATTTGTAGAAAAAAGGCATATTATTATTGCAATAAGTCTTGAATAGCAGAACTCAACCCTGCGCTTACCTAGAGAAAATTGAAATACAAGAGCGAACAAAATTGAAAAGAAATAATCCATTTTCCGTGAGTAGGAATCGAACCAACAAACCGTCACATTTATAGGCAGACGCTACGCCACGACGGTCCTCGAAATCTTAAAAAAATGATATACACCAACAACTTCTGTGCTTAAGTCAGACACAGTAGTACCAAATATCATGTTAAATGTAACATATACAATTTTATTCCTCTAGATTTGTACCTATATAACAAGATATACATATATACATGCTAAAAACACATTCCAGTTGGTCACCACTTCCGACCAGCAGCTTCAAGGCGTGGACGGGCCTTGTTCGAGCTCGTCTCTTTACTGACAGCAGAGGTCGACGACCATACGGTCGATTGACTCCCTTTCATCCGACGGAGCACCTGCCGTCGCCTGGATGTAGGAATAGGAGTTTTAGGACTTATAGGACTCATATACGCGTAATGAGAACGAAGACTTGAAACGTGCGATAGAAAGGCAATAACTGGAAAACCATATGCGTAACTATGATGGCGGGTGGACGATATTTGTCAAGATTTAAAAATGCCTTGTATCGTTTGAATAGGGAGTAAAAGTATGCCTTGAGTCGAGAATATAAATAACAGCGTTAGTGTCTAGTATTAAGTTATACCTAATTGGGTTTTTATTATTTGTTATCGTATCCAAAAATGTTCCTGAAAGATATCTAATGATTTTGTTTTCGTTTCCAATTCACAATATTTTTAGTTTTTAAGTTGGTATACTCAAACTTTAAACCTTAAATGATAATAAAATGACAAAAATAAATTCAGAACATAACAAAAAATAAAATGAATTATGAAAGTAAGTAATAATAATGGACTCGTTTGCCAAAAGTCTGGTTTAAGTTTCCAATTGTAGTTACGCTTATGACGTGCACAAACCTATTCTGTCATGTAACCCCGAATTGTCATATCGAAGCATAGAATTTATTATACATTTTTTTGTTAATTTACCTTTTTAGAACACATTGAAATAGATTAAGATTTCTGAATGTCCGTATTAGTTCATAGACAGGTTTTAAGTATAGATAGATCAAATAAAAGCGCCACTTGTTATAGCCATAATTGAATTCAATATTAAAAGGGTATTTGACGAATGACGATGTATTTTTTAAACTATATTTTATAATTGAAAATATTAATGTTCAATTAATTATTAAAATCTAGACATTATATTGTTGCTAAATATTATTATTAAAATCATTATTTTTATATATATTTGTTAAAAAAATTACTTTGAAAATTGATTAGACGGTCAAATACCCCACTGCATGTGATACATACAGAAGATGACCATGTAAATATTTTAAACAGCTGATAAACGTAGTTAAATAAATATAAATAAATATGAAATTATAGAAACGAAGTGCTTAAAGCTTCTAGAGAGAAGCTTTGCCGTTAGTCTTAGCTCGAGTATTGTATTGTTTAAATGATAAGATCGACATTTGTTAAACGACGTTATATTAGTCATAGATTTATTACGTTATATTTGATTGCGTGTAAACCGTAACGCTTTACGTTTAGTCGGAATGATTGCGAATGTATTGATTTTTGATTGCGTGAGTGTTGATATGTCATATTTTGTATAAAACCGACTAATCTTAAGGCGAAATCGTGGGTATAGTTAGAAGGGTTGTATTCTAAATAAGATGAAAACAGGCAAGCTTAGCTGGTATTTTAGGAAAAATCTTCTTTTTCTCCTAGTTGCGGCGTTGCAAGACCGTACAACCCAGTATTACCGCGACGAGAGTTGATCTTTTGTGATTTTTTATCACGATTATTATTGATATTTTATATCATTAACAGTAAACATGAAGACTTTATGCGTCGTTTTTGTTGCTTTTCATATGAAATGTAGCCGTGTAATAATAACTTGTTGTATTTTGACGTTAAGTAAAAAATGAATCCCTACATGTTTCCCAGACAAATGTATCACAGTTAAATGATTATTTAAATTATTTTTAAAATGTCTATTTTTTTTACCCTGTCACAGTAAAAAAAAATAAAATTTTATTGAATGTTATTTGAACCTTATTTTAATATTAAAAAAGTTATGAAATCAAATATTTTATTTTTAAATAGTTTTATTATATAACGAAAAAATATTTAATATTATTGTTATAGAATGAGATATTTAACTTAGCTTGGCTGAACGAATCAAGTCATAATCAAGACTTACGAAAAAAAACTCTAACTATAGCCATGACAAGGTGTAAAGTAAAAACGATTTAATTTACGAAGTGTAATGTTAGCGTATGTTTTGCCTTTGTACAAATTTTGTTATGACTTACATATATATTATTTAGCGGTTACGTGAGCCAAAGTGTTATGTTAAAAGATATGAAAACAAATAAATGTTATTTGTACATGAAATTACATTTTTGTTGGACCTCTATTACCCATTATTTACTTATTTTTTTAATAGTCATATATATTTTTCTCGGTTTTACAAATTTTTATACATATTTAACAATTTTCTTTGGGATATAAAGCAGAGAGACCTTGTCGGAACCCAAAACATTTCCATTGCATCAAAATTAAATCCAATCATAGAAATAACTTCTAAATTAACAGTTGTTTTGTATACCGTACTTCATAGTTCATACGTACATTTAGTACTAGCTGACCCGTGCCCACTTCGTTGGGCATAATGTTAATAATCCTTTTTTAGTACAGAGTGTTAGTTTTAATTTTTAGAGTTATACGTAGTATAGAGTTATACGTAGTATATACTTTAGAGTTATACGTAGTTATAGTTTGTATTTGCATGCTAATACACAATGTAACTCTGTCCGAAAGAAAAAAGACACTTTTTCTTCGGGATTTGCAATAAACAAATTCCATGAGTATCAAGTCACGGGAAAAATTAGTCTGGTTATGGTAATGTTGTTTAAAACTTCTCTGTAAACTATATTGGATGTAATGTTAACATTTGGTAGTAAAATATATCAGGAGATCCAACCCGAGATAAGCCAACATATGTCCATGGAAAAAACACGGCTTTCTCAGGTCAATGCAAACCAGAGAGAATGTTTAACCTTGGGACTTATTGATAGTGAGGACAAAAGAGATCTTCACTGGAAACTGTAGCCTTTTAAACGATATGGGTAAATCAGTGGGAATCATGGGTATCCGCGGAATATAAGCCAGTTGTCCCACGGCTGGCCCTGTGAGAATCGTCGCCACGATTATGGTCCTGTAACTCTTTTGTAAGCAGCCTTGTCCCATTACACATGTTGGGGGGGGATCTCAGGTTTCTTAATAGCATGATAGGAATACCAACTTTTAACGCAAGGTCGTGAGGAGGTAAGAAGGGTTTAAAGAATTCAAAAATTTTTGGGGATGGTGCACTGTATCCGCAATGTTACACACCGTATCAATAGCCTTATATAGTTTGACCTGACCGGGAATTTTCTCTAATATGAGTTTATTTATTTCATTCACAGTATCGTTTCTGGGTGACACTATTGCCCTAGAACAAAGCTAATAATACTCTCTCTCTAATAAATTTTCAACATCGGGATGTATTGCGTCAATAAGATGTGCCAGCCTGTGCAATATGTGTCCTAATGTCTCGTCAAGCTTAATGTCATTGCTGTTGGTGTTTGGAAAGACGATTTTTCCTTCGCCAAGATTGAGAAGTTGACGCGGAAAGTTGTCATCGTCGTTATCGGTCAAATGGGCTCTCATGTTGGTTCGTAAATTGAGAGTAGCAACCAAACTCCATAAGTGAGATGATTTTAAGCATGCCCTGATGACATCGGCGCGTGTTCCTTTTGTTACTACTGGTAGTTTTTGCCGAAAATCGCCTGCAAAAACAAAAGCAACGCCACTCATTACAGCAACAGAATTTCTGAGGTCTTTGAGCGCTCGGATTTGCACTCTAGCTGGGGAAAAGTATACTCTTTGGCCGTTTTCTAAATGTACGGCCAACTGCAAGAGATGGATGTCTGTCATAGAGGATGGATCTTATGTACCTTCCGTTTACATAATTCTCAACTTTATTATGCGCATTTCTTACACCAAACGTTGCCTGATCAGACCCTTTATTTACATACTTGCAGATATACTTTATAGCCTGAACGGAATGACTCCACGTTTATGTGGGCATTAAAGTGTGGTGCACTTCGAGTGCGATTCTAGATATTCGTTGTATTTGTGCCGCAGCAGTGATTCTTTGCGAACGTTCAGACCTAGACTCTCTAGCACGAATTTCCGCCATATTTTGTCTATTATTAGCAAGTCGCTGAGATCTTACGGCGCTGGTCTCCCTAGCACGACTTTCAGAAGCAATTGCTCGTTGTCTGGCAAGCCTCTGAGAATGCTCGATTCTGGATTTCCTATGACGTATTTCTGAAATATTCTGTCTAAGATTAGCCAGTCGCTGAGATCTTTCAGCGCTGGTCTCCCTAGCACGCGCTCGCGATCTGTATTCTGTCTCATTCACAAGGCGCTGTTCATGCTCAGAGGAAGTCTCTCCAAGTCTACGTACTGTAGCCATTCGTGTCTGGGATGTATATTTAGACAGTTGAGATTTTCTTTTAGGCATATTGAAAGTTATGTTTTCAAAAAAAGTTTTTATTATAGAAATAAATCAAATAAGCAAGATGAACACAACTTAAATATAAGAAAACTAAAGGTCTGTAACCTAAATTAATATCTACATGAAACAAACTAAATATCAATAACCTAAAATCAATGAAAACTATAAACAGAAAACAGTACTGAAAAGATTTTTTTTGAATGTACAGAAAGTAAAGACTTTTAATTTTAAATATTCAAAACCTAAATTAATATCCACATGAAATAAATAAAGCAAACTAAATAGCTAGGTACAACTTAAATAAATATCTACATGAAATAAACTAAACACCTATAACCTAATTTCAATGAAAACTATAAATAGAAAACAGTTCTGAAAAGACCTAATGATTTAAATTATTTTATTAATAGGTACGTTTTTTCTTCGATCCGATTTTGCAAAACGGACTACGACGTAAAAGGCTCTTTATTTTTTTGTTCCTTTTTTTTATGTATAGCCTATGACACTCAGCAATCCTGTTCAGCACGTTGTGGACTACAACTTACTTACCTTTACCTAAGTTACAATGGCTTATTGTCAACTACTCATGACCAATTAGAAAGTATCATTTCCCAATGCGAGGCCGTTAATAGTTGAGGAGTTGTTCTGGTATTCCATCATCAGCTAGACTTTATCATATGCATGTTGACTAACATCAATTGCTTAGCGACTATGTTAAAGAAATAGAACTAAACCCGTAAAACAGTTACTTATTATTAAGTTCTTATGACCATTTGTGGCCTTCATCAACAGTTCCACTTCATCAAATGTTCTTTTTCGTGAGAAAATGACCAAGATTCTTTGAAAAAAACCGAAATCACTATAGGTGTGCCTACAAAATTTAAGGAGTTCCCTCGTTTCCAGGATCCCATCACCAGGTTTTGATTTTTTTATATAGCCTATGACATTCAGTAATAATGTAGCTTTCTATTAGTGAAAGAATTTTTAAAATCGGTTCAGTAGATCCCGAGATTACCCCTTACAATTTACAAACACACAAATTTTACCTCTTTATAATATTAGTATAGATGTAGGTATACTTGCAAGTTGGGAACTTTAAGTATTAGCTTTCTCTATACATTTTAACCAAGTAATAGACATTTTACTACAAAGAGGTAACTTAGGAAATTCGTCAACTAGTTATATACTTTATTCATCTATAAGGTTTTGTTATCTGTTAAACGGGTAGCTGTAATGAGTAGGTCATAGATATAAACTTCAAAACGTGTGTGGAATGCATCACGTCTAGCTTTGGAGGTACACGTCAATTATTATTTTAACACGTTTAACTTTGTTATTGTTTTCTTTTAAAATCTATTTTAATAGATAACCTCGATATCTCCAAAAATATTTCTTAGAAAATCCAACAAAGTATGTTATGTAAAGGCAAACCTCTGTGCTCTGAATAAGCTTTGCCTCATCTCGGGCTACAAAACATTAAATGAAATAAACCAATATAAAGTACATATTTCCTATGGAATAAATTCTAAGAAACACAAATTCTAGAAAAAATAGAATTTAGGCAGGTGTTTATTAGAGTGAGTCATTATTGATATTCAAAGTTTATCATCGATATGATAACGTTTTGATGACGCAGTTTAATGATTTTGAAATGTCATTTATTTAATATATTATAATATTTATATCCATTTATTTCTATCACATTTTCCAAGCCCACATTTCTCAGTTCACTAAGTGTCCAGAAACTCCGTCTGCAACCTTATGAGAGGAATTTCATTTACCAGAACAGAACAATTGCTTGCACAAATTATATTGTTTTAGAAACGATTTGAATCTAGAATTATTTTGACATGAAACAACTTCTACTTTTTAGTCAATTGGACTTACCTGAAAAATATGCACAAAAATATTGCATGCGCTTTTTCTCAGTTACAAAAATATTTTAATAAAAAAAAAGATTTCTGACTTTACCACCATACCTAAAAAATGTTAAGCTAATAAAACGAACCGCATATACGTCGGTAGCCTACTAGTGTTTTTTAAATCGTTATCTTTATAAATTACTAACGAAAGAAAACGCTGGAACGCTGGGACTAATGTTGCAACAACTATCGGATGAAAGCGCTAAGGCCGGCCTGACAATGAACCTAACTAAAACTAAAATTATGACGAACGCCCAACAAAACAACGAACAAATAATAGTAAACAACAAATAGAATATGTAAAGAAATATATATATTTGGGCTAACGAGATAAATGGACTAAGCTAGTGACAGAATGGTATCCAAGAGAAAGCAAAAGAAATAGAGGAAGACAAACAAAAAGATGGGAAGATGATTTCAGGAAAGTAGCTGGTCCAGTATGAACCCGTTTAGCTAGAGACAGGGATGCATGGAAATCTTTAGAGGAGGCCTTTGTCGACAGACAAGCTGTTCCACAGAAACACCTAGTTGCCGATAATTAAAAAGCAAGTTAATTAAAGCAAGTCATGTTAAGAATGTTTGTAATATGTATTGATAAGAAACAGCAATAAAGGCTATTTTATATATTATTATTTACTAACGAAAGAAAAAATATTCAGTTTTTAAGTATCAATCATTTAAAATATGACAATAATAAAATTCAATATTAATAAGTGACTTCTTTATTGACCAAAACAACAACAATTGGCCTGATATTTTATTGGTAATAAATATTTTGTATTATTATTTTAAATTATCTTTTCATCCAGAGAATAAATGGTCCCCATTTAATAATTGCTCCGGGCCTCCACATACATATAAATCAAGCCCAGGCGATTGTACAGAAACATTAACATCTATATGTTATAAATACATATAAGAATTCATCAATGTCCGATTTGATGATATTTGCGGTAGTTTAGTAGGAAGTCATAGTTTTCTGCCGTCTGCGTCACGAGGTCGTCTTAAAATATTCAGTTTTACAACACACTACAGACACATACACATAGGTAAACGTTATTTACAGATTTTATGCTTCCACAAAAATAGATGCAGCTAAATTTAAGATTACATTTCGTTAACCTCTAGACTAAACATTTACTTTTAGAAATAAAATAATATTGGTTAAATGCGAGTCGTATTCGCGCGCTGTGGATTCCGCATTTTAGGGTACATAAACTGGCATGCGTGTGGAGTGATTTTGACGTGACAACGTCTTAAATTAGGTTGCGGCTCGGAGTCACTCATGAAAAAGTGTAACGCCCGGTAACGTTACGATGTGTCAACTGTCACCGAACTATGATCGGTCCGCCGCGCGTATCACTTGACACATGTACAATGTTTTAGTAAACAAAATATATTTTCTATAGTTAAAATTTGTGCAATTTATATTATAATTATTAATCATATCAATAAATATTCTGCCGAGAAAAAGACGTTGTCACGTAAAATTTTCGCCCGTAAAACCCACTTTACAGGCAACCATTTTTTTTAAATGAATCAAAATATAAAAAATATGGTTTTTTTTGCGACAATAATTTCCGGAATTACAGATTTTATAATTTTAGGGTAAAAAAATGCTTTGCCAAATTTTATAATTCTATATTAACAATCAAGGTTAGTAAATGCGGTAACAATTAATTATTACGAATTTAAGAAAAATAGTAACACGCAGACCCTGTAAGACGGGAGAGAATTATTTAGGCATTATATGTACCTAAGCTTTGTCAAGGCATTAGCCTAATTAAACCTTGAACTGTCAGTTTATCAACCTCCTTATTAACAGATTCACTTGGATCCTTTAACTGGTATAGGTAGTTATACTGTCTTATTATATATCATGTAGATTTAGAAACTTGTACTTGTGAAAATCGGAAATTTTTTTCTAAGCTCAAATAAAAATGATTGCATTTTAGGTACCTAGGTAGGTACTACCTTTGCATTATCAAACTTTGCCGAAATAGAACTGCCGTTCATATCAATCCAGTAAGTCACATTTTTATCAATATTGAGTCAAACACATATTCGGAAAGCAGACATAGGGATCTAATTTCTGAATTCCTATTTAGAGATGTCAAATATGGCTTATTGACGGAAATAAACTTCCATAGAAACCACAAGCATTAAAATAAAGTTTAACCGATTCGTTGCGATGTCTAATTTGCAAACTTCTAACTGTGGCGTCGAACAAAAATACCGTGACACTGCTGCCGTGCCAAGCGCCATACAATTAAATGACACGGCTCCTGTGTCTTCAGCCATGCGAAAAATAAAACAAGCGTTTTGACCATTCTAAGTTAAAAAAACGTTAGTTTACATTCGAAATCCAACGAGAACAGCTAGTAACGTTGTTTCAAGGTATAAAAAGTGGAAAAATAAGTGTATTCTTGGAAATGGCGGGTAAGTGGCTTTCTAAATACAGGTGTGCTAAACCTTTGGGTCTAAAAATGTTGTTATGATTTTCCTTTAAAGAAATTTCAAGTATTTTAAACTATGCAAACGAAGAACTACCAAGTTTGATTATGAAGTTATTAAGAAATGTCATGTCATGTAATTACACTCAAACTTAGGTAGTCGGTTACAATTATTATTGTCAGTATAAAATAACATTTTGCTGAATAGATGATAAATATTTATTGTTTAAGAAATACGGCGTAAAAGAAAGTACATTCCCGAGACAGAAATTGAAACTCAATGTGACTCCGATGACGACATATTTGAGAAGAATTCGCAAACATATAAATCATCTCCTTGGATCATTTTAACTATTCTTGAAAAGTGCAATAAAATAGCGAAAACGGCTTCATTTCATACTAGGTTTCAAAAAGGTTTCATACCCCTGTCATCCTTAAAATCATGTTATATACAGAAACGAAGGCTACTAGCTTGATTCACGTGAAAAATTAAAATAGTTTTGTTCTGGGTAGATCTCCCTAAACTTAAATTTGAAGGAGTTTTCATCGATTTCAAAATGGCACGGCTCACGCGTCTAACGCCACGCGAAAAAAATAACGATGGCACAGTAGCCGTGCCATCCGCAACGAATCGGTTAAACGCCTATTTCTCAAAAGTATGTCCAAGGCACTTACTGTATATTTCACAAGCACGGCACAGAAGTAACCTACCTACTATCCCCTAAAAAATCTTTCTTTCAGTGGGTACACTTAACCGATTAATACTAGCCAGAAACAATTGATATAGGAATGCAATTTCAATTAAAAATTTAAAATAGTAACAAATAATTGGCCAAAAACATATAACTCCCATTAATTTACATAAAACAGCATTTTTTATTAAGGAAGGTTAACTAAATGGAAGGTGGGGTCATTTTTTTTAATTTTAACAAATTAAACAAAACATAGTTACAATTGTTTTATTTGCATTTCAGATTTCGAGGATCATGAGAAGACCTTGTTAAGACGTGGAATGTTTAGTTGGGTTTAGTCGACCTCCTCGATGGTGGGGCCGGCGCCGCCGCCGGGCGCAGCACCGCCCGCTCCGGGCGCGCCTCCGGGGAAGCCCGGCATACCGCCGGGCATTCCGCCGGGTGCTCCGCCCGCGCCCTGGTAGATCTTCGTGATGATCGGGTTGCAGAAGCCCTCGAGCTCCTTCTGCTTGTGCTCGTACTCCTCCTTGTCGGCCAGCTGGTTGGAGTCCAGCCACTTGATGGTGTCGTTGCACTTGTCGAGGATGGTCTGTTTGTCGCTGTCAGAGATCTTCTCCTTGAGCTTGTCGTCCTCCATGGTGGACTTCATGTTGAAGCAGTACGACTCGAGCGAGTTCTTCGCCTGGATGGTCTCCTTCTGCTTGTCGTCCTCGTTGCGGTACTTCTCGGCCTCGTTGACCATGCGCTCGATCTCCTCCTTAGAGAGACGGCCCTTGTCGTTGGTGATGGTGATCTTGTTCTCCTTGTTGGTGGACTTCTCGACGGCCGACACGTTGAGGATGCCGTTGGCGTCGATGTCGAAGGTGACCTCGATCTGCGGGACGCCGCGCGGCGCAGGCGGGATGCCGGTCAGCTCGAACTTGCCCAGGAGGTTGTTGTCCTTGGTCATGGCGCGCTCGCCCTCGTACACTTGGATGAGCACGCCGGGCTGGTTGTCGGAGTATGTGGTGAACGTCTGCGTCTGCTTCGTGGGGATGGTGGTGTTGCGCTTGATGAGCGTGGTCATCACGCCTCCGGCCGTCTCGATACCGAGCGACAGCGGCGTCACGTCGAGCAGCAGCAGGTCTTGCACCTCCTCGGACTTGTCGCCGTGCAAAATGGCGGCCTGCACCGCGGCACCGTACGCGACGGCCTCGTCCGGGTTGATAGACTTGTTGAGCTCCTTGCCGTTGAAGAAGTCCTGGAGGAGCTTCTGCACCTTGGGGATACGGGTGGAGCCACCGACGAGGACGATGTCGTGGATTTGGGACTTGTCCATTTTTGCGTCACGGAGTGACTTTTCGACGGGCTCCATGGTGGACCTGAACAGATCGGCGTTCAGTTCCTCGAAACGAGCCCTGGTAATGGAAGTGTAGAAGTCAATGCCCTCGAAGAGAGAGTCGATTTCGATGCTCGCCTGGGTGGAAGAAGACAGAGTCCTCTTCGCCCTCTCGCAAGCGGTTCTCAACCTACGGAGGGCCCTCTTGTTCGTGGTGAGGTCCTTCTTGTATTTCCTCTTGAACTCCTGTACGAAGTGGTTGACCATGCGGTTGTCGAAATCTTCACCTCCCAAGTGGGTGTCACCGGCGGTGGACTTTACTTCGAAGATACCATCCTCGATGGTCAGGATGGACACGTCGAAGGTACCACCACCGAGATCGAAAATAAGGACGTTACGTTCTCCAGTGCCCTTCTTGTCAAGACCGTACGCAATCGCAGCAGCAGTCGGTTCGTTGATAATTCGGAGAACGTTCAGACCAGAGATGGTACCCGCATCTTTTGTGGCCTGTCTTTGTGAGTCGTTGAAATATGCTGGAACTGTGATGACTGCATTCTGCACTGTTTTGCCGAGGTACGCCTCAGCTGTTTCCTTCATTTTTGTAAGCACCATTGAGCTTACTTCTTCAGGGAAGAAGGTTTTGTCTTCACCTTTGTAAGATACTTTAATCTTTGGTTTGCCTCCATCACTGACTACTTCGAAAGGCCAGTGTTTCATGTCGGCTTGTACAGTGGCATCCTCGAATTTACGACCGATAAGTCGTTTGGCATCTGTAACAAACAGAAATCCATTGTTAAAAATATATCATTCCAAAAAAAACTTTGTGCTACTAAAATTAGATTGTCAGATTAAGTATATCACTCACAGTATTCAGAGACTCTAGTCTAGTATATTGGGATATCATCATTAACAAAATAAACTAACCTAACTCATAAGTCAAACCAGTTTATGACCTAACATATAGTTCATTTTCTTTGAAAAAATTTAATGTTTAAGTTGTCCATTATAGTTGAAATGTGTAATTATAATTCTAATCCAATCAACATGATTGTACAAAATATAAAAAACAAGACATTTATAATAAGGCAACACAATGACAGGAAGTTATGTGTCCTTGTACTGAGTATGATGAAGGTGTAACTTCATTATTTTTTAATTCATAGTGTAAAAATATTATTTTTATCAAGAGAATGTCTGATGTGACTAAATTCAACCTAAACATCGATGTATATATAAGCGTGTAAGCAATTAAGGCGTATTGTTTATCGATGACTCATTTCCAGGTATCTAAAAACAAACCCGTTTTAATCATAATTAACGTCTTGAACATAAATATTATATAACAGTATCAGAAATATTATTTTTTACTTCATTTTTCCATACTTGCATTCTAACTCATCTGTCTTATCGTTAAAGAACAAAAGAAACTCACCGAAAATAGTGTTATTTGGGTTCATCGCCACTTGGTTCTTTGCAGCATCTCCGATGAGACGCTCAGTGTCGGTAAACGCGACATACGACGGGGTGGTCCTGTTACCCTGGTCGTTGGCAATGATTTCCACCTTGCCATGCTGGAACACTCCCACGCAAGAGTACGTGGTACCCAAGTCAATACCTACTGCGGGTGCTTTTGCCATCTGAAAGTAATTAATGAATGAATATTAATGATCACTGAGATTAAACACGTTAAAGTTATTATAACTATTCATTATAGTTAATAAGGTAAGTTTCTAATTCAATTCGATAAATAATATAGTGAAAATGGAAAGTAGAAAAATGATTGAGCCTAATAAACGAAATACGTGTGTTTTAATAGAAATTAAACTACTTTGCAACGGAGGATTCATTCAATCACGCGTTAAGCGCATGGCGGCCATAGCACTATGTAAGCATGTAATCGATGAACGTTCTGGAAAGATACGAAAGACGAATGAAATTATTAATTGAGGAATAAAAAGCAACGGTTAATGTTACATTTCATTAAAGTTTATAACTAGGAACAGAAAGAAAGGGCGTCACCACGTGCAAATGAATATGTGGGCAAGGGCAAAGAACCCGGTCAAAAGCACCTTGGGCTATATTTGAATAGTACCAATATTATAATTTCTGCTAATAATCAGATTCTTCTAATATATAAATTACGTACTATGAAAAGCGATGACTAATCACGGAAAAGTAATTTCAAGGAACTTCCTTGGAAACAATTATCTAAAATGTCGGAAAACTGATTTTAACTAAAATGAATGCCTACTTAATGATTTATATGAAAAAGAATTATCAAATAAATATAAAAATACTCACAATTGTAACTTAGCTTTAACTTTGAAGACTTAAATAGTAGATCACTCAGCAAAGGTGCGCGATTGTCGGCCTCTTTTCACGAAATAAGATGGCGCATGACGCGGTACAAGCACTTTATATGTGGGCGCGTAATCACCAGACGTCACTCGACATTTCTGGAACATTCCCTGCCACGGACCAATAAGATTCGAGTAAATTTGGCGCGGTTGGCTATGATTGGTCTAAAATTTTTACTCCAGAACGGCCATACTGAATAGAGGAGTCCTGTATCAATTTTTAGAGATGTGCTCGCATCGATGTTGATGAAATATTATTTTTATTAGGTTATATTATTAATTAATTTTGTACAGACAAAATTCTATGATATCTATATGTCACATTCATAAGATGTTGTTTTGCTTTAAACCTATTGTTTCAAATGAAAATTATAGACAAAATTTAAGTGTAAATAGCATTATTTGTAAACTTTATTAAGAGATTTCATGAGTTTTTTACGAAATAGTGATATATTAAAAGTAAATATTATTAAATTAATTAACTGTTTCTTCTAATTTTGAAGATCCTTATCCTATTTTATAATAACATAAACTATTGCGAAAAATATTTTAATAGTAAAAAAGCATCTATCATATGTGATTTTTGTCTTGTACAAAGCAGGGTAAGCCGAATGAACTCAGCGTTAATAAGCTCCGTTCCACGCTATTCATTTTTCGAGGTTATCCCTGAGTGAGATCGATCAACAATCATGTATACTTAAGAAGGTATACTAACAATTGCTACATATATGTTTGTATCAGATATATTTAATGTTACAATAAAAACTGTGACAGATATACTATAGAAGCAAGAAACAAGTGTAAGCTGGTACCGTCTAGTTATATATTGGATGTATGGAATACATCTTTTATAAATCTAGGTATACACGTTATAATTATATATAATAATGTATTTCAAATTTACCTCTTTAGAAAATAACAAATATTAAAGCAGTACTAATGAGTAAAGTAAATAAATATATAGTTCTAAGACATTTAAATTATAAAAATGTATGGAACTATGTCATTCAAATGATGCTATTTGAATTTTATAGAGGATACTACTAATAACGTAACTTAAATTAATTGCAATATTGATATTAATTAAAGTGCAACTGCTAAGTTAAAATCATAAACTTTATTATAATAAATAAAAATAGTTTATTGTATTAAGAAAAGAAAAGGGCAGATATCGATAAAACGATACAAACGCATAAAAATAGTAAAAATGGAAGAGGACATTACTAAGACTAAACAGTGAGCACCGCCACAGACTACATAACGTACAACCGTTAAAAAATCAATACTTACAAATTACAATTGCAGTATGAGACGCAGTCGCAGTGCAGTAAAAAATTACTATATAAATATTGAATAACAATTATTTTACTATAAAGTTTGGTTTAATTATTAATCCAGCGAAAACAAACTTTCTAACATTTCATCTAGTTTCTTCGATTTGGTCTTTGTAATAATTGATGGGGTGACGTATATTTGCGTGCGTTAAATGTTTTAATAACATGTCCAAAACAGGCAATAAAAGTAAATACTTAGAAATTGCACAAATACCTAGAAATCGTGTGGTTGGAAATCATTTGAAGTTATTTTTTTATATCATATAGTAACCACAATTCAATTCAGTATTGAAAATAACCAATTTTATCTTTGTTCCTAGAAACGAATTATTTTTTTATCATAATATATTCTACATCTTTTCAAGTAAAATGTTTGCATAACCTATATCAGGTTAACCTCAAATCAGTTTAAATTTGTATATATTTCTTTATAAATTACGACTAAATTTGCAAAAAATTTACTTGAAAAGATTTAGAATGAAGATATTAAAAAAAATATTAGTTTTTAGGGACAGAGATAAGATTGGTTATTTTCAATAGTGAATTGAAATTAACCAATCTTATCTTTCGATTCAAGTTGAGTCATTGTCAATTTCCTAAAAATCTTTAAAAATGCTTACGAAACAAGGTGAAATATGTAATTGCATAATATTTGTTTTTTATCTCTCTCTTTTTTCTCCGTTTGTCTATTAAGATCGTTTGAATCAAAATCACTAATATTTAAAAAATAAATTTCATGTAGGTATGCAAGTCAATAATAACCTCTTGAATTATCTAAAAAAATCAATCTTCTATTATACAGAGAAGCAAATTAAAGATTGACGACTTATTAGTTGCACCTAGCCTTATGAGATTTGATGAAAATTAAGATCGCCAATATTTTTTATCTGACAAGATGTGAGGACTTATAATAATTTGTTTGACATAGAAATAAATAATAATATATTTTTAGTTTATATCGTACTATTGAGGATACAAAGGCAAATTAAGTTCGTCAATATTTATATTTTTTACTTCCTGTTGATCTATAACCATGAAATAGCACAGAACCGTCTGTACGTGAGTACTGCTCGCACTTGACCGATATTTTTTATTTTTATTTCATACTATAGTTTAAGGTGTTGCAAAGGACCTATACAGTAAAGTAAAATAACTAATAGTAAGTAAAATAACTGTAGAAAATTTAAAAATCGTTTAATAAAAACATTTTAATACAACAAATTACACTTTCGCACTTATCTTGAGCTAAAGCGTGACACAAAAAATATTGTACACACAAAAAACAATTTATTGTACCAAAATTAAATAAATAAAACATAAACAATCCACTTTCACTTATCAAACATAGCAACAACATTAGAAATGCTTTTTGTACTTACTATACTATATGCATATATGATAAAAAATAATAAACTAATAAATAGAAAGATCATTATTACATAGAAATTCAAATTACACATAGAATTCTACATATAAAATAACCCAATTTTTAAAGTTTATTTCAACTTTTTAAGGCAGGAAGTAAAATTGATTATATATTATAAACTACACTGTATTTATATAAAATTATGACATCCTCTGAAAAAAGTGGTCTCTTAAAATTTACTTTTTCACAAATTGTCATATTTCTTTAGGTTACTTTAATTCCAAGGATGCAATATATTAGTACAAAAGTCTAGACTAGATATTTGAGCACTAAAATCATGAGATTCTAAAGTATGTCTGGTACATAACACCTAAGGAAGTTGTGATAAACCATGCAAAGCAACACCACCATGTCGCAAAACCAAACACCCCTCTGTATACTTCTGAAGAGAATATCTGAAAAAGAAATATATATAAAGATATATTTAAGTATTTATAATTAATAGTTTATTTAATTAGAAAGGCTTTAATTTATCACAGTGTACAAATATAATAATTTATTATATTATTATTAATTTACTGTTTTATATCCACTTTTTCATTAGTCATCTATTTAAAATAATTCTTAAAGTAGCATCTTTCTCAGTAATGTGTATTTCTTTAATAGGAAAAAAAAACTTTTTGACCCAGTTTACTTTTAAGGTACCTCCAATGCAAAGCTACAGAAATGTTTACCATTTTCAAATTTTCCCAAGCCATTTGGAACTGCTCCATGCCTTGCGAGGTTATAAATATTTCTCCAGAGGCTACATGCACTCTTTCTTCATGTATCAAGGATGACCAGGAATACCCTCCCAACGTTTTGTACATAAGAGAGAAGTATAGACACATGAAGATTGGACAAACATACTGCAAGGCTACTACACATAGATAGTAGAATACTGAGGCTATCTAAATGAACAGAAAAGAGAAAGAACATGTTATGTATGGATGATATTGTAAAATATTATTTTTTTTTTGTTTATTATTATAATAATATGAAATTAATAATGGCTGTTAATGGATCAAAGTTACATACATTTGAATGAAAGTTCAAACTAAATATGCATATTTTAATGAGTGTGTGCATCTTTGATATTTTTAGTATTATCCTTTTTTGTATAGTTTCAAGCTTCATCTCGCACATAGCAGGAGAAGCAGAGAGAACCACAGGAATCATGGGAACTTAGTGTTAAGACACTGTTTGACACTTCCCTGTTTTTTGTCTTTTCAATATGCAATTGAGAGGTGGAATTCGACGCCACGCTTTGTCTACTCACCAGAGCAAAGAAAGTGGAAACGGAAAAATCTATCTTGCCCCAGTGGGAATCGAACCACAAAAGACCGACGCAAAGTAAATAAACAAAAATAAATAAAGAATATTTTATTTTAACCACCTAAATAGTATTACTTAAACAAAAAAAGTTACCTTCTTTTGTAAATCAATATTAGTTATTCTGCCAGCCTCTTTCTTCTGTTCGTCAAGCCTTCTCTGAGCCATATCTAAGTAAGCTTGTAATTGTGCTGGCATTAGTGCTATGCGGAGTACTATTGTTAATATTACAAGTATAATGCGAATAATGTCGAATGCTTGGGGGGTCATACTGAAATAAAAAAAAATAATTAATATCTATGGTAACAATATCTGACTATATATGCAATGATTGTGGATTAAATGCATATTCAGAAATATGAAATAGTTTCATTCTCCAGCTCTGGCAGAAAAAGAATCTGCCGTGAAATTAAAACACTTTAACATAAGACTTAAATTGTATTAATTCCACTATATATGTATATGATGAATGGTAGTATAAATTGACATTTATATAATGTCTTATCTACTTTGTTATATTATTAATAAAATTATTAATGTAAAGACACTTAAAGAAAAAGAAAACGTAAACATTTTAAATACAACAGATTTGAACCTGCTCCTCTTGAAAAGAGTCAAAGTGATAAAATATAAATCCTGTTGTGTTCAAAGTTTAATTTTTAGTGGGAATAACACTTAAGAAAAGTAAGAAAAATAAAATTAAATATAAAATAAAAATAGATTCATAATTATTTTATATCTTAAGTAACAATAAACTATACTTACAGAGGTTTTTCCATTCCACTAAACACTCTCACAGCCAAGTAGTGCTTTGTAACAGGTTGCACCCACAATAGAACTAGCACAAAAGGCATTGCAAAGTTAATGTTCAGTAAGAGAACCTTGACTGGATTATCAACGTAGTATCTGAAATTATCAACAAAAGAATATAGTATTTTCTTATTTGCTTTTTAATATTTTATATTTGCAATATAAGTAAAAAGAATATTCTCCTTATTACACTGTATATTTTATTTGTTAAAATAAACTTTGTATATAAAATAATGAAATATATTTTACTGTAATCATAATACTAATAAGTTAGCCATTTAGTTTTCAGGCAGCATAATTATAGCAGAAAAGATTCTTTTTTCTGTCTTGCTTTATAAAATTGTGTACTTCAATGAGTCCCAGTGCATCCTGGCAACTCGGAGCCCAGGAAATGTGAATAATGTCCCAATTATCGCCGCCCACACAGCAAATGCAAACTTCAACACTAATTTAGAAGCTGGGCCTCTAAAAAAAGAATTATAAAGTATATTTAAAACCACTCATATCATCTATTATACTAATATAAAATTCAGATTTATCTTGTAAATTAAAATCTATAATGTTTATTTATTATAGGTTTCAATTAAAACAAAATAAACCAAATATTTTATCTCGTTATCATTCTTAGGACTCACAAGAATAAAAACTTGAATTGTTAATCCACACCCATGATAGAAGAAATTACTTAAAGAAAACATGTAAAGATTTATCAAACTGCTGCGCTGCATTCAAATTTTTATATGTTTTCTGTAAGTTCAGAATTATTACAATATACATTTTAAAGTTACTTAATTACATACTTACACAGAAGATAATCCTTGATTTTGCAAAAATTTTGATGCATTATCATGAAAGCTGTCATATGCAGGGTCTACACCGACATCCAAGTTCTTCTCATCAATAATAAGTACCACCATAGCAATAAGCAAAAATACACAGAATGCTACTATACAAGTTGACCTTTCTCCCATAGATTCTTCACTTGTGAAGTATTGCTTGGTTAAGGATAGCAGTATTTTGCTGAGTATACATTAAGGATTTTCTATTATCAACTAATTTGTTTCGGACATGTGTTTATTTATTGGACTATGAATTAAATCATGATTTTGTTACTATAAATTACATTTTCCCATATAAAATTCTAACAAATTCTTTACAATGTCCATATTTTTTATGATAATATTAAGTATAACTAAATATTTGATGACTGATAAGAAATGTAAAGGATACAATGTAAAGAACTGAACCAGCATGCACCATACCATACTCAGATTGAATTCATCTTTCAATGGAAATATTGATGTGTAAATCTGAAGAAAAACATATTTCAATATTTGTCAAATAATAAAATCAATTATATAAAAAAAATCAATTCAAATAATTATTATAATACTAATAGAAGTGTACAATATAGTACATACCTCGGACATAATATAAACAACAGCTGTATATAATGCAAAATCTACTATCCAAATGTATTCTGTATAATATCGTAAATGGACAACATCCAATTGAGTTACTGGAGCTGTTTCCAATTGGATATCTAAGCTCCTAGGAACATGGAATGTTTCAGGTTTGCCATTTGATTCATTTTTGCCGCTTTTCCGTCCTTTTGGCTTATCCTTCGGCACTCCCGCCAAAGTTTTTAGCTCACTGTTGTCTGGATATAAATACCTATATAATCCTTGAGAACACAAAAGCCATCTCGCAAATGAATAATTTCCAAATTTTTGAATTACTGATACCATTACCAGTGTTATAACCAATTGGGCTCCTAGAAAAGCCTGAAATTGAACAAGATAGAATCTGTAATAAGAGCTTCTTGTAAAGGTAGGTCTGTATTATTAAATAAGCCATAACATACCATGGCAATATATATTTCATTCGCGGCTTAATCTCATGACGGTCTAAAATTAATACATTATTTTTAATTTGCTCCGGGATCTGTGATCAGAAGTCTTCAACCTCAATTCTCTACTTCCACATATATAATAACTATTTTAAAATACATTTCTTATTGGAACTGTAAGTGAAACAACTATATTAAATATTGCTTAAAGAGAAAGAGACAAGATACACACTAACTTGTCAATTTAAGTTATTCTTAAATTTGATGGATAATAACATATTTATTAATATATAAATTTCCATTATTTTTTTGTAAGCAAAAATAAATCAAATTTTTCAGTGATAAAATTAATGAATATTAAATAAAATATTTTCAGTGTAATTATTTTCTGTAAAAATAAAAATAATTGTAACGGTCTTCGTAAACAAAATTTGCGTTGCGTTTTTGCATTCATTATCATGTTTAAAAAATTTCAAAATAAAATTTCACATTAATTTAATAATATGTTAGCCAAATTAAAATGCCATTTAATTTTATTTCGTATACAAACGATATAAAATTATATTACGTAGATACCACAATTTTTTCATATGACATCCCAAATTAAATGTCGCGTTGCGCACAGATGACGAGTTCGCCTCTGCTTGCTTGATAATTTTATTGATCGATTTCCATTTATTTCGGCATCGTCGCCGCCGATGTCCGTTCGCATGCGGTCGCGACGGACCTAGATAAATTGGATTAATTTTTGTGAACAGTGATAGAAAAATCTAAAAAATGGGGTCGTTGTTTCGAAGCGAGGAAATGACTCTGTGTCAACTTTTCCTCCAGAGTGAAGCAGCTTATGCATGCGTATCTGAACTTGGAGAACTGGGGCTTGTACAATTTCGCGATGTAAGTATAAAACGCCCTTTTTTGCCGTCAATAAATATACCAAATATCTATTTGCTGTATATCGTATTCAGTTGTATAATTTTGCATCATGGATATAATATCTTACTTGGTGATAGAAATTTATTGACCTAATTCATATATTTTTATAATTTGATTGTAAAAGCTTGACAATTATTTGTCGTAAAGGTATTGATTTCTCAAATGCTAAAGTTATGGGTAATTTAATGCTAAAGTTATATTTTTAGAAAGTCCATAATGAAATCGTTTATAAATAAAATGTCTTTAACTTATTTAATTAAATTGGTTTAATAATAGATTTTGTGTATAGAATAATAGTTTAAGTTTATGTTTGTAATTCCAAAAAAAAAAATATTCCAAAAAAAAAATTACAATTAGGTATGTTAAACATATATGGTATTATTCTCTATATCAAGAAAAACAGGAAGTTTCATAGGACCAAAGTGTATAAATATAATGTTATACATTACTTAGTTATTCTGACATCTATTGATTATTTTGAACAGTATTTTATTTAATTTTGTGCTATAAAAACTTAGTCATTATTGTTGTAAAAAAATAGTACATGGACTTTTCTTTTTCATGTCTATGTTTAATGTTGTAATAATATTTGGCATCGAGTTTATTATTGAGATAATCGTAGAACAATACACATGTTTTTCAATATATATTCAATTATTGCTGCTCTGTTGAAACTTTTTTTACCCTGGTCTTAGATTGAATCTTTGATATTAGCCTCTGCCACTTTCACAAAATTATACAACATGGTGTGCTATTGTAAAGTGTCTACCTTCATTGCTATATATATGCATGTACATATAGATGTGCTTTGATGCATATGTACATATTTCTATAATAATACTTAATCATGTTAGATGATAGGGATAATTGACATCATTAAAATTTCTACAACCTGCTTATTTTTATTGTTTTATTTGATGTCCACACTAGCAGCTTATAATTTTTATCTCAATAATTTTGGTTATCTTAACAATTATTGTGTTACAAAACATTATTTTTCTGTAGTAAAAATTAGATTATATTACAAGAGTAAACTTTATATGTCATTTTTGGTCATCCATGTCCTTATAAGAGAGGTTCTATTAGATGTTTTGAAGGTTCCTACCTAATAGCAACACTTATGTTCATTTATGTTACTTTTATTTAAGTTATTACCACTTCCCATATAAAAAATGAAAAAAATAGTATGCCTATATAAAAATTTTGTATGTCAAATTTCCCTTAAAAGATAATTTTCATGGTCATTTAGTAGTATTTCTTTCAATATTTTATTAGGTACTTTATTGTTATTTCTTTAATGTAAACTTTTGTTTACTCGAAGATTAGAAGTTAGTAAAAAAAGTATATGGCAGACACATCAGGGACTACTGATACCAATACAATTAAACAAATATATCCAATTGTAGAATAGCAAGATTTTAAAAATATTAATATATAATTGATTATCTGTGTTGACCTGTTAAATTATGAAAAAAAAAACATTTCTTTGTAATTTATATTGATTTTAAACTATTTCATTTAAATAATCAAACAGTACTACCAACAGAATTTGTACAAAAATCTATTCTACAAAAAATTAATCATAATTAAATCACATGATTTGATTATTATAATTATGACATACCTAATTTTTATCATTATCAATTTTGTTATCTAACAAATGAATTAGTAACAAAAATATTTATAAAACACGCTAAAATAAAATATTTAACAATGATATTACTGGAAAGTTTTCAAGGGTAGTACATTCTTGAAGTTGTTATGGTTGCAGGTTCGCTTCCATTTACTGGAATGGTTTAAAAAATATAGTTGCAGCCCCTCCCCCTTCCCACATGCCATATTAGTAGAATTTATAAAAAGAAGAATACAATATTTTAGTATTTAATTATCTTTAAAAATAAAAGGATAATATGTACACGGAAATCTTGACACGCGTGTACGACGTGATCACCCAAAAACGTTTACAGTTAACATTTGATTGGAGCTTAAGATTTTTTGTGTTTCAAATTGATGTTGTTTAATTTTTTATTCCATAAATGAGCGTGCGATGGAATAAGCTTAATTCAAAATTAAAAAATTAAAAAAATATGATATAAAATATGAAAGCACTCTCCCCTGCTTTCCATATATTTGATATAGGTCAGATCCAAAAATCATCGAACGCTACCTTTAATAAAACAAATTATAATATTTACAAATAAAATCTCAAACTGGACTTACATTTAATAAAGATCGAAATGTTCATCTACGTCAAATGGATCATTACGATATATATATCGAGATAATTAGTTTTAGTTGAATAATTTACTATTGAACTTATAATTTGTTTAGTATGTATATAATTATTATATAAGAAAAATTAGACTAATTAAAAATAATTGCTTATCTTTACTATGTATATCTTCGTGCTTACAGATTCAATGTATAACACCTCTAAGCGTTAAATGTCAAGGACAGTTGAAGACTAAATTGACCGATATACATTTATGTCATATATTTTGTACATTTAAAATATGTAGAATATTTTTAAACAATTAAATCATTTTTTATCTCATATAAATATGAGCAGGAAAACAGTTGTTTAAGAATGTTACGTCAAAAGTTTTTTAAATGTTACTATGTATGAACTATTCTTTTTTTATTTTTATGTTTATCTGTTAACGACCACTTAACCACCAATAAACATAAATATTTCTAATTAACTATAGCAATTCCCGCATCTTTTATGTTATGAAGTATAATATTTATCAGAATATGCTAAGCTTTTATTTTCTTATTTTGAATAAAATGGTTTGATTTTGAATAATTAACATAAAATTCCGCTTCGGCGTTAAGAAGCTATACATAAATACTTTAAATTTTCAAAAATATAATAAAAATAAAAAAAAAATTAAACCTTCAAATCTTTAACATCAGATACAAGCCGTTGCCACATATGAATAAACGTGATTTTTTTTTATAAATAAATATGTATTTATTATACTATTAAAAGATTTTATATTTTACAATATATATATTTTACATGCTAATTTTTGTTGCTATAAAATAGATTGCGATTTTTTCAACAGTTAAACCCAGACGTAAACGCTTTCCAACGCAAATTCGTCAATGAAGTGCGTCGTTGCGATGAAATGGAACGTAAGCTTCGTTACCTGGAAAAGGAAATCCGTCGGGATGGCATCCCCATGCTGGAAATACCCGGGGAAGTACCGGAGGCGCCGCAGCCTCGTGAGATGATTGATTTAGAGGTATGTATGTAGGGCAAAGTTCAATTTTTTTTAGAAAGTAATGTCTTGGTTAGGCACTAAGTTCTCTCTCCTTAATAAGACAATTAACAAGTTTTTGAAATTTTTCTTTAGGAAATGATAGGAGTCGACAAGTTTAAATAAATATTATTAGAGATTTATTTAAATGTGTACTTTGTTTTAGTATTTCAAATATCTGTTTTACATTTTCAAACATGTGCATAACTCCGCTTTCCAACGCTATATATACATGTATTAATCACAATAATGTTTCTTCGTAACGTTCTACAGGCAACTTTCGAAAAACTTGAGAACGAGCTTCGTGAAGTGAATCAAAATGCGGAAGCGTTAAAAAGAAATTACTTGGAGCTAACCGAGCTCAAGCATATTCTAAGGAAGACGCAAGTATTTTTCGACGAGGTAAGGATTTACTATGTGTTGATTTCAGCGCTAGGGATTGTAAAATCACATGATTTGGCTTTGTAATCGATATAAGTAAAGTTACAAAACTATTCTGTGATAATCTATCTATATGATATTTAATGTTTACGTAAGCCACCTCGTAGTTTAGAATTATAAATTAATCGCAAGATAAGATAGCCCCTGCCGGTAACGTTCTTAAGACACGTGAATTTCATTATGATCGCAATATTAACTATGTTTATGGCATTGCTCTACGTCAAAATTTAATCATAATTTATCTAAGAGCAAAGTTTGTTTGCATATAGTATTAAAGAGTAAGATTATAGAGCCATGTGAAAAATGGACGCTATTAAAGTTACAATCTATACAGTTCATAATGTGATGCTGTTGTAGAAAAAAACTAGCCCCAAGTCGATCAACATATTGCCTACAATCTTGACGTTCTTTTGATCATTTGCGATTTTTTTTTTTATTTTTTTTAATTTACTGTCAATGTTTCATTAAGCAAGAGAAGACTTTGAGTAGCTAAATGTAAAAAATGAGCCAAGTACTAAATATCTTTCGTTTACTAAAAACACTCAGCACTGCCTCTGGTGTTAACACTCTGTCTACTTGAAATGAGGTCGCGGGTCTTCTTAATGTCGCTTTAGGATATTTATGTGAAGCGAGACCAAAAATTCTATATCTTGCTAGGTTTTTTAAATTGAGTCACCAATGTACAAAGTCATTGTCACGCTGATTTGGAAATAACATATGTTCTATTTGAACGACAGCACGATAAATTGCATTAAAAATTTGGTACAGGGGCACAGTCATTGGCTGTAATAATGAAAAAAAATACTTTCCAAATGCACTAGTTAGCAAAATACAAACAAATGTGACATTGATATTGTACATTATTGACCTTGGCGCCATTTTGGCGCTTGTGTGCACAAGATGGCGGATCCGTCGCGCGAAGAGGAACAAGTCACTCTACTTGGGGAAGAGGGACTCATGGCGGGAGGGCAAGCGCTCAAATTGGGGTATGATTACATATAAATCGCTTGGTATATGCTACAGTGACATAATTCAAAAAGTCGTAAACTTTTTTGTCAATTTAAATTTTTCTTATATAAATCAAAATTTAGCAATATATATTTAATTTTAATGAAACTTTTTTTAAAATTCAAGGAAAAAAATTAGCTGACATGGTTAATACTACAAGTTTTTCAAAATTATCTTTTGACTTTTGCCATTGTTGCATTGTGAGCGAAATGTTCTCCGACGTGTCCTGACTCTAGTGTAAAGCGTGACGGAGTCAGAGCAAGTCATGGATCGACATTATCTTTACAGCGCTTGTACTGTGACGCTGATTCGGGAGTCTACCGCTCACCACTCAGGCAAGCATTGGAGACAGCCGGTTTATAGTATATCAATTAACACCTCTTTACTTCTTGTGTGATGGAATGAGCTTAGAGGCACCGACGTCTTAATTTCCAATCTAATATCAAGCTTATAGGTTAGATATATCCCAACAAGTGCTAATCAACTGCTGCCTGAGTGAGTTTTCACTAACAGTGTTTCGGAAACGATTTATTTTTGAAGTCCACCCGCGGGAGAATACTTGGTCTTATTTACAATCATGTTCTGTCTACACCGTCATGCTTTCTGTATTGTCATATTTGCATGCCATTATGAGTTATCCATGTACGTAGCGTAATTCACATTATTTTACAATAGAAAGACACAATGTTTTGATCACTACGAGGTATCTGACACAGAAACTAACAATGTAATCGCTTTGAATCCAGTAGACATTTGAACTTTAATGACACGTTGGCGCTATTTTTTTACTACAACAGGCAACAAACTCCATACTCCATGGGGTTTACATTATATGTGGGTGTTCGCTTTCGGCTTGTGACGTTCGTGGGCGATGTGTCTGTCTACATGTTTGTTTGTTCGCTAGCACGAGGGTGGTGCCAGTACCACTGAGTCGATGACCCGCGCGCTGATATCCGACGATCCGAACAAACATATGGGACAGGTCCAACTAGGGTATGTATACGTGTACATACGGCACTAGTTGACGTGACTCTCGAACACAAAACAAATATGAGAAAAATTTTATATCAACACATTTAAAATCATATATTATTGTGTTGATATCAGATTTTACTTGTTTTTGATACAATTTGCTTTAACAATAATAGCACTAATATGCAAATCAAGAATGGCTTCACCATTCAACAGTGATTTTCATTGTAATATAAAAATACCAGTCTGTAAATGTGGCGCATGAACTGAATCAAAATCTCAACTGCTTTTCACTAGTTCTACACTGGTTAAAATCACTTTCGGCTATCAATTATTATAGTTGGTACTCGCATTTTTCCCCTGTGCCGCCGACGTCGAGCCATCCATTGTGTTGTTTACATTAACTGACAGTTTTATTATTTGACGATACACATTATCACTTGCAAATATAATAGCGTCATTAATTGTTAAAACATTGTTCTTATATAAAAAAATATATAAATTACATGAATTTGATTAGTTCAGAGCCACTCACAAATCCCCAATATCAGAAAAATTATAAAAAAGTTAATATAATAATATATAATAATAGTGTTAAGTGCATGCAAAACCTGTCTACAAACAGTTCCTAATAAATCGAGTGTGAAGAAGAAGAAAGTGATTGCTACATCATTTTTGATCTAGAAATCATAGTAATCATCTTTTTTTTAAGATTTTTATGATTACATTGATATCTGATTAAATATAACAATATAAATAATATAAAAATGCTAAAATATTTGCTTGATTTACTCCCTAGTTTTCGGGATAAACAAGAATCCTTGGAATTCCTGCCTTGGTTAGTAGCATAATGTACATTATTTGTAGTTAGGTTTTATTGTGGTGACTTGGTTTGTGTTGGTGACTAACAATGCTTATTGATACTTGTGATTGTGATTAATCACGATTTGTGGATCGTTGATCATGGATCGTTAACATATTTAGTGATTAAATTTGGTGATTATAAATAAATATTTTACTTTTTTTTAATTTGTCACTCTCTTGACCAAAGATCTACAAATTGTAATGATCTATCATAATCTAACAGTTGTCTGCTAACTTTCGGAATTGAATGACGAATCTCGAACTACTATGAAATTTAGTTTTATAGTTAACTTGTGTGTACTGTACTGTATATGTATTTAAGCCTTATTCATTTTTTTTAAGAACATTTTTCAATTTCGATAGTTTTTCTGTATGGGAATCATAAAAGTGATATGCTTGCTAATAATATCTCACCTATAAAATAGTTTCACTAAGCGTCTCTTCATATTAAAGGTAACTTGGACTTCAAGAATAGATAACGGAATAGGTGCGAAAATTGTAAATTGCTAAAAAAATATTATTATTCGTAATTGCCAATTTTCTACTAATTTATAACTTATAAGATATACTTTTTGTTTAATGTTATTTTCCTATAATGTCAATGGTTAAACTGAATTATATAAGACATAGTCACTAAGTTGACTTAAAAATTTTCAAACTGGTCGTAGAGTGGTAAATCAAAGTCTTTGACCCCTCTCATAATGACTAGATCACCTTGTGCACTATATCTTATTACTATGAAATTCAACGAGAATATTGTATTAAGTAGAAAATGTGATTACGAAATTATCTACCATACTTATTATTCGGTAAAGCCTAACAGCGTCTTGGTACGAGTGTCTTAGTTATTAATATTTGTATACTTGTCTATTTTTTTTATTTTTTATAATTGACTTGTGCTATTCATTTAGAGCGATGACGTTTTGATTATAAAGAGGTTTTACTATTATTTATATGTCGAATTACATAGATGTTAATTGTAGTTTAATTATCTGTATCTAAATGTTTTAGTCAGAGTTACTTGTGTTTAGATGTTAAGTTGTATTTAAAGATAATTAACATTATAAAAGCGCTAAAGACTTGTCAGTTTCTTATATAGTAACCGTGTAACAGAGAACTATTACATTTATTTACGCCACGTTAGTCACTATGTGGAGAACAAACGCTATGAAAATACCTAGAAACAATGGTTTATCTTTCCTCCCCTCTTCTATTTTGCCTATTTTTTTAATTTTAACGGTCCAAGATTTTTTTCGTAAAAAAAACATTGATAGTCGTCTATTTTTAAATGTTTGGTAATATAAATCTGAAAAATCATTCAAAACAATAACATTGACTCGTGTTCGATATCTTTATCTTAAGGGATAAAAATGATAATTCATTTGATACTCTCGATACTAGAGATAGTTTGGAAATGTTCTTCTTCGAAATATTACCTATATACTTATAAAGTTCAGTCAAAATACAAGAAGATTCTTTTATTTTGCCTTCAGTTTTTAACTTTATATTTTGAAATTCGTAGGTTATATTAAAATACGGTAATAGCTATTGAATGTCTCTTCTCAGAAGATCTGTCGTCCGAGCCAAGTATGTGGAAGCTTTATGTTCGTTTTAATTTATTTGAAAACTTTTATTTGAAAGCTCTGTCCATGTTATCTTTTACATTTTTGAAAAGCCCTTAGTGGGTTCTATCAGTTTTTTTGGAAATGGTTGTTGAGAGATCGTGACGTTTTCCCATTATTTTTTCTAATGATTAATTTATGGCATGAAATATTTTCTAAATTAAGTATTTTTGTTATAACTAAAGAAATGGAAATATATTTTTTCCACGAATCAATAGTACAGTTATCAAACAAGATGTTTGGGTTTTCATGAGGAATGTTTGGAAACAAGATCCGTTACAGCGGACGTTTACCTTCAGTTCGTGTGTGACACATTCGCGAAAATGCGTCAAATATCACAAACTGACGTATTTTATAGTTTCATTGTTATACATACATATTGGTATTAGATATCGACCAATATTTATACGTTTTAACTTCTCGTCCCAGTTCTTTTTGATGTCATATTTTTTGGGATTGGCTTTTTGATAATAGATAATGGTAGTTGAGGAGTGATAAGAAAAGTGCGAATTAAAGGTTGTCCTGCAAATAATATTGAGCTTTCACAAAATTATGACTTGCGTATAAACATTTAATTTGACTGACTGACTGACTTCTATATCTGACCGAAAATGATCACTTCTGAGCAAGTTAAAAAAATACACTAGAAAAATGTTATTAATATAAATAAATACAAATTTAATGTGTATATAACGAACATTGCACATATTTAATAGGTTTTATTTAACTAATAGTAGTAATTTTTTTAAATTTGTTTGCCATTTAAAACATGATTTGTAATTAAAGTAAATGAGGTACAATTATCTTGAATAGTTGATTCTGTCGTCGCTTTTCTGCGGTAACCAAAGTTACCTTCACGTAAATGTACCGTGTAGGATTGTGCAACCTCTTATCAGATGTTATCAGATGTCATAAGTAATCTGTGTTTTCTCATGGTATTCACATTTGTCTCGAACTATAAAAAATTAGTGCTTTTGTTGCTATATCTTCTTTACATGTGATTCTAAAATGAATTTATTATTTTTTCTATCCTCGTTTCAAACCTGTTACAGTTTTTTAATAAGTCGTTATTATAACGGTTCCTACTTGTAAGTGGAATAGCTTCATTGGTTTTCTAATTTGGACGGGTACATGTATTGTGAGATCATAGGTTCAACTTCCAGCTCAGGATGACAACATAATCTTATATAACTTTAGTTTCAAATTTAAAGTTTATATAATAAACTTTTCTATGATTCGACTTACATCAAATAATTTGAGATTTCTTAGAAAATTGAATTACAATTGATAAAAAGAACAACATTATAGAGAATTAAAACGTTTTGCTCTAAATGAATAGCATGGGTGTGTATATATGTGTAGCAATTTGTGCCGTACAATTACGTCGGAGACATCGATTGGGTAATATATTATGATTTTTACTCAAATATCAAAAATATCTAATTACTGTACTCAATTACCTAATTATTTAGTGTTTGGACAAATCTGCGGGTTTCATCAAGTACTTAATAATATGAGTTACGTACATTTTCAAAGTAAAAACTTGTCGTGACGTGCTTTATATACTGTAGTCACAATAAGTTTAGGTTCGATTTCCATTTGTGGAACTATTTATATTAAGCTTATTAGTAAAAACGAAACCTCGTTGGATTGAAACCGATAACTTTTTTGATTAACTACAATTTTTGAAATACATGGAAATGATAAAATAAATACAATACGACAATTTTCTTGTAGGGTTCTCTACAGACGCCGCATATGTAATTTGCATTCTAATGGCAACCTTCAGCCAGCATATGTCATACATTCCAAAATGTGAAAAGACCCCAAAACTTAAATAAAACATTACGTACAGCAGACTTGGTGATGTGCCAAGGTGAAGCGCCCCTTACATCATTTCAATGAAAACTCATCATACTAAAATGCACTTAAAAACCTATAGATCAAATATCAATATGTTATAACTAAAATGTCAGACGGATACACAGTTTGTGAGAAAGAAATATGTTTCTTAAATTACAAGAATGAATTATTATTATAGCCGTTTAGTATGTAATGGCGCAGCAGCGCTGTAACTGATTGAACGCAACAACTGTAAGTTCGATCCCTTTGGGGGATGTATTATTTTAATTTGCTCGGTGTGTTACGAAAATAAAGTATTATGTAAAGCTACGCCTAGTAACACGTTATATATATATATATATATATATATATATATATATATATATATATATATATATACACATACATATATATGTTCTTATGTATACAGGGATTGAAGCTACATTTATCGCGTATTATGCCTATTGCCTATTAGTTACGTGGGTGATGTAGAGATACATTTAAATAGAAAATGTTCAAACCAGAAATAAACTGGACGACGGCTTTGTGTTTTGATTTGTGGTGATATTTTTACCAACTTTAACTAGGATTTATATTGTTTTCTATATCAAAACAACTCCTATAAGAAATTAACTGTAAAAATAATTCGTTTATATTAATATTTCTTCAATTTTAAGGATATATTTTGACACAATTAGTCGATAATGTAATGATAAAAGTATATTTTTAATTAGTTAAACAGTTTCTTGACGAATTAACCTGCATAATAATTTTGCCTACGTACAAGTTGAGAGCACATTGATCTTTTATGTACTACTTATTATATAATGCGAAATGCGGGAGATAATCAGTATACATATAAGTTAAATCACAGTACACCTAAGTCTCTTGCTGCATTTTAAGAGCGTTAAGCGTGACGTACACAGATACATAGCAAATACAACTCTTACTCACCCGTTCACGTGATTATATTAATATTACGTTAGTACAACGTAAACCGGCTTAGTAACAAGCCATCAACAAAAATATTTGCTAATGACTCATTTTTATTCAGAGTAATTGTTTTGTTTAATTCTTCTTTCTGCTGGCTGTCAGTTTTATTGCATATCCAATTTTTTATTACTAAAAATAATATAATAAGTTATATTTGTAATAATATGTTGGCTTTTATATTATATCGTACAGATGTTATTTAAGGAAGGTTATAGTCCAGCGTTGAACAAAGACAAGCTGATCACGATAGTCGTTTATCGTTTTTACGTTTTTAACTTTAAAAAAATTTAATTGAATTATTATATTGCTATATGGCTTAATTATTATGTCCAGCTTAGTTGAAAATAACTCGAACAAAATATAAACAAAATCAAGAATAACATTGAATAAACACACCATGCCTTTTGTTTGTGAAAATGAAAGGAATGGAAACTTTTAGTCGTGCTTTTGAATTAACAACTGGACATACGTTTGATATTCAAACGATTTAACGACATTTTACGTATGTTTTTTTATTTGTTACCGTTAATATATAGTTTGCTTTAATTATAAGAGTTATAAGCTTGGCGCTAAATTTAAGTACTTATAAGAATAATGTATAGGATGCTGTAATATGATATGTTCAAAAGTTATCATTGCTATTTAACTTTTACATATAGACGGAAAGAAACAAGAGTTAGTTGTTTTAGGTATTTCGGTATAGAATTTTTCTGCATAACAAATGTATATACTGTGGATGTAAAATCCTAATAGAAACATTTATGAAGCAAATATAAATAAAGATTTGTACTCCCAACTATCTGTTTAATTCGAGCATATAACTACTGTGCTACAACGGCAATCACATGGTTTACAAAAAAAATAAATCGTATCGCACTGATATACCGATATATAATGTAACGACAATATACGGTTCTATAGTGAACAATGTATTGAAGTAGAACGAGACCTTGCATTATGTTCAGTTCTTAATCATTTTGCGAATCTGGGCGAACAATGGACTTGTCGATCCCTCAAAATGCACATTATGTACAAAATGTCTGACGACTGCATATACAGTTACACAATGTCTCCATAATTGATTTCTAGAAACGATGGCATTAGGGGTATGATATACGTACTACACTATAGTGCAACTAAATACTGAAATAAATCTTAACTAAGCATTTGTTATATAGTTAAAAAAATATTCTCAATAATTATTGTATAGTATAAAATAGTCAAAATAGAATTGTGTGACAAATTAATCTTATTTTACATTTTAATCATATTAGAAGTTTTCGTTTTTACAAAATGTAGGTAATTGTTTTTCATACATGAGCGTAATTTATTCATAAAAATTATTGCATATTGACTACGATCGAGTACCGTCGTGGCGCAAAGGCGTAGCGTCTGCCTGTAAACGTGGCGGTATGTATCCGTATTTATGTATAAAAGGCCGGCAACGCATTTTGTAGCTCCTCTGGTGATGCAAATGTCCATGGGCGGCAGTATTCACTTACCATCAGGTGATCTGTCAGCTCGTTTGCCACCTATACTATAAAAAAAAATGTGGGCAGTAGGTTTGAGTCCTTCTCGGGGAGCAGGATTTTTCGACGTTGAGTTCCGTCACTCAACACGCAATGCCTCGAAAAAGGCGGAAAGTAGGGAGCAAATTGTCTTAACACTAGGTTCCTATCTTTCCTGCAGTTCCCTCTGCCTACCTTGCTATGTAATGGATAAAGCGTGAAGCTATATAAATATTGCATCAGGTATTATTGACTCGAAATACATATCGTTGTAAGATTTAACGAATTTAAAATTATAAATACAATATTAATGTTAAAGTAAGTGGTAGATAGTATTCTAATGGTGTGATTCAACGCTCGGCTTTGATAAATCGGGAAATTTGAAATCTATAAAGGATGTGAGTTATCAATTTTATATTAGGAGCGTCGAGATTTCTGATTGGCTGACAACCTTGCGGTGCAGTCATTACTATGTGTTTGAAAGAGCACAGCTACGTAGGTTCACATCTCATTCGGTGAAATACTTTAATGTTACTTAAGGTTTTTTAATGGTAATTAAATTGTAATTAAAAAATTATTTTTAATATTAGCTATATGTTTATTTATAGATAAGGTGATCAAAATACGTTTTGACATGACAGATCGCAGTGTTTTTTGTTGAAAGGGAGGAAAAAGTGTCGTAAAACACAAGATTCCCGTTTTTGGAGGCTTTATATTTTCATAATGTATGGAAACGAAAGAGAAATATCAAACAATTACTAATACCAACACTAGTCCTTATTAAAAAAGCTACAAAAAATATAAAAGTACTGAATTAAAAACATATATTTCCATTTAGCATTCAAATAACTCATTATTTTTTTCCCACGTTTATTCAAACAATTTAGGAGATTACTGACAATGACTGGCTGTTAAAATAAATGTGTGTCGTTCTAAGAGCATTGTTGAAATGATTTTAAATCTTTTATAAATACAAGTCTAGACGTATAACAACTTGTAAGTACTACACGTATAATATATTATATTATGGTGCTTCACGTAATCGCTTAGTGTTCCTGTTTAGATATACTTAAGACAGCGCGGAGCTATAAAACGTTTTAATGTATCACGAAAATACGATTAGTTACAATGTTTTTTTATCTCTATGTAATTTTTTATCTCTACATAGAGTTTAAGCTAATGAAAAATTGGTTATAAATTTAATTTTCATTTGGGCAAATGTTAAAAACAATTTCACGTTAATTGTCATATTACGGGATAAGCGGAATCAACTAAGGGGTAGAGTGTGTAAACACTAGCTAGACCTCTTATAACAATACCTCTTACTTAATTAAAAAGTAACATATTATATATAATGTAATATATATGTGGAATACGATATGTTTTTGATGCTTAAAAAATGATGAATGAATGAATGAATGAAAAATTATTTGCATTTGATGATTGATGATTAAAATTACCTTCGAATGCTTTACTTTATTACAAAACTTTGGATTTACCATTTACATTTATTTTTAGCATGATTACATAAAGATAGTTTATAGCATACTTGTTTGTACACGCTAGTAATTCAATTCTTATCAGCGATAGGATTCTCATTACCAACGCTATGTGATTTTATCAATATACGTACGTATATATATATGTCGATTTGCAATGGAAAATATATGTACATGATTTATTATATTACAATCTGTTCAGATAAGATATTTAGGGATTTCAAAGTCAGATTTCACATAATCTCTTTGAAGGCTAAAAGGGATTTAGAGTACTAGAAACATTTCCATTGTACGAGGAAGTATATTTAGAGTTCAACTGACAATATTAGTTAAGCTGTTAATATAAATTATTTTGATATCGAAGATATACATATATTTCGTTATTTTTATCCTTCACGTTGTATCCCGATTATAGCAGGATAGGCAGAAAGAACTGCAGGAACGTAGTGTTAAGACAGTCCGTTCCCTACTTTCCGCGTTTTGAGGCGTTGCATGTTGAGTGACGAAACTCAATGTCGATTTCGTTATATATTTTATACAATATTATTAATTACAATAACAAATATATCAAAAGTAACTATGTGTATAAAATACCTATTTGTATATTTTTAAAAGTTGATAAAATCAGTCACAATGCGGGATTTACCTAAATGCGACGATTCGTCACTCCGAGCGATTTCCTTGAATAAAATAAAACGGGTAATTGAGTTCCAAGTAAAATGTAGGTTAAGTTAAAACTATATACTTATATAAAAAGATTTAAAAATATATATATTACTATATTATAGTACAGATAAAATATGTTAAGAACACCCATTTTATTGTCTTTTCGATGTCTCCTGATGTATGCAATTTGCGAAATTGGCAGCAACAGATCTACAAAACCTTATATATAGTAATCTTTGGGCTGTATATAAAATTACAATAAAAAAAAAAATAAGCATACACAAATTTGCAAACTGCTATACATAGAATATCCCATTTTTACTTATTTTATTATTCGAAAATTCCGTTTATTGTGTGAAAACTTAAACATTTGTGTAAACTATGCCTCTAATGACATTGACAACATTAATTCAATGCCACATTACAGGTATTAGTTACAGAACAGTTAGAGAACATTAATAATAGAATATTAGTATGTTTATTTAAATTACTTCATTTTTTTAATTTAGTATTATTTTTGAAATCTTTTAAAATTTTTTCTTAATGCTAGATGGAAAAATTACTATTATCAAGTTTTCTAACATAATTTCCTGCACAGTTTCGTTGCGGGTGTGATCCTACGTGAGCGTATCCCGGCGTTTGAGAGGATGCTATGGCGTGCCTGCAGGGGAAATGTGTTCCTAAGGCAAGCGGAGATTGATACGCCATTGGAAGATCCCTCATCGGTAAGTTCTATTATATATTTGGATATAATAAATGTTTCACGGTAACATTTGACCTTACTTTGGCGGTCGTTTTTCTTCACAATGTCCCCGAAAAAGAGTAGAAAGTGTAAATTGAATGACGTATATATAACACTAGCTGTGGGGATGGTATAAATTGTAGTAGAATTTCTGTCTGTCATTTGCATTTTTTCGCTTTGGCAACTAGGCATAGCGCGGCTTTGAGTTTCGCCACTGAACACACAATGCCTCGAAAAAGGCGGAAAGCAGAGAATGGAATGTGTTAACACTAGGCGATTCCCTCTGCCTACCCTGCCCTGTGCGGGATAATACGTGAAGCTATTTGAAGATGGGTTTTATGTTAGTTGATTTATTTATTTAAATGTTTTTTTTTCGTGCCAGTCAAGGTTCGACTGTCGTCAATAACGAATTGGTCATAGATTTCAGATTGTAACCTACTTTTAATTGAAAACTTCGATTCGTTTTGGCCAAAATTTATTCTAGTAGAAACTAGCCTTTGATTAGACGTATTTTACTATAATGTTTATATTATTTCAAGCATAAAGATGAAACTAGTAGAAAAATTACTAAGGCAAATTTTAGGTAATATCACTGTTTTCTGTAAATATCGTGAGATATGTCTGCTTAAAAAAGCACAAGAATATTTTCTGCTATAGAGAGTCTACATTTTAAATCTACATTTTAAATATAATTAATATCTATTTTTCTTTATTTTTATTAATATACGTTGTGATGTTGAAAACCATCGCTACTGCGTCACGACGATGTCACAGATAAATAATACCATAATATTTTACTGTATTGTTTTAATATATATAATATATTGTGCATAGAATGTTAAGTAATCAGTTTTCAAGGTCTACGGATGATTCTGTGTTTAGTTCTCAACTAACGCTTAATTTGTATGATTTATTTAATCATTTCATTATTATATTATTATTTTAACGGTTATTATTTTATTACTCATCTGTGGAATACTTTTTACTTGTACTTTCCTCATTTTGCTTTATTTCCTAAAAATAATAATAATTTAAAATGAATAGAACAAATGCCTATCAGGATTAATGGTATACAGTAAAAGTCCATAGATATAGATTTAGCGTTAAAGAATATATTTTCCATATTAGATTATATTGTAGATGAAGTTATCTCGAGTCAAATAATTTGATTGCGTTTTAATATTTATGCCATAAAATACGTATACATATGCAAAATCATTGATAAAGTAGCATAGTAAAATATTGAATTAATCACTATTTTGCTCTTTTTCGCGTAATAAATGATTTTAATTTGGCTCATTTCCTCTATTAAGTGTAACAACTTGAAAAAATATTTTTCCAGAATTTAAACTCCAACCAATTTCTTTATATACAACCGCTTTATTTGTTTTTTTATTACAGTCTGACCAAGTCTACAAATCGGTGTTCATCATCTTCTTCCAAGGAGATCAACTGAAGACTCGCGTGAAGAAGATATGCGAAGGTTTCCGCGCCACCCTCTACCCGTGTCCCGAAGCGCCGGCGGATAGGCGGGAGATGGCGATGGGAGTCATGACTAGGATTGAAGATTTAAATACGGTAACAATTTTATCATACTTGATATGACTACATACGACGAGATGTGTGTGTGATTGTGTATGTTCAGGATCCATTTGTGATTTAGAAGGACTTAGCATATACATATATGTAGTAGATATGTATAGTAGGTAGTAGGTATACTAAGTGCTTGAAAATTACTTCTGTTGACAGACTTTTTGCTAATGCCAAGTACTTACTAAACGTCCCTTATTAAAAGGGTTACGCTAATTTAATAACATTATTAATAAATTAAATAAACGAAATAATTAATGATAATATAATAAAACATTTAAACATTATTTTAATGACTTTTTAAGTGTTGATCCACACTTAAAATTTGAACGCAACGGGACAAAGAAGAGCATAGCTTAATAGTCAGAGTGCTTGCACAGTTCGCAAGAGGCGCGGTTTTAAATTCCGCTGCGTTCAATTTTATATATGGTTTCTAACTTTATTTTAAGTTTATATATATGTGAACATGTAAGAACAGCTATATATCTGACATAAATTATACAAAAAATATTTGCTACACAATTATTCAAACATACTTAACATAACATCTATTTAATTCAATTTATATTCTCATTCAGTGAAACGTAAATTTCTTTTAAGAAGATGAATTCTTTAACAGTATAATATATATCGGGAACTGTTAAATGTCACAAAGTAATTTATTGTAGTCGCTTTCGCCCGCTGTCCACAGCTGTCACTGCAAGTCACAGACTTTGGTCTGCTGACAGACATATCTACTAATTTAGAACATAATGGTCTTAATTTTATTAACAGTTATTGTTTATTTTTAATCAAGCAGATTGACTAGGCTGTAAATTTAATAATTTTAAATTTAATAATTAACATCCATATACCTTTTTAATGTCAATATCTATGCTATCACAGTTGACCATTTTGTCTAAATTTAAACAATTTCACTTAATTTGTCTACATTTTTTCCCTTCTTATTTGGAAAGGAAAAAAAGTACTATAGGTTTATAATCGTCAAGTATAATTGTTCACATCAGCGTCTCGATGGCGCCGCGATAATTATTATATTATGTATCGATAATTATAAATAACTAGCGAGTCGCCTGTAAAACTATGCGATTATCAACAGTTTTTATATGTTGTTATTACGTTTGCGTGTTTTTCATTTGTTTTTTTTTATACAGTCGTAGTGTCAATCTCTTATCGACCAGTAACTTTACAGCTCTTAAAAATAATTCTTTGTTAAGTCGTGAGAATTCTAATAAATTTTAATCAAGAATCCGTAACGAATGATTTATGTTATGTTTTAATATACCTATATAAGGTATTTATTTATTGATAATTGCTATATTAAGTTCACGAATACTTAAATACTTATAATGTACTCAAGGCTACCTGCTAAGAGATATTTAACAGTTCAAAGACAAAATGCAGCGTTGAGCTCCGCCACTCAACACGCTCTGTCTGGAATAATTTGTGAGACGAGGAACGGACTATCTTGACACTAGATTTTCTACTTTAATATATACTAATTGTGATTAAAAGAAGGTCTTAAATTATTTTTAAATGTTAGTGAAGTACTAACGAACTTGCCTATATTTTATACAAAAAGTACCTTAGTATTACAATTTTATTTGTATATTTTACCTATTTTCATGTTAACAGCTTTAATTAATAATGTATGATTTTTCGAGTTGTTGTTTTCTCGTAACGCCTTAATCCCTAGAACATTTTACAATTTTACAGCTTAGTTATTTAAGCAATTAAGTAGTAAAAAAATACTTTCTTGAACTTCACCATAGTTTTGTTGTAACACATACTTATATACTGCGGTATTTTTAACAATACCACGTGAAAACTCTAAAGACATTTGCAAGAGATTAAAACGAAATTATCCGCCGCAATGACTCACCTGAACTAACGAATGTAGCGATTTGTACGCGATAAAGATGTCTATTTGTATTTTTACTTAAAGTATTTGAGATTTATACTTTTACGACTAGGATGGTGTTGAGAGCCGCATTGCGGTGGGTAAAGTTCTTATGTAATATCCCTCGTTTGTTTTGTAAGGTTTTTCTTAATTATTTTCTTATTATTTTATTAAATAAATGTTAGACTAATAGGTTTTCAATAGGTATTTGTGGTATTTCAATAAAAATATTTTTATAAAGAATATCAAGTTTTATGACGTAGATTTGCGTGATATTTTAGTTTAAATTTGTAATTAATTAACGCAATACAAATTAAAAATTAACTAGTTTTTCTTTTACACTACACTTGGGTATTGATATCAGGAGCCTGGTATAAGATATCATAGTACCGGTAATCTGACTGGCTTTGCGGCAATCTTACCGGTCGTATTATAATATATTAGTGGGTTTTATGTTTCTACCATTGTCCGCGTTGAAAATTGCGATATTTTAGAAGTTTTTATTAAGTGATATAATGATGGTTTTTCTATATTTCCACCTACCTTTGTATAAAAATTTGACTAACTTAGAAACAATAGTATGGTGCATACATACTTACAGCTGCACTATTTATCCATAACGGTGCAGTCAGAGAGAACGGAGCGCCAAAGGCTGCGGTCCCTGCATACCTCTTTCGCCTCGTCCACTGGCATTGGCCTCCTCATAAATGCTCTTCGCGGAGTACTCATGTTTTTTGAGTGACTTTCCTCCAATATCTTCGATCCTGTGTTTTCGAAAGTCAACCGAGGTCTCCTCTTACCTCTCTTACTACAGTAACTGTATGATATGTAATAAATAATCTATACTATCATTATAGTAATATTAATAAAGTTGAAAGTTTGTTTGATAGAACTCGTGAATTTAAAAAACTATTGATTACTTTTAATTATATATATTTTTACCTAGACAAACTTTCGAACTACCATAATTACCTTAGAATGTGTAATAGGTATATCGTCCGTACGACTCGGGTAAATCCACAGGCAAAGACTAGTCATTTACATTCATACACTTCCACGTCATAAAACGTTGTACTTCTTAACACAATTCGCTTTATGATGAGGAACTTCAACATTTTATGATATTATTTAAACGCTTCGCTTCAACACATTCCGCGAACAAAGGATTCATTAAATAAATAATATAATATAACAATAACTAAAAATGGTCTACGTACATCATGTTTTTATTAAACCTGACAAATAGAACTCATCTGCAATTATTATTTATCTATAGTTATGTTAAAGCTTCTGTCAGTTGTTAGTTAATATTAAAACAATTCGATGCCATAATGACAGCCTTAACAGGTGTTTAATTTGATAGTGGATTCACTTCTCAGGTGAAGTAAATGTTTTTGTAATTTTATTTAATCTCTTTTATATATAATAATGGATTATTTTCATTATAGAAAAAATAATTTGACATAATATATGAATTACAAAAAGATTTTCTGTCTTTTAAAAATAAATGTATCTTCCCAGAAATTGATTTTGTTTTGAAAAAAATCTAGTTAATTTATTCTTAAAATTATTAAAACTATTTACATTTACATACGATAGGAAAGATTTATTTGTAAATATATCTTTAACTGCTTGAACGTGCTGTTGCTAATGGACCGTAATGTGTAGTCTGACGATGTTAGTACTTATATAGTATTGGTCCATTAATCAATATCATCGTAACAAAATACTATATACACATATATTTTTTATATATGTATTTGTTATATATATTTTTAATATTTTTTTTAGTTTAAGAGGTATCTGTATGAGTTTTTTAGTCTACCTATTCTTCAATTGTTCCTGCGTGGTTCCTATGGTTCCTGCAGTTCGCTCTGCCTGCCCTGCCAGGTGCTGGAAAAAGCGTGAACACATAAAAAATACTTATTTTCCACAGGTCCTAGGCCAGACCCAAGACCACCGGCATCGTGTCTTGGTAGCGGCAGCAAAGAACATCAAGAACTGGTTCGTCAAAGTGCGCAAGATAAAGGCGATCTATCATACATTGAATTTGTTCAATTTGGACGTAACACAGAAGTGTTTGATCGCCGAATGCTGGGTCCCAGCGTTGGACATGGAAACTATACAGTTGGCGCTTAGGAGAGGGACGGTATGTATTTTTTAAAATGGTTGTATATAACTATATTAAAAACTATTATTTATTATTATATAACCATTTAACATAATTAGTATATTGACATTTTTTGGAAACCTGACGTTTCGAACACTTCAGTAAGTCCGTGGTCAGACAGAAACTTATTTCTTTATTTGTTTTTGTATTTATTAGTTCTAAGCATGTCAGTAGGGATTTTTTACAAATCTCGGATCTGCATCATCTTTTTCAAAGTGAGAATATAACTTGTGAACACGTCGCTTTATTCGAACAATTAAAAGGCTTTGAGATTTCATTATTTCGAATTCCAAGTCCTTTTAAACCAGACAGGACATTTCTTTGGTTGATATTCCACAAATAGCGTATTATAAACTTTGTCTTCTTTATATTTATAATAGGAAAGAAGCGGTAGTTCCGTCCCGCCCATCCTGAATCGTATGGAGACGTTAGAGGACCCGCCCACGTACAATCGCACCAACAAATTCACTTCGGCCTTCCAAAATCTGATTTATGCATACGGTGTTGCTACTTACCGAGAAGTTAATCCTGGTAAGTTTATTTACCTTACTTTGCCAACTTAACCATATTTAATTTTATCGCTTTACGTTTTTCTTTATATATGGTAGGGCTGAACCGTTCCTAATTTTCCGCCATTAGATTGTGATATTCCATTTTGAGTAGCGGAACTCAACGCCGCCCTAAGTCTTCTTATCAGAGTGAAAAAATAAAGCAATTCATACCCCTGAATGGAAATCGAACCCTCAACCGCAACGTTGCTATGCCGCTGCGCTACGTCAGCATGCATAATATTTCATTTGACTTATACTTTAAGTATTATTGGGCTGTGGAGCACTTAGCTATTGTTACCGTTACCGTTACCGTCACCGCCGTTCCCAACAGCGCCGTACACCATCATCACGTTCCCGTTCCTGTTCGCGGTGATGTTCGGCGACCTCGGGCACGGCGCGCTCATGGCCGCCTTCGGCTTCTGGATGTGCTACAAGGAGAAGCCGCTGCAGGCCAAGAAGATAGACAGCGAGGTCACTACTGTTCCTATAAATATGTCTTTAATGTATTTACTAATGAATGGATACTAATATAGTTACTAAGAATCTATTTTTTAATGCTTAAGTTATATTAATCTAGTTTTTTAGTTTAATGCCAATCCAATTTAAGATGTTATTTTAATTGCCGTTGCTATCCGTATTAGATAGTGAAATTAAAAATATTGGTATAATGTTATTATATTTAATTAGGACATTTATAATGTGCTAAAAAATCAGTTACATTTTTTATGATTTTTAAAATGTTAATCTACGTCTAGGTGGAAAAATATTTAAGGAAAACATATAAGAATTTGAAGCACAGCGGGATTTCAACTTGCGTCCGTGTTCAGTGGTGGGAGCGCTTGCACGATTCGCAAGAGGGCGCGGGTTGAAATCTCGTTGAGTTCAATATTTTATATATTTTTCTTTAAAAAAATACATATTTTTACAATTTTTTAAGCTGTTAGTATAACACTGAATACAGACAAAATATTTAAGGAAAACATAAAAAATTTAAACGCAGCAAGATTCGAACCCGCATCCTCTTGCGTACCGTGCAATGCGTGGGTGCACTTGTTATATGTTTTCCTTAAGTATAATTGTTTCACATATCAGTAAAAGTTTTTCATAGTTCCAGTTCCTCATAGTTGTATTCCCGCACAGATCTGGAACATCTTCTTCGGCGGTCGCTACATAGTGCTCCTCATGGGGCTGTTCTCCATGTACACGGGGCTGATGTACAACGACATCTTCTCCAAGAGTCTCAACATCTTCGGCTCGTCGTGGAACCACAGCTACAACCAGTCCACCCTCATGGAGAACAAGGCCCTGCAACTGAACCCCGACTCTACAGATTATTACCAGCAGCCCTATCCGTTCGGTATTGACCCCGTGTGGCAGGTGTGTAAATATGTAAAAAATTATATAGTGCAAAGGCATAGCGCCTGCCTGCCTGTAAACACCGCGGTTTGTGGATTCGATTCCCATGAGAGGAAGATAGATTTTCTGTATATGGAAATATTTTACTATATAAGTATTTTGAATAAAGGCCACAGTGTCATATACACACTGTATGTTGTATTAACTTTACTCTTATATAAAGAGAAATTTTGTTCTTAGACTTAAATAACTTACTCAATATAATAATGCCACTATAATAAAATGAAAATAATTAATAAATATTAATTAATAACGATTAAAAATTTATCCTACCAACAGTTGGCTGAAGCAAATAAGATCATCTTCATGAACGCGTACAAGATGAAGATCTCCATCATCATCTGAGTGTTCCACATGTTGTTTGGAGTCTGTCTGTCACTCTGGAATCATTTGTGAGTACCAAAACTTTAGTTAATAGTACAGGTTATTTATTTTAATACTTGCTTCTACTACGAATATTTGTTCTTATATAAATGAAAATATAACATATTATGTTTAAAAGTAACTAAATTTCACTTGGAGCGACCGAACCGACTTCAATAACTAACATGGATATACCTATAGATATTTTGCCGGGAAAGGGTAATGGCCTGGCCTCCAGTGGCTTAACAATGTTACCTAAAATTAGAATATTATATTATAAAATTCAATAAAATATATTTGATTTTACCTCTTAACTGATATTTAACTTATATTATATTATTGTGTAATAGAGAAATCTGAAATGGTCACATTTATTATTTGCAAAAAGTTTAAAGACGAACAGATTATTCATAGGGAATCAGGGTATGTCATTACTATGAACGGATTAAACATTTTTTTTAATTCGAATAATTGCATTCCATAGTATTATTAAGAATTATATACATACATATATTTACACCACGACACGCCCATCACAGATACTTCAAGCGCCGCATCAGCGTGTACGTGGAGTTCATCCCGCAGATAATGTTCCTGACGCTGCTGTTCTTCTACATGGTGCTGCTGATGTTCATCAAGTGGACCAGCTACGGACCCACGCCCGGACACTTCGGAGACGAAGGTTAGTGGACGTGGTCCATACATTATACCAGTATTTTTTTATCATTTAATTTACGAGGATTATAAAACGTGGAATTAGGTTATTTCCCGTTGATGTTCCCGTTGTTGAATTTTCAGGAAGGGATTTCCTACGGGAACGGTCTTCAAGGAGGGTGGATAACCATTGATTTTCTGGATTCGTGGACCTCCACCCTCTTAAAGACATCTTTAAGGATTTTAGATAGAAAGAAATTTTTTAGAGTTATATAATCGTGAATCAACGCTCATATAAAAATTACATACATAAGTATATATGTATATACAGTCAAAAAAAATAGATCGTTAAAGTGCAAAATTAATAATTAAAAGGATCAAAAACGCAGTGCAGTATATTTGTAAGATAAGAAGAGAACAAAAAAATAATTTACGAGTACATAGCTAATTAAAAATAATAACTTATATATTTTTTAAAGTAAACGTAAAACAATGTTTAATATATTTTGTGTGTGTGTGTGTGCGCAGCGTACGTGAAGACGAGCGGGTTCTGCGCGCCGTCCATCCTGATCACGTTCATCAACATGATGCTGTTCAAGACGGACGCCAACACGCGCCCGCAGTGCGACGACACCATGTACGCCGGCCAGCTCGGCCTGCAGAAGGTCGCTATTGTATACTATAGTTAACAGAAAAAAAAACTACAGGAGAAAGAAATGTTGAAAATAAAATACTAGGTTCCTATGGTTCCTGCAGTTCCCTCCGCCTGCCCTGCCATGTGCGTAGTAGACAAAAAAAGTTGTAAGACTGCTTGCGTTGTACTAATTCGTTAGATGTTCTGGTGTACATATACAAAGTGTGATGTTTAGGTATATATATAAGAAGTGTGGATGTACCCGGGATCTTAATTTAAAGTACAGTGTTAACTAGATTTTAAAAAATTGGTAAATTCTTAAACAAGTAATATTTTCAAAACTAAAAAGCTATTTTACAAACAAAATAAAAATAATTAAGTTATTGTTCCAAAATAAAAGCCCATCTGTCAAATGAGCAAAGCGTACACTTTTCTGTCAAGACGGCAAAAAAGATATATCTCTTTGCCGCTTTCATAGTTTTTTGTAGTACAAGACCTTTCCGTCATTCGAATTTAGTTGTGACTGCTGTTTTTTGTATATAGACTTGAAATATTTTACCCTATAATTAGTTTTAAGAAAGACCACGCTGTCCGATTTACCCTGTATATAAAAGTTGTTTCTTTTTTATGTATTTTTCTTTTTAATTTTGTCCAACAGTTCTTCGTGATCTTGGCCCTGCTGTGTGTCCCCGTGATGCTGTTCGGAAAGCCATACTTCATTATGCAGGAGCAGAAGAAACGCGCTGTATGTTATTACCATTTTTTTATTAATATTAGAATTTACTTATTATATATATTACGTTTATTAATAATTAGTAATCAATAAGTAGGGTCAAATATTTTTGAATAATAAATGGTAATGGTGTAATAAATGGTCGCAGTTAACGATTACTTTTTAATAGATATTGTAAAACACAACATGTACCACAACAACCTTCTAGTTTCACTTCAATCAAAAAGAAAATCATTATATTCCTAAAAAAATACTTAAAGAAAATCGAGATTTTGTGTTTTTGGATTAACACTTTAAAAATAATTAAAAAATCTCATTCTTTTTATATAACATTTGTATAAAATCTTATGTAATGATCGTGAATGTGTAATGATTTTCAAGCGTAATGATTGTGAATTTGATTTGGAATCATTAAAGTACTTATTATTTTTACTTCGCCCTGATAACACTAAATGCGACATTGATTCATGAAGGATGAACGGGAAGAGAATAACACCTTTGTTAGGTAAATCTGCCTAAGGGTCGAATAGTCCTATTCTCGACGGTCCTATTCTATACGTATTCTCGACGGTTTTAAACTAGATTATCGATATAAAAAGAGAAACTATACTCTTAGAACCTGCAATGCATATGATCTGGCCACTCGTTCTTCCAAAAGAAACCTTTTCATCTTATAACGTAAAAAAGTGGCTCTCATTGAAGCAAGTGGTTTAGGAAAAGAAGGCAAAATTTACCGGTGATGTACGCCGATGACATAGTACTCGTTGACAAGCATCGACTTATGTTAGAGCGTAAAGTCAGCACCTGAAAGAGTGTTCTTAAGAACGGTGAACGGGATGGTTACGGCTTGTAAAAATCAGGAGCTGCCATCTATTTGGCCAGTCGTTAAGTTGAGTCCGTATAAGTGCTGTATGACTCAAATGATGTGGTCGGTGATAGAGTAATATCATCTAAGAAATTGATATACAAGAGTATTATACGATCTTACGTCGCTTGAGATGGTAAGATCATGCTTTGCGTCGGCCTAGGAACTATGTTGGAAGAAAATGCCTTGATATGTCTATCCACCAAATTAGACCAACTGGACAACCAAAAAAACGATGATTCGATGCTTTGTTTCAGGGCATTAGAGCCAAATAGATTGTCCAATGAAAACGAAGAAGTGAAGACGAAGTAAATAGATTTAAATTTCTCTTCGTAATTATTAAATCTTTTAATAGTCGGAATTTCACCTTCAGAACTTTATAGCCTCACCGGAAGCTGATTTACGTCAAGTTGATCAATTTACGGTCAAAATGAAAAATTAAAAAAATGTTTCGTTGTGGTATAATTTTTTACATACACATATACATATATATTAGTAAAAATTATAACTCTTCGTTTACATCGCCTAGGATAAAGCGTGTTATCCTTTGGTAATCGGAGTACGGAACGCCAAACGTTGCGGGCTCTGCATACCTATTTCGTCTCGTCCAATGTCGTTAACATCTTCATACATTTTTTCGGGGAGTCCTCATGCTTTTTACGTCACCTTCCTCCAGTATCTTCGATACTGTGTTTCCAAAGTCAATCGACTCTTACTAAGTCTCCTCTCACCTCTCTTACCAGTCACTTTTACTTAATATATCATTTTTACTATTCTTTCGACATGCCTAAACCATCTGAGCACGTTCTTTTTCATTCTTACTGTGACGTCCTCTCTAGTACCTACCATCCTGTGTATCATCGATGCGGATTCGGTCAGCTAAACTAACTCCGCATATCCTTCAAAGAGATCGCATCTCTAAAGTAATCATCTTTCTTTCATTCTTCTTCTGAAATACTCGCGGCGGCACTGACGTTCTGTCGTCTCAATAACACAACTAAGGCACCGTTCATTCTGTTATCGGCAGCAATACGTCTTTCCACATACATGTCTCTACTTAACATAAAATCTTGCATTCTGTCATTTCCTTAAATGCATGTAAGACAAAGGCAAATATAAATCTTGTCTTTGTTAATTTCACGTCCGTCTTATAGAATGGTGAACAAAGCTTGCAACTCGCATTTTGATGATGCATTAAGCACTATATCATATGCGTACAACAAGCAATTTACCTTTAAGTCACCCACCTCCACTCGCATGTCATTTTCTTTCATTACTTGGAAACATCTATCCAAGTACAAATTAAACAACCAAGCTGTCATGTCGCAACCGTATTTGACACTCGATTGAATGCCAAACCAAGGTGACATGTCATTTTTCACTCGCACACAGGCTGAGTGATCTCTATAAAGAGACTTAGCAAGGTTTCGCTCAAATAATACTGGGGCAGTATCTCCTGCAGTAACTTCTTTCTTACAACCCTCTCAAACTCCTTGTCCAAGTCGACAAAAGCAAAAAACTTGATAGTTTACAGTTATAAACTTAAGTGATCATACGGAGAGAAATGATCTGATACGTGCATTCACTCCAAGGTCTCCAGGTCCAATACCTCCTTGGGTTTTCCACAGCAGCTTTTCGCTTTTTTTCAGCAGGTCATCTCTTCCAATTTTTTTTGCAAAAATGTTGCGTATACATTACCACCATAGACTTATAACTTACACAGTCTATCTATGAACCTTTACCTTTATACAAAGGCACGATGAACGCTCTTTGCCAATCATCTGGGACTTTCCTCGCCTTCCAGCATATAATATGAATAACGCTTGTGAGGTGAGCGTTAATAACCGTACTACAGTTTTATACTAATACGATTATTATCGTTCTAAATTTTTTCCTTGTATATATTTGCTAAATGTTATGAACAAGTAGGTAAATAAATAAATAAATGAATGAATGAATGAACGAATGAGTTGGTCAGTGAGTGAATGAGCGAATGAATGAAGGAAAAAGTAAATGAATAAAGGAACGAATGATTGAATGAGTGAGTGAAAGAATATAAATAAGTAAATAATAATTTATGTTTGTAACCACAGAGCCAAGGCCACCACAGCATCGAGGCGGCCGCGGAGAACGGCACCGCGGGCGGCGCTCCCGCGGCGGCCGCGGCGGGCGGGGCCGGCCACGACGAGGACATCTCCGAGGTGTTCATCCACCAGGCCATCCACACCATCGAGTACGTGCTGGGCAGCGTAGTCGCACACGGCCTCGTACCTGCGGCTGTGGGCGCTGTCGCTGGCGCACGCGCAGCTGGCCGAGGTGGCGTGGAACATGCTGCTGCGCAAGGGGCTGCAGTCGGCCGGCTACCAGGGCGGCATCTACCTGTACGTGGTGTTCGCCGGCTGGGCCGCCATCTCCGTGTCCATCCTCGTGCTCATGGAGGGCCTGTCCGCCTTCCTGCACACGCTGCGGCTGCACTGGTGCGTTGTTGTTGCTGGCTGCTCGTACTGTCTATATATAGTCATTATCTTGGTTTTTGTTCTTTTTATGGAATTCGAACTTTTGAGTAGTAGTTAGTAATTGTGTGAGTGACTTAAATTTTTTTAATTATGTTACTTTAGTTTTGAAATTTAATTGTTTACTTAGTTACTGTTACATTTGAAAATGTCACCTATATTGTTCACAGTCTGCACAACACAACTGCTGAAAGGATAACCAAGCACAGCACAAATGTTGTGCTTGGTTATCCTTTCTTTAACAACTTCACTATTTAAATAAAAAAATATTAGTGTTATAAATTATCAAAACTTTTATAGAGAATAAATTACTTGAATTTTATTGCAGGGTTGAGTTCCAAAGCAAATTCTACTCGGGCGAGGGATATCTTTTCCAACCTTTCTCCTTCGAAGTGATCCTGGATTCCGCTGGAACGAGTGAAGAGTAGACAAGAAAGCTATGATATATCGAAGTTCTAACTATAGTTAAGTTTAACTAATTTTAATGATAAAACACATATAAAATGCTATCCTTTTTAAATTGTAATGCCCAAAACACCAGTTTTAACTAATATTTTGAATAATATATTGTCAATTCTATTTAAATAAAGAGAACGTAAATCTAAATTGCAACAATAATAATATGAAAAACAGTAATTTTAGACTAAAAAGTTAGAACTTTCGATATTAAGCTTCTAGTGTTTTAAAAAAAACACATACATATATATGTAAAAGCCAATATGATCTATCGGCTTTCTTCTTACTTGAACTCAATGTTTGTATGGAATAATGGAATCAATGTTAATGTTTAATGCAATTATAAAACATATTAAATGTTTAAAAAGTTAATGTTCTTGTAGTTTTAGACTCTTTTGTGTCAAAATGTTATTTATTACCAATTTATAAGAAAAATATATACATTATAATATTAATTAGTCCATTTGTAAACTAACCAGCTACTCCCGTTCTAAAATGTAAAGAGAAAGGCATTTATTTAAATTTATTAAATGTTTATTTCATTTATATATATGTATTAATAAATAAATAATTGAATTGGTTTATGAAATCAAATAAAAATAACAGTCCTATATATTTATGTTCGCATTTTGGCACAATTAGATGTTTTTGAACTCGGTAGTGTCTCATTCTCTCCGTATTAGAAGTTAAGACTAAGGAAAGCTTATTTTAGATGAAATCTTTAATTGTTCCTCTAAACTCAGTTGTAACAATGATTTTTAAGCAAACGTCGCCATTTGTATATTTATATTTTGTATTATAATTTAAAATCTTAATAAATAATAATATATAATGAATATCAGAATTTTGTATCATTTTGTATGGTTTTTATAAGTTGAAATGTACTTAAAGTTTTTTTGAATTCTTTTTAACCGAGGCTCTCTTTATATGTAAAATTTTCACTCTTAGAAGTTGTTAGTCCGCGGACATTGTAACCAGCTTAGAATGTATTAGCTTCAGATTGTTGATGATGATAAATGATTTTATCTAGCACATGTTTTCGATTTTTATTTATTTAAAACCTTGTATTTAATGATTTGGGACAATTTTTTTTTTTTTTTTTTTTTTTTTTAGCTTCACGCTTTATCCCGCACATGGCAGGGTAGGCAGAGGGAACTGCAGGAACTAATAGAACCTAGTGTTAAGACACTCCGTTACTTAGTCCCTGCTTACTCCGTCCCCACTTTCCACCGTTTTCGAGGCATTGCGTGTTGAGTGGCGGAACTCAACGCCGCGCTTTGCCTTAGTTGCCAGAGCGAAGAAAATGGAGATAGAAAAATCCATCTTCCCCGACTGTGGATCGAACCCAGAAACCGTCGCGTTAACCGCGTTACAGGCAGACGTTGCGCCTCTGCGCCACGACGGTTTGGGACAAATATTGTAAAGTAATATAAAAACGTTTGAAGTAGTACTAGTATGGGTTTCTTCAAAAGTTATTTGGTTCTAATCCTGCTAAGTTGATAATTTGCACATATTTTTTAATATTTTTTATAATGTACTATTTTTTATGCGCTTATTACTTAAATATAATATTAAATAACAAACTTACGTTATATTTTGAAACTAACATTAAACAAATATATGAATTCTCCTTCGTGTAAGAAAGCCGTTGAGTTCTGCCGCTCAACACGCAATATTCGGTATGCAGGGATAAGAGGATACCCTGCTTCAAGCAGGGGACAGTGTCGAAAGAAAATAACTTAATTATAAGTCTCATTAATCCTTAAAGCAAATATTGCAATAAACTCTTTTATTGTAAATTAGGAAAAACAATAAATACAAGTGACGTTATATATAAATTAACAATATATACAATACTTTTCACACTATAATTTAGTCATATTCAGCTCCTATAGTGATGCTAATATCTCCAGGAAGCACATTTGTCTTGTGGTACCAGCGATTTGTATCCACGACCACTGGAACATAAAACATTAAGTAATTCATAATTTTTTAAATAATCTACAGAAATAAACATACATTTATATTGTAAGACAATAGTTATTATATTGGGGTAACGTGCGTAAAATAAAATAAAAATATCCACATAAGTTAATGAAAGTGAGAAAATGGCTTAATAATGAGAAAATAGTATTCTGCCTCACGTAAGGCGTATATTTATTATTATATACAAATCAACACCTAAAGTAAGCGGTGGAGCTGGTCCTTTGTCTGTAATTCAAAGTACAAACTTTTAATTGCAAGCGTTTTTACAGTGTATAAGTGCAGTGTAATCATGTGTGATAATTGAAAATAACAAAACGTGTTACCAGTTTTACTTTTAGTTCTAGTTTTACTTTGTCTTGTTTGACTTTTTGTAAATATTATTCATATTATCATAGACATAGAAATATTATCACAATTACATATTTCTCCAGGCTCCACGGTGAATGTGATCCATTTACAAGAGTATAAACACTCCGGCGGCGGCGCCAGCTCCCACTGTTTGCGTCCCTTCACTTGGGCCTGCCACGACATGTGACGCACCGAGTCTACCTGTAAATAAAATATAACATTTTTACTATTACTTATAACTCATAATACTTTATATAGTATGTTCTAGAAATGCCAAAAACTATGATTTAGCTGAGTATACAATACGAAGCTAATGGTTATCCTATATTTTGATGCCAAATATAAAACCCGAATGAGTAGTTTGAGATGTAAGAGTGACCTGGGAGGTCATCGTGCAAAGGACCTCTCTCACCCTCAGATATATTGAAGACAGTCGAGACTAAAGAAATTTGTAGAAAGAAGCTTAAAAAAGGGTGTAAGAATGTAATTAACACGTTTAACGTTAACATCTTAAACACGGGGTTTCCAGAGAGCGTGATTTCAGAGATTCAACTAGTAATTTTCGTGTAATATTCGGTATAATAAGTGGTAGAGCCTAGATACACCAGCATTAGCTCTAAAGGGGCAGGCTCAGACCGGGTAATTACAACACTTTCACAGAATACCGTCGTGAAACAACATATTAAGGCTGCTCTGCTTCGTCTGATGAGTGAGAGTTCCGGAAGCCCATAAAGACAGGTCCGGGTTATAGGGCTGGAAACGCATCCACATCCTTTTGGATTACGGATGTCTTTGGGCGAAAGTGTCCATTTAACATCAGATGGCCCTTCTGATCGTTTGCCATCTAGTAATATAAAAATAGACATAAACATACATGCATGTGAGCTCCTTGTCCCGGTCCACCCATAAATATCCAATCGACCATATCACTTTCAGCAGTTATTGGCAAAAAGTACGGTCTATTGTAGTATTTCCTTAAAGCTCTGGTTTCCTCTTCATAGCAAGTACTCCAACCGACGTACCAAGGATCTCCGGACAGGTTGGCCCTGCTCTCGTCCATACTGAACACTTCGTCCAATGAATTCAAACCAGATTTGTAGGCGAAGTAGAAGCAGTCGTTTATCTTTCTTCCTAATTTGTTGTTTTGATAGAAATCAGCGAAAAAGTTGAAACTGAATTCCTGAAAATGAATAATATCAAAAAATAATTTATTTCTAGTGTAATTTGTATTGATTTTCTATACATTATGGGATAAATAGTTGTAGGTTCAATGCTCATTTAGGGGAATTTAACATTACTAATATAAGTTTCTGTTTTATATTTTTCACGCAAACGGATTATATGTACTGAAATATAAAAACATAGAAAAGAGTTACTTGTATAGCTCTCCAATGGTAAGTAGCGTCTGTAACTATAACCGGTCGTGTTGTATACGCGTACAGATCTTCAAACTCCTCCGCGCTGATGTTAGAGAGACGTGTGACGTCATCAATTCCGATACACATTGAACAATCTTCTGGAGATCGAAATATGGACTTTGTGTCGAAGGGCAGAGAGATGAGGCAGCGCTGTATAAAAAAAATATTATTTGCACGTTGAATATTATTGAATATCTGTATTAACTGCACGCTGGATCCCCCATACAACAGAGTAGGTAGAGGGAACCGTAGGAACCTTAGGAACCTAGTGTTAAACCCTATGTTCCGTGCTGTTCCGCCGTTTTCGTGGCATTGTGTATTGAGTGGGGGAACTCAACACGCAATTATTTATATACATTTTGATTAATAAAATAGTTTAAAATATATAGTAATTTAACAAGCTTCTAAAGTTTACGTAAAGTAAGTACGCAAACAGATTTCTTTAGTTCGTCACCTACAACGTGTAAATAACATAACAATACTTACACTAGAAAAAGGTTTGAAAAATATCCACCAAAAACCTAGTACCAGCAAAATCGTAGCAAAAAATAAATACTTCTTTAGTTTCTTATTCAGGCTGAGAAAATTCCATTTTTTATTGTTTTCAACATGTAACTGCGAAACATAATAATTATTTAGTTTAATATTATCGATTTTATTTAGAATTTTATTGAGTTTTAGTTCAGCTGCCTTTAATTTTTTTTCGCAAACTTTTGTACGTTCTACGGTCATTTTTACTACACGGTGACAAATATGCGAATGGAACGGCCGCTTCTCTTACAAGAATTATATAGGAACGCTTCCATAGACTTTATATTTTCAGACACGAATTTACAATAATAACTTATAAGAAGATATAAATGGTAGCTGTTAGTTACCTAAAAATATATATCTTACTTTTGTTCTAGGTTTTAATGGGCTATAATTATGTTTAGGCATCTCGTTTGTAGGCACAGGTTAGTAAAACGCGTTTGTGAATGACTTCATATTCCAATTTTCAAAGAAAACTCTTTCAGCTTTGTATTGTTTAAACGTTATTGATTTATATTAAAATAATAAACATTTATATAAAGATAAACGTCTAGTTCTACCTACAAATCTGGCTTAAATTTACTGGGCGAGTTGTTAAAATTGGCGAAAAATATATAGGTACATTACATTTAAGTCAGTGCACTCAAGGCACTCATTTTCACTTTCTGCATAAATTCAAGACAATGTTTATTGAAACTTAACACGGCACGTAATATATATATATATATATATATATATATATATATATATATATATATATATATATATATATATATATATATATATATATACGACGCTATTCTATATGAACTAAATATTTAAATATAATATGTAAATAATTAGTTAGCTAATTTTTGGAAATTTGTAAGTCTTTAACAAGTAACAAAGTTTAGAACGCGTGTTAAACAGCAATGTGGGTGCAGTTGGTATGAAATTGAAATTCATTATCTGTCCGCGACACCGCAACTGCGTCCCTTTATCCCATTTAACACGTTCGCGCTTCGGAACCTTTATATACGACCTATCACTTGGCTTCCGTCGATTGTATTTATTATAATATATAAATATTAAACAATAATAATATGTGCGTGAATTCATCTGTGGACTAGATCTTACGATTTCGTTTTTTAAACCAAATTAAAGTATAATAAAATTTTCTTATTAATTCTGTTTGTTTATTAATGAAAACTGTATTGAAAATTTGTTATGTCGTGTTAAGAAATCTATGAATTTATTAATGTAGACTACTATGCATAAAAAATATTAAATATTGCGTTAAAAACATATCAAATAGGAATAATTAAGCTTTTTTAGCTGCATGCTTTATCCCGTATATTGCAGGGTAGGCAGAGGGAACTGCAGTAAATATATAAACCTAGTATTAAGACAGTTCGTTGCTTAGTCCCTGCTTTCTCCGTCCCCGCTTTCCACCTTTTTCGAGACATTGCGTGTTCAGTGGCGGACCTCAACGCCGCGCTTTGCCTGGTTTCCAGAGCGAAGAAAATGGAAATAGAAAAATCCATTTTCTCCGAGTGGGAATCGAACCATCAAGCCGTTGCGTTTACAGGCAAACGCTTACGCCTTTGCGCCACGGCGGGCAAGTTTGATATAACTTTATTTTTCTTATAGTAAAAAAAATACAATATTTTTGAATATGTATTAGGAAAAGTGCGTGCGTTGATTGTAGTCTTATTTAGCAGTATAGCAGTCTCATTTTAGTTTAATACTAGACGAAACAATGGTTTCCAAAAGCAAACAAAGAAGATATAATTTGCAACCGCAATGGCTTCCATAGAGCTGTTGTGAAATGCAAGTTTAGAGAAGATTGCGTTAAAGCGGTTTTATGCTTTTTAGATTCCTTGTTTATTCAGAGACTCTAAGCAAAAGTCGAAAAGTCAGTCTACTCCTAACTATAGGATGCAAACTAACATATTCTATGAAAAAGATTTTTAAATAAATTAAATTAAGATTCGCTCGTGCATTAAATAATTGAAATGTGCTTTAATTAGTACAATTAAATTTTTTTAAGCAGCATTTTTGAAAGTTGTAATATTACGAAAAAGCTATAGACACAAATAAGTCAACTATTGATTTTGCTGAGATATGATATTTGTGGAGTTAATCAACATATATCTCAAATTACACACATACATATATCAGTATGTCTTATTTATTTTACGAAATTGTATTAATTTCGCTCAGTTCTTTAGGTATAACGTTTCGAGCGTGTACTGTCAATAATAAATGACGTTGACAGATTGTGCACAAAATATTAGCAACAAACGTCAACGTAGTTTTTGTTTTCAGAGAATATAAAAACATTTAAGTTATTAGTGAGAGATAGAGTATGGATTCTTCTGAAAACCGACGCTTCTAAAGTTATTCTTTAATAAATATAATATAAACATTTAAGCAATATGGCAGCCATACTCGGAGGTGGATTGGGAGGCCTGTCTACAGGTTACTATTTGTTGAAAAACAACATAAACAAAAATAATAACTTAAAATTATTCCTTTTGGAGGCAACTGATTATTGTGGAGGATGGATCAAGTCAATAAAAACAAGAGATTACATTTTTGAACAAGGCCCTAGAACTATCCGGCCTAAGGGTATAACCGGCCTTAATACATTAAATATGATGCAAGATTTAGGCCTAAGTGAGCATATAGCTGCTATCAAACCCGATCATCCAGCTGCAAAAAATAGGATGATATATGTAAACAATACCTTGCACTTGTTGCCATCCAGTTTAAAAGGTGTTTTTCAGAAAAATGAACCATTTTCTAAACCACTTATATTTGCTGCTTTCAATGACTTAAAACAGCCTCATAAAGAAATGAAAGATGATTCTATTTATAACTTTGTTGAAAGAAGGTTTGGTAGAGAAATTGCAGATTATGCTGTGTCACCAATGATATGTGGAATATGTGCTGGTGATGCAAAAGAGATTTCTGTCAAATTTCTAATGAAAAACCTTTTTGAATATGAACAACTATATGGAGGAGTGCTCAAAGGTGTTATGAAATCGTTTTTTAAGACTAAGACTGACCAAAATCTAGAATTAAGTGAGTTGGCCAAAAAAGCCCAAGAAGAAAAATGGAGTGTTTATACTATAAAAGGTGGCCTTGAAACATTTCCTACAGTTATGAAACAATATTTAAAGGAACAAAATGTTGACGTACATTTAAATGCAAAAGTCAATGAAATAGAATTTATAGATTCAAGTATGGTTAAATTGAAGAAAGAAAATGGCGAAAACATATCAGCTACACATGTTTATTCGTCTGTCCCCTCTCATGTCCTAGCTAAATTAGTTATAAAACAACATCCTGAATTATCAAAACTTTTAAATGATATACCTTTTGTGACTGTTGCTATTGTAAACTTATATTTTGCCACACAAAAACCTCTCATTACTCCAGCATTTGGATTTTTAGTGCCACCCATTGAAAATTCTCCTATATTGGGAGTTGTCTTCGACTCCTGTTGCATTCCAGATCAAAACGGCACTGTCTTGACTGTAATGTTAGGTGGAAAATGGTTTGAAGAGAAATTTGGAAGTAATGTGACCAAAGAAAGACTGTTAAATATAGCAATTAAAGAAATAAAATCTATTCTGAAGATAGATGAGGAGGTATCTGCACATAATGTTAATATATTGAGCAAATGTATCCCACAGTATGTTATAGGGCATTATGAGAGAGTGGATAAAATAAGGGAGTATATACAAAATCACAATTTACCTCTGTCTGTTGTCGGAAGCAGTTATGATGGTGTTGGTATAAATGATGTTATTTATTCTGCCAAGACTCAAGTACAAGAAGATTTTGTTAAATAAGTTGTTATTTTTATTCGAAGTTAATATTTAATACTGGGGGCTCTATTATACTATTAATTAAATTTTGTTATATTTGTAAATAAATGTTTAATTGTTTAATAAGTTAATATGTATCAACATTTTACACCTTTTGCATTTAACAGTTTCTAGTTGTTTAAATTTGACATTGCATGGCGCAATTTAACGTCGTACCTGACCTCACTACAGCTGCATTGAAAAAATCAAGTCTTAAAAATATCAAAGTAGGAATTTCAGTTGAATATTTGATTAAAATTTGATAAAAATGTTGCACCATGATTGTGTAGATTCATAACAGATAATAGTATAAAATATATGCAAAAATAAAAAAATATAGTTTAATAAAAGCTTTATTTAGCTATTGCTATAAAAGCTGTGGTTACATGAAGCATGTGTATATTTTTCAGATTGATAGATATTTGTAACTTTGTAAGAAATAAAAGATCTAAGATTCTATATAATTCTTACAAAGAAAATAATATAAGTAAGTCTCATGAAGCTGCATTTCATTTTTTTTGTGTGGTTTTATTAATATCTGGGTACAGTTTACAGATAACTAATAATTACATACATAAATAAATATAAAATATAGATAAGCAAAATAGTACATATCTTAAGCAATTTTTAATATTTTTACAAGATGTTTCTAAAGATACTTTTTGACTTATGTACCCATAAAGTTTTAATAACAATAGTTACATAGACATAGATAAGTCGTTATTACAACACATTTTCAAGCTTATCTTAAAATTTTTTCCTTTACATTTTATTACTGAATAATCTACATGCACAGTTTTAAATGAATTTAATCAAAATCATACAGAATGTTGATTAAGTGTAGTCTACAGGCTATTCTAGACCCCCCTAAGTAAAGAATAATACAGAGGGAGATGTGTTCTGGAGATAACAGGTAACTTTTAAAGATTTTAATGATAAATAATTTAAATATTAAATAAAAACATCAGAATTCTGATTCCTGCAGCTTAAGTCACTTCCTGTACAATATTTTATGAAGCTCTGGTTCAGAGATAAACACATTTTCAAATATTGTTGAGGTTATACTTAAATAGATGAAAGTTAATTACCTTATTTAAAAATAACCATAATGTTTTAACATATAAAGAGCATATAAAATAATGGCTTAATAAATAATAATCTACAAGTGTATATCTCAAAGAGTAAGTGATAGTAGTAATACTTATTTCCCTGCTGTAAAAAGAAATGTTTTTAATTTCAGGTGCATATGAGTAAATAACATACAAAATCTATACTTAAACAAGTTATTTATATAATAAATATGATGCAAGATTTAGGCCTAAGTGAGCATATAGCTGCTATCAAACCCGATCATCCAGCTGCAAAAAATAGGATGATATATGTAAACAATACCTTGCACTTGTTGCCATCCAGTTTAAAAGGTGTTTTTCAGAAAAATGAACCATTTTCTAAACCACTTATATTTGCTGCTTTCAATGACTTAAAACAGCCTCATAAAGAAATGAAAGATGATTCTATTTATAACTTTGTTGAAAGAAGGTTTGGTAGAGAAATTGCAGATTATGCTGTGTCACCAATGATATGTGGAATATGTGCTGGTGATGCAAAAGAGATTTCTGTCAAATTTCTAATGAAAAACCTTTTTGAATATGAACAACTATATGGAGGAGTGCTCAAAGGTGTTATGAAATCGTTTTTTAAGACTAAGACTGACCAAAATCTAGAATTAAGTGAGTTGGCCAAAAAAGCCCAAGAAGAAAAATGGAGTGTTTATACTATAAAAGGTGGCCTTGAAACATTTCCTACAGTTATGAAACAATATTTAAAGGAACAAAATGTTGACGTACATTTAAATGCAAAAGTCAATGAAATAGAATTTATAGATTCAAGTATGGTTAAATTGAAGAAAGAAAATGGCGAAAACATATCAGCTACACATGTTTATTCGTCTGTCCCCTCTCATGTCCTAGCTAAATTAGTTATAAAACAACATCCTGAATTATCAAAACTTTTAAATGATATACCTTTTGTGACTGTTGCTATTGTAAACTTATATTTTGCCACACAAAAACCTCTCATTACTCCAGCATTTGGATTTTTAGTGCCACCCATTGAAAATTCTCCTATATTGGGAGTTGTCTTCGACTCCTGTTGCATTCCAGATCAAAACGGCACTGTCTTATATCTGGGTACAGTTTACAGATAACTAATAATTACATACATAAATAAATATAAAATATAGATAAGCAAAATAGTACATATCTTAAGCAATTTTTAATATTTTTACAAGATGTTTCTAAAGATACTTTTTGACTTATGTACCCATAAAGTTTTAATAACAATAGTTACATAGACATAGATAAGTCTTAATTACAACACATTTTTAGCCTTATTTTAATATTTTTTCCTTTACATTTTATTACTGAATAACCTACATGCAGTTTTAAATGAATTTAATCAAAATCATACAGAAGTGTAGGTACAGGCTATTCTAGACCCCCCTAAGTAAAGAATAATACAGAGGGAGATGTGTTCTGGAGATAACAGGTAACTTTTTAAGATTTTAAAAATAAATAATTTAAATATTAAATAAAAACATCAGAATTCTGATTCCTGCAGCTTAAGTCACTTCCTGTACAATATTTTATGAAGCTCTGGTTCAGAGATAAACACATTTTCAAATATTGTTGAGGTTATACTTAAATAGATGAAAGTTAATTACCTTATTTAAAAATAACAATAATGTTTTAACGTATAAAAAGCATATAAATTAAAGTCTTAATAAATAATAATCTACAAGCATATATCTCAAAGAGTAAGTGATAGTAGTAATACTTATTTCCCTGCTGTAAAAAGTAAGATTTATAATTTCAGGTGCATGTGAGTAAATAACATACAAATTCTATACTTAAACAAGTTATTTATACAATCTGTGTTAAGTTTATATAAGTTTACATAGTCTGTTACATTTTTTGCAAAATAAAAAAAAAGAAAATACAAGACATATAATTAGTGTTTTGTTAAGTGCTTTGGAAGTTCTTACCCCTGGTATCAATTTCATTGACATTAAATAAAATACGACTTATATAACTTATATTATGTGTGAAATAAATATTTAGAACTTTTTTAAATCTATATTATACATAGCATATAAGCCTATTCAATCTGTGTGAACTTTACCAGAGGACATGGACTGTAAAGTACACGCAAATGGAGTTACTGAGTATTGAAATGTCTAATCCCTGCACTTAAATGTAAGTAATTCGAGTTAAGTTTTAAGTTACTCCTAAGGTTTTGTTGTTAAAACGATTGTTATGAGGAAATCACATAACAGTGAATTAATAAAATATTAAATTTATTTTATTAAAAGCTATATTATGTGAATGATTTTGGTTAATAACAGTAATTTCTTCATATACAACTTAATGACTGGAGTAACAAGTACATTTATTACTTTTGTAACATTCAACTCAAACAGAACACAAATATTTCATATATAAAAAAAAATAAAAAAAACCAATTACACTGTATATACTATAGCCTAATTAGAAAATATATATTTAAAAAAATGCAATCCATTATTCACAAACGTTGCCAAGTTGCAATACAACAGTGGTGTATAGCGTGTAGTCGCGCTGCGGCGGCGGCGCGGGCGACGGCGCCACAGTGTTGCGGAACGAGTACTGCAGCGCGAGCGCCGCGCTTGCGGGAGCGCCGCGCGACACGTCCGCCGCGGTCGACACGCGCACGCGCACTGCCAGCTTGTTGGACTTCCTCCATACTATTATACTGGAACAGATGCAAATAGAAGCTTAATAGTTTTCATTTTTATGAGAACCGTCGTGGCGCAGAGGCTGAGTCTGCCTGTAAACGCGACGGTTTGTGAGTTCGATTCCCACTCGAGGAAGACGGATTTTTCTATTTCCATTTTCTTCGCTCTGGCAACTAGGCAAAGCACGGCGTTGAGTTCTGCCACGTAAGACGTAATGCTTCGTAAAAAGTGGAAAGCAGGGACTAAGGGACTAAGCAACGGAGCGTCTTAACACTAAGTTCCTATGGATCCTGCAGTTTCCTCTGTCTACTCTGCCATGTGCGGGATAAATGAAGCTAAACAAAAAAAAATACTTGTTCGACGAGGATAAGACAATGTATTTTATTATATATAATCGTTAGGATAACGTTAAACATAAATTATAAAGTATTAATTTAAATAATTTGAGTGGAAGCAGTGATTCCATTGTTTTGTTGTTAATGTGTTATTGTTCGAAAGACTTTATATAAACAGCTTTCACTGTATTTTCACATATATTTAAATTATTATAGAACTCAAAAAAACGTTTCATAACACTAAAACGCATACTAACTCGCTACTATCCTGCTGCGGGTCGTCGTCGTACTCGGCCGCGTCGTCGCGCTGCGCCAGCGTCAGCGTCACGTCGGGGACGCACACCTCGCTGCTAGACGGCAACTCAGGCTGGCGCTGCAGCGCTTTCGTCCATGACATGTCCTGTTGGAAATTATATTGAAAGGAGAGGCTCATATTTAATACGTTACTAATAGTTAAATTTTTATTTTATTATTAAATAAAAAAAATCAATCAAAACAAAGATAGCGTAATTTAAATTTACACGAAAGAAATTTTTTTTTTTTTTTTTTAGCTTCACGCTTTATCCCGCACATGGCAGGGTAGGCAGAGGGAACTGCAAGAACCGTGGGAACCTAGTGTTAAGACACTCCGTTGCTCAGTCCTTGCTTTCTCCGTCCCCGCTTTCCGCCGTTTTCGAGGCATTGCGTGTTGAGTGGCGGAACTCAACGCCGCGCTTTGCCTAGTTTGCCAGAGCAAAGAAAATGGAAATAGAAAAATCCATCTTCTCCGACTGGGGATCGAACCCAGTAACTGTCGCGTTACAGGCAGACGTTGCGCCCCTGCGCCACGACGGTCCTCTAGAAATAGACGAAAGAAATTTTATCACGATTTCCAAATAATTAGAATAATTAGTTCCTAATAAAACATTTACAGATTGAGATCGGTCGTAAAAGCCTATATTTAATTTAAACCCAGTTTCCTAAGTAAAAAACAATATAGAGCGGTTAAACCCACAAGTAAACTTACTAACCTTCTCCAAATTAAGCGACTTCTCCAGCGACTTCTCGATGGTCTGCTCCTCCTCGGGCGGCGGCTGCGGCGGCGCGTCCTGCGGCCGCAGCAAGCTTCACCTGCATCTCGTGCACGGTGGGGTTCGTCAGCTTCAGGAGGAGGGCCGTAGTGCTCCCCGGCTTTATCGTCTCGTACGATATTATCTTTACTTCCGGTACGTGGTAGCTGGAGGGAGATTGCATTTGTAAAGATTTAATTATGTCATAATCATATCTATATTACAGTACTACGCACTTGTTCGAGTGTACTGGTGCGAGTGTACTTGTCGAGCATACTAGTGCGAGTATATTGCAAGTGTACTGGTGCGAGTGTACTAGTGCGAGTGTACTCACTACGCGAGCAGCTCGATCTTGAACTTGACGGAGCCCGGGTTGTACTCGGGCTTGGTGAGGTTGTGGTCGCAGGCGCGGCAGCGCTGGCTGCGCTTGACGCTGAGCGGGCGCGCCACGGGGTGCAGCCGCGACACGCAGCGCGGCTGGCGGGACGGGGACGCCAGCCGCTGCGCCATCGTCGTTACTGCACAGATCATACACATACAAACTTTTGTTTTTACAATACAAATTCACAAATAACATGCTTATACAATTGTGGTCACTTACATAATCCACACTACTAAATTACATAAACAATCCCGGAATTAAAAGAAGACAGGAGAATAAAATAAGATTCTTTATGTTTTTGTTATGTCTTCACGCTTTATCCCGCACATGTCGGGGTAGGGAGAGGGAATTGCTGGAACCATAGGAACCTAGCGTTAAGATACTCCGTTGCTTAGTCTCTGCTTTCCGCCTTTTTCGAGACATCGTGTTTTGAGTGGCGGAACTCAACGGGAGCCTTTGCCTAGTTTCCAGAGTGAAGAAAATGTAAATAGAAAATTCCATTACCCCGAGTAGGATTCGAACCCACAAACCATCGTATTTACAGGCTACGCCTTTGGGCCCGACGGTCCTCAGTCCTATATATATTGTTATAGAATATTTATTATATTATTGTGTTTATTGTTATTTTGGAATTCTGAAGAAAAAAATTACAGTAATATGTGTATTAAAAAATAGTAACAATTTTTTGGCATATTTAAGTATAACTCACTTTGTTTCAAATTAACTTCTTGCAAGTGGTAATCTTCAGGTAGTTCTTCGACTTCAGCACTGGCCTGGCTCGGCACAAAGTTAGCTATAGCAGATGACAAACTCTCACTGGAAGGTAAACCTGCTATGTTGCGTGCCATGGCTCCGGTCAGTCCTGTTTTATCCTAAAAATATTAAATTAAAAATTTTATTTAATTAGAATATATAATTTTAAAAAACATTTAACAAATTTGGTAATAAATGTTTGTAATTTAACAATTTGGTAGCAAAGTAGACAAAAAGAACTTAATGTAAAGATAATATTTATTTATTCATCCATATTCTGCGTTATATCAAGTCATTGTGTTAGTAAAGAGGAAAATTTAAAATTATCAGTTCCTCATTAAGGGAATGGAACCTACAACCATTATATTTGGTCAGTTAATATCAATGTGTCCCAAGAGCATCAAGCCCTGTATAAATACTGTATTAAAATAATTAACATTTTATTTATAGGTATGCATTTATAAATATTTTATATATCCTGACTGTTTAGATTAGAGTTGTTCCAAGTAATGTACAAAATACAGAGTCAGAATTATATTTGTATTTATTTTTTTAATAATCATCAAGAACTAGACATAAAACAAAATGTTATGTCAAAAATTAGATTGATTTATATAATAGTAACTTACAGTTAGTGTAATATATTTCCCTCTGATGGCAAATTTTTTCCGTTCCCTGTCCAGTTTCTCTTGTTTTTCTTGTTGGGCTATGGCCTTGTAGTACTCCAATAATTGATTAAATCGAGCTGCATATCTGTTGGTTGTTTCAGGCCAACCTCCGGAGGCTGATGGCATTGTATTAAAGTTGTAAGTTTAAATTGAAAGAAATTCAACTTAAAAAAAAAACATAAAATTTTGTAGAATAAGAGATGAATGCATCATATTCATCTCTGAAAATAACAAATATATTTGTTTACGTTAATTCATGCTTCCAAGTATTTCATAAATTATGCTCGTTGTTTTAATAAAAAAAATACATGATACATTTTGCTTTAAAGGTTTTCTAACAATGTAAAATTTATTTAAATTATTATATCAATCTTTTATATAAACATTTAGCTATAACCTTACCAACAGGCTGGTCAGGTATGCCAACATCTCTAGAGGTCCAGCGACAATTGAAACATGACAAATAATACATTTTCTTAGGCTGCTTATTTTCAACCTTTGCATCTCCTGAAGCAGCATCCTGCCGTGGCTGGACTAGTGTGGCTCTAGTGGATAGGGTATGAAAGCAACTTGGACAATCGAAACAACTGCTGCAACGATTTTTTTTGAGCCTAGCTTCAGATGATGGCATGTTTTCAAGACAGTTTGCACAGTAGTGAGAATCAACCTAAAAGTATATTTTTAATATACATTGCGAATCATATATTTAATACAACATTTTTAAAAATATCAAATTACCTTACTTAAACGAAACTTACTTCATGGCAAATGCAGAAGCCGCAGCGGAGTTTTAAACAATGTCGACAAAAGTATAAATTCGTGATAGGTTTCAGTTGTCCACAAGAACAGACATATTTAACATAGTCTGGTTGTGTTAAATAAGCCATAGTTATAAGGTTTTCTTAAACAAATTGGATTTATTATGAGATTCCAGTACGTGAACCGATTGTTGACTCACGTAAAGAAAGTGTCACTGTGATGTCTTCTGTCACTGTTTATGTCATCTTTAGTAGTTGATTGTCACTAACAGAACAGATAACATATAGTTATAGTTTTTTGAATTAGTTTTGTTTAAAAATTATTTTTTTGTAATTTGCTTTCAATTTGTTTAATTTTCTTTTTTAATTTATTGTCAAATTTATTTACTTATTATTTTTTTAAAATTAAATAATGATAAATGTAGAACTCTTTTGATCCTAGGTTATATTTGTAGAGTATCAAAATTAATAATCATTTTTTAATTCCCTAAAGAAGAAGATATAAAAAATAGTACTAATTTACTATTATAGCTTTACATCTTAGTGAGTTGAATGCTTATACTTTTTGCATTTTTTGTTTTAATTACTGTAAACATAAAAAAATATAATTGGATTATTACTCTTTCCATGCGGATGAATGACATGATACTTATGTATTTTAAACATATTTTATACTTTGTAATTACTATAGGTCAAAAGGACAATATGAGACAAAATTGAGTGGAAAAAGAGGAGAAACCTTGATTTCTTTCGGGATTTTCCAAAAAACAGTACTGAAAATGCTGGAAGAAAGTTATGTAAAAATCATGAGGATCCCCCTAAGCATATGCATGCCTAAGTATATGTATGCAGAGGTTAGTGGCAGTGGTCGAGGCGAAAAAGGTATGCAGGAACCACAGTGTTAGGGGCTCCGTTATCTCTGACTAACTGATAGAGCGTAAAGTGATGTACGAGTAGGTTTAAGTAAGTTATTAATTATAAAATTTCTAAAGTTATAACTGAAAAATATGTTATAAGTTATCTATATACATATACCTAAGCTAAAAAACGTAAATCTAGCCTAATTCTAATTAGCAATTTGAAATTTATTTCCCTATTAGAGATTTTATGATGTAAGTGAGCACTAAGAAAGGATTGTTCAAAATTCAACCCAAGTGGGTAATGTAGGGGTGTAAATTTAAAACAATTTTTTCTCACATTTAGATTTACATTTGTGAAAATTAGAATATGAGCTATGGATTGAAATAAAAAATGATCTGTGTAGACAAAATGGACAAATATTTCCCAAAGGGAAGAAAACAGAGGAATAATAAATGCTAAGTACATGTGCGAATTTGCGAGCATATGCTAGTTATATATAATATACATTATTACTACAGTAATTGTAAACGTAATATACGAAATAAGCTCTATAATATTATGTTACGTATTCTATAATAAATTTCATATAACAAATGAGAATCGTCGTCGTAGTTTATTGCCACTTAAAACTAAAATAACATTACCTCAGTCTAGCTTTTTCCTATAATTAATTACGAAGATTCCCGTTGCCTCTTGCTGAGGAATCGCGTTAAACTTACATCACGACGCAGTTATCATTCTCTTGTGCTCCATATAGTTTCTGCCTTTAACTCTTGTATGCCTAAAGAAAGAGATTTATTTTTCTTAGTTCATATTCTCAGTAATTCAATCTCTTTTCAGCATATGAGGTAAAGTGTATGGAGAGTGCTAGTTTATTGCACTGAGTACTTTAATGAATCATCTGCTATCACAATTATTATGATAATATTGTGAAACTATAATATAATATGTATAACTTTTGTTTTAATATACACATATATACATTTGTGTACCTGTATATATGTTTATATATATATTTATACATCTATGTAGGTTTAAACTGTAATTCAAAGCGTATAGGTCTTTTAAGCGTGTATGTATTAATATAAAATCAAAAACGACTTCGTACATTATCCGCCGACTGTAGTACCCGCTTTGTGTTTTTGTGAATAAAAAATCACCTGTAACACAAGATATAACTGAAAGTGATAAAGCCGTGTATACACTATATGTATAACTTATGAAGTACCAATATTTTACTTAAAAGAGGTTTTAATTAATTTGATATTTTGAAGCTGGAAGCTGAACTGGAAAAAATAATGAATCTCTTTCCTTTATTGATGTTTAATTTCTTAACTTTGAAGAAGTTATTCTTCATTCCATGAAAGTACTCATGATACAATGAAGAAGTTATTTTTTATTCTTCAGATCGTTTGGGCACGTTGAGAGAATGAGTGATGAAAAAATGGTAAAAGGATACATCAAGTAAAAATGAATTACTTATGCTTAATATTTCGCTTATATTTGTATAAATATCCTATTCATTGAGTACATTACAATACGCTCGAACACGATATTTACCTATAGCGAAAGTTGGAAAAGAGTTAAATATCCTACAGCTTCCAGAAGATTGTAGTATCAGGATATAAGTAGGCAAGATATTAAGCATGGCATTGTTTCGAACAGTGGAAGTTGCTTATATCCTTTTATCAACTAGAAAAGAGTTAGGTAATTGTTTTCCAAGTTCCTTACAATTTTCCTTAAATCATAGTTGAGACCATTTACGAAGAAAAAGTTTTAGTTCAAGAGTCACATTTATAAAAAAAAAAATTAGCTATAATGCTACACGCAAAAACATGTAAATGTTTAATTTTTTTAGCTTCACGCTTTATCCCGTACATGGCAAAGTAGGCACAGACTATATGAACTTAGTGTTGAGACACTCCGTTACTTAGTCCCTGCTTTTCTTCGTCCCCGCTTTTAGAGGACCGCCGTGGCGAAGAAGCGTAGCGTCTGCATGTAAACGCGACGGCTTTTAGGTTCGATTCCCACTCAGTGAAGACGGATTTTTCTACTACCATTTTCTTCGCTCTGGAAATTAGGCAAAGCGCGGCGTTGAGTTCCGACACTCAACACGCAATGCCTCGAAAAAGGCAAAAAAAGGCGGATGTTGCAATGTAACACCCCTTTTTTGTATCCTTGGAGTTGAATTACACATACAGTCATATTTTAATATATTATGATAATATTACGTTTTCATAATTTGTGTAATCAAAAAGAAATGAAAACTTTATGCTTCTCCATCAGTAAGAGAACGTGTTGCGTGACTAAGTTCAATGCTTTAATAAATAGACTAGATAAATATTATTATTATTATTTTAGCTTTAATCTTATTCAAGGCTTTGAGGCATTCAACGCGCAATGTCTTAATGCCTACCCTGTCATGTGCGGGGTAAAGCGTGAAGCTAAATATACCTATTATTTTTTTAGGGAGACAAATATACAAATATGAAATATTTGTGCCGTCGCTTTGTGTTTACCTTCTTCAAAGTGAATGTTACTATGTGAGAATAATTACTGGCTAACATTAACTGATCTCTTATGTTATGAAGTTCAGATAGTGGTCTCAGGATAAGATTCCTGTTGCGCTCCCTTATTACAATAATGCAGTGGTTATTTGGTTAAAGACGTAACCATATATTTAAAAATAAATTAAAATAATTGTTTTTGCGGAAATCTTTTTAACCTCTTATTTAAAATTTCATTGACTGTTAATAATCATTTTATATCTGCAGTACTATTTATGTAACAGAAAGGTCGATCCTACAGAGAAAGTTTTGTATGTAAAGTAATATATTTTTGGTCACAATTTCAAAACCAGGCCTTGGTTACGTAAACGATTGACATGATTCCTATAAAGTACGAATTTCGGACTTTGCTAGCGTTTGTTTTGGTTGACACACGTTTTAGTGAGAGTTTATGTTAAAGTGGTAAATTTTTTTAAGTTAAATAGTGGAAACAATATATAATTGTGTAAAAAGATCCGTAGTAATAAGGGTATTTGTTATAGTAAGTGTTTGTGTTGTTCTTTAGCTTAAGTTAGAAGTAGGAATCTAGTTTTATAGGTTAGTTTTAAGAAAAATGGAACCTGATCCTCCACCTGACCCTCCAGATCCTGGGGGACAAACAATTTCCCGTAAAAGACAAGGTGAGGAGACAACTGGTCAAGAAAATGCGAAAAAAACTATCGTTAATCCGTTAACAGCCACTCCTTCCATCCAAAATGTCTGGGTTCACCCATCTATGACTGAAGCCCCTAAATCTTATATTAGTTCAGACAAAGGACCTTTTATAGTGTATGTGTCTAGGGAAACTCCTGATCCCTCTGCAGGAACCTCCATAAGGGCCATCAAGTTTGGTCAATTTCTTCACACTAACAAAATTAATGATATTGTTAATGATGGAGTAAAAAATGTGGGTCGCAATAAAATCAGTGTCCAATTTACATCTGCTGAAGCAGCTAACAAATTTCTAGTTAATCCTGTCCTTAGTCTATGTAAATATGTTTGCATCATCCCAACATTTAATATCACAAGGATGGGAATTGTAAAAGGAGTTCCCGTTGAATGGTCGTTGGAAGAGTTTGTTGGCTCTCTGGAATTTCCCTCTGCATGTGGGGAGGTGATAAAAGCAAGACGTATGAACAGGAAGAATGTGAGTGAGGGTGTGATTACATGGGTCCCGACCCAGTCAGTGGTAATTACATTCCGAGGTCAGCAATTGCCTGAAAGAGTTTATTCATATAAGTCTGTCCTACAAGTCGAACTGTATAAATATCCAACAATCCAGTGCCTCAAGTGTTGTCGTTTTGGTCATGTAAAAGCACAGTGTCGATCGATGCCAAGATGCTACAAGTGTTCCCAGTCTCATACTGGCGATACATGTGACATCCCAAAGGAAACTTCAACTTGCATCCATTGCTCGTCAAAACATTTTGCCATTGATAAGGGGTGTCCTGAGTTCATGAGGCAACAAAACATAAAATCAATTATGTCGCAAGAGTGTATCTCTTATATGGAAGCATCTTCCCGTTTCCCAACAGTCCAGCGTTCCTATGCAGATATTGCTAAGGAAATGTTTACCCCTCCTGTCTTCACAAACCTCCAGACCCCTCAAACTAGAATCCCTGCAAGTCCTACCAAGTCTTACCGTAAGACAGTATTCCAAGTTCCCCGACCCCGCGCACCTGCGGCGAAGGGGTATGATAGACAAGCTCACCAAGCCATTATAAATAACTCTTCCTCTTCCCTTCCCAATGGTTGTGCCCTTAATCAGGGTTCAGACAGTTCAACTGAGTCACGAAAAGACTTGTTGGTTGCTCTGACTGAGACCTTGGTCAGCATAATCTCCACTGCTGATGAACTTCCTATACCGTCCAACGTTGCCCAGAATTTACTCAAAATCTTCCAAATCCTTAACAATGGCGTCACTAAGCTTCCTGCAGTGGAATAGTAGTAGTGTTCGTGCTAAAAAGCATGAATTACTGCGTATTATTTCCCTGTATGATCCCGTCATTATTGCCCTCTCGGAAACATGGTTGGTGCCAGACTCCCCGTTTAGGGTGTCGGGTTTTGCCTGTTTGAGGGAGGACAGAAGTGACGGGTATGGAGGTAGTGCTATACTCATCCAGCACTCCTCCCCTTATTCTCTTATCCCTCTTCCACCTCACAGTCAACAGATTAATGCTGTTGCTGTGAGGGCCTTTGATATCTCCTTCCTCTCTGTATATATTCCTCATCCCTCCACTTCCCTCTTCCTTGAGCTTAGGTCTATTATCTCTTCGCTTCCTAGCCCTGTACTGGTCCTGGGAGACTTTAACACTCATCACACACTGTGGGGGTGTTATTACTGTGATGGATTTTCTCCTTCGTTGCTGGACTTTATTGATGATGCTAATCTTTGCATTCTCAATGATGGTTCTCCGACTCGTAGGGTTAATCCTAATCAGGATCCGAGGACTGCAGTTGACCTGTCCTTATCTTCCCCATCGCTTGCTTCTCAACTATCATGGTCTGTTCTCCCTTCCACCCATGGTAGTGATCATTTCCCCATCCTTCTTTCTATGTTTAATAGAAATCCTTCAGCAGTTCCTTCTTCACTTCATAAATATAATTTAAAAAAAGCTGACTGGAATGAGTACGCAGACTCTGTGGATTGCATGTTGGGCAATCTTCCTGAGTCTGGTAATTATGAGAACATCATTCTTTGCTATGATCGGTTTATCTCTGTCATTACATCTGCAGCTGACTTACATATTCCCAAAACACGCTCCATTCAAAATCGGATACATTTCAATCCTTGGTGGGATCAGGAATGCTCTGATTTTGTCAATCGGCGAACATCTGCCGAGGCGTCATACACGGCCTGTATGACGATGGAGAATTACAATGAGTACAAACGCAGTGATGCAAGGTTTAGAAAATGTATTTGGAAAAAGAAGAAACTTGGTTGGGTTCTTTTTTGTGAATCCCTTAATCCCCGCTCCCCTTCTTCAATTGTCTGGACAAACATTAGGAGATTTCGCAGGTCTCTTAACAATGTCATTAGCCCTAACTCCAATAATCCTTCCCTTTGGCTTAATGATTTTGCTAACAAATTGGCTCCTCCATCTGCCCCGTCCCGTGACCTGTTTATAAACACGCCTGTTGAATCTTCAGAGGAAATGGATTCCCCATTTTCCTTTGAGGAACTCGAAAATGTGCTGGCGGATTTAAAGGACACCAGTCCTGGTGAAGATGGTGTGCCCTATTCATTTATTGCCAAATTGAGTGAAAATTCTAAGCGTTATTTTTTAAATTTGGCTAATGATATATTTAAGTCAGGCAATATCCCCAATACTTGGAAATCTCAAATAATCATTCCTATCCTCAAACCTGGCAAAAGTCCCTCTGACTCTAATTCCTATAGACCCATTGCCTTAGCATCCACATTATCAAAAATTGTTGAACGGCTTTTGAAGAACCGTCTGGAATGGATAGTGGAAAGTAGAAACATCTTAGCGCCCTCTCAGTTTGGCTTTAGAAAGGGCTTAAGTACTATTGATAGTCTCAGCGTTTTTACTACAGATATTCGACGAGCTTTTGCCAAAGGTGAGTATTTAGTTGGTGTTTTTCTGGATGTTGCATCAGCATATGACAATGTTCTTCTTCCGGTACTCAGGCAGAAACTGCATCAGCTGAGTATTCCGCCGAGGATGACTCATTACATATGTAATTTGCTCACCGGTAGAACGGTATCTGTGAAACATCCGCTTCTTACTGTACCTCCCAGACTTGTCTGGAAGGGTCTGCCTCAAGGTTCAGCTCTTAGTCCTCTGTTATATAATATATATACACATGACCTCGAATTGTCTGTTAATAACTTTTGTAACATTCTTCAGTACGCTGACGACATCGTCCTCTATTATAGTTCAAAGTCAATGGAGGACATTTCTTATCGTCTGAACGCTGCTTTGCACTATCTAAACCAGTGGCTCTCTGGACATGGCCTGGCGCTATCTGTGGAAAAGTGCCAAGTGGTAGTGTTTACCAAAAAGAGAAATATTCCAAATTTCCAAATATTTAGTGAGAATATTCCCATACGGATTACAGAAAATGTAAAATTCCTGGGCATGATACTCGACAAAAGACTGAACGGAATTGCCCATGCTGAATATATCAGCAAAAAATGTGAAAAAGGCATCAATGCTTTAAGAGCTGTGTCTGGTGTGTGGTGGGGTGCGCACCCTTATTCTCAAAAACTGCTGTACAATGCTATAATCCGTAGTCATATTGACTACGGGTTATTCGTTTTAGACCCCTTTAACAAAGTAGCTACAGAAAAAGTCAATCGTATACAACATAAGTGTCTACGGATTATTATAGGTGCAATGAAGTCTACTCCCACCAATGCACTACAAGTGGAGTGTGTGGACCCTCCTTTTCCTATCCGTCGACAATTCCTCTCTGATAAATTTGTTAGTAAAATGTTACAGCTGTCCTCCCATCCTTTAAGGTCTAAGTTATCTAAATTATGTGAACTTATTCCTCGTGGCAAGCCTTTACCTTACTTGCTGGATAGCTTCCTTAGGCTAACCTCCTCCCTCACCCCTTGTCTTCCTTTCCATCAAACCCATTATTCCGTACACCTTATAACGCTCTTGTCCATTCTCCGCATGTCATCACAAATATTGGCCTTACCAAGGGAGATCCTTGCATCAACATCAAATTTCAAGAGCTGGTTAATGAAAAATGGTTAAATCATGTCCTCATCTTCACAGATGCCTCAAAGCTTTCGAAGGAGAGCTGTGTTGGTGCAGCTTGCTGGATCCCAAAATTCAAAATTATTTTACAATTTAAATGCCCCCCCGAATCGTCAGTGTTTACAGGTGCGGCTGTTGCTTTGTTTGAAGCAGTCCTGTTTGCACAGTCAAATGACTTTAAACAGACGGTTATTTTTACGGACTCGTTAAGCTGCTTAATGACGTTGAAGGGAAACCCGTTTCATAGTAGATTAAGATCTTCAATTGTTTTAAGGATTCGTGAAGAATTGTACTCATGTCACCTAAAGGGCTTGGACGTTACTCTCGTGTGGATTCCAGGTCACTCTGGAATTAGTGGGAATGAATCTGCAGACTCTTGTGCCAAATTAGCCATCCAGTGTGGTACCCTTGACCACTTTTATAACTCTGCCCAGGATCTGCTCGCGCTGGCAGATATCCATCTTTATAAGACCTGGAATAATTTCTGGGTTAACTCAAAATCAGTTAAAGGTAAGTACTATGCCCTAATTCAACCTAATATTCCAAAGCGACCGTGGTTTTTTACTCAAAAACATATTGATCGGAGGATTCTATCAACAATATGCCGTTTACGTCTTGGACATGCGTGTACGCCTGTGCATTTGGCTAAGATCAGGGTCAGGGACCATTCGCTGTGTGAATGTGGCCTTGACGATGGCTCTCCTTCTCATATCCTTTTCTCTTGTCCTAAGTTAACTCGTCCCTTGTATGATATTCTTCCCAACAAAGTTCCTCGCCCTCTTAATGTTCAGTGTGTGTTAATGTTTGTGTTTAGTCTTTTATGTAAATTTCTATGTAAATACATTAAGTATAATAATATTAGATTATAAACTAACACCCATGTAAAATATGTTTATTTAGTACTAACCCAATGTATTATGTGTATATACTGTAATTCTCACAGATTAAATTTGTTTTAGGTGAAGGATTTTTTATTGGATCTCTTTTTTACATGCATTCTATTATTGTGTGAAGCTTATTTTCTTTTTTCACCGTACATTCTCCTTCGTGTATTCTCCAAACAACGTGACATTGGCGAAGTGAATTGTGCTCAACTGGCACGCTCGGAACGCCATTACTGTAGAACAGAACAGAACAGAAGTACGAATTTCATTGCGTAGTCCAATTTTTTTCGATGCATTTTTATTTTTGGAAATTGCTTTTTATATAATGGAATTTTGCTTTTAATCTATAATAATAATGATTTAGTTTTAAGTTATCATTGTTAATAAATAATTATCATTGTTAATAATTATCACAACCTAAACAATAGTAATGATGATTTAGTTTTAAGTTATCATTGTTAATAAATAGTTCAAGTTAGTAAGGTGAGGTATATAGAGTCTTACTCGTATTTACAGGCTCTAGCCACTTCATTTACTTTGTTAACTTTATTCCCTTTTTTTAGCTTCACGCTTTATCCCGCTCAGTACAGTGTAGGAAGAGGGAACCGCAGGAACCTTGGGAACATAGTGTTACAATTAATTTATATTTTTGTGAAGGTACAGAACCATTGCGGCACTACGCCATACCAGAAGCGGATAATGAAAGTATTATTTTTAAATGTTTTAAGATGAACAAGTTTTGAACTCAAAATAATAGTGTCATTTCTCAATTACACCAAAAGATTTATGAAATAAGTAAAAAATCTTTAAATTATTTTTATTTTACTCGTTTAAGCACCTTACGAAGCATTACCCGCAGAGAGAGCATACTTATTAAAATGTACTGCTCTTCGCCCAATTTTATTTTATAATTATATGCAGGACCGTCGTGGCGTAGATGCATAGAATGTGCCTCGAAATGCGACGGCCTGTGGGTTCGATTCCCACACAGGGAGCTCTGGCAATAAAGTAAAGTGAAGAATGTATGTACTATATGTCATTTAGATAGTCGTTCGTCGGATTAAAATTGAACGCACGTTATTTAATACTGTCGTAATGAACATTGAACATGTAAGATGTATCTGAAATTCTGTTTTCTTATTAGTTGTCACGGCACGCGCGACCTAGTGATGTCGAACTTAAACAAAATTAACGCCTCGATTCATTACACGAGCTACAAATGCTTGTGATGGGAATTATAAGTTTTTAATGTTTAATGGCCATGGTTGCCATGTTTAATAATTTACCCTATTAAATGGGGACTTACTGTTATTTTGTTTTCTTTTTATATTATTTTTGTAGTTGTTAATAAATTACATAAGTTATATTTCCTTTTTATTTCAATTTCATATATTGAGGTATCCAAAGCAAGCTATTATATAGTTATTCCTAAGAAATAAACGGTTTTTAGACTTTTTTTTCTTATAAGACGGATACGGTTGTATCTATTATTTACTACTTGGTTTCTTATAAATTTATTAAAGTATTGTTTTTTACGTACAACTAGATCTATCTTAAATGCACCTATGCTAAATGTTACGTAGGATTTGACCGCAAGTTTGATTGATAAAAGAAAAATAAAACTAAATGTTCATAAAAATTATTTTAAGTAGAGTAATATTTACCGAAGACATGAAGCAATATTAAAAGGTAGCTTTTTAGGGTAGCAACACTAAGTTCTTTTTAAGGTATGCCAACAGGAACGGCGGACAGTCGGACAGGCTGAATGGCTTTCTAATGGCGTAATGTATTGCGAAACGAGGGATCCAATTATGTCACCAGTATTAATTACTTACGTTTTTTTAATCCCGTTTAACTTTTAGATCGATACTGATATTTCTATATTCATACGTTTAGCTTTTGTATATACAATTTTACCATTATGGCAAACTGATATAGTATAAAACGATAAAGACTGTAGTTATACAGAAAAATGGATTATCGCCTGGAATAAAACTATTGAAGAAAAGCTTTTTTTAAGTTTTGAAAAATTAAATTTTGTTACATATTGTGTAGATGACAATATGTAACTAAATTTAAATGTATATAGAGTAGTAATAGGGTGACTATATATTGTCTATGTTGGAAATTAAAGTAAGTAATATAGATATATTACTTTGTAAGGAATTATATCATTTAAATGTATAAATATTACGTTAATAATAAAATATTATAAATGCATTCATTGCAACATAACGTGCTCTAAATAAATAAATTAATTATTACAATATTAAATTTCATCTTAACTTAATGATGTTTTTATTACGGTCAAAGCATAAAAATGACTAAAATTATTGTAGTAATCTTAAATATTACGAAAAATACAGATAATTATAATATGTGTATGTATACATAAATGATTTACAAAACTGTCAAAATACTTCTTGACTTATTTATATAATCTACATTTTGACCAGTTTATATAATCTACATTTTTTTTAAACAACAAACATTTCTTTTTTTTATATGTCAGATCTTATGTGACGAACCTTTTTAAATATTTTATTTGTCCAAATATTTAAATAAATGCCACGACTCATGTATATAACTTTCACATTCTCATAATAATGTACACTTTACATAATGCATGGTTTGCGCGCAGAATTCATTTTCTATGCTACTTATTAATTCTTTATAAGTCCTCCATGACGTGACGGATGCTCCCGCGACTAATATTGTTAATTGGAGTCTAACGTAGACGTAACTTTATATATTGTTATTAGAAATAGATTTGCTTTGTTGTGTTTAATTAGATTATTAACGGTTATTACGTTTTAACCTAACGTTTATTTTTAATTAGTGGAATATATCATTTTTAGTACATTAAAAGTAATTACAGGTCATCATGGGAATTTAGATTTTATTTTGGTTTCTTTTTAGGCTTTTCCTCTCTCACTTAATAATGTCATGTATTCGGTTACAAAGATGTTGAAACATATGTGATGTTGAAACTTTATAAAAGTTTGAGCTTGCTTATTATACTTTAGTTAAAGTACAAATTTTAAAAGTTTCAATATCCAGGTCTTTCAGGTGCGAAAATCAAGACGAAAATTTAAGGAGATTTTTTCTTAATTTAAAGTGTAAAATAGATACGTTTCAAAAATCAGTACAGGTATGAGTAGAATCACATCATAACTTTTCGCTCCTTAAGTGACTAATGTAATAGTGGCGTCATATTTTAAGTTGTACCTTGCTTAGGTAAATTTGAGCTTTAGAACTGATCAAGAAATCTCATGAAAGCTCATCCCAATAACTTTTCACTGCTGTCCGACATTGTTTAAGCTGCAAACTTTGTCTACTCATATATGTTTAATAAGTTAAGGTCTAAGTAAGTCTTTTACAACAAGTACTTTTTTGACTTTAATACTTCTCATACGCACATACATTTTAAACGTAATGGAGGAAAGATCGATGACCAGATAATAGTACTAATAATAATCTCAAATATGCAAAACGGATATACTCAAATACATACATTACGTATTAATTTCTAAAGCCAACATAACATGATAAACTTAACCTCGTTAATAACCATTATGTCATGATATTTCTTGAATCTCTATAAAATGTTGATTAGCGAGTCTTTTATTAAAATATTAATTCATAATGATATTCATATTATACGAGAAAAATGAACTAGAGCACGCAATTATTTGTAATATTCAACTTAAGGAATATTTAAGCTACTGGGTTTAAGGGTTTTAATTGACAATTATAATATAGAGCAGACTGAGGGCCGTCGTGGCGCAGAGGCGTAAGCGTCTGCCTGTCAACGCGACGGTTTGTGGGTTCGATTTCTACTTGGGGAAGGTGGATTTTTCTATTTCAATTGTTTTCGCTCTGGAAACTAGGCAAAGCGCAGTGTTGAGTTTCGCCACTCAACACGCAATGTCTCGAAAAAGCTCAAAGCGTGGACGGAGAAAGCAAGGACTATATGCAAAGGAGTGTCTTAACACTAGGTTCATATGTTTTCAGCAGTTCCCTCTGCCTAGCCTGCAATATGCGGGATAAAGCGTGAAGCTAAAAAAAAATAGTAAAAAATATAAAAATAGCCTTTATTTCTACTACCAAAAAAAAAAAAAAAACATACATGTACATTTGACTAAAGTAGTTATTTTGTTTAAATTACAAGCAAAGAATATACATATATATACATAAATATACACATACATACACATATACACACACATACACATACATACACACATACACACACATACATACATACACATACATATCTATTTATAGTTAACATATTTAATTTATAATGTTTTTTTTTGAATATATTTAATTTATAATGTAGTAGTCGCCTCTGCGGCGTAGGCCTCCCCTAAACTCTTCCATATCTCTCTTTTACGAGCCAATTGCATCCATTCTGGTCCACACCTAATATTGAAAACGTCTCTCCATCTCTTTTTTGGTCTTCCCTTCGTTCTTTTCCATCTCTTGGTATCCATTCTGTCAAGCGCTTTGAAAAAAATAGTATAGCAGACATATTACAAGTATGTGTAATTTTTTCAACCTTCGATTCTATTTACTAATTATAGTTGAAATTAAATACCCAATTGTATTCTTGGCTTGTATTGTTATAAACGTAAGTTATATGAAAAGAAACTCCATCACACTTAACTACATTGCTAATCTTTTAGTTTAATGATAAAAATAAAAATATATTAGACCAAAACACTTTAGACGGAGTGTCTTAACACTAGATTCCCACGGTCCCTTGCAGTTCCCTCTGCCTACCCTGCCATGTGCGGGATAAAGCGTGAAACTTTAGAAGTAAACTTATATAGGTTTACTGAGACTATTGGAACTCGATGATACTCCAACTGTGTAATGATATCTCTTTTTTACCGTACATTCTCCTTTGTGTGTTCTCCATTCAACGTGACATTGGCGAAGTGAATTGTGCTCAACTGGCACGCTCGAAACGCCATTAGTAAAGAGAAGAAGAAGAAGAAGGAACTCGATGACGCTTTTTGTCTTAATATCAGTCAACGACAATCGTTCAACATGATTACTAACTTACGCTTAAGATTTTCGTTTGTTAGATAATCCACATAACTTAGAGTCCAGCTAAGTTATAATGATTAAGATTCATTATCACATTTACTTCAATAAATCTTTATTTTGATATAATAGATATGGTGGACTTCTTTCTTGCAGTTTAAAGTTTAAGTAAACTTTAAAGAATAATTTATAAAAGTAGTTGCAGCTTAGGTAAGTACCAAAGCTGCATCTACTTCTATAAACACACTAACATATGACAAAAATTTCAAAAATTATATATTATTTTATTTTGAGTGAGCCACGTACGAATCGGCCACTTATTGTATGTACGTATGTATGTATTTCTTCACGCTTTATCCCGCACATAGCAGGGTAGGCAGAGGGAAACACAGGAATAGTAGGCGTTCAATGTATTCTCGGTATCGAGATGATATACTAATGATAAGGGTAATTTAATTATCTCATTAGTTAATGACACTCTTTGAGGGTATAAATACGAAATTTCATTTCAGCTCGTATGTAAGACGTTAAAGTGCTATGAAAATAAATTAGAGTATTACCCAATTTGCACACGCTTTCTTTAAGTTATTTTTATAAGATTTATAAAAGATAACAATGGTCTATTAATTTATATTATTAATATACCTACATATAATAATTATGGGATCGTCTTTTGTCTTTGTCGACGCAAAAAGCTCATTGGACGTAATTAATTAAAATTAACTATTTTGAGTAATAAGTAACTAATTGTTAATGTCTTGTGATACGACTTAATGTTGTCCGCTGTGGAACTTATGTTAAGTTTTACGTAATAATAATTTAAAAATACTTATGCTTTTTTACTTTGCATAGACATATGGAGCAAGGTGCTCATTCCACCTAATTTTGAAACATTGAGTGTTGAGATATACAATTCAATACCGTGATTTGTCTACCAAAGTAAAAAAATGAAAATATTTTTTTATATAACTTAATATATAAATATATATATATATATATATATATATATATATATATATATATATATATATATATATATATATATATATATATATATATATATATATATATATATATATATATATATATGTATATATATATATATATATATATATATATATATATATATATATATATATATATATATATATATATATATATATATATATATATATATATATATATATATATATATATATATATATAAATATATATATATATATATAATATATAAATATATATATATATATATATATATATATATATATATATATATATATATATATATATATATATATATATATATATATATATATATATATATATATATATATATATATATATATATATATATATATATATATATATATATATATATACATATATATATATATATATATATATATATATATATATATATATATATATATATATATATATATATATATATATATATATATATATATATATATATATATATATATATATATATATATATATATATATATATATATATATATATATATATATATATATATATATATATATATATATATATATATGTGTTAAAAATACAAAACATTTATTGAATTATGCGTTAAGGTCTGCAGCGGCAAGTAAAAAAAATTTTTTTTGCAAGCCTAGAGTATATATTTCGACTAAAACAATATCTTTGGTGAATTATTAAGCAATTAAAGTTTTGGTTGACAATTGAAAATGTTTTTTTTATTTGGAACAATCTATATAAGTTGTGGCTTATTTATTACTTATATGCAATGAAAAAGGTATCAGTAAAAGCTTGCTCTACTCAGGTATATATATGTACATAGGTACATATGAACTGGGTCAACAACCAAAGTACATTACTGTATGTCTGACAAGTGTACTTCAATATGTATGTGTTATACTAGACTGTTTTAGGTCTTAGTAGCATAAATATTAGGCTAATTTTTTTTTATATATTTTTATATATTAGAAATATTGTTAATCTGTGGAGTAAGCAACGAGATTTATTAGTAAAGCAAAATAAAAAAATATAAATTTAAATTCCTTAAAATTCGTGGGTTTAAATATATCGGGGGATAAGTTATGTTTTAAAATTATTTTTATTTTTTGACTTTGGTAGCCAAGTAACGGTATTGAATTGTATGTATAATTAAATGAGAAGAACAGTAACCTCACTCCCTCTGCCTACCTTCACTACATACAAGTTAAAACGCAAAGTATTTTCACTTTTTAATTATTATTTTTCGCTTAACATACGTTCCACAGCGTATAACAGTGAGTCGTATCGCAAAACATTACAATTGGTTAGTTATTATTCAAATTAGTTAATTTTTATTATATATAAATTTATCTTACACTAAATTGGATTTGAAGTTGTTACTATCATTTTCAGTCCGGCATACAACAACTGAGATAGACAATGACAGCATATTCATTTACATATGTTATTATGAATTATGATCGTCATTAATAATACCAACACGTGAACTTTTGGAAAGTCCACTTTGAAGGGTTGACATGATTAATTAGATTGTAAATGTATGTAGAGGCAGCGATATGATCGGTAGCCTTTAATTACTGTTTTTTTTTTCTATATATGATATATCAGATATATATATGAGGTGGTGCAGAGGCGTGAGCGTCTACCTGTAAACGCGACGGTTTATCGGGTCAATCCCCACTCGGGGAAGATGGATTTTTCTATTTACATTTTCTTCAGTCTGCGAAACTAGGCAAAGCGCGGCGTTGAGTTCCGCCACTCAACACGCAATGCCTCGAAAAAGGCGGAAAGCGGGGACGGAGAAAGCAGGGACTAAGCAACGGAGTGTCTTAACACTGTGCCACGGTTCCTGCAGTTCCCTCTGCCTACCCTGCCATGTGTGGGATAAAAGCGTGAAGCTAAAAAAAAACATATTATAAGTGCATACTGCAAGAGTTAGAGAGAGATATTAGAGAGATATTGTATTAGTTGGGAAGGATTGTCAGTAAAACACGCAAGAGCTTAAGTCTTATATATAATGTATATTTTATTTATTTATATATTTATCGCATACATATTATCGTGATAATTTTGAAGAATAAATGATACATATAATAGTTTTTTACTGCATTAAATTTTAACATTTACTTGCTTTATTAGCTCCTAATTATGACAATAAATTTTTGTTCACCTTGCCTTTTTTCTTTGTTAGAGCGAGCATTGAAAAAATTGCAACAACAAAAATTGTAGTGTTTAGGTTTTCTTTTATTAATGTTCATCTAACCGAACATGCTTGAAGGTTTGCACTGAAAAACAAGAAAATTTAACGTTATTGGAAGCCACTATTAATATTTTGTACTAAATATTGATTATAATTTGATATTATTACGGGAGTGATCTCTTGATTGATTGGATACAGCCAGGAGGGGATATCCAAAGGTCGTGATAGTGCTATCTGTTGAGTAACAGAACGCGCGCGGCGCACTCGCGCATGCGCCTACATTACCCGCCAGCGGTTGTCAGTTCGTAGTACACTAATATACAGATAAAAAGAAAACTAAATTAATATATTTTTTTCGTTATTTAAAATTTTAATTTATTTATAAACAATATCCTCTTATTTGTTGTAGTTGGTGAACAGTTTTTTTAATAAAAAAAATATAAAATTTAAATATCAAATTATATATTATAGTGCTAGTAATAAATTGAATTAAAAACAAAGGAAAGGCAAAAATAACTACGGCAATAATAATTAAAAAGTTAACTATACAAGCAACTTCGCATTTTTATTATTGAAGAGTAATTAGATATTATAAATAATAAATAATCATAAATATTACTGATATTTTGGGTTTGTTAAATATGTTTAACTAAGTGGTGTGTGTCGTGATGTGGTCACCATGTGGTTGGTGGGACTGCTGTTGTTGGTGAGCGAGGTCCTCGCGTACAATGTCAGCTTTGTAGCATTTAATAATGTGGTAAGTTTAAAATAATATTTTTAATTTAAGCATTTTGTTAGAAAAATTTGTAATATTTTAAAACTAGTGCAATTGAGACTTAATAACTGTGTACTGTAAGACTTAATAACAAATGTTTTCAGTTGTCGGTGAACGCGTTATTAATTTTCTAATGATGTTAATAAATAATTTTTTTGATGATATTAATAAAATAAATTTTCTAAAAATGATCTTAATAAATAAAAGTTAATTGGAATTAGAATTTCGGAAATCCACTATAAGTGCACCTCTACACTCCCTGGATTTATTTATTATCGTAAAATAATTATAATTTAAAATCGACTTAATTTTTTATTTTTTTCTTCCTTGAAATACAATTTTGAATTTTTTGAATTACTTGTTGCATCCTTATATTTTACAAGCTACTAAATGATTATTGACATTTCACAATAAAATTAAGTTATAGACATATATTTTGTATAAGTGATAATTCAGAACGAATGTAAGCGAATTCGATAATCATTATGTAAGTTGTATTAAAAAGTATCGTTAAAACTTTAACCATAAAAGTATTTATTACATAAAAAATGAATGAATGTAAATACAAACATTATTTTCATTCGGTAATTTTTAAACAAAATTTCGCAACAAAGACTATTGATATATCGTAATATACATCTTTTTTGTTCGTGTGCAATATTATTCTATTGTTACTGTGTGATTTCAAATTTTGTAATATGTATTCAATTGAAATATTATTTATCTAGATTCCTGAAAAAGGAAAAAAATGGTGCCAAAGCCATACAAGTAATGATAATACAGAATGTTAATATATAATATTTGAATAAAACCTCGTCTCTGAACTTTCTAGTTTTTTTGTATTTGTATGTACTATAAAATATGATTTAAACTTATATTGTTTGGGGTACATGATAATAGGGGATAATAGAGTTTGAGGACCGTCGTGGCGCAGGGGTGTAGCGTTTGTCTGTAAACACGATGGCTTGTGAGTTCGATTCCTTCGAGGATAGATTTTTCCAATTCCATTTAGGTGAATAAAATGTACCACATTTACATATATTCCAATTTTTTGATTCGTTTCTCGATATCTCAAAGCTTCGAAAGTTGTCACTAGAAAATTTAAATTGACGTTTTATATCTATAAAAGTCAAAAATCACCATAATATACCTATATTATGGTGATAAGCAAGAAAATGTCACTGAATTATGTTACTAAGTCATAAAGTTATCGAATTTTTAATATTTTTTTTTCAATATTGAATAGTTTCGATACGTATTTGTTAATGTCTTTTCAAAAAAAAAAAATAAATATGTCATTGCTTGAGCTCGTCACCTTTACTTACCTGTATTGACAGTCGCGAAAAAAAATATTTGAGGGAAACCAAGTATTGCAAGCAAGTAAAGCTAAGATACAAAATTACATATTGAATTGTAAACAGAGATTTTCAAACTATATAAGTTATATTAAAGATGTGTGACTTGAACATATATATTTTTATTTACATATATATATTTGTATAATATGAACGAAATATTTCAGAGATACCGTGGCAATAATAATTGTGAAATATTTTCTAGAATCGTCTCGCATTTGATTCGTTTCGTCAATTTTGTATACGTCCTCATATTATTGTTTTATTTACAAAAATAATATACACAGTAATGAAGTGTTAGTTTAGTACCTCTCTACCAAAGTTAAAAAAATTAATGACTACAATTATGGCTGACATTCAAATAAAAATTTAATATAATTATTTCATCTATTTCAATGTAATATATATATATATATATATATTACATTGAAATAGATGAAATAATTATATATATATATATATATATATATATATATATATATATATATATATATATATATATATATATATATATATATATATATATATACATAATATTCATTAACGAGCTTACTTATAAAGGAACTTTAATTCAATAAATCTATCGTAACACATCTTTCGCAATCGCCCATATACATATACATTTAATTAACCTTCACTCTTAGAAATACTAGATGTCAGGTGGCAAAAATATAAACATTCACGTGAGTTGGATGACCCTATAACCAGATTGCTTAAACAGGCATTTTATCTCCATTTACTTCGCTCTGGCAACTAGGCAAATCAAGGCATTGAGTTCTGCCAAACGGGGAACGGAGTGTCTTAACACTAGGTTCCTGCGGTTCACTCTGCCTATCCAGTTGATGGGGGACAAAACGTGAAGAAATAAATATTGATTATGTGCCCAAGTGCAAATAAATTGTAACTAAATTAAGTATCCTCTCAGCAGATGATTGCATCTGTATTTGCAATAGCGTCTTGCACTTAATCTTTATATTGAGTCAACAGCATGTCATTCCTACTCTACATAATAATGATTTCCATATCAGATTTTGCAGACTTAAAATTTATACAGATAAGTCGATTCCAATCCTAGTATAAAGTTCCTAAATATATTCCATTTACAAATAAAAATACTTAAAGAAAACATATACTCAGTGGTGAGAGCGACTGCACGGTTCGCAGGAGGGCGCGGGTTCGAGTCCCGCTGCGTTCAAATTTTTATGTTTTCTTTAAGTATTTTTTCTATCCTCAGTGTGGATTAACACTTTAAAAATCATAAAAATAGCTGCAAGTAAATTAAAAAAGTTATATTTAAATCTTAAGATAATTATCTACTTGCAAGCAAAAATCATAGATTTTTTGTCTTATTGCATGTATTATGACATAGATAGGTGGACTGTATTTTAACACTTTATGGTACGAATTTAATGCTTAAAATAGTCAATAAAGTGAATTGTCATAAATCTCCTTACAACATATAACTTTTGTGATGCAATTCATATATGTTAGTACACGTCTGGCAAGCTTTGAGTACGAGCTTGAAATTATTATAAGGCAAATTGATTTAAATGCAGTTTGTACAGCCGTTGTTGGAATATTAGCAAATATAAGAGGCGAGAAAGGTGTGAATCACATAAAACTCAATTTATACCTGCTTTATTATACATTATTTAAACGTACAGAAGAGGTTCATATGGTTACTGCAGTTGCCTCTGTCTACCCTGTAATATACGGAATAAAGCGTGAAACTAAAAAAAAAACAATACAATAATATAAAAAGAAACTTTGGCACATTTAACTGTTAAACTCATTTATAACTTAAACTGAGTAAATAATCTATTATTCTATCTCGTTAGTCGGAATCGTGAGAGATAAGTAAATAAATACGTGGCGAATAAAGGAAATAGACGAGTGAGAGGTACGAATGGGCTAGTCATTGCAATGTGATGCCTCAGCCATAGCTGTACAGCTACCATTAAAGCACCATCCGACTTAACAGGGGGTGACTCGTGATTTCTCTTAAATTTACATAATAATATTAATATTATTAGTAAAAAACCCCTGCTGTTGTGTTATTTCATCATTTTGATTGTCAACACCTTGAATATAAATCTTTTGACCTAATTCACAAGCTTGGCTACACCTACTGCTTTGTTTACCAAAACGTTAAAATCTCTTTCTTTCTTGGATGTGTTATACCTTGACATTTATATTTAAATTATTTCAAGGATTAAATGTAGTCATCATCTCTTTAAATATTCATTGCTGTGTCAAAATAATATGGTTTTTGACGCAATTCATAATAATTAATATTCAAACTTCTTTTCTTCAAGCATCTTAATTACAATATATGTTGAGTTGTTATAAAAAAAAATCAACCATATTTCTAAGCTATATAATTCTAAAAATAATTAAAATAGACTAAAAATACGTAAGTACTTGATTTTTTATAGCTTCACGCTTTTATCCCACACATAGCAGAGTAGGCAGATGACGCCGCAGGAACCGTAGGAACTTAGTGTTAGACACTCCGTTTCCTAATTACTGCCTTTTTCGAGGTATTGCGTGTTGAGTGGCGGAACTCAACGCCGCGCTTTGCCTAATTGCCAGAGCGAAGAAAATGGAAATGGAAAAATCCACCTTCCCCTCAATCGAACTCACAAACCGTCGTTTTTACAGGCAAACGCTACACCTTTGGGTCGGACAATTAATATTTAATTATTATTTATAGTATTTTTTCGCAATTAAGTACATCCAAGCTTTCACTGGCCTTGGGTTTATTTGCTAAGTGCACGATCCTTTATATTTCACACAAATTAAAAAGATACGCCACTATTGGGGCCATCTTACTTTCATACTAGTAGTGGAATATATTGTAACAGAATCGATGCTCGGTCATCTACAGTTACACTTGAGTCACAATATTGACGATTACGATTATCTTTCACAACACTTAAGATTAGCCCCGTCTTAAATTTCGTTAGCCTTGATGTTACTTACCCAAATGCGCATCATGCATGTAACAAGCGTACGGCAACCGTCGTATTTACCGAAAAAAATGTGTCGAAAAAGGTAGGAGCATGAGCAATTTGCGCGAATATATGTTTGCTGTTAGCACATTCATAGTAATCTTCATTTTCAAATATTATGTCATGGCACTTTAAAACTCGAAAATATATAAATCTCAAAAAAATATTAATATTGCTTTTATTTCTTAACTGCTAAAAGACTTAATTTAATATATAATTAAGGTAAGCTTTGGTAGAATAAGTGCATCCTGAATCTAACCACTTAGCATTAAATCATACCCTAGAACTAGTAATAGGTCATAACAAGTTATATGTCATAATGTATTTTAAATTTATATGTTGTATATTAAATTTATATAAATGTGGTTATATATGTATGTATTTAATTTCCACTTTAGAAATAATTTTGTAGGACAGACGGACGTATTCGTAGACACTTGAAGTCCCTATCGGGCTCTGTTCCGACAGTCGCACATTTTGCATAATAACTCACTTTCCCGATACAAACCTGTCAATAGCACTTTATATGGCGGGCGGATTCATATAGAGAGTTAATTGTTTTACTAATAACTTAGGATGTTGTAGATATATACCGATTTTCTAAATGGAACTTAAGTTTGTATTTATAAATTTTAAGCTTAAATCTATTTAGTTGTTCTTGTTATGTTCTCTACAAAATTGTATCATAATTATAAATTTTTATTATTTCTCATAAATACAGTCGATGTTTTCCTTCCAATGCAATGTTTTTTGGCTCTTCATTAGAATTCAACTGTTCAATTTCATGACACTGTTGGTTAAAATGCAACCTTGAATCTTACACTATGCACGCTATTAAACTACTTTATACTTCATTAAAATTAATATGTTGCTATATATATATATATATATATATATATATATATATATATATATATATATATATATATATATATATATATATATATATATATATATATATATATATATATATATATATATATATATATATATATATATATATATATATATATATATATATATATATATATATATATATATATATATATATATATATATATATATATATATATATATATATATATATATATATATATATATATATATATATATATATATATATATATATATATATATATATATATTTGTGTAATATCATAAAACATTATATATGGGATTACGTGATATAGTTTTATATGGTGATCTACAGCTTTTATCCGGTCACTGCGCACTGTTGACCAACTTACATCATGTAACTCGTTTAGCTCGCTCAGTTTAATTGTTGTCGATTTATCGAATGGATTATTATCCAGATTCCTTTTGAATGGGCGGTGTTCGAGCTTTTTGTACGTATTAAGTTTAACTAAACTAGTTTTTGTTTAAACTAAGTTAGTTGTCGCATGAAACTACATGAAATTAATAATCGATATAATAGTGCTGTTTTTATAAATAATGAAATAAAATAATAATAAAATAATTTAAATGCGATTTTCACTATTAAACAGGGTTGTTCAAGTGAATTCTTTTTATAAAATTTTTAAATTACATTGATATTTTATAAGAAATATGCCGAGAAAATGGATTCAAAACATGCACATATCTATAAGTACAGTGTAATTATATAGACCACCAGATTAAACTGTAAAGAAAATATTATTGTAGTGTGTAATGACAAAACAGGTGTGAAAGTTGTAACCCATGCGAAGCCGGGGTAGGTGGCTATGTAGAAACTTATTTAACTTAAGACAATATTTCCTGTCCTAATAAGACTAAAATAATCTGAGAAATCTGATATCACTTTTTCATTAACATTTGAACGTAGCGGGATTTCAACTCGCACCGCTTGGAAGCCACCTACCTTACTTAGTGTGCAATAACACTATAAAAAATTATAAAAAACATTTCACCAAGATGTCTTTATTATATATTTATGATATTATTATTATTAAAGCTTCACGCTTTATCCCGCATATTGCAGGGTAGGCACAGGGAACTGCAGGAACTATATGAACCTAGTGTTAAGACACTGCGTTGCTCAGCATTTGCTTTTTCCGTCCCCGTTTTCCGCCATTTTCGAGGCATTGCGTTTTGAGTGGCGGAACTCAACGGCGCGCTTTGCCTTGTTTCCAGAGCGAAGAAAATAGAAATAGAAAAATCCATCTTCCTCGAGTGGAAATCGAACCCACAAACCGTCGCGTTTACAGGCAGACGCTTACGCCCCTGCGCCGCGACGGTCATGACGGCCACGATTATCTTGTATTAATTGCGTAATAAGTGACTGGTAAAGATTCTAATTGTCCTTGGAAGCTGTATTTGTGTTAATATTATTCAATAAAGCTCACATTAAGCATTTGAATGTATGGAATTTTTAATCCATAGTTAATTTTATGCTTCACATTTTGCAGCACGCATAGACATTTAGTACCGAAATAATAATATTAATTACAATTAATGTTGTTAATTACAATTAATGATATGTCTACATCGTAAGCATCGAAACTACTTATATTAATTTTTCTATAAGCTCGTAAAAAATAATATAAAAGCTTATTATATTTGAAATAGTTAAGTTTTATTAATTGATTAATTTGATAGAAACGTCATCATACAAGAACGTAAAACGTGATTAAAGGAATGAACACTCATAACAAATAATGTACATGATGGCGTTAATTATTCCTTTATTAGTAGGTACTAGTTTTTTCCTAAATCTGATTTTCCTATGGGATATTTCTCACAGCAAAAGTAACTTACAATTTACTACGACACCTCTAATGAAGATAAACAAATATAAATCATATCATCACAATTGCATTAAAGTAAAATGAATTTTAATTATTTAAATATAAATAATTTTAATTTTTTATTCTTCTTATGTAATTTTTTAATAACAATTTAAGCATGTACAATTAATATTAGTAAAATTACTATTTTATTTGTCATTTAAAAATAACAAGTAACGAAATTCACCAAATTTACGGTATGTCCCAACAGTTACACCATTTACTACAGCGATAGTATATTTACGTGCGCGTGCGCACCGAGGTTACTATGTTGATGTACCTATAAATTGGCGTTGGAAATTTTAAATGTTCTTCATAACTATCCTTGCATTAATTTTGTCTTTATTATCGTATAAATATAGCGTAAATATTGCTAAAAACATTGCCGTAAATTTATGAAGAGTATTTTCGCTTTAAATAAATTATGTAAGTTTAAATAAAAAAGGGTAAATTTTCTTAGACTTGACGAATCTATAAGGGTTCTGTTTTGTTTTTCAGGGTGCTTTAAAAGTAGAATTTTGATATATTTATTTATTTATCCAATATTTGTCCACCAACATTATGTTGAAACATACTATGTTAAGGCTCGGACTAAGTGTAACAAAGAATAGTAAGAAAACCTCAAGGAATATATAAAAATATTCTCCTAAGTGCGAGCCTACACAATGTAAAATTAAAATAAAACAAATCAAACATAAAGATATGACGTTAACATAAATATATTTTAAGGTGATTTCGTATTCATTATTATTCGGATCTTGCTTAATGAATCTGCGTTTATGCCAAGCAGCTTACTATACTCATAAATCAATTTGCAAAGTCTGTAAATGGGGGTATTTGATTCAAACACTGTTTTCCTGAACGGAGGCCATATTATTTCGCGCAGTTCCAAAATTCAAAAGGAATCATTTAAAATCACAAAAAAGTCAAACTTTTCAGTCAACGCCTTCAAAAGATAAAAGTTAAAAACATATAGATATATAATTAAGTAAACATTGTATATTTATATGTACAGTTTCTTTTAAAGAAACATCAGCATATTAGACCGCAAATTAATGTTTGTCAACTTTTGAAAGCTTATAATTTTAGTTGGCTTACAATAATTGATACGGAACCTTCAGTACCCTAGTACAGCTCGCGCTTGACAGAAATTTTAAATCAATTACATTTGTACAAGATTAACACTTTAATATCTTTATAAAATTCTAAACAAATTTAAATTCAAATTACAAGTGTAAATTATTCAACACAAACACAACATTGTTTAAGAATGTTGCATTTGAAACGTAAATCGGCCATAAATCATTTGTAACAATACTTAGTTACACAAACACAAACTGCTACACATTTTACGACTCGTAAAGTGCGAATGGGTTATTCAACATAGAACATATATACTTACAATGTATTTTATACGTCTACGAGTTTCACACGAAAAGCTTGAAAACTTAGTTCTATGCTAATTAAAGGGATATCTTTACCGTTATATAAGATATCCTGAACATTTTGTATAAGCATTTGTGCTGTCAATTATTATTACGTTAAATTTAAATAAGCTCTTTAAGTGTATTAAGTACCTGTTTTATGTAGTGTAGTGTGTAGTAGATTAACTGTAAGTTAAGTAAGCTTATAGTACATTAAATTGTGTTTGTATATATATATATATATATATATATATATATATATATATATATATATATATATATATATATATATATATATATATATATATATATATATATATATATATATATATATATATATATATATATATATATATATATACACATATATATGTAATATGAAAGGAAAGCCTGAACAACTGTATATCAACACATAGCCGAAACTAAGACTTTTGATTCAATCCCAAAGGAAGTGAATTATACGTGAAGAATTTATGGTATACTTATAATAAATGGGAAATATTCTTAGAAAAATAGTAGTTGCTGGCACAAGCAACTCTATTCTATAAAAATTAAATTAATAATATTTAAAGTTCTACACTAGCTTTCTTTTCGACCAGGGTAGAGCAGATCCTCTTCTGGTTAACATCTCTAGTAATGCCTATAATTACTTTACATTCATTTACCTATATAAGGAAAACATAATACTACAAATGCTAATATAAACGCAATTAAGACTTAATTTAAGGTACCATAAAGCAATATAACGAGATGCGCTCTAAGCAATTACTCCACTGTAACGCATACAACCTGACATTCGCATGTTCATTAACAAGTTATGTAAATTATATATCTAAGCATACATATCATAAGAAGTTCATTCACTCTGACAAGTTTTGATCGACTCGACTTCAAGAATGCTATGTTATGTATGTACATATGTATGTGTGTTTCGTCATATTAATTAAACTTTTATAGTCACCGGAACTGTGAAGTAACAAGAAAGGTTACTGCACTACATATTTTGTGTTTGATTATATATTTTTTGAATAATAATTAATTTTCATGAAATAGTAATATACACATATGGCATAGTTATCGTAGAAAAGGCAAATGTTATGTTTTGACGGCAGAAGCTGTGGTCTGTTGTATGTGTTGTGATGTATATATATATATATATATATATATATATATATATATATATATATATATATATATATATATATATATATATATATATATATATATATATATATATATATATATATGTATATATATATATATATATATATATATATATATATATATATATATATATATATATATATATATATATATATATATATATATATATATATATATATATATATATATATATATATATATATATATATATATATATATATATATATATATATTTATATATATACATCACAACACATACAACTATAAATTACCGTATGTATACTTTTATATACCAGTACTTCTCTCGTTTCCAGTAAAATCAGAACTACCGGAAGAAATGACTATTTTAGAATACTCTAATATAACCTACATTTTTCTTAAACTTAGTATGTATAGCTAATCTGCATAGTGTACAGTCAAACAGCCCTTTACCACATAAATACGTAATAATTGTTTAAATATTTTTGTTTCTTATATAAGGCTATTGTTGTGTTCAGTGGCAAAAGTTACTAGTTAATTTACATACAGAATTGCATGCGGAAATTTTAGTATGTTTTGGGCAACAGAATACATTATATTTTGTAATATTAAATTTTGATTAAAGGAAGAACAGTTCCGTGATTGATGTGGCAACCATGTCATATACGGGACATGCCATATATGTATAGGTACTTCTAAATTTACATAGCGTCTGTCTGTAAACGCGACGGTTTGAGGATTTGACCACTCGGAGAAGACGGATTGTATCATTTCTATTTTCTTTGCTCTGACACAGTTGCGGCGTTGAGTTTCGCTACTCAACACGCAATGCCTCGAAAAGGTGGAAAGCTAGGGAACAGAGTGTCTTAGCACTAGGTTCCTACGGTTCCTGCAGTTCCCACAAGTTTTTATAATTCCCTGATGATAATAGATTAATAAATATTATTCATATTATATGTATTACTAGTTAGTATTTATGTTTTTATAAATTAGAGTACGACACAGACAAATTTTCCTAGGCCAGTGGTAATCACCCTAGGTTTATACATCATACAGCGAGTGCCAAAATATCAAGGGAAATAATTTTATAGGATATATTTATATTTTATAGGATATCGGTTTTTTATAGAATGCACTTTGAAGAGTGCTCGAAGGCTCTCTTCGAACTAATTAAGCCTTATCCATTCCTTTATCGGACTATTAGGTGCAGGCAAAAGTTTCATCCTTACATGGTTGACATACCCATATGTCGAACTTAACGTTTTAGCAGCTCGTTTTTGGTGAGAGTCGCCAAGATTTGGAACGACCTGCCTGCGTCTATTTTGCCTGATAAGTTTAACCCTGGAGCCTTTAAGAGTAGAGTGAACAGATTTCTTTTGGACAGGCGTGTACCACCTTCTTCTTCAACTACACAAACGCCTGTTCCATTATAACTAGAAAAAAATGTAAATCTAATAAAGAAAACATTTGATTATTATGGGTGTTTTAATATTAGTATTTGGTATGACAAAAACTTTATAACGATAATAACTACAATACTTACTTAATACTTTTTCGCAAAATTAAGTATTTTGGCCTTAAGTATAGTGTACTTTAGTTTCTGACATTTATATTAGTATTAATAAAAGTGATCTTTACGGTGAGATAGATGGACCGATAAATTTATTTTATAAGGATCTTGTTTCTCTTAATATAAGCAAGCTTGAAATTTACATGACGCCAAAATGTCTAATTGGCTTTAGATGCCGCGTCGCGCCGTTATAGTTTCAATATAAAAAGTTCTCGCTAAAAAGCTGTTTATAAAAAAGTAACTTACGTACAGACAAGACGTTACGTATTATTATTTATTGTCATAATATTAAACAATTTAATATTTAAAAGAATATATCAAAACCGAAATAGTCTTATTTTTACTATTGCCTGATGAAACTGTGGAACCCGTCGATTGTACGGTATTTCTAGGTATCACCTTTGACTCTAAATTACAGTGAGGACTTCATATTGATGGATTGGCGAATAGGCTCAGCTCAGCAGCGTTTGCTGTCAAAAAAATTAGATTGTTAAGTGATGTGGATACGGCTCGCCTTGTTTACTTTAGTTACTTTCATAGCATTATGTCGTATGGCATTTTGCTTTGGGGTAATGCAGCCTCTATTAATTCCATTTTTGTTCTGCAGAAGCGGGCTATTCGCGCAATCTATAACCTAAATCCAAAAGATTCCTTAAGACTAAAATTTAAGGAAATAAATCACCCTTAAGTGACTACGTTAGTTAAAAAGCAAAAAACAGATATAGTCAACCATTTAGACCATCAAAATTATAAAGAGGCGTATCGTGACGTAGAGGCGTAGCCTCTGCCTGTAAACGCGATGGTTTGTGGGTTCGATTCCCATTCGGGGAAGATGTAGCTTTCATTTCCTTTTTCCTAACTCTGGCAAGTAGGCAAAGCGAGGTGTTGAGCTTCGCCACTTAACACGCAATACCTGAAAAAGCGGAAAGCAGCAAAATGGAGTGTCTTAACACTATATTTCCTTTTGCCTACTTTACTATGAGCAGGAAGAAGCGTCGAGCTAAAATTAAATTATAATGGTTTTGGGCGTAGGTAATCTGTATTCGGTACCTTAAGCAGTCCTGATTTAATCTTTCCCCTACGAAAATCTCTATCGACGATTATGTGTGTCAGACACACGTGCGTCCTCAAAAGTATAAAATAACCACTATCAATAAAATGTACTATAATAATTATCAATTTGAAACTGGCATAGTTAGTTTACTAGCCTCTCAGCTAAAACAACATTTTTGTGCTATCTACTTAAACCGGTTCTTATGCAATGTATGTAATTAATTACTTTTCAGATTATTGGATTTTATAATCAATTAGGTTCAATATTCTTTTCTTATTCAATGCAAGTATGAATACAAATACGTGTATTTACCATTTCTTATATTTTATCTGTAGCAACATATTATGTAATGTGAAAAGGAGAATCTTAATATTGATTTTATTTTTTTATAAACTTCACACATTTCACTACTAAACAATTTAAAATTTAGACGTAGGATATTTTAAGTTTGCTATATCACTAAGTGACACGCAAAATTAATGCTAAATGGATTTTGTTTTCAAAATTGGTACGGAGCTCTTGGTGCCCTATCAATACTCGGACTTAGTCGACATTTTGTTATAATACCACTATTTTGTTATAGCAAACATTATTAATTTTTTTAAATAATATTTACAGTATTTTGTAAATATCTTACTTTTAAGTAAACATTATATTTATAAGCATTTCCCAAGTTATAGACACAGAATCGCTAACGAGGTGTCATTAACGCATCGACAGAAAAGCAAATAAAGCTGTTAAATACTAGATTTTTTTCAGAATATTGTTCAAGTATATATTACATAGTGTGGATTTTGCAATCAGTTTTGATAGATAGTGTCAGGACATGCCAATTAAGTTGAAAGATGTAAATATACACTAACTATGACCTCGTACCAAAATGTACTGGTGAATTTTTTATTTTTATTTGTACTTACTATGTGTAATTTGTTTCGGTTTTTGTTTCTATTACACACTATGAGTAATTTGTTTCGGAATTAATCTCCCATCTATATTTCAAAGCTCTATACTCTATATTTATGTTTATTTGTCCATTAATTTCACAATCACTTCAGTTACTTAATATTCTTAATTCATTGAACTGTGTATACTTAATAAGAAACATTCTCGTATCTGTAAATTTGTAACGATTTAAGAATAAAAGTAGTAAAATTTGTGTGTGTATATCAAGTGAGTCTCATCATTAAAGTGCAATGTTTAAGTTATTTACAGCTTCGTTAAGGTGTTTAGAAGAAAATAGACTCTTAATTATATATATGTTTATATGTATATAAGTATACATATACATATACATATACATATACATATACATATACATATACATATACATATACATATACATATACATATACATATACATATACATATACATATACATATACATATACATATACATATACATATACATATACATATACATATACATATACATATACATATACATATACATATACATATACATATACATATACATATACATATACATATACATATACATATACATATATATATTGGCAGAAAGCTAAAGATCAATTGCGTTACCACCAAAAAGTTATAAAATTTTAAAACAAAACAAAAAAATGTAAATTACTTAAACATAATTAATTAATTTCTTAAGCAGAATATGCATATGTAGTCTTCATTGTTAATAACCAATAGAGAAACGTCGATGTTAGAGGTCAGTCTATAGGTAATAGTTATAACATAATATTTTATACAGCGTCTAAATGCTAGTGAGTAACAAATGGTAAACGAGTTACGCGCAATTTATGATGCCAGTGCGGTTGGCAGATGTGGTGAAATAGCGATTAAAGAGGTCTCGCTTCCTTATCGTATACATTTTCATACAATAATTAGTCCCTATTATAGTTAAATTCTTTTTAAATAAAATCTTACTACAGCTAGGTGATAGTCAGATCAAGTTGACTTATATGGGCCACCTCCTACTGTTTCAGACTCTCCCAAACACTCCTCCTCCAAATCTCCAATATTGCAGAGGTCATTTTCAAACATTTTTGTCAATCAGCCCTTTTTTATCTTTGGGAGACCCAAGACTCTTCATGTCTTGTCCATAACCACTTTAAACAGCGGTTATATTATAAATTAATGAATTGTAACTACTATGACCGTCGTGGAGCAGAGGCGCAGCGTCTTCCTGTAAACGCGACAGTATGTGGATTCAATTCCCACTGGGATTCATTTCATTTCCATTTTCTTTGCTCATGCATCTAGACAAAGTGCGGCGTTGAGTCCCACAAATCAATACGCGATGCCTCGAAAGCAGGGAACGGAGTGTTTTAACACTAGGTTCCCATGGTTCCTGCGGTTCCCTCTGCCTAACCTACTGTGGGTGTAATAAAGCGTGAAACCTTCAAAAATAATAATAATAATAATACAAAACCATTGTATTTTCAAAGATTTTATTAACGCTGGAATTCTCTTTTAACTTCACTTGAATCATTTTTTTGAATCAAAACAGTTTATTATAAAAATCAGATATAATTTTTTTTTTTTTTGGAAGCAAAAACATATTTTGGCGAGGAAAAGACTGTAACATCATAAATATCTTTCTGTGAGTGTTCTTCCTGTTATACACATTCATATGGCTGCCTCCTTGTTTGTCGGTAAGGAGGTAATACAATTGGAAGTACCTATTATTTAACAGTTAATGTTGTTCTCTATTTTAAAACAATCAATCTATGCAGATCAACTATTATAATGTTAGCGAACAAACGTATGAAATATTTATTAGCATACTGTAATAACGTGTAAACCACACGAATTTCATTATATATTATGAACATATATATATATTACACATATTATATATTATGAACATTATATTAAAATTTAAATGAGGATGACATCATAGTTGTGGAATTGGAGTGTCCAATTTAATGTAAGTGTAACATTTGGCCCTTTGTTCTTTCTGACTACCTAGCTAGTAAAACGGGAAACTATATATAGATAGATAAATAAATAAATAAAAGCAAAGATTAAACTCATTTACTTCGAATAATTTGGATATTTTGACATATTTTTACTTTTATTATAGAACAAAAGCAAGTGTTAAATTGATTTCTAATATCATTATTTCTCTGTACGGAGAGTGAAAAATAAAATAGTAATTGGTAGAAATATATCATAATCTTTAAGGAAACATAATCAAGTACCTGCTTTATGACATATGTATTGTAAACATGATTTGTATAGAATGAACTTACTAGTCGTTGTAATTTAAATGTTAGGTTATAGTCCTACATCATTAAGAGAAATGCTTTATTTCCTACTTTTCAGCTCGATTGTAGTATAAAATTTCTATTACAAGTATCTTAAGCAATAGATAAAATTTAAAACTAGAATATTTATTTTATAAATATGTTAAAAAGTAATAAAATTCGGTATGTAATAGGTGCCGCAAAGAAAATATTAAAGTTATTTTATTCAAAATGTTGAAATATCTATTGAAAGTAACCGTCGTAGTGCAAAGGTTTGCTTGTAAACGCGACAGGTTGTGAATTCGATTCCCACTCGGGGAAGATGAATTTTTCTAATTATATTTTCTTCGCTCTGGCAACTAGGCAACGCGCGGCGTTGAGTTCCGCCACTCAACAACCAACGCCTCCAAAAAGGTGGAAAGCAGAGACAGAGAAAGCAAGGACAAAGCAAAGGAGTGTCTTAACACTAGGTTCCTATGGTTCCATCAGTTTGCAGTTCCATCTGCCTCCCCTGCTATTTGTAGGATAAAGCGTGAAGTTAAAAAAAGTAACTTTAACACTCAAAGCAGCATATATTTTCTAATAGCTTCTCGATAGTGTAACACAGCAAAAACAATTGCCCAATATAGGAATCGAATTTGCAATCTTCACGTTAGAAAGCATCGATAAGTCACCCTGTCGTTGCGCCACAGCACTTATCTATCGTTTTATTGCATTTTGGTTTTTAAACACACGTGCCGTTATTGTTATTACACAACTTAACGACTGTACTAAAGATGAAACAATTAGAGGTGTTCAAACCGCTGTGTATGGCAACCGAGGTGGCTTCCTATAGCCGTCGCAGTACGTGGCGCTTTCTTATGATGCTTAATGAATTGCGATTAGGTGTCGTTTATATGCAACAGTGGTAGGATTTCGGTCGTCGTGCTCCAAAATTTGTTCTGGGTCAAAGCCAGCATAACACTTCCTCGCTTGGTATTGTCTAATGCTGAATTCGTGACTTTTGATGCTTTTTGTATGTGAAATATGTAATAAATATGTATATTATGTATATATGTTGAGGTAATCTCATTATATGAAACGTGAGTTAGATGAAACATTGTTTCTAAATTGTTGCCAAACTATTTTTTTATGAGTAATGTATGCTTTTACAAAATACATATTATATACAATATAAAAATATAAAAAGTTGCCATTTTATAATAACCCACTCGCATAACTTCCAGAGAAATTACTTTAACTTGTTCAACTTTTGCACATTGTGTATATTTTTCTTCTACGATGACTGAAATCGTGTAACCATGTTTGTTTTACCTAAATATTTTAATCAGTTTGTCATAAAAAGTGCTAATATTGTCGTAACATATTTAATTACGCAGTGCACTGCTCTACCATAGTATTTATTACAAACTAAACCAAATAATATCTGGATTAAACTTTAAAAAAATTAATCAGGAATCTACAACCTTTAACATTTGCCGTTTATTCTAAATCCTTAAGAATTTTAAGAACCCTCTAACATTGTCTGAAAACAAGGACAAGAACTCCATCACGTCGCACTTTCCTGATCACGTACAATCGTTTGCATATACGAGCTCGAGTGAGGAGCGCCATCGCGAATACCGATATCTATTGCATAACAGTTCCTCCTATCAACACTTTCCTGATTGTTTTATATCCACTTTGAATAAATATGAGAGTAGTACATATTATTAACTATTATTGAAATATTCTGTAGTAAAAGTATAAGGAAAAAAAATACTCAAAATTATATCTTCTGGTTACCTAGACGTATCTGTCAGTTTTCTACGTTTTGACGCCTAAATTAATTTTAAAGATATTAGTATAGAGGTAGATGAAACTTTAAGAAAGAACAAAGACCTTACCTTCTTTCATATGTCGATCTCGATTCTAAAATTATACGAGTAAAAACCAGGAGTTATAGATGTTAATAATAAAACTCTTCAATATTACACATTTTTCACCAAAACTTGTGTGAAATTGCCGGATTTGGTCGTAAACTTATATAGCTGGTTAATTTATATAGCGACAGCTACTTATTGAACCAAGCCAAAAATAATAAATTAATTTAAAAAACAATATATTAAAATTGGAACCGACCACACCGAAACAATGGTACGAACAATTATTTTATATATTTTATTTACCATATTTATTAAATTTTATATCGATTTTCAAGAAATTATAGTTGAGGAATCGTACCTTTCATCATGATCTTACGTGAATAAACCTATTATACATAACTAGACTTTTATATGTCTTTATAATATTTATACTATTAAATATCATAATTTATAATTTTTCAGCTCAGCAGCAACTTGTTAAGTAATGCTCACAAAAAGATATATTTTACTTAAATATTGAAAATCATAAGAGATTTTTCTGATGGATTCTATGTGAAGGTATTCTTTGTACTTCCTGGACAAATTTAGGATCATATCTCTACATCCTGATATAGTGGCAATGCGACCACCGTGAAAAACCTTATTTCACACAAGAATAAAATATTTAAATTGAAATTGATTTACAAAGGACACAGAAACACAAGTACGAAAAAATGATATAATTATCGAACATAGAACATCTTTCTGGAAATCGTTAACCAAAACGTTTCTTAATCTAAGACATCAAAACGTATATAACGTAACCTAACTGCCATAAAAACTTATTTCAAAAGTTATAAATGCATATATTCGTGTTGTTTATGCTTTCACAAGTGTATAATTACAGATTTGAGCTTTCAATAGTAATATAATTGAATACGTATAGTGGTTTAAAAACTTTCGCAAACACAATAGATGTTTCGCCAATGTAACTTTACTTTTTATTCTATATGATCTCTATGAGAACGAAGACATTAAGAAGCCAAACTCCTTTCGTAATATAAGCTTATGTTTGTCGTGATCACTTAATGATTACATCTCAATTGTGCTACTTACGCCCTTGCAAATGTAATTGGCTATTATTTATACAATACTCGCAGTTCTATACTCCCATCCATTATAGCCTATGAATAACTAGTATACCTTTTTTTCTATATTTAAAGAGTTTTGTACCTTTCGGGTATTTAGAATCAGAGGATGTTTTATAATTAAATCACAAAGCTCAAAGGAGTTTAGATTAAGGCAAGTAATTACATTAATCAGTGATTGCGTCTTTTGATTACATAAATATATAAATAGCCTAACTTTAATTCCCGCTTATAGCATGACAGAAAGTCCTAATGTTAAGACAATTTTGAAACATTATGTGATGAGAGGTGAAACTCAGTACTGCGCTTTGGGTCGTTAGCAAAACGGAGAATATAAACTAATCCATCCTCACACACTTGGAATCGTACTCACAACTAGCGCTTACAATCAAATGCAGTTCCACTATACCACAACGGTTTCGAATAATAAATAAGATATAATTCACAAGCATTGACACAAAATATATCCTTGATTACAGTGGACCGTACATTACCCGCAACGAAAATCCAACGTGCGTCGTCAGCGCACCATATCACCCGCCACGCCGTTTCCCTGCCAAGACTCGCTATCCTGGGGCCGCAGTCGGCAAGTCCCCACATCTGTGCATAAGCTTAGGCCGGGTGATATAGACGTAGTTGCTGCGATAGGAGACTCTTTAGTGGCCGGTAGTGGCGCTCTAGAAGAGTTTGCTCTAGGAGCGATCGTTGAATATCGAGGTGTATCTTGGTGTGCAGGTACGTTCCTATGACTTGATGTTTATATTTTTATTTTTAACATAACATTGGGTAAGGGAGTTAAAAGCATAATATTTATACTCGTAACAAATAGCTGCAAAATGGAAATACGACTGGACAGGCCACATCTGTTGTATGACTAATGATCGCTGGACCAATTGGACCACATTACTGGAAAGCAACTAGGTGGCACCACTATCTCAATCAATCATCTGGTGAACAACAGCTTAGAAACACAAAAAATGGATAGGAAGTAGAGAAATCTGTGCCCTAGTAACAGTTTATGTTAGATAAAAAGAAGGGAAGACGTTTACTGAATAATAATAAATTAAACTATATATATTATAAACTAAGTATGCCTATTGCTACTTATATAACTGTATTTCATTGTGTATTCCGGAAACGGCATTCGCGACCTGTGATGACATTCACAAAAAATCTCTACCAGCATCTTACTTACAGCATAACTTAGCATCTATATGTATTATATCTTCATATATTAACTACTTTTTATGAAGAGATCATGTAAATCCATTGTATTGTAGATTTATACTTGACGCAATGCTTAGGCTTAGTAGCGCTGATTACTACTGAATGAGTATTTAATGTCGAGTCTACTTCACCTTGTTTCCTGATCTTCTTTCTTGTTTTGTTTGTTCAAAGGTCAAGTTATATTTTTATTTTGATTGAACCCAGTGTCATAATTTTTGTATATAGTATTTCTTTCTTTTATATAATATTTTAAATTTGATATTATAGTTTAGAATTGACGCCTCCTTGAACTTTGATAATTGACAAAATTTTAATTTTAATTTATTATGTACTTAAATACATAATACATTTAATATAATGCGTTGTTCTGAACACTTTAATGGCATTCAGGCAGTCTATTGAGTTAAACTCTGAAATTTCAGGAGGCGATAGCTCGTGGCGGGAGTATCTTACTCTACCTAATATTCTTAAGGAATACAATCCAAAGTTACGCGGCTACTCCACAGGCACTGGAGAGTGGCTCTCGAAGAACTCTAGGCTGAATGTTGCATTTCCTGTGGCATCAGACCAAGATGCTTATAAACAGGCCAAGGTAAGATTTAAATTTATTTATAACTTTTTGTATATATGTATTATACATAATATTATATTTTAAGGGTGCTTTACGGAAAATTGTTTAACGACAACGATATGTTATTCCTATAGTGCAACATTCAAAATACTAATATCATTTTTTTTTAAATTGACTCGTCGTGGCACAGAGGCGGCAGAGGTTTGTGAGTTCAATTCCCACTCGGAGATGGTCAATTTCATTTAGTAGTTGTCACTAGTCAGAGCGAAGCGCGGCGTTCCTCCACTGATCACGCTATATATCGAAAAGAGGGAAAGCGGGAAACAGAGTGTCTTAACTCTGGGTTCCCGCTGTTCCTACCGTGAAGCTAAAAAATATTTATAAAAAAAAATATAATTTAATATATGTATACTTTGTATATTTGAATACACTGCTTGTATGTACTGTAATATCAATTTCTTTTACCGACTTGCCGCGAAATTGTTGGATTGGAAAATAAATCGCTGTTTATAATCTATAATTAAATTTAATTGAATACTATAAAGTTTTAATGTATCGACGTTTTTTACATTTGATTTAATGATGATGACCATTTACTTAACACAACAAAATTTCATAGTATGTTTAATTTTTGAGATACAATTCTTACTTTCTTGGTTTCCACCAAGTGATGGTGTTGGAGCTGTTTAATACATATGTAGGTATAGACATAAAGAACGGGTAGAGTTTGTCCTCACAAAATCTCACTAGCAACAACAACCAATTAAATCTTTCTAAGAAACGCTATATTTTTTTTTATTATTAAATAAAATCGTTTGTTTATGTATGACTGTGTTCCGATTAAAAATATAACGGTTAATAACCTTTTTTTTAGAGGCATAAGCGTCTGCCTGTAAACTCGACGGATTGTGGGTTCGATCCCCACTTGGGGAAGATGGATTGTTCTATTTCCATTGTCCTCGCTCTGGAAACTAGGCAAAGCGCGGCGTTGAGTTCCGCCACTCAACACGCAATGCCTCGAAAATGGCGGAAAGCGGGGACGGAGAAAGCAGGGAATAAGCAACGGAGTGTCTTGACACTAGGTTCATATGGTTCTTGCAATTCCCTCTGCCTACCCTCCCATGTGCGGGATAAAGCGTGAAGCTATAAAAAAAAAGTATAACATGACTGATATCTGTGAAGGAAACTTTAAAATTTAATGTACCACCGTACATAGGTGTAGTAAATAAATAATACAGAATGACATTTATTTACGTTATTTACTACACCTATAGCTGAATCCATACCTTGTCTAATTATGCAGTGAGTACACGTTAAGATATGTTCTTTAGCTTTAGTGATATATATATATATATATATATATATATATATATATATATATATATATATATATATATATATATATATATATATATATATATATATATATATATATATATATATATATATATATATATATATATATATATATATATATATATATATATATATATATATATATATATATATATATATATATATATATATATATATATATATATATATATATATATATATATATATATATATATATATATATATATATATATATATATATATATATATATATATATATATCTATATTAAATCAACCAACACAAAGTCATCAGATTGATTTCATACTGATACCTATATAAATTAGTGATTTTATAATGATTTCCTCTACTTGACCCATTGCGTTTGTAGACCGCGACGGTTTTAGTACGTAGTATGAGTAAGTAACGAAAGTTAATTTGGTCATTATTGCAACGATGTTGTTATATATGTTGATATGTTTAGACACCTCTATGTAAAGTAAAATATAAAGTAATAATTATCTAATGTATATACACATTTAATAGATTTATGATTCGTGTATATTTTTAAAACTGTTATAAGTAAATCGGCTTTTGATTATATTTTGCTTTACCTCAAGTTATTGTTTTACAGTGATTAAAGATTCAATCTTATTGAAAATATACTGTTTAATTTGCATATTTTAAGAGACAACATGGAAGAAATAATATGAGTTACCCCTAGCTTCAATTTTTAGTCCCTATAACAAAAGTAACAGGGTCAAACACAGTGTTAAATGGAACGTTTCGATATAATTTTGAGTGACAATTGTCATAACAAGTATTAGTCTTATAGAGAAACACATATACCTACACAACTTACTTGTCGTTACTTACTTTAAAATGTTAAAACATGCTTATATAATAAATTTATATAAAAAAATTAAAATCGCATTAATCTTTGTGATCATTCTTCACACTCTGATCAATTGTTAATTTGTTAAATGGCATAGCTAAAAAACTCGTGTGAACTATGTCATTAGGCGAGGTGTACGACTGTGTACGGTGTCGATGCGCTCACGTAACCGCAACATAATGTTTAAAGATAATATCAATATTTACCGTGTAATTTACGTTTAGATAAATGAGTATATTTGTTACATGGTACATATATAACGGCTTACCAATAGGGATGATGATGACGGGCAAGTTAAAAGTAATGCTTGCCATTTTTTCATAAACAAGTTTAAGTTGTCCTAAGGTGAAATTAATTAAATTTGGGCCGAAAATTTGAAAATTATCCGAATTTTCTGTTAAAACTTGCGACATTTAATTGCTATACTCAAAGAGTATTTTGTGAAAAATATCAAAGTGAATTTACTCTGATGACCCTTTACGGCAACATTATCATTTCATTAATTTTTGGCATCGTAAATTTATTGCCATATCTAACATTATTAGCAGACAAGATTACGCGAGTTGACATCATAGGACAACTTTTTGTGGAGGTACGAGAAGTATAAGGCTTATACGAGTAAATCCAAGACTCTAAAGCTCGAGGCCAACATTTGAGACAATATTCCTGTCATTCCATTCGATGTGCTACCTCCATTTGTGGAAAATTGGTCCGATCAAATGAACCAGCCTAAACATTGCCGCAGCGTCCATTTGTTACAATATTTTGTTTAAATCATAAATGGCATGCAATATGCAATATATATTAATGTACTTTGTTTCATCTTTAAATCCTATAAATTCCTTTCCTTTAAATTTATATATTGGCAATCTACATATATTCAAAATATATACAAAAATCAAATGGAATTGTTGACATTTCAAACACTCAATTCAAATACAAGTTAAAAGTATAACCAATTTTTGTACAATTAGAATTTCCTCAACAGTATAAATTAAAAAAACGATAATTAAATATTTGGGGGCCGTCGTGGCGCAGAAGTGTCTGCTTGTAAACACAGACAGTTAAGACAGTTCAAGGTACAATTTCCACTCGGAGAAGATGGATTTTTCTATTTCCATTTTCTTCGCTCTGGAAACTAGGTAAAATGCGGCGTTGAGTTCCGCCACTCAACACGCAATGTCTCGAAAAAAGGCGGAAAGCGGGGACGGAGAAAGCAGAAACTAAGCAAAGAAGTGTCTTAACACTAGGTTCATATGGTTCCTGCAGTTCCCTCTGCCTACCCTGCACTATGCAGGATAAAGCTAAAAAAAAACAAAATTTAATATTCTCACAATTCTATCTTTTAGATACTAGTGGCTCGAATCCGCTCGTCGCCTGACATCGACGTGTCCCGCGACTGGAAGATGATAACAGTGTTCATAGGTGCCAACGACCTCTGCTCCGCGTCCTGCTTGTCGCCCGTCTCCTGGTCGCCCACCGCCCACGCCAGGAAACTGGCAAAAGCCTTGGACTACTTCCACGCGCATTTACCGAGGACTATAGTTAATTTAATACCGGTTTTAGGTGAGAATTATGAATATTTCTTTTGTTTTTTAGAACTTTTGGAATATAGGTATGGGACTCCTTCTTTTTCTTCTCTTTATGTTCAGGTAAGATAGAAGAGGGAAGTACGGCGTTGAATACGCACTATTGAAGTTCTTATACGCTTTGGAAAGCGCTTTTGGAAAGATGGAACTTTTGGTTCGAAATCTAACAATGTTTAAGTTTATCTTTACGAAAGTATAGCAAAAAGAGATCATGTCATGCTTCGTTAAACATTTTAATTAGTTCTAAATGTATTATTTTTCTTACATTGTAAACTACAAAAATATAGATATTGCTTTTGTAAAGTTCACAATTTTAATGATTATAAATTTTAAGTAATGTAAAGCAAAAAGCTTCTTATTTACGTAAATGCATTAATATTTCTCATTTATCTTTCAATTATTACCCTAATAAGATAACGTACTTCAATTAAACGTTATCTCACTCTCTATTGGAAATCATTAAACAAGTTTGTTCAGAAAAGTCATTAATTGAATGAATTAAATTACAAACGTATAATATTATTTATTTTATGGCAACATTTTGCATTAATTTATGTTCAATGCATTTCGACCTGGACCTGTACTGTACATTGTAGTATAAATAAAGATGCAATTATATAACAACTATAGACCCACTTTCGTGTTAAAAAAAATAAGAGAGCCGTTATGGTTTGAGCGATTAACTAAAGTAATTCACGTGCCAATAAGCGGTATTTACTTTGAATATATATTACTGCTTTTATTCGTAGCTATAACAAGTAAGAAGTAAAATAAACTTTTTGTAAAATGTTGTATATCTTAATAATATACATTGTAGTGCAGGAAAAAAAAGCTAAGTGAATTATCACTAAGTTCTTCTAACATATTATTTATTAGTAAAGCCAAGCTATGAATTTAAGTTCTTAATTTACATATTTCGAGACAGTACCTGTTCAAAACGAGCGGAGAAAATACTTTTTTTAATAACTTCGTCGTAAAGACCAACTTTTACAGTTACAGTTAAATACTGTTCCACTGCGTCACAATAGACTCAAGAACTTTTCACCATTTCATCATGTACGCATATTTATTATATAACTAGCGACCAGCTCGCGGCTTCTCTTGCTTGTTCAATGTTCTTCGATTTACTCTAATATATTATGTAACCATTGTACATATAAGTTTTATTTGTGTTTTTCATTCGAATCACTTGATTATGAAAAAGAAAAAAAAAAATATTACAATTCAATATTAGCAGGCGAATTCTACCCAAATATGAACTCACCTGGTATTAACGAGGCTTTCCTCGTATAAATCCTGTACCAAATTTAGCATTAAGAGTAACCCATATGTTGCTCCATGGGCCCCATTATATTTTCCAGTGAAAATGCAATAAATTCCTGCTGTCAGCAGATCTACGTCTAAGTTCTGTAGTTCTTGAAATAAGCTCGGCCAAACATTAAGGAAGACAAATAGACACAAACCAATTAAAAGTCATGACACAGTAGGATAGCGGTTGACTGCAAACAGGACATCTGGAACCGGATAGTCTTGGTACTAGGTTCTATCCTGCCCTGGTATATGCAGGATATATTGGATATAAGATATATATCAACTTTAAAGTTTACACTATAGGGCAAGATACAATCAGCTCATTCTCCAGGGCAGCGAAGCAACTCAGGAACCGTTGGCGGTAGTTTGATATAATAGTTATATCAAATGACAGACGAATGCCACCTCAGTCTACCCGTGACAACGGACTACTGCAAAGTGTTCGAAACTTCGGGTTGCCAAAAAATTCAATATACGCGATTTTTTGGTCTTCACACTTTATTCTGCACATTGCAGAGTATGCAGAGGGAACTGCAGGAACTGCAGTCGTCATATACTCGATTAATCCATTTAAATTATTTTATTATGTATCATCTATATTTATTTCATCAGATGTATCTGTATCCGTGCGAGTACTAAGGCCGCTAATGTGTCGGCTAATGCACCCGCTCTTCTGCACGTGCTTCCACCGCGGGGGAGGCGAGCTCGCGGAACTGGTGAAGCAGGCCAGGCTGTATCAGGCCGCGGAAATGGCGCTTGTGAGTCAAGTCTATTGTTTACTTAGTACTATTTACTTATATTTTTTAATCTAACATTCTCTCGCGTATCTAATATTCTCTTTCGTAGGAAATGTATACATATATCTAGTAAGCTTATCGTTATATACATTATAGAACGGGGTGGTTAAAATAATAATCGCTACAAAAAAAACTGATTTTTGTTATAATTTATCATATATTTTATACAATAAGCTTCAGAAGATATTTCGACAAATTTTAATATTTCCAATTTTTTTAGCTTCACGCTATAATCTATATTAAATATAGCAAAGTAACGAGAGAATATTAATATTTCTTATAATTAAGAAACTCTAATATCTAAAGAAGATCTAAAAATAAGGAACGAAGACTCATAACACTAGGTGATTCCCCCAACTACGTCTTGGATACAACACGTAGTTGGGGGAACACAACACAATACAACACAACACAACACAACACAACACAACACAACACAACACAACACAACACAACACAACACAACACAACACAACACAACACAACACAACACAACACAATACAATACATACACGGCATGTGTGTGTGCGTGCTGCAGATCGAGTCCGGGCGCTACGACACGCGCGCGGACTTCACGGTGGTGGTGCAGCCGTTCATGCGGCTGTTCAACGCGCCGCAGCCGCCGCCGCCGGCCGCCGCGCTGCCGCTCGTCATACACCAGTCCTACATCACGCACGACTGCTTCCACTTCTCGCAGAAAGGGCACGCCCTCGGTGAGTGGCCGACACCTTGTATAGTTAACTAAGTAAATGGTTGATAAAATATTTTGTATGTAATTAGGAGGATTATTGGTACTTAGAGAATAAAAATAAGAATATTTTTTTTTAAATCCTGCTGCGTAAAAATTTTTTGTTTTCTTCGTCGTCGTGGCGCAGAAGCGCAAAGTCTGCCGGTAACGCGACGGTTTCTGGGTTCGATCCCCAGTCGGAGAAGATGGATTTTTCTATTTCCATTTTCTTCGATCTGGCAAACTAGGCAAACCGCGGCGTTGAGGTTCGCCACTCAACACGCAATGCCTCGAAAAAGGCGAAAGCAGGGATGTAGAAAGCAGGAACTAAGCAACGGAGTGTCTTAACACTAGGTTCCCACGGTCCCTGCAGTTCCCTCTGCCTACACTGTCATGTGCGGGATAAAGCGTGAAGCTAAAAAATTAAATGATTCAAAGACTCCAATTCAAATAACCTGTTGCTTAAAAAGCATAGTTACACACACTCCCTTAAGATCTCTTGCCTATAAGATAAGCTAAATATAAAACCAAAAATATACACAAAAAAGAAAAACACAAAAAATATACAGAGCGTTCAAAAGCAGTCTTATTGCTTACTCTTACTCTTCCAGCTGCAAATCTCCTCTGGAACAACTTGTTGGAACCAGTCGGGAACAAATCGGACAACGTGCCTCCAGTACTCATGAAGTCCTTCAAGTGTCCTTCCCGCGAAGCCCCCTTTCTGTTCACTAAGAAAAATTCAGAACATTACTTTAGAAACGGATATCAGGATGGAGCTTTCGATCTTTGAAGTTTTGCGGTAATTTAAGATTATTTAAATTATTTTTTTTAGTTTTTTGGGTAAAGTTTAGTTAGATTTTGAAGGTGTGTTGTGTCAATTAGTTTTTTTTAGTATTTGTGTTTGAATCTAGTTTTAGAATATAAATAGATTTTTTTAGCTACTCTTTGTCTTTGCTCGTTTGTAATTGAATAATGATCCAACACTTACTATATTACAACAACGCATCGACTTACGTTTGTAGAACAAAATGAATAGCATTTTTCTTAGTTTTTATATTTTTATGTAAAAATATTTTCTAAACCATATATGTATAGTATTCCTCCTAAAAAGTTTTGCTCAACTACCAAGTGAAAGCACCTTGCTTTATGCGGGATAAAACGTGAAAATGGAAATATTTTTTTTCTTAAAAGCGACACCTGACGTGAATTGTACATACATTTATATTTTAAGTTATATTTAATGTAAATATTGTAATGTTAAATTAATTTCAGTACTTCGAAGTATGTGTGTACCAAAGGTATAGTTTTGTATTGTATAGCAGTTTGAAATTATTAATTTTATTATTTGCATCAGTTTTATTGTAATTATATTATTTCTGATCTTTTTCTTATTGACTGTTAAAAGTCTGACCTATTTTAAAGTAATTTGCAGAATAGAACTACTTTTTATAATAAAATCAAATTACAGAATGAGATATTTTTAAGTTAGGGTTTTAATTTTTCCTAAGAGAAATAGAGAAACGGATTAGTTTGTAAGTATAATTTTTTTCAAAGAATTAAAAACACCTACAAATTTTTCATAAATGAGCATGTTATTCACTAAAGAATAATATAATTTATAGTAAATTAATAAAAATTCGACAGCTTCCGGGAGGCGCGGGTATAAATGCTATTTTTTAAATGTTTTCAAATATTTTTATCTTATTTATATATGTTAATATTGAAATAAAGTTGTTGTGAATTTTTTATCGTTTAATTATTTCTATAATTAAGTGCCATGTATATATGTGTGTGTATATGTATATATATGTATTATATATATATATATATATATATATATATATATATATATATATATATATATATATATATATATATATATATATATATATATATATATATATATATATATATATATATATATATATATATATATATATATATATATATATATATATATATATATATATATATATATATATATGTATATGTATATGTATATATATATATATATATATATATATATATATATATATATATATATATATATATATATATATATATATATATATATATATATATACATATATATATATATATATATATATATATATATATATATATATATATATATATATATATATATATATATATATATATATATAATTTTTATATTTATATTTATTTCTCTTTATACTTGTAAGGACTTTTATTCAATTAAGATTGCAATCCATATTAAGCTTATGTCGTGAGAGCCAAATTTTATTTTGACGCCTGTTAAAAAGTTGTGCGCAAAATGGAGAGATGAGAACATGCTTAAATTTTTGTGACAGTCAAAAATTGTAATAAAATATTTGTCATATTATGTTTGTCATGCTATTTCCAACTGGATACAAAGTTAGACATATTATCCATTAAAAATTAAAGGCATGTTTATCTTGTTTTTGTGAACATGGTATTAACATAACGCTGTTCAATAAGTAGTGCTTACCTGCCTAATGCCACGAACACGTAAATGAAGAGAGACCATCTAAAAAAACTTCAAAATATATGAGTGGGGTTAGAAAGAGGGAAACTACGGAGAGGTTGATATCTTAAAATTACCCCGCAACGAATAATTTTTTTATTTTGTTATTTATAGCTTTTCCACTTAGAATCAATAAGATGATCACATGTGTTCATCAGATAGAGCGAACGGAGGAGTGTCAAAGGAGCCCAATTCGATAATAAATATCGAATCGATTACCTAAGCTTATTCTAATCACTTCACAAACGTCATTCAAATTTATGAGCAATTCATTAATTCCATGCCGTTTTATTAATAATGTAATCCTTTACACTATAATAGGATTTACTAATTACTTGCCGTTTTATAAAGATTTTAAATTTTTTTAAGGAGAGATCAAATACTTCTTTCGGCAGTTTATTGTAGAAACGGACACAATTACATTGGAAGGAGTTACCTATTTTAAGCTCGAAGCTAAAAAAAGCTGACTCAAATATCGCATATAGTGAGTATTTTCTGTCATAAAAAAATATATACTTTCTTTACTTTTAATAAATCTGAATGATCATACTAATCAAAAGAAATTCTTCTCCAAGAAATTTGCATGAATCGTATGCATTTGACATTAATATTGATTCTACAATGAATCCCGTCATGCATACGTCTATTGTTTTAGTTCAATACGCTATAACTTTTTGTATAGAAATGTTTTTATAGACATTCATGAACCAGGATGATGTCTAGCAATTTCACGGGTCATTTGTACCCAACCTTGTTCTTACGTGATTGATGAGATAGTTAATGTTTAGGAATTGGAATAGTATATAGGTAACTACTTTCGTATTTTGGTGATTTTTAAAGTGTTAATCCACACTAAGAATAAAAAAAATTGACTTGATAATTTAAAAGCAGCGGGAATTGAACCTACGCCTCATGGAAACCGTCAAATGGCAAGTGTTGTTCCTTTGCATGAATGTTTTCTTTAAGTACATAGTTTTTTTGTTTAATTTTTAACCATTAATAGAATTGATCTTTTATTTCGACCCATTTAAGGGGAAAATGTAAATGTAAATAGTGATAATTACTCCCACAGTGAAAATCGTGTCAGTTTTTATTATGGATATGTAATTATGGACTATAGTACTATAGCGTCACGTCGATATTATAAAAAAGTAATATTACAATACATATATAAAATTAATAATATCACTTCAGTGGTGGTAAAATTTGTAATTATCAAATAAAGTCCTAAATTTTATTTTATTATTAATAACTAAAAAATGTATATTTTTTTCTTGAAATACTACATTTGGTTATATACAATATAATTGTGCATTAATTCCCTATAATCTATTTGAATTTACGTTTTAAATATATAGTGCAATATTAATTACATAGAGATTACTCAAACAAAATTAGTAACAACAGAAATAAAGTTCATTTTAAGTTCTACGGTGACGTTATACAATGAATTAGATTAAAAAATCACAAGCGAATTACACCATTCATTGGGAATACATTAAGATCAATATCCTTTCAATGTACTGACCATATGGCGTGTCTCTGCTCCAATAATTAGGTAGAGCTCGACAGACGTATATGGTAGCGAGTATTACTGTGTAGAACAATTACTTTTAAGTATATAAGATTTAGTTTTATCTTTGTATACAGTTTTAAGTAAAATTATTACTAGAATTGTTATTTTTTTTTAATTTGTAAATTAGAACCCATTTTTCACGCATTACACTACTCTGTTTGACTTATTTCAACTAGACTGTACATTATGCAACTTATTCCTGAAGAAAATAAGCCTAAATCTATTCGAAATGGTTTAGAAAATACATTTCACAGCCATTTAATTGAGAATACAATGGTACACTTTACCAAAATAAACGATTAAACGGTGTACTTAATTAATTATTTATTTTCTTTTTCAAATTTAAACAACCAAGTGCCGAATGTACTTTGTTAAATTATCTTTAAAATTGCTTTATAATCTATTACACGTAATAAAATACGTGTTAATAGATAAAATAAAATAACAAATAAAAGGCGTCTATTAAATAAATTTAATAAATTTATCTTTAAATAAATGATTTTGAATACAATAAAAAGTTTCTTCGCTTAAAAACTGTTAAATAAATGTTTTCCGATTTTGTAAGTAATTGTACTTACTTTATAAGGTTATTTCTTGGCCAATGCTAGTATTGGTACCGAATACGTACAGTGACTCACTCAGTGTGAGCGGATATCAAATGTACAGACATTATACCTACGTTAAAATCAATTACACGACAATTTAAGTATTTGGTCATTATTATATATATAAACAGTAAGATGAAACTTACACAACTTGCTCTAGATCATCTTAAAACTCTCGTGCTAAACTAATAGAGCCTAATGAAGCCTTATAGGTGATAAGTTCAATCTTCAATAGGGCGAATAATAATATTTAATTTATTATCGAATTCGATTAGAATGGTGAGGACGAAGTGACTAGACACACTTCTTTTTTTCTACTTTGTTATGCGGGAACAAGTGAAAAGCTGAATAAAATAGTACATTTGTATTCAATTTTAACTATTTTTTTATAAAAATGGTTGAATTGATTGAAATTTCTAATTCATTAATTAATTTAAACATGAGTCACAAATTAAAAATTTGAACTTAACAAAGTATACCGTCAGCTTCATGTACTGCTACAGCAGGGACTTATTATGTAATTCTTATGGGTAAAGCCATAAGTATTACATAATAAGACCCAGGTGTCCTGTACCCACCTCCGAATAATCTAATGTCCAACCCTGAAATGAAATAAGGATGGAGAGGTAAAAAAAATAACTTTTTTTAAAAAAAATTAGTTTAACGCTTAATTGCTAAGAAAACGTGCCAATTTTATAAAACATTGTGTTTTCTTGTTTAGAAAATTAAAGTTAATAAAATCTCCAAATAAATATATTATTGTATATATTCATTCATTGTCATTTTACACATATAAAGTTTTAACTTCAAATCTCGTTGTAAAAAATTCATGTAAACTACTACTACTACCATCCGTGACCTCCTTTGTATCTTATTATATTTAGTAATATCTTATTAAAGTCGAAAACATCGAAGTGATTTTTCATTTATTAAATGAATTGCATATTAGTTAATACTAAGGCCATTACGTTTACAGAGCCAGTTCGATAAAATGCTTTTTATACAATTTCCCGAAAATTTTTATTATACTAAAAATATTTTTTAAGATATATAAAATATTTTTATACGATGGGCCCGGCACCCGCACGGTGAATTCATGGAACGCTAAGTTGTTTCTTCTCTTCTTATATCTTTTATATATATACATATAGACGAGTATCGTACATTTTCTAGATATTATTATTTAAGACCATGACATTAGGTAAAAACGCGGACAAGGGCAAAGTTAACAAAGTTAGCCTGCTGTCATAGTGACCCGAGCTATCCAATATGGCTCGTAAACAAACAAATACTCTATATGCCAGTAATGTGTAATACAGTCGGAATGCAACGCTCAGAAATGGTATGCTCGACTTATCTCTATAGAAGCTAGTTTAAAAAAAATATTATGTATACTTATTTGAGGTAAATCTTCACGCATTATCCCGTATATGGCTGAGTAGGCAGAAGGAACTGCAGAAACCATAGGAACCTAGTGTTAAGACACTCCGTTGCTTAGTCACTGCCTTCTCCGTCCTTGTTTTCCGCCTTTTTTGAGGCATTGCGTGTTGGTTCGCAGAACTCAACGCCGCGCTTTGCTTAGTTTCCAGAGCGATGAAAATGGAAATAAAAAATCAATCCTTCTCCCATGGGAATCGAACCCACAAAACGTCGCGTTTACAGGTAGACGCTACGCCTCTGCTCCACGATGGTCCTCTTGTATGTATATTTATTTTAAATAAAATTATTTGTATTTGCTAATTATAATTAACGCCAGCTAGACGGCCAGGCTTAGATCAGGCAATAGCTAAGTTAATAGTTGAGTTGAGCTAATTTTAAGTTTGGTTCCATTTTCGATTAATAAGTATATCTTTATTTTCAAAATTTTAGCTCTTTACTATGTATACATAATATTACATTAACTTTTGCGCACTTTCATGTTAAAGTCGAAAAGTCTCTGAATCGAATTTTAATTCTGTTAATAGTAATAACATATTGTTAGTACAAAAGGTACCATATATAACATTTTTTTTAAAAATATTTCAATAAAGCTAACAACTATATTAAATATACTTGTCTGAAACTTTAATTTAAATTCCCATTTCTTATCTGTGACTAAAGTAGTAGCAGATTTACGAGTAGGCTGGCCACTTAGCTTGAGCCCAGGGCGCCACATATTAGAAATTAAAATTTACGCAAATTACTTCTTTGTGACTCCTAATGATTTTAGCTTTGAATAGCACATACCTAAATATGAGTAAAAATATGTCGAAGTAAGGCAATAGTTTGAATGCCGCAGAAACTACCGCACAGTCACCTTAAAGTGTACCTATATAAAAATATTACGTGAAACACATTACTCTAGAATCTAATACAATTACAATATATGTAACAGAATTTATTATGAATGTAATGAGCATTTATAATGCAAATTCTAAATAGATTTTTTCTTTGTATATATGGAAAAGCTTAGTAAAGCTCGAAGCTTGGAATCAGTACCGCAGTGCAGAGCTCTTGTAATATAAGCTTTAATATAAACCTCGCCTTTGACCCGGTCTTATATGTACTTGGGAAATTTAGATTTAAAACGAAATAGGTTGAAGTTGGTCGGAAATCTCGTTCAAGTTATGCATTCAATAAATTCTAAAATTATAATATTAAAGATTGACATAAATATTTTATAAATTAACTTTTCAATTTACACTAGCAACTTGCCCTGGCTTGTGGGTGCACTGCTAATACCAAATATTACTACAGTATACATCATCCTACAATGTTTTTGTTGTCATTAAATATTTAATAGAGATAAAGTTTACTCTTGAAAGAACGACGTATAATTTGCCATGTGAAAGAGGTCACATTAGAAACCCTAAGAATTAGCAATGTTCCCCTACTAGATATTTACATATTAACCTTCCTGTTGAACTTCCCTTCCTGTATCTAAAAAAGACCACATCAAGATTCGTTGTGTAGTTTTAAATATCTGAATATGCTTTTATGGGGACAGAAAGTGGGAAATGATTTGTGGTGATTTTGGGGCCATTGTGGTGTAATTAGAAGGTGCATAAATGTACATGTTTCTAGCACAATATTTACTTTAGAAAATATTTACGATTTAAAACTCAAAAAAAATACTTTTTGTTATGAACTAAAAATGTAATATAATATACAGATAAATAAATTAATTATTTATTTATATTTATATACTTTTATTTTCTGAGTGATTTTGAAAGCAAATTTAAGATGAAGACATCTCGTCTATGAAACACTGAAAATTGTCAGACTTTGATAAATATTGTATTATTATTAATATTTTAGAACACAATAGAATATTATAAAATATTTTATAACAGTTAAAAAATATAAAAGTGTAGATATTATTAGAAAGAGAACTTATAACTTTAGCATATGGCCAAACACGTTTGTAAAAGTTCTAAGTAATTAAAACATAACTCGATGTACAAAATTATGGTGTAAAAAAAGTCTGACTCTATATAAAAACTAGATAACTATAAATAAGGGTGGAAATAATAATAAAAATATACAAAGCCTACCAAACGAACCCTCTGTAGCCTTCCCCTCTACACCCAAAAATTAAAAAAAAACTCCATAGTAATAAAGGAACGTTGTGATAGCATATACGTAGCTGTAGGATAGTATTCGCTTTGATTATATATATATATATATATATATATATATATATATATATATATATATATATATATATATATATATATATATATATATATATATATATATATATATATATATATATATATATATATATATATATATATATATATATATATATATATATATATTATAATTGTTTACTATATTTATGACAGCTCATCATAAGTCTACGAACTTTTTGCATATTTATGCAGTGCTTTATATATCATAGGTATAATATATACTTAATAAAAAATGTAGAAAAATGTTTCTTTTTTTAACTTTTTGCAGGCAAAGTAAAAAGTACTTTTAAAACATTTTATCATCAAAATCAAATTCAATATATTCTTTAAAAATATTATTAGAAAGCAGGGACGTAGCAACGGAGTGTCTTAACAACTGGTTCCTATGGTTTCTGCACTAACTTCTGCCTGCCCTGCAATGTGCGGGATAAAGCGAGAAGCTAAAAAAAAATTTTAATTAACATATATTTTACAGTAATATTTGAAATGTCGCGATGGCTTTGGTTCAGGTGTATTTTTATGAATCAGTTTATAATATCACTTTTTAAGAAATCCAATTAGCTAAAGTGTAGAATTTGTTTAATCAATTATCAATTGAACTGTTCATGTTCGAACATCAGACAGTCTGTTCTTTCAAAACATTTAAAATATTACCAAAAGTAAAATTAAAACGTTTTCACATTTAATATATAATAATAATGATAGTAAAACCATAAAAATAAAAATATATATTTTAATAATATGGTCCTCTTTTTTATTTACTCCAGCTTCATTTGCTTTCATATGTTTATACGCTAGATATAGGTGTGCTCAGTAAAATGCAGTCAAAACAAAGCACTAGGTTCAAGGTCCCTCCCTTGCCTACCCCCTTCGTCTGTTACCCCATACACCATTCATCTCATCCCTTCGGTACGGCAACCATGCTTTACAAAATAATTACTAAAAGATTTTAAATATTTGAGACTTGTTTGTGGACATTCACATAAACTATATTTATTTTTATTTTACTTTTGTTTTCTTTTTTTATTTAAATAACGAGAGCTAGATTTAATTTTTGTGAAAAATAAATTGTAAATCTTGACAAAAAAATATTATTTATGCCACAGCAGTTCACGCTTTATCCTGCATATAGCAGGGTAGTCAGAGGGAACCGCAGCAACCGTAGGAACCTAGTGTTAAGACATTCCTTTCCTTGTTTCCGCCTTCTTTCGACGCATTGCGTGTTGAGTGACGGAACTCAACGCCGTGCTGAGCCTTGAGGTCAGACCGAAGAAAATGGAAATGAAAAAGTCCATTCTCCCCGACTGGGAATCGAACCAACAAACCGTCGCGTTTACAGGCAGACCCTGCGCCTGTGACTTACTACAGCCATAGTAGTTGCATTTCATTAATATATTAGCAGCCGCTCTTTGAAGTGGTAATGGACAAGACATATAAAGAGTCCTGTGTTCCCCAGAGAGAAAAGGAGTAGACCAACAAAAACATTGAAATAGGACCTCCCCAATATTAGGGAAAATTTAAAGGAGTTCACGGATGTTACAAGGCAACTAATAATATTACATTGGTATAGTAAGAAAAATTAAATATTATTATTTTATGTTAATAATTTCTGGATCTCTTAACCAATTTAAAAATTCCAAAAATAAAAAAAATATAAATTATAACTTTTTATTTATATTTTATAATGTCAAAGATGATTGATTTCGTTTTCCTCTTAATGAAAACCATATGTTGGGTAATATTATAATATGTGAAAAAGCAATATACTCGTATAATAGCAAAATAAAATAAGGCCAAATACTGTTATTATTTTATTTAATTACGCCATGTGATAAATTATTTTTTTAATAACAAGACTGATCAATAACTCTTCCATGAAATGTCCACTTTTTAATTTTTTACAAAAAAATGATATATACAGCCGAATTACAAGGTATATTACTCAATTACTCACAACATTAGTCACTGTTGTTTTGTCTTCACTTTGGTTTTGATCGGGGATTGATACTTATTAAAAAATAAGTGCTGGAGTCTGGACACACTAGCATCTACTCTCGTGATTCAACAGTGTTATTCTGAAACACAAATATAACTACGCTGCGGTACAAAAAAAGGAATTATAATTTTTTTTGGTAATTAGTTACAAAATACTTACATAAATAATGCTGTCGTTGCTTTGGTAAGATGTGACTGCTATATTATAAGTACAAGTCCCATTTGTTGAAATTTTATTTGCAAAAATGATGGAGTATTATTCCTTCACAATCTATTTCCACGTACATAATATTATATTATAAAAGCAGAAGTTTTTTTTAACTTCTGCTTTTTACACACAATTTTTAATAATTCTGTAATTTAAAAGTCAACGAAAGAGATATTTTCTTGACTAAAATCGTTATGACACTAGCTTTTTCCCTATTAATACTGATATATGAGATACTACAAATAAAAATAAATAACAAAATTAGCCTTAAACTTAAAGTAACAAGCACACCATTAAAAAATGAAATATCCAGAATAACCATCCGCACAGTGTGTATATAAGTGGTGCGCTCCCCACAGCGCCACCAGTCCGGCCCGGTGCGTTGCCTCGCGAACTCGCCACGCCACTACCACTACTCTACTCTCTATTTCTACGTTCTCTACTTGCCGTCATCATGGTAAGTTTGAAGAGCCTTAATATTTGTGATTTTTTTATCGTTTTCATTTTACGTATTAAAAAAATTGTTTTGATATTTATAATTTTGCTTAGCTTTTCTTTAGGATTTTCTATTATTGTTATAAGTTATTATATATATATATATATATATATATATATATATATATATATATATATATATATATATATATATATATATATATATATATATATATATATATATATATATATATATATATATATATATATATATATATATATATATATATATATATATATATATATATATATATATATATATATATATATATATATATATATATATATATATATACATAATTTTAACATTTAAGTCGTTAAAAATATCTATAATTTTTACATCACAGTCTAATACTACACTCTACATATTACAATAATATATTATAATATTAATTTCTAATAAATATTTTTAGAGCCTTCTCATTATATAGTTTTATTAATCAAAACCAAAGCTAATCATATTAAAAATATAAATGTAATATTATTTTTATTTAATATCGCCTTCGAGGTACGCTTGTGGATATCCTGACATTGTATTCATAGAAATCTATTCGATCTAGCATTATTCTATCTATATCGCCGGTTCCAACCGCCATTGTTACCGTCATATTTTTATTTCAAAACAATATAATAATAATTGATTTTTTATTTACTAAGAATCAAGAAGATACAGGACACATATTCGCTTATTTTATATTATTTTTAGAGAATTTAAGCGTAAGTTAGCGATCTTGATTAATGATAATTAATAGAACAAAATTTTTACTATTCGTAATTATTAAATAATTACAACTAGTTTGGGGTCAATTCCAGGAGGGAATCAGTCATTTTCATTTCCCCGCTAAAATTGATGTGACATTCGACCACGAGTTCCATCATCATAATAATAATAATATTTACACATTAAAGTGCATTTCGAACTTATTTAAAGTTCTTATAAGGTTAAATTTTTCAGGAATCATGTCAAACCTTGAAAAATTTAACTTCAGAATTATAGCGGATTATCCATTTGAAATATTTTATAAATGTTTTATCTTTTTTAAAGGTTATACTACACTAAAGTAAAAAAATATACTTTTAGTAAAACATTTATATAAATTGTAGCTATGTTCAGAAGCGAACAAAATTACAACCAGCTCTAGGAAGCCTAATATCATTCTACATATAGAATTCTATAAATAAAGTGTAAATAATTAAATTCCAGTAACAATTCACAAAGCCAAATACATATTTTGACGTGACGTATGTTAGATTAAATTTTATACCTACTAACTTCTACGTCACTTTACTTTAGGCACAATGAAGAGATAATCATATCCCTTTATTGTGCCTTTTTCAAAAAGTATCACGTATGAATATAAACTTTTTATATATATCGTTTTATATATACAGTATATAGAGTCGTGACGACACGCGTCGAAGAATATCGATATTCACCGCGAGTAATGCACGTGTGAATACTGATTTTAATCGATTCGGGTTTAAATAAGTACAGTTCTTCTATAGTTCGTAAAGCTGTTTAAAAATTATAAGATACATAAACATACATATCTTTAGATATTTTTTTTTTGAAACCAGGTATACTTATTTTTATACAGTTCCTTAAATTTTTAGTCATAATTAGAAGAAAATTTGTTTAAACTTTTTTTTTAAACGAAGATATTAATATATATATAGCAGTAACTAAAGTTATTTTTAATAAAAAAATTAACAGTGTAATTACGTTAATTTGAACATTAATTCATCTTTCAAACATTCAAACATTTTTCTGAAGAAAATATATAAAAAATCATTATTATTCATGTTTATTTTTCAATCCAGATAATTAATTTAGTCATTCGTTCGAACATTACAACTTAAAAGTACTACATGTATTAAAAAATATTAAGATATTCCATTCCTAAAGTATAATTATAAATAAGCAATTAGCGCTCTCCTACAATGCACAATGGCCACAATGCAGCATTGTCAAACTGTATGTAAAATTAATACGAGCTTTGTAAAGCTCTGTTCATTTACGTAGGCATGTAATAGAGCCCTGCACTCGAACATTTTGCAGTTTAATTATCTTTTGTATAATAGACCAAAAATAAGTGTAAAAGTCGTAAGAATTTTAAACTTGTGTGTTTAATATTCTGAATAATAGGTGCTTAATTTATTTAATAATGCTTTTTCTTAACTATGGTGAAAGAGTACATACATACATATCTTCACGCTGTATCACTAGTGGGGTAGTCACAGAGATCGAAGCGCCAAACGCTGCGGTCCCAGCATGCCTCTTCCGCCTCGCCCACTGTCATTAGCCTCCTCATACATGCTCTCCGCGCATCATGTGTTTTGGGTGACCTTCCTCCAGTATCTTTGATACTTGTGTTTTCGAAAGTCCAAGCGAGATTTCTCCTTACCTCCCTTACCATTCGATTTTGAGTCTGAGCGCGTTCTTCTTTATTCTCACTGTGACATACTCACTGGTACAATAGACTAAGACGTTGATTTCCTCCACTTAACATGCAATTTCTCAAAATGTGACGACTAGTGGTTAGCAGGTTCTTTTCTCAGCTTTCTCTTCTTCTAATGTCAACAAATATTAATAGGATTTTTTCATAAATACAAAGCATATTTTATTATAAAGCACCTTTTTTGTATATAAAAAATGACTAAGGGGTGAAATTAGACCTGACGAACAATCAACGTTATATATCATATTGATTTAACCATACATTAAATGTCATGGTCAACGTTTAATAGTGGTCATTAAGATCTATCTATGAAATATTATTGTAACTACCCGGTTGAAAGTTAAACATATATAAATTATTATATGTTAGAGCCTCGATAGAATAGAAACAAAAAGCTTTCCCATCACACTAATCATATTAAATGTAATCCCTTAAAAGATAGAGAGAAATCTTTCAGCACCAGAAAAGATTTTTGTCGAAGAATCGTAAGTAAATCATAATTTACAGTTATTGTTAAAATTAAAATTAAATTTAAAAAAGATAAAATAATCAAATTGACGCACTGTAGCCATTACTCGATAAACTACAGTAATAAATATTTTTATTAAAAAAATAATTATGTAAATAGTATATTATTGTTTTTTACGTATATAAAAATATATATAACCCGACTAATACAGCAGTGATTAATAATAACATAGGAAATTCTTCATCAATTCATTTATATCTAGTTATAAAATGAATTTATCTAAGAAATTAAACCAAGCAAAAACGGCGAATTGATTGAAATCTGCTGGATAGGCATAAGTTTATTAAGTTGGATGAATCACGTAATCGAAGTAGCGACGTGCTCGTGCCTTCACCCCACACTATATATTATCTAGTACGAATACTATCTAAATACATATATATATATATATATATATATATATATATATATATATATATATATATATATATATATATATATATATATATATATATATATATATATATATATATATATATATATATATATATATATATATATATATATATATATATATATATATATATATATATATATATATATATATATATATATATATATATATATATATATATATATATATATATATATATATATATATATATTAATAATACTATATATAATAATATATATATTAATATACTTACTGGTAGTATTCATAATAGATATCTATTAATTTATCTTTAGAACTTAGTATATGTTGTCTACTTCTGCTTTGATATATACACACACATAAAAACACAAGCAAAAGTGGATACTATATACTGAGTTCTATAGATAAATTAAATTAAATGATAAACAATGTAGCATATAAAATCTTAAAAATAATAAAAATATTCGATGAAATAAATAAAAACATACTAGAATTTTATATTTGTACGTAATTTCTCAAAAACTTTTCATACAGAAAATTGCTAACGGTACTCCGAGCTACACTCGTGCATAACTAGAATAGCAAATCGGGGATTATGCGGCTGCTAATCTCACTGCAATCTTTTAAAGAAAATCCATTTTAGTTATCTATAAAATGCAATTGTTTTTGTATTATAATCATTACTGCCAGAGAATACCTAGGTATTTCGTCTATACCATATGCATAACAAAGTGGTTGAACAGGTTTAGGTACGTTTTTATATGAATTAAAAAACGTTATAATTTCTTATATTTCTACGAAATTTAACGTTATAATGTAATAGACTTTGGAATTAGTAAGTATAAGCTTCGTCTTTATTATTTTCATGAATAAAATTTATAATAATTTATAAATGGTTTTTACAAAGCATTTTAATATACTTTTATTGATTATTTGCTCAAAACTAACATTACATCTAAATAAAGATATGAGTAAAGCACGTAATGTCTTAACCTTAACCTGCTATATAAGAAAAAAGGGTTTAATCAAAATAAAAAATTAAACTACCTACGTATTCTATTGAAGCACTTACATATTATTATTTATAATTAAGTCCATTTACATTTTCCTGTAAGCAATATCGTTCACAATGGGGTGGAGGCGGCTCGCCTTATGTGGATGACTCATTCATGTAAAACAATGAGATATATTATCAAATGCGCTAATATTACTATAAATATAAATATACTGTGCTCGTTCCAGAATAATATTATTACTGCTTTAGATTTTATTGTAATTTTACTTAAAATTTGTTAAAAAATATAACTTTTTGGCGATTATTATATTAATTTAATTTTCAATTTTAATATATGAAAGAGATTTGAATCCGTAACCCGTTCCTTCTAATATTATAAAAAATATATATTTTAGTAGACTACAGTATACTATTAAATAGATAATGTAATAAAAACATAACATGCAGTGAAGCATGCTGCGTGACTATTAATTTAATTTAATAATGAAATTTTGTATGGTCACTGCCGCATTACCTTACTGCCCTGCTGGAAGCACACAGCCACGTAATTATTTCGTTTCTTGTATAAGACAAGTTGTATAAGATATACATTTGAAGCCATTTGATTTGATGATTTTATATTTGGGTAGTTCCAATTCAAAACCAAATTCAAATAATTTTATTCATTTTTTGATACATTAAAAATAATACCACCACCAGTTTATTAAAGTTAATGCTTCAAACTTAAGGAGAACTGGCGCAAGACACTCAGCGGAACTTTTTTTATATGATCATTAGGATTTCAACTAATTTAAGCACATATAAATTTTCTTATACTTGACGCTGCCGAGTATGGCAGCCTCTTACACGGTAAAATCGAGATGTCATCATCTCCTTAAAGATACGATATGTTAGGTGACACAAATCAGGGCCACACCTTTATATATTCTTAGTTACACTTACACTACTTGTTGAATTATTTTAAAAGTCACCTAAGCTAGTAAAATTTATAAAACAATGCCTTATAAATATAAAAATATTATTAATTCCTCAAATTACATTATCTGAAACAAAATATTAATAATACTGAGAATCTGTTCGCATTTCGAATAAGGTAAGCAGATAGTTTATTTTTGTCAAACCACCAATAAGGCACGCTTCTTGAAACTGTGAATCACAGCCGCAAGCGTGACTCGGAGAGGAACAACATATACACTGTTACTCAAATGTCGACACTGTTGGGGAATTAGTAAGTTTACGCAGATGTTTGTACTTTAGATATACGTCCATTTAAAGTTCTAAATTGATATTATAATAAGTAAGTAATTCAATTATCTTATAAAATTATTTGGATGCAGTTTTCACATATTATTTTAAATTACTATTACTATGATATTTTAAAGGCTTTTTCTTTTGTTTATTTTAAAGTGTTAATCCACACTGAGGATAGAAAAAATACTTAAAGAGACCATATAAAAATTTGAAAGCAACGAGATTTGAAGCCGCGAACTCTTGCGAACCATGCAAGCGCTGTGACCACTGCTATGCATTCTTTATCACCGTTAAGGCGTTAAGGCCCACCATCCAAGACTTATGTAAGTTTTCTTCACATTGTATACAGTGACTCAGTTTAGATTGATCGAGAAGAGAAGAGTTTGGACACTCACTACCTCCATCGTTAAATGTCTAATATGTCATGAAACAGATAAAAATGACTATAATAAATTCATTAAACTAATTAATATTTTCATAAATTAACGTTTTTGCTAAGAGTTGAGGATAAATTATAAAAAATAAACTAAATATTCTAAAAAGTGAACTGAATCTGAAACTAAAATAGACGTTTTCTAACATTTATCTGTTGTACGACACAGTGTAGTTACCAAAGTAAATGCAGCCAGACAGCAACAGAGTGGTCGGTAAACATTTAACTGTAATTCTATTCCTCACTCAGCGCTGATTGAATTGCGGCTGTGACGCAATATATTATAAAAAGTGGTGTTTTGAGGAATATGCTATATGAAGAGCTATTTGGAAAGCTATTAAGAAAGCTAGATGGGAAGCTATATGAAAAGCTATATGGAAGACTATATAAAAAGGTGGGAATGGGAGCTATATCGGAAGCTATTTGGAGAGCTATATTGGGAGTTATCTGGAAGCTATACCGGGAGCTCCATAAGGAGTATCCTGCAGCAGCAGTGGAGAAGGTTAGGCAGACGAAACTCCGTTTTCTACTTCCTGCTGAAATTTTATATATTGAAAGCAACATGCCCTAATTAACACTAGAATTCACAACTATTACTTTATGCTACACAACATATGCTGTGTCCCTTTGTTGCAGGAAAGGAAAATTGTATTTCGTGCGTTTTTTAGTTAAACATGACTGAACTGCATAAAGATATTTTTCATTCTTACTTATTTATGTACATATAAGTATATTTTTTTAATATTATATGTACATATATACATATATATGTTACGGCCCAAACTCCGTTGACTTTATATCATACTGATTTCTAGGAAGTTAATAAAATTAAAAATACTTTATACAAATTTTTGTGCTTCTAATTACGGCTAAGTAACCCTTTGACAAAAGAGGGTTGTCCAATACCCTTCCTAAAACTTAATTAAACTTTTAAACCACACATTGTACTTGCAAAGTGAAATATTAGAGTAATTAGAATATTTTTAATACAATTTCACATTAGCTTCACTTTTAATAGAGATATGATCAACGTAGAGAGAATCTCGTCAAGACTATTGCTTGCAATTCAAACACTGGTCATTGAGTGGCTCTACAGTACACCAGGGTGTATTTCGTCAATGCTTGATAATTACAATAATTTCAATATAAATAATTTAAAGTAACAAAACGATTGACACAAACAATTACTTGATAGTATTTTTGAAATATATTTCCTATCTTAATTTATTCAGCTTTATGTTGTATCACAAGTATTTGAAGTGGAGACCAGTTGAAATTCTGACAATCATCTTATTTTCATACATCCATTCAATTCCGAAGTGATGAAGTGGAGATCGAACCTGTGACCAATGGCAACGAAGACCCTTAAAAATTTTAATGAGATCTTCAACACACAAATTACTTATCAGCACCTACTTGTCATGACGCTGTACAATAGCAGCTAGAATAAGGCATTTTTGATCGCAATCTTTTAGTCGGCGTTCCAGCAATTGCAGTGTATATGTTTTTAATTGTTTCTTAATGCAATGCACTGGCTTTATTTATACAGAAATTATATTTATATTATATGGTGTTATATTTTTTGACAGTTTTTAGTACGACAAATTTTCGTGGGTAAATTTTATAAAATAGTGATGGATGCGTTTAATTTGAAACGCCTCTGAGCAACATTAGATATATGAATGTCGTAGAAAATAACAAAAGCCATTGGGTTCCACAAACAGCTGAATTTCCATCTAAACCTAAAGCACATTGATGGAAACTCGTGTTAAGACACCGTTCCTTATTTTCTAAATATTTTTCAAAACATTAGACACGAAAGGTGAAAATATTTTTTCAGGATTAGCTCATAAGTAAAACTTTCTAAGAAATAAAATAGACTAGATGTAAACCATTCAAACACAAGGGCAATAAACGTTTATAGCGTAAAATGTAAAATAACAATACAATCATTAATCCGACGCGTCAGCTCGCATTTACTGCTTTTTTTACATATTGTTTTTTGTTGCATCGGAGAAAATTAGTGGGTACGTTGATCTCGGCGTGACCACTCCAGTCTTATAATAATAATCTACAGTTCCAGTTACTATGAAGACTATTTCAAGTTATTGTTTCAGACATATTTAAAAACTAGACTAAATTCTAAATTATTTTTTGAGTCTTCACGCTTTATCCTGCATCGCAGGGTAGGCAGAGTGGACTGTTTTGAATGAAGGGAACATTTTCCGTTTCCGCTTTCTGAAATTTTCGAGGCATTAGCGTGTTTTGGAGTGGCGGAACTCAACGCCGCGCTTTGCCTAGTTTCCAGAGCGAAGAAAATGGAAATAGAAAAATCCATCTTTCCTGGGTGGTAATTGAACCCACAAACCGTCAGAATTACAGTTAGACGCTATGTCTAAGCGTCACGACGGTCCTCAAGAAGAAATAAGAGATTTTTTATATATTAACTTAATTACATAAAACTCCTACTAATATCCGTAACTTAAAGCGTGCCAAGAGAACCTAGTGATAAGTTTCACCGCCATAAACACATAAAAACCGTAGAACGGAGTGTTTTAACACTAAAAGAATACCTAGTCCTTATCTACAATGCTATACGGGAGAAAACACGTGGAGCTATGTTTATTTTCTTCTTTATCAACTATTACTAGCGGACGCCCGGGGCTCCGCCCGCGTCCCCTCGCGTCCGCGTCCCCGCGCCCCCAAGAAAAACACGATCAGCAAAATGATTCCTAGGTCAATTCACACCGCCACTAATATCAACGACGACAGTTATCATCCGCTGGCTGCGCAGATTGTCTTTCTGTGGATTGGTGGTGGTTGTTCAGTAGAAATCGTAATATTTTATTTTCATCATAAGTTCAAAACAAAGTATCCAATTTTAATCATTCAAAGACCAAATATCTTGTAAATAGACTATATTTAGTGATGAAATAATTTATTTTGATAAGTATTATTAGCGTTAGTAAAATAAACGCGTGTAAAAGGAGTTAAAAAAAATCAAAATTTTTAAATAAAAAAATAACTGTTGTGCCTCACCCGACAAAGATAGGTATAGTGTGTCGCGGACTTTTTTATAAATATTTATAAGATCTTATACATTTTATGGTTCTACCTTATATAGTTTAGGCAGTGTACGCAAAATAAGGAACTGTTCTTGTTGATTTTTACAGCTTCTTCCCGAAAATCCCAAATATGTTACGGAACCTTATTTTTTCCAAAATAAAATATAGCCTATGTTACTCGTTGATAATGTAGCTTAAAAATGGTGAAAAAAAATTTAAAATCGGGCCAATAATTTTTGAGCCTATTCATTACAACCAAACAAATATTACCTCTTTATAGTATTAGTATAGATAACTACCACGACTAACTCGTATTCATCCTGACTGCAATGCGACGGCTATTGCGATACCTAAAAGTTCTCATTATGACTCTTCATATCGATTTCTTTCAACCCTCTCGTTTAGATTCAATTTCAAACACTACTCCTACTTCACGCCCTAAGTTATTAGGGGATGGAATGCCTATTCAGTTTCGAAGCAAATTAGTACAGTCTAATGAGTTTGTACAGACTATGAGTTATGGCACTTTAATATTATTATTACTGGCTTTTAAATTAAAATAAAAAACCTTAAAAATATTTTTATTTCAAATTCTAAAATCTGGAAAGTAACCATTTAAATAAATGAAAATTTTCGGATTGACAAGAAAATAGTTTTAGGTTAGTCACATCTTTACATATAACTAAAAAAAATGAGCAAGAAATTAAAAAAATGATTCGTTTTATAAGGATTCCTAACAAAATTTCCTGTAACTTTACTTTAACGTCTTCTTTAAAACGCACTGTCCCTTCACTGAGGCCTAAAGTTTCAAGTAACAGGAATTGTAACCCTAGAATGGGAAACAGTGGGCTTACTCCATCACGTCACAACACTGGGGGAAGTGTGCACAAACAAAATACATACATACATAAGTCGTCTAAAGAAGACTATTACGAATAAAACAAAAATGTAAATAATATGAAGAAGTACTCATAAGTAGTGAATATATGTATATGTATATACATATATATATATATATATATATATATATATATATATATATATATATATATATATATATATATATATATATATATATATATATATATATATATATATATATATATATATATATATATATATATATATATGTATATGTATATACATATATGACGACTAACTATACTGAGTGTTTCAAAAAAGCCACTTTTATTTTATTTGAAATAAGCCTAAAAGCTTAAATAATAGCAAATGACTTTGACCAAAAATGTAAGTATTTAAATCATTATTATTTATAATTAGAACTTGAACCAGCTATTATATCGCAATGATGATTAGACTGTATGTCCAACAATTACTACATAGCTGATGTCGCGCTTTACCAATTAAAGCATCAATAAACCTACCAATAAACCTCTGCATTTATATCAATAACAAATAGTTCCTCATAAAATACATTAAATGAAAATAATAGTAACAAAACATATTGAAACATATACAACTAGGGTCTTTATAGTTATTCTCTATATATCAACGTAATGCTTGTGCCTTTACGTGTAAATCACGAAAAAAAACCGGGTCAGGTACTAAGTGGTACTACCGCCATCAATCACAGTTGAACTACTTATAAATACCTTTACATTTTAGAAGCTAGCATAATTCATATATTTCAAAAGACCAATGTACAGAACAATAAAGGTTGTTTGGGGGAATGTATTTCTAATCGAAAAACTTTACCTGGCACGACTTGGACTAGATTTGTTTGGAAATAATTAACTCAACGTTTTATTTCACACTATTTTTGTGGGACTTTTTTATTTAATTTTTTATTTTAAATGAATACATAAAAATATATCACGTTTAACTTTTTTTCATTTATAGTTTATACCTACATTTGAAATAATATTTATATATGTATGCAATTATTATATATATTATCTGGAGTAGAATATTTTAAAAAAATTAACTCATACTATAATAGATGTTATGTAACTTATTTCGATTTTATCAAACAATTTTCTTTTATATTTTTATAGCTTTACGCTTTATCTTTTTTAATCCTGCACATAGCGGGACAGGCGGTATCAAATAACATATTTTAAATATGTTTCTAACAAGAAGACGTTCGCGAAGTGATTTGTGGTCATCGCTTGAAACGCTATTTCAAAAATTTAACATTTATTTTTAAAAACAAAAGTTCTATGTAAGCAATGTCTTAAAATTGATGTATTTTAAGACATTGCAACGAAATAACAAATAACAGCGTGGGTATATTTTCCCATTTACAACGCAAGATGGACAAAACAATTACCAATTACACTCCCACGCGTTTTACTTTTTTGGTAAACGAGCGTTGCTGTTGATTATAGTCGATTGCAAATCGATATCTCTAATAAGATCAGTTAACTATTGTTATTGGATAAGTGGATCATTCGATACAAAATAAATGACTCGTTTTAAAATATACGGCAATACAATTCGGTTATTCACACTAAATGAAAAAAGATTAAGAATCTTGTACAAGATAGACTTTATAGGAAACTATTGTTTTAAATTGTTTAAAATAATCCTTTAAACTTTATTATAAGCGTTTAGTAAAAGCAATGAACTTGTAAATTTAAGTATAATTTGGCCTAAATTAAGAAACAAGGGAAGAACGGACGCAACGCTCGAAATGTTTAGAATAAAAGGGGATTCGATCCGATTGCCCATTCCATTAGTCATCATGATCCGATTACACAGCGTGACCAAGCTCAAGACTTAATCAAGCATTTCTATGGAATTTCCGGTATAATTACTCTTAAAATTATTGACAGCTGTAAATATGCTTCAATTTTTTTAAATTGTGTTGCCATTAAAAAGTAACGTCTATAAACTTATTAATTTCTTGTTTTTTCTTTTCTATAACAACTTTTATTTAAATCAATATATATATATATATATATATATATATATATATATATATATATATATATATATATATATATATATATATATATATATATATATATATATATATATATATATATATATATATATATATATATATATATATATATACTAACAATAATTCTACAAAATATATAATAATATATATAATATGTGCAAAATGTATAACATATAACAAAGTATGTTCGTGTGTATCGGATTTTCCTAACATTTACTCCCTTCTACTGTAATTATGAACATACATACATATATCGTGCTTTATCAATAACTTGATAGGAATCTATGCGTGCACTGAATCCATCAAATATGAAATTATACACAGGCAAGTTAAATAATCGAATTCGAACTACATTTTACAATTATTCACCCTTCAGCCTATCGTGAAAAGTTATTACACGACTTTTTCTTCAACGTTAAACTAAAATCAGGAATGTGGTGAGTTTGATCACCATCGGTAAAACCCACTCAATGTGGAAATTATTCGGATAGAAGTGACATTTAAAATATTTTGGATAATCTCAGTTTTACATAATAGGGAAATACTGCAATTTTAAATATTACAATACTGTTTTACTTTTATTTAAATGTATACATAGCCTTAAAGTTATTGATCATCAAATTTGTGACTAAATATATTCGTTTACCTACTATGAGTTGTCAAAGCGCGTCGTTAGATCAGCCTCTTAAGAAGTAATGATTCTTAAACAAGGAAGAAATAAGCAAAAAGAAGATTCTAAAATATATGGAGAACGAAGTGTCTCAGTGTCTTCATTGAACTCATCTGTCATTCAACGTACTGTCATATACATATATATCACATAATATATCGTACATTAAAATTCATATATAAAATACCTACCATATGTTTACATTTAGAATTAAAAACTATCGATCAGCTGACTCAACTAATAACAGATGATTATAATTAGACTTGTAGAATACGAAACTTATACTTGAACGGATATATTTTATTGTTTTTATTAACTGAGGCGTATCGGGCAACAACTCGTGCGTCACAAGAATACACGCTACGAAACACTTAGTATTTACAAATTGGGATATATGTCATCTTCAATATTTATTTAATTATTATACAAATATCTGTGTTTCCATTTTAAATTTTGAAAGCCCTGTCTTTATCTTACTTAGACCGCCAAGTAAGACAGATGCGTGAAAGTAAAAAATATCAAGAAATTATGTAGTGTCACTGACCTTATCAACCAGCCAGTCCCCGTTTCAGGCTCAGCTGGCTTTTTCTGCTTCCAACTCCACTTATAATATTAATTCAATATATCTAGTGTTTGTTCGTCTACTATTATAATTATTAATAACAAAAGATATTTATGAAAAGTCTAGACATAAATCAAATTGCAAATTTAGACACGTATGTATACGAGTATGCAACTGACATATGCAGATTATAAAAATAAAATTTAGTTATTATTTGAAAATTTCCTTTTGGAAAATCGTAAAAAGTCAAAAACATCTAATGTTGATGACTGCTTTATCAGTACACACAAGTGAAAAGCTTAATTTATAAAATTATTTTAATACTGGAAGGGTGCATATAACACAGCTTCACAAAAAGCTTTAATTGGTTTATTGTTTTTACTACAAAAAGCTAATGTAGCCATAAAAAGCTAATTTGATTGAAAGTTTCATATTTCTTAAGGTAAATAAAATAATATTTTATTTATCAAAAATAAAATTAGATTCTAGATTAAAATCAAGTGTATTAAAGTGCTTATGTAAAGACAGGATTACAACTAAATTAAACTAAATTAATTTAATTATTATTATTAATTAATTTTTAATTAATTATTAATTAATTTAAATAAAATTATACATAATTAAAATACTGCACCTTAATGAAAAGAACAAATAACACTTATTTAAATATTCTAATAATTACATACATAGCATCAACATGAAAGACTGAAACTACGTGACATGTCACAGTAATTTGTAAACGTACCTATCGTGAATACCAGAATAACCTCAATTACAGGCTGTTTTTGTAGGGAGGAACGACCTCCATAGTCCATACTGAATATTGGGCGTAACAGATAACTATTAACGTTTTTTATGTTGCTTTTATTATATATTTCCTTTTAGATTTGAATTTTCAAATTTATAAAATTTTTAATTTTAATTTACATTAATAGATACATAAGCTAAATCCTTTACATTTTACATAGAGGAGTTTGTCTTTGGTAGACTGTATTTAAGCGCTGGTGTAAAGTTATAAATTATTAAAGTTTTATTACAAAAATAAACATTTACATTTCCAATTTACTTCTTTAACTTTTTATTTGGTCGCCTGTAAGATATACAACAAGCTATTTTTATATTATATATAGCTATATATTATGTATATTATATGGCTTTTCTATTTCTTTTTCACAGAGGGAATGTATCTCAGTTCACATTGGCCAAGCTGGAGTCCAGATCGGCAACGCCTGCTGGGAACTGTACTGCCTGGAGCATGGCATCCAGCCTGATGGCCAGATGCCGTCCGACAAGACCTTAGGAGGAGGAGACGATTCCTTCAACACCTTCTTCAGTGATACCGGAGCTGGAAAGCATGTGCCTAGAGCAGTGTTCGTTGACTTGGAACCTACTGTTGTCGGTTAGTGTTTTAGTAGTATAGATTAAATAAGACACTCAGACTATATTTTTAGCTTAACGCTTTATCCTGCACATGGCGGGGTAGGTAGAGTTAACTGCAGAAACCATAGGAACCCAGTGTTCTTAACACTCCCTGACTTAGTCCCTGCTTTCTCTGTCTTTTTTTGAAGCATTGCGTGTTGAGTGGCGGAACTCAACTCCGCGCTTTGCCTAGTTTCCAAAGCGAAAATAACGGAAATAGAAAAATCCATCTTCCCTGAGAGCTACACCTCTGCGCCATAACGATCCTCACTTTTTTAAAACAATATTAAATAATCATTCAACGACAAAAATCATTTATCATCACCTTGTCGTCTCTGTGTGTAGTAAAGTAACCTATGAAACACGAAACATGTACCTACATAATATTTGATATACAATGACTTACGTATACTCGCATAATAACTTATACTAACGGGAAGTACAAAAACTGAACCAATAGATGTTATTTTAAGCTCAAGTGGCAACTGCAGCTTACGATTAATGGCTCGTGAATTAAATCAGACAAAAAGCTACGCGCAAATTATGTTCTTAGGCCGATTTTACACTTGTAATTTCAAATTAATTATTTGATAATATTACTTATAGTTAGCTATTTAATTGTGAGTTTCAATCAAATCACTCGAATTATTATATTTGTGTAATATATAATAGGAAGAAAGAATGATGATGACGGGGAAGATGGATTTTTCTATTTCCATTTTTTTCGCTCTGGCACCTAGGCAAAGCGCGGCGTTGAGTTCCGCCACTCAACACGCAATGCCTCGAAAAAGGCGGAAAGCGGGGACGAAGAAAGCAGGGATTAAGCAACGGAGTGTCTTAACACTACGTTCCAATAGTTCCTGCAGTTCCCTCTGCCTACCTTGCCAGTGCGGGATAAAGAGTGAAGCTATAAAAAAAAAGAATTAACGGTATATCTTCTAATGAAGAAGATTATTGTATACATATTACTTAGAAGATTATTGTATACCTATTACTTCTAATGAAGAAGATTATTGTATATATTATATTTTATTATTTTATATGGATATATTTACTACTAGTTTATACAAAGTGTACACTCCCAGTGTGCAATGGCCTTAAAAGCTCAAAATCTCGTTGAGATATCCGTCGTCCATCGAACCCGCTGCATTGTCCGTTATTACCGCACCGTGTCATTATGAGTACTTGCAGCGAAATCTTATCTTCTATAGAATTATCTATGAAATATAAAATTAAATCCGTTTACAATGAAAGGTTGTTATAATTATGTAATAAGTTATAAATATAAGCTAGAAATGAGCGTTACAGCTGCTTAACGGTTTCTCTTAATACTCAGTTTGTAAGTGATGCTAACTAGAGATATCCATCTTAAGAAAAGGGAAGCTTTAGAAGTTAATGAGAAATAAATGGTACAAAATAAAATCGAAAAAAAAAATTCAATATGGATTTTGAAATACTGTTTGTGTTATCTCTAAAATATCTTAAAAATTTGCAAATGCTACTTTAAAATGCTTAAAATTGGGAAAAAGTAAAAAATTATGTTAAGTATTGAAGTTCATTATTTAACTATTTCCATTCAATATAACTCTAGTTTTTTTTTTATAATGAAACTATTAATTAATACTTATAGAATAATATTACTAGAAAATATATAAAATTCAAATGCACCGTGACCTTGTGATCTAGGTACATTTCTCTTGAATTGATTCATTTATTCATTCATTCATTTTACATTATAAAGTTGCGTACGAATATCGGTATGTGAAAAATGTTACACAGATTTGCATAGTGAGAAACCTAAGACGCTACGCTTCGACACGGTCACTTCGCTCATCCTGAGAAATGGTCACACGCGACTGACTTCAGTGTCCAATAGCATAACTAGAAATATATCATTACGTATACTTATATATTTTTTTATAGCTTCACGCTTTATCCCGCACATGGCAGGGTAGGCAGAGGGAACTGCAGGAACCATGCGAACCTAGTGTTAAGACACTCCGTTACTTAGTCCCTGCTTCTTTTTCCGTCCCCGCTTTCCGCCTTTTTTCCAAACAGTTTATAACAAGTGTTTCCAAAGTATCCTACTTTGGACAAACTATTTTTAAATTGTGATAAAGAAAATTTCTCACTTAATTAAAAATCACATATTTCTAGTAACAATACATACAACGTGAATGTAGGTATATGAAACAAGAATTTGAACTGAAACAAATAAATTATTTGCGACGTGACATTGGCGAAGTGAATTGTGCTCAACTGGCACTCTCGAAACGCCATAAATAAAGAGAAGAAGAAGAAGAAGAAGAAATTATTTGCGAATTATTTTCTTTACATCTTGTAAAAATAAATATTAATGTATACTTATAATATTTTTTATTATATTATTTTATAAATATATGTTCATATTAAAAAAATAGGTATATCAAATCAAAGATTAGGCAACTTTAAGTAAGCCCGATAAGATAATATATGGTTGGAAATTAAATAATTCACTCTTCTATCACGGGAATTGAACCTAAACTATCACATTGACAGAAGACGAAGCCGCGGTGACGTCACGTACATTTAACACTAGGTTCCCTCTGTCCAACCTCTATATGCGGGAAACAGCGTGAAGCTATTATTTTATTTAAATGTATGAATAATTCTTAATATTAGTTACCTTAATAATTCATAGATGAAGTACGCACTGGCACATACCGGCAGCTGTTTCATCCAGAACAACTTATCACTGGAAAGGAAGACGCGGCAAACAACTACGCGCGCGGACACTACACCATCGGCAAGGAGATCGTCGATGTCGTGCTCGACAGGCTCAGGAAGCTAGCTGACCAGTGCACCGGGCTTCAGGTATTTTAGATAGTTTTTTGATTTGTCCTTTTAAATAATGCTTAGTATTGTTCTATATAAAGTGTCAGAAAAAATTTGCTTGTGAAATATGCCTCGATTTGGCTACAAAAGGTAAACGAAAGTGTTTTTCTCACTTTTGATTTTTAAGTTAACTTAAAAATATGTTTTATCTTAATGTCTATGCGTAAATACACAAAATACTGACACTAATACTTATATTTACGTTCAAATGTCATCTTCTCTAACAGGGTTTCTTGGTTTTCCACTCGTTCGGGGGCGGCACCGGCTCCGGGTTTACTTCTTTATTGATGGAGCGTCTTTCTGTTGACTATGGCAAAAAATCGAAGCTTGAATTCTCTATCTACCCTGCACCTCAAGTAAGTTGAAATTTGTTTCACGACAATATTATATAAAGCTTATGGACTAATTATAGGTGTAACAAGTAGGGATTTTCACGTAAGTCTCTATTATCTAACAAAATAGTGCTATTTATCATTTTATATTCGTCATAGAGATAATTGAACTTGACCATCGTACGTAACTTGCTATAACAGAATTCACAATTCTTAAGTTTAACCACAACGTATGACTATATGACGTGGGTTATTGATAAAAGGAGCCACTGAAATATGTTATCTGAATGGTCTTTCCCAGATGTGGATGAAAATGACTACTAATCAGCGTGTCGCACTTCTTATATTAAGTATACTGCAGCATCCCATCGGAATAATGTAACATATTTTTGTAAATTCTATAGCATCTTATTCGTCCCTTCCCCCACTTTACTTTTATCACTTTATATTGAAACAAACGAAGCATCAATCGAAATAGCTCTTCATTGAGCAAAAATAATATTAATTTTATAAATTTAGGTATCGACAGCAGTAGTAGAGCCCTACAACTCCATCCTCACGACGCACACTACGCTAGAGCATTCGGACTGCGCCTTTATGGTCGACAACGAGGCCATTTACGACATCTGCCGCAGGAACCTAGACATAGAGCGTCCTACTTATACAAATCTAAACAGGCTAATTGGACAGGTACGTACTATGTTTATATACTAATATTATATATTTTAGGATCGTCGTGGCGCAGAGGCGTAGCGTCTGCTTGTATATGCGACGGTTTGTGGGTTCGATTCCCACTCGGAGAAGATGGATTTTTCTATTTCCATTTTCTTCGCTCTGAACAACTAGGTAAAGCGCGGCGTTGAGTTCACTCAACACACAATGCCTCGAAAAGGCGGAAAGCGGGGACGGAGAAAGCAGGGACTAAGTAACGGAGTGTCTTAACACTAGGTTCGTATGGTTCCTGCCTACTCTGCCGGGTGAGGGATAAGGCGTGAAGTTAGTTATAGTTATATATTTCAGTACCACAGCACTGTTATTAAATTTTTATAAATTATTTAATATGATAAAAATTATTTAACCTTTGAAATAGTAAGAGAATTTGCACGAGCAAACGAGAAAGAGTATATTTGCAGCGGATTTTGCGCTGAATTAACTGATTTTATTAGCTGGTTTACATTTCTCACATCAGTAATTGTTTTTTAAGACTCAGACAGCCTTCAAACTCTAAATATTTGTTAATAAGATGTACATAATTCCCCGAGTGGGAATTGAACCAACAAACCGTCGTCTTTACAGACAAACGCTGTGCTTCTGCGCCATGCGCCACCAGTTTGTATTAAAAATGTCACTCAAGCTCTATTCTCTATTTTTACTATTAAATCAACTACACTTAGCTGCAAAACCCAACTAACTTGTACAGATCGTGTCCTCCATAACGGCGTCGCTCCGTTTCGACGGCGCCCTCAACGTCGACCTGACGGAGTTCCAGACCAACCTGGTGCCGTACCCGCGCATCCACTTCCCCCTGGCGACGTACGCGCCCGTCATCTCTGCCGAGAAGGCCTACCACGAACAACTCACTGTGTCCGAGATTACTAACGCTTGCTTTGAACCCGCGAACCAGGTTACTTAATGTTTATTATTGAAATTATCTAGTTAGTTATATTAATTAAAAAAAATATATCATATTATTTTCTATTTACGCGATTTTATGCAGATTTGGCAAAGAAAATGATATATTCTATATTTTCTCTGATTTTGTTTATATAAAAATATCAAGTATCTGAAATACCTGATGTATAGCCAAAATATATAAATAAAAATATACAAAATAAAAAAATATTAACAATTTACCACTATTACTTTTAATAGTTTATTCATGGGCGTAACGAGCAATCTTAGCTGTCATATGAAAACTTGTAAAATATAATCTCAACAAAGAACGATTACAGACTAAAATGGCAAAAATCAAAAAAATCACGTCAATTGATTTATTAGAATCGATAATAATATTTTTTCAGATGGTGAAATGCGACCCGCGTCATGGTAAATACATGGCGTGCTGCATGTTGTATAGGTAATTGTAACCTTTTACGAGTATATCCTGTTTCATTTATTTTAGTACTTATTAAAATAATAATTTTATTATAATATAAATTTATTATTTAAAAATTGTTTTTAAATATTAATCAAAGAATGTTCTTGTACAGAGGCGACGTGGTGCCAAAAGACGTGAACGCCGCCATCGCTACCATCAAGACTAAAAGGACCATCCAGTTCGTAGACTGGTGTCCGACGGGATTCAAGGTAAAATCCTTCCCTCGCGCATATCTAACATTGATTTTTATCGAGAAAAGGTCAAATAATGCTTTATTTGATTTTATATGAACTATGTACTACTATTCCTAAGTTTAAGTTTTTATTTTACTTTCTCAAAATTATATCTAAATTTTTATGCGACCATTGATGATGTCTATGATTTTACAACTCTAGAGCTGTGCATTAAATATTAAATGTACTCTAAACCAGATTTTTGGTCCATAAATAAATTGATAAAAAAATAGTCAATTTAGCCTAAATTATAGCTATCTATATTATGATTTTGTCATACAGGATAACAATATTTTTGATTTAATTGGTTATAAATAATACATAACACAAATGTACCCGCCCTCCAGGTGGGCATCAACTACCAGCCGCCCACGGTGGTGCCGGGCGGCGACCTCGCCAAGGTGCAGCGCGCCGTCTGCATGCTGTCCAACACCACCGCCATCGCCGAGGCGTGGGCCAGGTAGGTGTAGACTTTATATATTTTTTTTAATATAAAACAGTAAAATCGAGTTCAAAAACTTGGAAATTGAAATGGTATATGTATACTTTTGATTTGTAGTCATTTAGCAACAGTCGCTGGAAGCTTTGGAAATATTCCTTTAAATTAAATATATATTCTTCTTCAAAATCGTTAGTGAGCTTAATACCTACTTGGAGTAAGTCAGAATTGAACTCACAAGCGTCCATTCAATCGTTACTTACTTGTGCTTTTATAATGTCAATATATACATTTTTCAGACTCGACCATAAGTTCGACTTGATGTATGCAAAACGCGCTTTCGTCCACTGGTACGTAGGGGAAGGTATGGAGGAGGGAGAGTTCTCTGAGGCCCGCGAAGATTTGGCCGCTTTGGAGAAAGATTACGAAGAAGTCGGTGTCGACTCCACTGAGGGCGAACTCGACGAGGAGAATGAATATTAAACAAATCAAATCACTTTCCCTTAATGACATGACAAAAAGTACCATTTTGGTAGAATTTGGTAGATTTTGGTAGTATTTTAATATACACCCGTATTCATTAAATAATATACTTTCTTACAGTGATTTTATACTATTTTTAATTTTAATAAATAGGTTTTAAGGAAAACGTGAGCTTGTCGGAAAATGGAAATGCTTACTAACAGTATAAACTTTTGAAATATAATTTCTTAGAAGAAATAAAGTTTATATATCTGTAGTTTGACAAGTTGTTCAAAATATGCATTTAATACATAAAATATCGTGATAATATAATTTAATGTTTGGATTTTAGATTCGTTTTATATTTACATTAATTAAGCTAACTTATAAATAACATATAATAATTTTGCTTCTTACAAGCATTGTGTATGAATGATAATTTATTTAAAAGCACGATAAAAAACTTTTACACGTAATTTTTATTTTATTTTTGACACAACATCTGAATACAATACAAAAGAAATTAAAAAATATATATATAAATATATATAAAAAACATATTTTATTTTAAATGGCAATACATACAATCATAAAAATAATAAAGAACATAAATATTGAATAATAACAAAATATAAACAATAAGATGTTTTATTAAAATCATGTATAAATTCGTTTATCTTTCAAATGAGATCATCATCATCCTAACACAGATTATATAAAATGCCTCGTACTTAAAATAAACATAATTTATTTAAAATCTCTACTCATATATAACTTTATGATGCAATATTACTTAACTGTTTAATAATTCTTATATATAAACATGTAACTGGCAATGACTTATTAAAAAACTATATAATAAAATATAATGGATAATATTATTAAAAAATAACACTTGCAATTGTAAGTAAGAAATATTTCTAATATAGTGTTCACAATAATTAATATAAACCTTATACTAATTGTATTTTAGTATATATTAATATAAAAAGAATAGTTACATACGATATGCCCATACACATGTATTTTAGGCTTTTACATACAAATTATGTGTAATGAGAGCATTAAATGAGGACGGTCGTGGCACAGAGGCGTAGCATCTGTCTGTAAGCGCCACGGTTTGTGGGTTCGATTCCCACGCGGGGAAGTTGGATTTTTCTATTTAGGCAAAGTGCGGCGTTGAGTTCGAAAAAAAAACTTTAAATCCTTTAAATACTAAAACGTAAAACATAGAGTAATATAGTAATTCGGTTAAAATATAGATATATATATATATATATATATATATATATATATATATATATATATATATATATATATATATATATATATATATATATATATATATATATATATATATATATATATATATATATATATATATATATATATATATATATATATATATATATATATATATATATATATATATATATATATATATATATATATATATATATATATATATATATATATATATATATATATATATATATATATATATATATATATATATATATATATATATATATATATATATATATAAACTACATGATATGATTAGATTTAAAATTTTAAACAAATTAACATGATATAAATTTGCAGTCACAATAACATAAGTAATATTACGTACCTGCTTTGCTATGGTCGTAGTTAAAACACAAATAAAATTATAATAGTATAGTTATATCAATATATAAGGTTTCAGAAATAAATTTAAAATTAAAAACATATATTTTTACATAAACCAGCAGTAACAAGGGGCAGTCAAATGACGATTGTGGATTTGATGCCCATTTAGGGGAGAATGTAACGCAACTGAAGGAAACTCAACAGAGGAGACAGAGTGTCTTTACACTAGGCTTCCTCTGCCCACATTAAAAAATAATATTAAGTACATACCGACATCAGCGACAACGGAATAAGTGTTTCTTAAATGTTATAATAAAAAAATAAAGTTTATTAATATTTGGAAACCATTTCATAGGAAAATTGAAAACTATGCGCTCAACCGTGGATGGAATGGTAGTTAAAAAATTAAAGTATCATATACATATAAAAGTAACTTTTAAACTGTATTTTCTTTTTGTTTATTTATATGAAAATAACAAATATTACACATAAACACTAATAGAATAACATGCCTAGTTTTTAGTCATTTTATTACAATATACCAGTATGTACAAATGCAATGAGTAAATGTGACATTTCAGCATCAGTCAAAGCAATAATCTTCTTAATATGATAAAACAACACTTACAACAACTTCGGTCTTTGATAAAAAAAAGCTGATACTTTAAAACACCATAAAAAAATTATATATTACGATTCGAACCTGCAGTTAAATCCATCATATTCAAAATGTCCTCTATTTACGAAAAACATGGTCTTATTATATATCTATATACATATAGTGATCAACAATAGTTTACAAAACACTGTAAAAAAATTTATCTAAAATTCACTTCCAATAAATTATAAACTAATCGGGCTTATACTTATTATTGGCAAGTGTCACGGGGGTCATGGGGTCATTGGGGTCACGGGGGTCACTTGGGTGTAAGGGGTTCCGAGGGTTTCAGGGGGTTCAATTACTGCGGGGGCTGCAGCGTCGCGTGGGAACCAACCCCGAGGACCCCTCTTGCCATCCTCTGTCCCTGTTAGCTTTTCACCGAAGAGCCAATGTCTGGATATGGAAATTAATTATTAACATAAGTGTTTTTAGAGGATCGATTTTTGAATTCCATTCCCACTCGGGGAAGATGGATTTATTTATTTTCATTTTATTCCCTGTGGTAACTAAGAAACTTTCAGTGTTAAGTTACGCCACTCAATACGCAATGCCTTTAAAAGGCTTGTGAAAGGAGTGTCGTAACACTAGGTTCTTATGGTTCCTGCGGTTTCCCCTGCCTACCCTATGATTTGAGGGATAAAGCGTGAAGACATAAAAAAATAAGTGTTTTATAAGTAAAAAAGAAACTTTCACTGTATGTTATGGAAGTATAATTAAATGCTTGGTGTAACCTGGACAATAAAGTTTAAGTTCTGTGTTCTGAATTTGCAATTTCAACAGAGGTAGTTAAATCTAGAAATAGATCAGAGAAGACAGTGGTTTGATTGGACTAAATAGAAAACATTATTTTAGAGTTAGCAGTATACAAGTTTAAGGGAAAAAGATGCATGGCATATTAGTTTGTAAAAAATGAATACATTCATTGAAAATAGACAACAGTTTCAGATTTCACTAATAGATTAATACCATAACACTCATAAAGTAATTACACTTTTTAAATTAGAAAGAGACGACATCATTTTCCTTGTTCTTATATGTGTGAGTAACACGACAAAAAGAGACAGCAACATAGAAGATGGTGTGTGTGTGGGAGGGAGAGAGCAATAGTGGGCGGTGCGTACCTGCGGCGGCGGGTCGCGCGCACGGCGTCACCAGGGCGTAGCGGCAGTCGCGGCTCGTCGCTGCAGGGCGGCGCTAGTGCGGCGCGCGGGAAGGCGAGCAGCGGCGCCACGCGTCCGGAGTAGGCGCGCGTGGCCGCGTACAGCCGCGAGCGCTGCTGTTTGTCGTGCTTCTGCGCGAGCTGCTCTCGCTAAGGACCGGGAATTGTATTATTTAATATACATTACATGTTAAAATATATACTGTATTTTTGTCTTGTATTACTTTTCTTTGAGTATTTTCTATATCCTTAGTATGGATTAACTTTAAAAATCATAAAAATATTTAACAATAATTACTATTAACTCTCTCGCCAAACGACTGTTCTTTGTAATTATCTTTGAATAGTAAAAATTTGTAAAAATATCCCTACAAAGACGCAAACAACGAAATAAATTTTATAAAGCATATAAGAATATCGACGGGGCGTCATGAAAAACACATGACTTAGCTAAAGTTCAAATCACGCTGCTTTCAAATTTCTATATGCTTTCTTTAATTTATTATGTATCCTTGGGTAATACTTTAAATATCACAAAAATAAGCCTCTCCTTTTCTTTGCCTACTAACACGCTTACCGTGAGGTCATATTCTCCACATCCTTCGACCAGAGGCCACTTTATCCCATCATATTTATGACCTCGTATCAAAAATCCCACGTTCTTCTTCCACCCCAAGTCGTATGGGAACCGGAATGGCGGTAGTCCGAGCTCCTTGCGCCTGCACTGCGCCTTCTCTATTATCCAATCTTCAATTGTTGTACAGTTGCGTAAAATACTACGTATCTGAAAAGTTGTATCAAATGTTCAATATAAATAACCATTTTTTATATTGTCATTTACCTAAATTTTCACATATACTTTTTTGAAAACAATTTTCAGCTAGATATATTAGGAATATAAGGATTTTAATTTTTTTTTATAAATTCAGTAAAATTGGGGCATTCTGAATCAGTCGTCTCTTATAACTAACAAATAATAGTAAGGGTAAAAACTACTTTATATACACATTATAGGACACATTTAAAAAACACAAACACAACAAGCATGGTAGGAAGTGTGTGGCGGTAACAAAAACATATATATGAACAGATATATATGAATGAAGTATCATGGTAAATATATTTAAAAAAAACTATTATCAGAGTCATTTTTAATGTGATACAAGCCAAAACAAATACTAAATACTGTTTTATTTGCTTGTGCAGCTTTATTACAAATATATTATTACTGTAAATCTTGTCTCTAAATATAATAATGTTTCCCTTAACATATAGTATGCGTTTTATTTTAAATGGCACCTTAATAAAATATAAATATATAATATTGAAAAGTATAGATATAGATATATATATATATACAAATGTAGAAGTATGTAGGTGACACTGCAAACGGCTACTTTAAAATATTTTTGTTACTAAAAAACAATCCGTTCCATTTGCAATATAAATTAACAATGTAATTTATTGATAGTGGCTTAGCACCAGCTATTTAAACACTGCAGTGAAGCTATAAAAATGACTGGGCAAATATCCACAATGTGGACTAATTATGCTTGGCTTTATTAATACAAAAAACTGCCAAAAATGCAAGTAATTAAAATGAGTTAATTTATTTATTACAAATAAAGACTGTAGGTACAATGATTTTACCTACAAAACACATTATCTACAAAATTGTGACAAAAAGAGTATTGATTTTCACTATATTTTATAAAAACAAAACAATTTGAACATACTGGCCCAATGACACTGATTACTTTGCACTAGACTGCTGCACCATATTTAAAGTGTCCTTTAAATATGGTATAGCAGCATTCCTTTAACTGTGCTAATAATTTGGTTAATAAATGAGGACCGTCGCGGCGCCTATCCATAAACGCAACAGTTTGTGGTTTCGATTTCAACTCGGGGAAGATGGATTTTTATATTTCCATTTTCTTCCCTCTGGAAACTAGACAACACACGGCGTTGAGTACCGCCACTCAACACGAAACGCCTTGAAAAACGGCGGAAAGCAGGAACTAAACAACAGAGTATCATAACACTAGGTTCCTATGGTACCATAAGCGGGATTAAGCGTAAAAAAACGAATATTCATCTATGCAATATTTGATGTGTGCTAATTTAATCAGAAAAAAAAAAAGATAACAGATTCAAAATTAGAATTCACATAAATTTAATACAGATTTAAAATTAGAACCCGCATAAAATTAAAACAAATTCAAAAATGGAACACGCGTACTTGCAAGTAGAGCAGCGCGCCGACCGCCAGCACCACGCCGACCGCCATGCCGGTGGCGAGTAGCGTCAGCAACAGCGACGTGAGCGTGAGGCGCACCAGCGGCTCCGTGCCCGTGCCGTAGTGCAGGTAGCGCACGCGGTTGATCGCGTGGTACAGGCAGATTACCAACACCTGGAAATTTACACTTGAATTTTTTTTATCTGGAATTTGCTGTATTTTGGCATTTGAAATTTATACGAGAATTTGTTTTAATTTAAGTTTATAATATGAATGTAACAACGAAAGAATGTAATGTTGTGGCGTAAACGCGACGGTTTGTCGTTTCAATTTTCGTTATGGACGGGAAGAGATGAGGGAAGAAGGATTTTTTCATTAACATTTTCATAATCATTTTCATTTTCATTTAACACTCTGTCAACTAAGGTAACGCAGCATTGAGTTCCCCCAGTCTACACGCAATGACTCAAAATTTATTACATAATATGATGCTTATATTTTACTTCACAACTTTTACTTTTCAATCTTCTAGTAAAAATAAAAAAATTAGCGACATTGGCATAGTAAATTGTTGTTAAGTGTCACACTTGAAATGCCATAAATGAAAAGAAAAAAAAAGAAAAATTTAGAGTGAGTAATCTGAACTTTAAATGATTCTATAAAGATTAATAATTGAAAAACTTACAATTGATGCATGTAAGCACCCTAAGACAGCAGCTATTAGGAACATAGTAAAAGAGAAATGGTTGGCGTGCCCCACACAACAATTAATCCAAGGACAATGGTGATCCATTTTCTTTATACAGTGTCCACCTGTAATTGTAACAATTATATTTTATTTCATTTATATTTTTTATATATTCATATTATGTTGTAAATAATGAAGCTATAGCAGCAAAACAGGGAAGCATCTAATATGGATGCAAAAATTATGGAAAGGATGGGAAGATTATGAACTTTACTCAAGAGACCTCATTATATGTGCAATATTGTTATAATATGTATCATTTATTATGTATTAATAAATTAATCAAAAGCGTATAATAAAATGTAAATATCTTAACTCAATAGACCTTTTTATAATAATTATTATTTAACATCAATGCCTTACATTTCCTACAGTGGTGTGACCTAGGAGCTTTAAAACCTTCACAGACTGTGCAATATTGTAAATTTTCTTTATCAGCTTCATTTTCCTGTTGCAAAACAATATTATTTATTTTATTACTCAATGATATTAATAAATTATATTTCTATGTATAATAAGTTTTAATTTTTGACTTAACATTGTTATAATAATAATGATAATAACACTGTACTCTCATATTTATTCAATTAAAAATATAACATTTTTTTTAAATAAGTGTATGTTTTAATACGAATTAAGATTTTAATAATATAAACACCATATATTTTATATATTTTACAATAAATGATTATGATATCACTTACAGGTTTCCATCCACAGGGAACAAAGCCAGGCCCTTCAAGTAGAGCTTGAAGGAAGAAATAAAGTGTTGACGCAGCTAGGAATAAAAATGTAGCAGCATGTAAAGCTGCTAACAAGCTTTCATGAGGAGGCCACCACATTCCCAGCAGATGTATCATTGACCATGTTATCAATTTAATTATACCTATAAAATAAAATTAATATATCCAATCATAAACACTTCAGTGTTTACAAGTAAATAAACATAAAAGCTATGAGATATTTCTTTTGACTTTTCAAAAATAATATTACCTAAGACCGCTATTGGACCCCAATGACATAATCGACGTATAGGTGTAGACATTATTTCTTAATATAATATAAATATTTCAGAAAGATTAATTTATATCTTACTAAAAACCGATATACTATATATAATACATTTATCGGTATATCATTTAATTCTTATATTAACGACTTAATTAATATTTGCAATAAGTAATTTTCTAATTACAATATTCCATAATATAATATAATATAACAAAATCAGTACATAAAAATAAATATATTTTTATTTATTTGTCACACCGATATCATCGCAAAGCTGATAAATCTAAACCACTGACACTGACCAACCGTGAACCACGGCCAATAAGAATTAAGAATTAAGATATGAATCATGGAGTGTAGACCTAAAGAGTACCTGTAGCAACAATTTGTCAGTTGTGTAGCAGGTGAAAATTTTAGAAGTTACGTAGTTTTAAAATTAAAAATTTTAATGATCTTCATGACTTTTGTAGTTAAAAATATATAGTATTTAAATTTTCAACTATTCAATTATTTGTAATAAAGCAGAAATTTTTATTTTTATACAATATTATAATCGCTGCATTTGCTGGTGAAGCAGACCTTAATTTGCTTTCTTTCAGCAGACACTTTTTAATGTCCAATTTAAATAATGGAAATTTTCAATATCAATCAAAGGTTTCTTGTACAAAGTAGTGTGTGAAGAAATAATACGACACGAAATAATTCAACTACCAGAAATCTAGTAAAATACATTTTATACATACAAGTAGTCGTTTTACAAACAATAAACAAATTATTTCGATTTATATTACTACAAAATAATAATTAAAAAAGAATTTAACGACCTAACATACTCTCTTTTAAAATATGGCAATAACTAATTGATATATTTTATAATTGCCATATAATGTAAAATTAAATGTAGTATATTTATACTTGATAGATGGTAATACTGTTTACCACGTCACACAGTCACTTGTCACATCACATCGTGATATTTTTGTGGCTCTTTTGGGTGTGTGCTTTCTTCATGTGTGTTGTGCTACTTATGTGGATTATTAGGTGATACTCTTCTTTTTACTGGGTAAATATTATCCTAAGATCGTATTTTATTTATGATAAATGTTATTCTGTACACTTATATCGTGAGACCTATTATTTTTACACCGCAACTTAATCCCCGCCGGTGACTACATATTTACTGTCGCCGCCTGTACTAGTATTTTTTAACAAAACGTTGAAAATAAACAGTTTATGGGGCTATATTATATTTTTATATTTTATAAAATCATAATGTTTTTTATATAATTCACACTACTTACAACACTTGTTGAGCACTTTCCTTATTCAGATTTTTCTTGTAAGTGTGTCTCATATAGTGCTTCTCGTTGCAGATTGTGATCCTAAACCGCAAACATGCCTAAATCGGTAAGTATACTTTTATTTATTATGTACAAAATTATTATTGTTTATTTCTCACGTAATGCAATCAGAATAGTAATGCATGTTTCGCTGATTTCACTATTGAAATGTGATCAAGCAGCAAAGGAAACTATTGGACGTATGTTGTATTTCTCTTTCTTATTTCAATAGTAGTCAAAGATGGAGCAAAATGAAATGACATTTTTATATTAGAAAAAAAATATAGTTTTTAAATTATAAGCAAGTAAAATTATTTTCTGTGCTCCACTGGCACTCCTGAAAGCCACAAAATAAAGAAATTAACAATTTTCTTAATATTAAATGCTTTTTTCTATTCAATTTTTTTTAATGTATCATAACTTTTTACTATACATACATTCTTAGGACAAATACATTCTTTTACTTCTTTGAAGAAAAATAATTGACAAATTAACTTAATGTGTAATAAAAATTATTTGTTACTAATTATGTAGGAAACATATTATATAATTTACTTAAAAAAACGACATAATTTTAGAATAGATATTTTTTTTCTAAAAATTGTACTATAAATAATATTGTGGTTTTAATACTCTTTTATTTGTAACTGGGGAAAATATAAAATGCTTATCTCCTCATAATTAAAATAAATTATTTTAAGCAAGCTGATATAAGGTTGTTAACCAACCATTGATAAACAAGCTATTTTAATTTAATTCAAACAAGAAAGAATTTTATACTGCAGTAGTGTGATATGTTATTAAAATTGAATTATCATTATTTGTATATATAAATAAATTCTAAACCAGACTGTGGCACAGCCGTAAAATCTGATATTATGGGAGTTGTGAATTTGAATCCCATTTGGGTAAAAAATTTTATTTTACATACTTTAGCAACAGGATAAAGTGTAGTGTTGAGTTCTACCAATTCACCAACAATGATAAAAAATTCCCCAACTTAATCTAAAAGTGTCTTAACACTGGTTCTCCACTTGTGGGAAATAGTGTTAATCTATTTTTGTTTATTATACTACCTAAAGGCATGTAGCTGACATATAATTATAATAATTATAATATTTAACTTTTTAAATTAACAATTAATATGATGTCTGTCTGAATATTAAAATTTTGTCTAAGCCTTCTTTTTCTCTCTTTTGTAATTTTTCTTTAAGCTTTAAAAATAACAATATTTAATTGTCACATGCCTATATATGCACTCACTCTATATTTATTTTTCAGATACTTGAATATATTACTAAAATGATAGTCCCCAGTGGGGACGATGTATTGGTTAGTCATGCTTTGCAATTTTGTTTTCTTTTTTTATTTCACAAATTCAGTTGTGTTTTTTTTAGTTTGCTATGTTTGCTAAATGCAATGAGTTTTGATTAGACATTTGGTTGTGAGAAATATTATTTGCTTGCAATATTGTTTGAAGAGAGTATGATATATGTATATATTATATGTAAATACAGTGAACACACACACATATATATATATATATATATATATATATATATATATATATATATATATATATATATATATATATATATATATATATATATATATATATATATATATATATATATATATATATATATATATATATATATATATATATATATATATATATATATATATATATATATATATATATATATATATATATATATATATATATATATATATATATATATATATATTCCTTCCTTTCCCGTCCATAACGAAAATTGAAACGACAAACCGTTTATATATATATATATATAATTGTTTCAAAAAAGCTATGCAAAAATCACAAATATTGTTTTGTGGCATCTCTTATTGTTATAAGGGTCATAGTATTGTGTATTTGGTTATAGGGTGTGCGTTTTATTTGCATGTCGAGCCTTGAGATTTATTTTCCTCCTGAACAATTCCAACGAAATTAGATATTTAATAGTTCTTTGAATTCACATTGTGAAGTTGTTAGTCATAAATTTAACGATATACCTTTTCGTTTGGGCATTTATTAACTTAATATTTGAAAATGTTTAGTTTATTAAAGAAAATAAGTTACTGGGAATATTAGCGTTGTTATCTTTCGGTACAGTCATATAATTAAAATTCATTATTTCGTAATATGCGTTACACTATTGTAAAATGTATGAAATTGAGAAAAAAACTATATTATTTCTATCACGTCGAAAAACCACCTAAAGTATAAAACACCAGTCGATTTAATAACTAATTGAACATGTCACAGTATTTTCTTAGTATGTAAGCGCATAGGAAGGAAGCTAGAAAGTGGGACACGCGTTATCTAGTTAGTGGACACTGCACCCGTACGCCGACAGTCGACACCATGGCGCTATACACAACATATAGATATAGTGTGGAAAAAACATACTATATAGTCGTTTATTCGCTTTCATACAAATTATTTACTTAGTAAATATTTTACGTTGGGTATAGTTTTTTTATATTGTTTTTAAGGTAAGGATTTTATTGTAGAGATGTATCGGTCGATTGAGAGAATCGACTATTCGATTTTATACTATGTATGTCTAACATGTATTATTTAAATACAAATATCGTTTGCTTTTGATTATTTTTTATAAATCTCCAATCTAAAATTACTAAAGAATAGGATCGATGACGTTAATTAGTCTTTTGTTTTGTAAAATTTTCGATTATATTTATCTCATCACTCATAGATTTTTTAATTATTATACACATCACAAATTATCGATTTTGATCGATTAATCGCCTCCTTTACAAAAGACTAGTCCTCTGTTCGATCAAAATCATAGTTGTTACATCTCTATATTCTGTATTCTGTATTTGGTGTGTAACTGAGTGTTACACAATTTACTGTAAGGAGATCGGGCCCTACATTGTAATCACAATCATTCCACAGATAATTCTTAGAGCTGTCATGTCCAATTCGAGTTACACGTATGACCCAATGGCACCTGGAGAGCATTGTAAATATTTAAGTATCTTGTTAAAATGTCATAAATTCGATAACTATAATTTATTTCATTGTACATTTGACATAAACGACTACGGGACGAACTAATTTCTTAATGTACCTACTCTATTTATATTTATTCTTTACTATTATCAACTTGTTTCGCATCATACTAGGGTATAATAATGGACTTAGACTTTATAGCTTTATAGCCATTATTATAAATGGTTGTCTAACAAAATATGCTTCTGCTGACTTCACTCATACTGCTTAAGTCGACTTTGATTGATGTTAAATATCGAATCACCATTAACTTGGTGACAGATAGCTTTGCCGGACTCTTACTATTGACATTTTATAACGTTTAATATTATTCTCTTCGTTACGCTATTTCTGAATGACAAGGAGGTAGCATACATATATACATGAATTTATTTTAATTTAAATTTATTTAGTGTAGATTGGATATGATAAAAGTTATTAACGCCATTTAAACAGCAATATAAAAATCTTATTGGTATATGGTATATCTAGCTTCACGTTTTATACCTAGCGGAGCAGTCAGAGAAAACGGAGAGCAAATGCTGTGATCCCCATATACCTATTTCGCCTCGTCCACTGTCAACCTCTTCATACATGCTCTCCGGAGAGTCTTCATGCTTTCCTCTAGTATCTTCGATACTGTATTTTGAAAAGTCAACCGAGGTATCTTCTTAACTCTCTTACCATTGACGTTTGATTCATATATCTTTTTTTACCATCACTCATCACTCATTCTCATTTTTATTCCCTTATATAAATTATTATGTACTAATTAATGAGCTTCGTCCACAGTTAAATATAGTCACCTGAAAATTTTACTACAGGACGGATGCACTTATCCCAATTAAATCATTTGGCCAATTATGTCCATTGTTACATATTGCAAGATTATTTATCCTCTGTTTTGCATTTATCATTTATAGTAAGATTTATATCTAACGCAAAGTAATTTTCAAATTGCTTAAGATACACTGTACACATTTTGTTGCGACTCGTCATCATTTTGTAGGGCATATTTAAACGTTTTATGTTAATGATTGATTTTATATTCATAATATGAAAATCTAACCAGATTCTTGTTCTAGTATTCATGTCTCTTAATGTAATTTATATATTTTTTCCTTTCTTATCGGTCGTGCATCAACATAGAATTCATTAATACATTCATTATAATTTTTCGCGTTAAACGACAAAAGAACACCTTAATGTTATAAAAAATAAAATTTGGTTCAAGTAATAGTGGTGTTACCTTGCATGTAGGAATAATTTTGTAAGCTCTATACGTACAAAGTCTTCGTATATTAGATATTTTTCTTTTTATTATTTTATATCTTTCTTTCCCTAAAATTTACTTCCATATTAAATCATGAATAAATATAAATAAATATTTATGAGAGCATATATTTAAGAGCAATACATAATGTTTGTAAATTTGATTCGATGATTCGTAAACATACTCTGCTAGAGCTCGTGAATGATTTACATTTGTCTACGGATTTAAGTCTTTGAGAGAGTCTTACTTATGTGAATATATTGCTGCCGACACTGTATGGAATGAAGTAATCAGTTTTGAAGTGTTTTGTTTTATTTATTAAGTAAATAAAATTACAAAACCTTTAAGGCACACTTGAATTAGAATTATATATTATAAATGAGGCTTTACTGTGAATTTCATATACATAACCACATTTAGCCGTTGATTGAATCACGATTCCATTTCAGTGAGAAAGAAAAAACTGTAGGCTGTCGCCCACAGCGCCGCACAATATACACCGAAAGCTACCTGTTTCGCTGCAAAACGCGAATTGCACGAAGCGTTCGATGTACTTCAATGTATAAATATTACTTTATGCGTGCAATTATATTCGGTATGAATTAGCAATATAAAGGTTCTATTCGCGTGAGGTTGTGCAATTTCAATATCAGGTAAGGCTTCGTCCTGCGCAGGCGCATCTCGACCGTTCAGTTTAAACTCTACCGCCGCGTCCGGCAGACGCGGCTTCGTACGGATTACCTTTCATACGATATCCTGTACTGTGTGTGTGTGACCGTGACTTTTGTACCTGTGTTAAATCAAAATCAGCAAAATGGTCGCCGGCGGCAAACAGGTACAAATTATATAACAATATAGAGGACAACGCCATGAATTATATATTTCTGACCTCTGTTGCATAATACATATTTATAGCTTTAATATGAGAAATTTCAAAACTAAGTTATTATAGAATTTGAATCCGACTGAGCAACGTTACGTGATCGTACATTAAAAAGTTTTGTATTAGCGTGCAGTTTTTGCTTCGACCTTACATTAAAATTATTACCTAGCAACAGTATGAATGTCATATTTCCAATAGCCACGATACATGTACACTTAATTCACAAGTAACGCTGATGTCATCACGACGTCATACAAGTTGAGTCGGTTAAGATTTTATTATTTATTTTGCCCCAAACGGTCTTAACCGTCTTTTTCTCCCTGTCCCTATCGTTGCCGCCGGATGGAGAGGGACAAAAAGTTTCCTGTTTCGCAAAAGCTCCCTCGCTCTCGGTTTCATTTGTTGGATGTATTGAACTTAACTACCTTTAGTTTAATATGAAATTCTTCCAGTTTAAGATATTAGAAAGGTTTTATTTTATAAATAAGCTTCTTAAATAATTTAATTATTATATAACGTATATTTTAGTTAAGTAACATATTGCTATTTATGCTGTGCCCATACATACAAATATTATATATAGAGGCCTCAATTTTACGGGCCTAATTACGTCTACATCGTTATCGTTGCAAAAGGAATTTGTAATATACCTATTCTATGAATTGAATTGCCGTAAACCATTATTAATGTTATCTAATCGTTTTTAATATTTCATTGCCTCGCACACGCGTGCATGGTCGGTAACAAATGATTTTTTATTTTATCTATAAATACTTTGAAGTTGTGTACAAGAGCCAGTCAAAGTACAACTCGTAGGCAGACGACCTACCTCCAAGTAGGATTTAAACTGACAACTATTGCATACAACTGGGCGCACCTTAGCATATTTTTTTGCTGAAAATTTATGTATATTTTATGAACAATTATACTGTATAATTACGTCAAAAGCACTACAATGAACTTCAACTCATAGATTCTTCAAGGATCTTCCTCGTTTAAAGATCGTCTAACTTGACAAAAACAAAAGCAAAAACCTACTTATACACGTTTCCACTCCATTGTAACTAATTTAATCTAACAACAGCCTTGTACAACATAGACGCGATAATAATCTGTGATGAAATTATAATTCCCATTCATCTTTAAGATGTTAAAACAGCGGCTAATTATTATATAATTATTATAAAATGTGGGGACGGAGTAAGCAGGGACAAGTAACGGAGTGTCTTAACACTAGGTTCATATGGTTCCTGCAGTTCCCTCTGCCTACCCTGCCATGTGCGGGATAAAGCGTGAAGCTAAAAAAAATTATTCTAAACCACTTTTGGACTTTCTGCGTTTCATAATGGAACTTGCAAATACAACATAACTTAAGTAGTGTATTAAATGCTTAATGTAAGATACAAATAAGATATAAATTTACAAAAATGGAATTTTAAAAGAAAAAAAATCACTTAGGTACTTGTTGCTATGTCTGTGTCTGTATAAGCAGCGTGATTAATATACGTTTGTGTTGAAGTTGCAAATAAGTTTTTTTAAAGACATCGTGAGAATTATCTTCCACTTTTATCGAGATCTGAAAATAACATTAAAATTAATTAAATAAATAATTTAGTAGAGTTCATTGAAGATGTATTTGCTGGGATTTTGTATTACTGAAGGAATAAGCAAGAGTATATATCTTTCTGTTATAAATATAACATAATATATGTTACATAATAACTATTTAGTTAGTTACATATTCACTATCCGATAAAAATCAAGACATTTTCTCGTATTATAAATAAACTCTTATAGATCGTTTCTAGTAAAGCGTGGAAGGTAAATTATTTCACAGAGTGGGAACTGAACCCGCAATCTTCACGTTTACAGTCATACACTATCACTGCGCCACGATGGCCTTAACCTAGACTACTTATAATTGGTTACTTAGTTTTGTATTATAAATTATTGTACTTACAAAATTTTAAATACTAAAATATTTGCTTTATAATTGTTTAATAGAAGGCGACCTAAAATACCCACTTTTCGTTTCATTTCACCGTTACGTCTAGACTCGTGTCCACCAGTGCAACAACACTGACAACGTTCTGATTAGATTTTAATACATATATACCTGCATTAACAGATTAATATTTAAATCGATTGATGAAGTCCTGCTTAAAGTAGTTTTGAATATTATTACGTTTTCGTTTCACTACGTTTACGTCTCTGAACTAAACCTTGCAATAATACTTGTTGCCATTTATTTATAACTTTATTTTTGTTTATTTTATTTAAAATGATTTTAAAACATATTATTTGTACATACATACATATATTCACGCTCTATTCCTAGCGGAGGAGTTTGAGAGAACGGAGCGCCAAGCGCTGCTGTTCCTGCATACCTCTTTCATCTCGTCCACTGTCATTAGCCTCTTAGAGTCTTCATGCTTTTTACGTGCAAAAAGCATATTCATTTGATATTATAATTAAAACCTCCTTTGCTGACGTATGAAACAGAAATTCAACTGAAGTGAACTCTTATAAATGTTATATTATTATAAATACTAATACATATCTTCTCATTAAGTGAATTATCTAATCGGCAATGCAATTGTTGGCGATTCAAACATCAGCTTTCGTTTACTTTAATTATCATATGGAGTTGCTAAGCGAACCGAGTCTAAGTGTCGACGACGTACAATGTATATATGTACGTACCTACATCTCGTGGGTATAATATGTTGAAGGATTGCATGCGACCAAACAGTTTTAAATAAATTGACCATAGAAATGTTATTCTATGTTTAATTTATGTAAAATGATATACCTTTTGAGTAAATTATTCTTGTGCTTAGTTTATATATAATATATTATATGTTAAGTCTCGCTAATGTAAATATATAGATACTTGTTTTTCGGGCGTTTATCTGATGAAAATTAAAAAAAAAAAACTAACTGATGTGAAATAAAAAATCAACTTGCTACTTGTACGTACTTGCTGCACATTTTACAAATAACGTAATCTTTGATTTAATCCACGTTCATTGCAATGCATGTTAGCGCATCCCATTCATTACTGGTTGTACTTGAAAATTAATTTGATGGTCGATATGCTTCGTGGCCATAACGTCTCACATCGGTTCACTTACACTCCTTCGATATCTTGAGCGCTAAATAACCTAGCTTTGGCATCCATTTACCTATGATTATTTTATATAATAATAAATACTATTATTAAATTAATCTGTTGTTATTTCTGTCATTACAATTACTTTTAAAATGTTAGGATTTTGATATATTCAAAAATATTAGATATATATCAAAAAAGACCAAAACGAAAAGGGATCTCATTTGATCGTGTTACACACATGACGGCAGCACCTGCCCATTCACCTGTCGGGAGTGTTGGACCCGACCATTCATCAGCTTGCAATGTCCGTTACATAATATATATATATATATATATATATATATATATATATATATATATATATATATATATATATATATATATATATATATATATATATATATATATATATATATATATATATATATATATATATATATAACCATTTGTGGTTGCTTTTTTAGGTAATGCAATGGTTAATTCTAGAAAATAAACACTGCACCGTATCGTCACTTCCTTTTACAAACGGGACGGAGACTCATTTGCAGTAATATCCGTGGAAAATTGTTGTTATTTTCATGGTCGGTAATTTATCATTATGTGCGGTTCTTTATTGGACGACTGTTTTGTGTCGCATTTTATATTTCTTCTAATAAATTTAATATTTTTTTCAATAGCAAAAATGTTTCTCTATATATAAAATTATTACACGACTCTTGTATAAATATATACTTTAACTTTAAACCTATTCTTTAGTAAAAAATAGAATTCTGGTCTACAGAAAGAATAAAAGGATTAAGTTTTATAAAATAAAATTTGAAATTTTGTTTATATAATGACACGTTAGCCACTTATTAATGATTAGTACAAGAAATATGTACAATACCTTTATTTACAGTAGTCATAGTCACAGTAACACACAGTCACACTAATTCCTTGATAATAAAGATTATAGTGTCTGGACTATCTATCAATTATTTGTATAGTTAACCAATATTGATAAAAAAATAATGTAGTAAGTTTAAGAGTAATTTGACAAGATTTTTTTCTTTAGCTTCATACTTTTATTCCGCATATTACAGGGTAGGCAGAAGGAACTGCAGTAAATATATGAACCTAGTGTTAAGACAGTTCGTTGCTTAATTTTCGTTTGTTCGTTGCTTTCTCCGTCCTCGCTTTCCGCCTTTTTTCGAGGCATTGCGTGTTGAGTGGCGGAACTCAATGCCGCGGGTCTACTTTCCAGAGCGAAGAAAATAAAAATAGAAAAATCCATCTTCTCCGAGTGGGAATAGAACTCTCAAACTGTCGCGTTTACTGGCAGACGCTTACGCCTCTGCGCCACGACGGTCCTCAACATTAAAGTTGTTTTAAATATTGATATTTATCTACTTGCTTAGTAAAAAGATCTGACAAATTGCCTGTCTAGAGCGTCTTATATGTAATAAATATATAATATTGTTTATATAGCACTGTAGATCTCCATTGTAAAGACAAAAATTTGCTTCATCATGAATCATTACCGTGACAAACAATTATACCTGTGTTAAGAGGATTTAGTCTGCTATTTAAAAACATTACGTACACTGAGTAGTCGTAGTTAAGAAAAAATTATACCTAATGTGATAAATATCAGTAGTATTACTTAGTAATTGTATAAGATATTCTTGTTTAGGTATTCTCTATCTTATAGACTGTATTCTTTAAGTTTCTTTGACACTTCTTTGAATGGGAATCGAATCCGTAACTTAAATAAATGTGAATACATACATATATATTTTTTTATAAATAATAATACGTAGGTACAATTATTGTGCGTAAATTATTTTATTTTTGATCCTAAAACAACCAAATTTAAAACCAAATTTATCATGAAAGAATTATATTTTAATTTTAAGTTATACTAAATAATAATTGTAATGAAATTTGTAATGGAGCAGCGTCTGGCTACTAAAGAGATGGTAGCGAGTTCGATCCCCAGGAAGGGAATTACTTATTATCATGTCTCAGCTCTAGTAGCCAAAGCGCAGAGTTAAGTACTGCCATTTGAAGAACGAACTGTCTTAACACTAGGTTTTTATCTGTCTAACCTATAAAATATGCACTTAAAAAACAGCTTAGCTATTTTTTCTTAAGTCATATAACAGTTTAATTGTAGTTTAATCTAAGCGAATATGTGTGTCATGCATCGGAGCAAGTAAGCGCAGTGATGTCATCGCCATATCTTAATTGTTTGTAGAGACTCGCAATATGCACAACTCAAACACGCTCACGATATTAGTACCAACTTATATTGTAAATTACTTGATGTTTATACGCGAACAGCCTTCTGCCACTGCTTTGAGTCACAAAAGTAGGATGCCATGATAACACACTCGAACCAAGGCTTCTACACAGTACACGTCTTACTAATCTACGTGAATTTATAATTAGCCATTTTGCAATTAACCCACATTTGTAAATTAAATAATAATGAGGATAATTGATTTTCTGTTTCGAAGAAAACGTAAACCTAAAGAGAAATTGACTAAAACTATAGGTAGTGCAAATGTAGATGTGGTAAGTACACTAAGTACTTTACTATGTTCTTCATTTAATAGAAAATTGTATGCTTGTTGTAAATTGTGAAGTTGTTGTTAAATTTGTTGATATATATATATATATATATATATATATATATATATATATATATATATATATATATATATATATATATATATATATATATATATATATATATATATATATATATATATATATATATATATATATATATATATATATATATATATATATATATATATATATATATATATATATATATATATATATATATATATATATATATATATATATATATATATATATATATATATATATATATATACAAAGAAATATATATATATATATACAAATATGATTAAATAAATTGTCAATTGTTTTAAAGGGTTCTCTACAATGTATAATTCCTGGTCAGTTCGTTTGTGACATTGAAATATTTATTAAGTTTTAGATGGTGATTATTTTGGATATTTGTTTCCCACGGAACTGTAAGTTCTACCAGTACTACTTATATATTACTACTTATATATTTTAAAGAAGGATGAATCCAATATGACCTCATAAAACTTCGCCTTTTGCTATAATTCTCATGCTTAAAAAATCAAATGACATCATTATTAAAATACGCTAAGACCTACATCGTACAAAATATTATTTATACAAACCTGAGAATCTCATTTAAGCAAGAAAATAACAAGATCAGTTAAATGAATAAATGTAAAGTCCTTTTAAATAGTAACTAAAAGTATCTTTCTAGGTTTAATTTGTACTGAAATGTTCTAGTCTTCCATAAACACCCGCCGTTTACTTTGATAAGGCGAAGATTGTCGCTTATCTCGTGCTCGCTGATTCATCGTGCTCAAGATCAACTGGCCTGTTAATTTTACTCTCAGATGGTTTTAATTAGGATGATTCATTATGCACGTCTTGAATAATTTTATGTTCTAATAAAATAATTTAGTTTGTACATAGATACGTAACACTGGAAAGATTAACTTTATATACATTGTAAAGTGATATTTAATAGAAAATTTCACTGGAATTTGAACCCATGACTCTTGGAAATCATCCAAACGCTCTGACTATAAACCATAAGTTATTTAAAGTCAGTGGTTAGTTTATAATTATGTTATCTTAAGTATTTTTTTCTATCATTAGTCTGCTTGTACACTTTTTGTCATTACGGCAAATCTTGGACTGAATATCTTGATATTAAAATAGTTTTAAACTTGATTATGATTATTTTATGTAGAATATAAATAGGAAAGATTAATTTAAATTTCCAATTATAATTATGGTAATACGGGCCGCAAGTCATATCTATAAGGGCGGAATCAAGGCTCATCTCCGACCTCGTAGCTCGTCGCGCGTTTCCATTCAATAGCTTTAGGTTTGGTTTAGGTACACATTGTTACCAACCACCAATCATATCGCACACGAGACCATTGTTCATAGATTTACGATCGCATGATAAAGTAGTACTTGGAACTTGTAACAGTCGCTGTTATTATAGGCTTTGATGCATTTTATGCGTTTTTTTTAATATTATGACTAAGTAACAATTGTATATAAATTTAGTACGTATGAATGTGTGCCTACTCTGTTTGAGTAAAGTAAGATTCTGCAATAAGAACTGTCTCTAAGTTGAATTGATTTGTTTCGTTTTCGGATTTATGTCGCTTTATTTTTCTTTTTTTTAAAGTATATGTAGTAGCCTACTCTTAAAAGTATTTATTGAATTTTTAACTACATCTACTATTATTTGTATGTATTCATATATTTTATTGTTTAATAATTTAGTTTAATGGAAGTTTTCATACAGTTTATGATGGTAGAACTCACTTATCATTCAGAACAAGGTGAACATCTAGTTATTATGTAATTCGGTATCCGAAGAGGTAACATTACGCTGGAGGCTGTTAACGATAAGATAAAACGAGTCGTGGACAAACTAACGCACAGCATTGGCGATAGATCTTCTATTTTTAGATTTTTTCTAGTTTACTTTACTCCCTTATATGACATATATAATTTTTTTATATGGTTATATTTTAAATAATATATTTTATTGGGGTACATTTTTTAATTAAATTTTTATCTAAAATTGTTTGTGAAGTAAATTAATTAAATCAAAAATTGCTTGCGTTACAATCTCAAATATAAGCTGGAGCAATATTTGTTCGAAATTACATTGACCACTAATCTTTTAATAACTCATCTATTTCTTATGTTTTTGGGGGCGTAGCATGTAAATTCGGATGACATAATCGCCCCGGAAGATCGCATCCGTTTGGCGCCGACTCAAAACATCGCGTAAATATAGATGCTAAACAAATGCATCTAATGCTATTTTAGTTCAACTTTGCCTTCTACCGATATGAGTCAATTAAATCGAAACATTTAACACTCAAAAGACAAGGAAAATGTTTAATTTAATTTAGTTATATTACAATTATTATTGACTCGTCGTTATATTTAGAAAGCTTATCAGCTTAATGTTTCTACCTTATTTAAATAAATTGTACTCTTTTTCGTGTCTGTCATTAGGTATATGGATATATCTACATATACCTATTGTAATATGTATATAACGAATCACATTTCTTAACGATATATAGATTCTCATTTCGTTTTATATATTGAAAAATATATAAACATAGTAATATTTTTACACCTGATATGATATAATATATTTTTTTATAAATAACAATAGAAGAGCGAATGAAAAAATCTTTAAAGTGTATCTTATATTAAAATGTGTAGTAGTACATTAACTAATTGTTATTAAATAATTGGTAAAGATAAATAATCTCATTGAGACACACATTGAATTCTACTCTATCATTAAATAACGATATAAGATTTAAATATTCGTTAAAGTTAAGTCGGTAAACCAAATATTCGGTTTTAGTCGGTAAAAAATATTTATTTTTACTAATGTATGTAAAAATATATGCGATTCAATATCTCAATATAAAATTTGCTTATAAATATTATTGCATAAAAATAACAATATTTGTACTATATTTTCTGCACTTTATAGATTTTTTGTTTTTTAGCTTTTAAATTTTTTCATCCGTATGTTACAATACCTTGGCTTGTTTTGTGTGTATTAAATGCACTGATTTTTTTCTAATTTTAAGTAATATTAACCAAATTACGCTATACTTTTTGAAGTATCATATATTAGGTAAACAAAAATATATTTAGAATATAATGAAATTATATTTAATTAATATGTTTGAAATATGTTTAGATGAACGTGCGGGTGACGACGATGGACGCGGAACTGGAGTTCGCGATCCAGCAGACGACCACCGGCAAACAGCTTTTCGACCAAGTCGTGAAGACAATCGGCCTCCGCGAGGTGTGGTTCTTTGGCCTCCAGTACACTGACTCTAAAGGCGACCTCACATGGATCAAGCTCTACAAGAAGGTTAGTTTTATAATAAATTTTACTTATAACTTGGACGGAACAAACTATTATGAAGTAATTTATTCTGAAAGTACTCGCGACTTCATAAATATAGCATGTTATCTAAAATTATATCTTTACAGCCGTCATTAATCATAATTTTTGATTTTATAAATATTATTTCGCACTTTTTGACGTATTTTGTAGCTAATTTAAAGCATATCTATCATATACTGTAAGACGCCACGTGACGTACGAAACGTCAGACTTTATTTTTGGCCAAAATCATCAAGTTCAAGTTTATGTGTGTGTGTCGGTCGATAATATTGTTCTGGTAAGTATTATGTTCTCTCTAATTTATTGGCGAGATTACTTTTGCGCTTGTTTGCCAAATGGATTCACAGTTGCTGATAAATAAAACAAAATTACACCAGTGCAGTTGAAATACATGTTTTTATAATTTTCTCTTGTGATTGAATGAACCATTTGATCCTCCGATTTAGACGTCTAGTTTAGACAGGCGCGAGTGTCTATACGAAACGAAGCTGTTTGTACGAAGTTAAAGTTGAAGTATATCTAGACTGGGAACTATTGAATTTTAAATATAATATACTTATTAATCTATTGAAAACATTCAAACCAAAAAATATCCACAGATATCTTTTGACAGAGCTGTGACGATTTCACAAACTACAGTAACACCGATTGGGATACACCCAAGTTTTCTGATTCTGAACCGGATTTTCTAAATGACCATAAATTCTCCAACACAATTGTAATTCACGGCGACGCGTGTTTCCGTCATTTTGTTTTCACTTGTACCTTTTGTGACATTGATTTCCTTGTACACTTATCCTCCGCTGACATTGACCCGCATACCAATGTCGCCTTGTACAACTTTACACCAAAATCCTCGATCAATAAGGACGACTAGTTTTTGCCTTAAATATTACATATAAATTGAATTACAATTTATATTTATAAACATTTACACAGCCTCTATATTTGGCTGGCCTAATTTCGATTAATACTGCCAATTACCTGGTCTGCGATTCATTTTATTATTTTATTACCTAAGTTTGGTATTTTGGTTCTTTAAATATAGAATATCTTTCGCCTAACAAAGGCTTACGACACGAAACTGTTCAGAATCGTCTATTCTTTAAGAATCGATTCGCTAAATTTCGTGTTTTCTATTCACTAGTGTTGTCCCAGTGAATGGGTAAACAGGTGTAATGTTACCAAACTTGTTCTTGTCAGTGGGTTGCGACTTGCGGTACATTCCTATTGGTTATTATGCAAACTCGTATTCAGATGAGAATTGGTCAAATAAATCGAATGTTATATCGAGGATCGTCAATCTTTGTGATCGTTAACGTTAAATGGCTTTAATAGTTACTTGTTATGAAATATTTAAGTAAATGATTTTGTAACCGGATATAGGAGTGTTTGTTATCATTATCGCTATCATTAGCAAATAAGACGTTGATAAGTATATAAACAAACACTAAAATCACACTGCGGCTTTTAACATGATTTTCATATGTTTTAATTGTTTTCATCGTTTAAATCAGCTTTTGCAATAATGATGTCACAAAATAAACGCTTGTTAAAAATACTAATGAAAGTATTATCTACCGACTTAATATATCTAATACAGTAAAGCCATACGTGCTTTTTGCGAATCTATTTTTATCATAACGATGTCTTTATGCTTACTACTGGTAAGCAGTCTCGTGATTGTAACGTGGAAATTGAAACAAGCACGTGCTTTTAACAGATATACTTTGCTTATTAAAATCAATTAGTATTTTTTCCTTAAAAATTTTGACGAGATTCTTATTTGTTATTTTTTTAAACTTATGGTGAAACGAAAGGTCGTTAAAAATTATAATATAAAAAAATTTGACATAAAATTCTATGCAATAGTACTTGTTAATTTTAAAATGAAATAAACAATTCATTTACGTGCTGATAATAATTAATGACTTGTATTTTATTGTTATTATATATAATCGTTTAGATACCTACTATTATTAATGTACCTATAAATAATATTGACCTCAGTAGTAATGCGATGAAGATATTTTGAAATTTGAAATAAATACAAAGGCTAAGCTTACTCATATGCACAGGTTTGCTATATCGCTTTATTCGACGTTCAGCCCACATCAGTTTTTGCATTCAATCCATTCAAGAAGTCAAAGACACGACGAAACGGGTGACTCACCATTTTAAGCGGTCATCTTTATAAATTACATTGTAGCGTATTTTAGACTTCTAGACTTATATATATATATATATATATATATATATATATATATATATATATATATATATATATATATATATATATATATATATATATATATATATATATACACATACATATATACATATATAATAAATTAGTATTAGTAATAACAGAAATACTCACGTTTTATTCGCACCATCTTGGAATCATTATAAACAATAATGATTGAATAATTAACTAGATATATTTGTAGTATATATTGAAGAAAAATGTAAGGTAGACTTGTAAAGGAATGTGGGAATTTCCCAATAACGCCAATGATCGTTACTTATGAAGGCTATTATGTGATATATGCCTGTTTATGTTGAAGTGGCTTTTTTAAATAATGCACAATATTTTAACACAAATTTAAAACGGAACTTAAAACTGAATTAGTTTAACAAAGTTTATATGAAGTATCGAAATAAAAATTCTCGATTCTCAAATCGACACAACTACCTAACTTTCACAATGCATAAGAAGTGCTCTATATTCAAAACGTCAATTGCACCAACAAGACTCTAATAATATGCAAATATCATCAATATTTAACATCTAAAATTGTCACATTATATAGAACTTTATTTATAAGTATACCAATGATATATATATGTTGATATAATCTTGACTTTGATTAATATTAACGATGGCGTTCTTTAGCAATAGGAAAGGAAATATTACTTAAATCTTTCCTGAAATTAAAAAATTGTGGAAATGACATTTCTGATATCTATTTCTCTCTTTCTCTATCTCTCTCTTTTTCTCACACACACATACAGACACACACACACACATAATCAGTCAGATTTACACAATCGTCATTCGAAGTCCCCCGCATAGATAACTTCGAATGTTCAAACACTAACGGTCAAATTTTAATTACCCGCATGGCGGCGCACGCCGCGCCGTCGCGCGTCGACCTCCTTGCAACAGCTTTATTTATACGATGGATATCGGATAGTTTTTGTTTGTGTATATTTGTTGGTGTCCGTTACATAGAACGAATCATAGGACACGTAATCGTTGAGATTTTCTTAGTTTTTCCTGTTTTGTCACTTACCTTACGATATACTGTTACCTGTGCGCTGCCAATTTACCTTGTACTGGTTGGTTTTATGGTAAAAAAATATGTTGTAAACAATTAATTTAAAAAAAAAATACATTATTTAATACAAAAAATTAATTTTTAAGACAATGTCCAAATTAACTTATTACATTTTTTTTGTTTTGTTTAAAAATTAACATTACATCATTAGCAGATGCCATTATTTTAAAAATCATTACGTGTTCTACGAAGCATGTGGTACCAGTGTGTACGAGCCAAGGCTCAGCGCAAGGTTTACCTAACCTTACCTCAAAATTGCCTGAATTCTGCTTACATGTTATTTGTTGCCTTGTTTTATTTATATGTCGTTATCATTATATGAAGGGTATATAGATAATTTTATGTAAACTATGTCGAATCTTACTTAAATAATAATTTAAATAAAAATTTTGTAATATATATCAATTGTTTATGGAAACATACATTTTAAACTGATAAATGTATGACACGTCGGCTTATATAAAGACATTCCATTTAACGTTATTACAGAATTATATAATGATATAGAAAGTGATCAAAAAGGACGAGCAGATATTCGTACGATAAGGCGTTACAAGCTACCAGTACTTGACTACATAATTTATTACGTCTTCATAGGCACTTAGACACTGTACCGTGTATGGGCTTCCGACATATTACACGGACGTACACACAGACTGAATGATAATCTAACAGCCACGTCATTGCTGTGAAATGGTGATGATTGAATGGTTAATAAAGAATGGGATTTCCGATGGTTTGATATATATATATATATATATATATATATATATATATATATATATATATATATATATATATATATATATATATATATATATATATATATATATATATATATATATATATATATATATATATATATATATATATATATATATATATATATATATATATATATATATATATATATATATATATATATATATATATATATATATATATATATATATATATATATATATCAATACTGCGAGAAAGGTAGAGAGAACTAAATGTGAAGACAGTTCCCGCTCCCTACTTTTCGTTTTACGTCCTAAATTTTATACTTTTTAAAAAAATAAAACATTTGTAAATTTTAATTACTATTAGCGAAGTGATAAGTGGCTTTAGATAACTGAAACGTTGCCTTTTGTGTTTATTGTAAACCACTGTGACTTTACTATGACGTCAACTTACCTAAACATTGTGTGACATCATTTTATTATTATAACATTATAAATTATCTAAGAATGTTTCCATGTTTCCATTTTTTCGTAAAAATTTAACCTTTTTGTCGTCACGCTTTATTCCAGGATAGGCAGAGGGAACTGCAGGAACCATAGGAGCCTAGCGTTTAGACACTCCACACTCTTAAATTTGATTAGTCCCTGCTTTCTCCGTCCCCACTTTCCGCCTTTTTCGAGGCATTGCGTGTTGAGTGGCGGAACTCAACGCCACGCTTTGCGTAGATTTAACCTTTTTTTATAAGCAAAAATATTTATTTACACAATATTTGTCAATCATAAGATGATTGAAGCATACTTTCCTTAATTTTTATTTTATTATCTATTATCTTTCATTTTTGTGAACGCTACAGTTATCATAAATATATGTATGTCACTACATACGTTCTATGATTATCTAAACGTTTACACACACACGAGCACATATTAAAAAGGTTTTAGCAAGTTTATATTCTAGCACTTACGTAATCATCACCCAGAGACTTATGACGCATAGACTTATGCTGACAAAATTCGCACCGTGTTGATCATTTCTGATAATTATCGTTTAATAATGTGTAGATATTTTAGTAACTTAATTACTTTATATATATATATATATATATATATATATATATATATATATATATATATATATATATATATATATATATATATATATATATATATATATATATATATATATATATATATATATATATATAGCAAGATTTTTTATATTAAAAGTCTTATTAAATATTATTATATAGGAAATAGGTTACAGATTTAACATAGCTCTTTTAATTGTTAATAATTTTCCTTTTAATTGCATGGTTTTAATTACGTCATTCCTTTTTTATTATACATTGTTACAATAATATTCGTATATAAATATTCGTATACTCGCATTAAAGCATGGCTGATTCAGCCAGTTGTATCCGTTATGACTAAATAAATTGACGTTTTTGATAAGCTAAATACTGTGAAATGACTTGTACTAAATTATCAATTTTCGATATATTTCATCATTTATACCTTATCTCAGGCAATTACCTTATTCTCATTACCTTAGGCAAGTGTTGCTTGAAAATAAAATTAATGAATTCATATTGAATTGTTTTTTTTTTAATTATTGAAGGTTTTTGTACTAGTTTAATGCAAACAAACTGGCAACACTGGTCGCAACGGGAAAGTTGACCGAGACGTCCCAACACAAGTTTACTTACGATTTCTCCTCTAGTGTGCAATACGATCGTTATTCAAACTCGACACACGCGTGCCGCTCGCTAACTTGGGACACAAATAGAATGCCCAAATTCCTTTTTTTCCAGACTCCATATTCTATATGATAATATCCACAGCAAGGAAGAGTTTCTTATTTCGATGTTTTATCATAATCGGGTTTTTGATGTTATTCAAAAAGTAAAATATCATATATAATAATAATAAAAAAATATACTTTTATATAACCACCATTGTAATTTATATATTGACAATTGACATTATCTATCACTATTTAAGGTCTGCATAAATTGTTGCATAAACGAAAACGAAACCGACTTCTATTTAAAATCACCTTAATTAACTACGAAAGCTTCCTTTTAAATTATAAATGCTGAATTTGTAAATTTAATACTTTTAAAGCTCATATCAAACGAATCGAATATGCCGACTGGTATTTATCTAGTATACCTTGTAATAAAAAATCCTACGTATCATTTAGATGACGTGAAAGATGGTTTGCAGGTAACATGTCAAAGTAGCTTCTTTATGTACATAATGTTAAAGCAAATAATAACCCAGACGCCAATTCCATTAAACATTGCCCCAAGATTCCCCAGCAGAGTTTAGTCGCTGGTAGTTCGCTGTTCATTATAAAACGTTCAACTGTCTCACTAGACGTAATCTGGAAACGAAAGATAACGATGTTTGTCCAGAGGGCCAGGTTAAATCTTAAAATGATTCATAAGCAGATAAAGGTGCACACAGAAATACCAATTATTTTTTAAATGACATTAAACCGGTAGATACTGAACTATTTGCACAAGTTCAATGTCAGTCAAACGCTAATTAACGTCACATTGCATGTGATATATAATTATGTCGCTAATATAAAGTAATGTATTCTAAGGACGATTATTATGTATTTATGATTATTAAAAATAATATTTTATAATAATATAGTAAGTCATTATTTTAAATTTTATTTACTTCGTTGTTGTTGTTAGATGGCGGAATTTAACGTCATACTTCAGAAAGAATAGCCTACCAACCAACTGATGTATCATACATAGCATCAAAATAAATATAAAAAGGTTATACTTAAAGTATATATAGACGCTTTATCCCTAGCGGGGTAGTCGGAGAGAAGGGAGCGCCAAGCGCTGCGGTCCCTGCATACCTCTTTCTTAGTTAGTCTAATCAATTTTAAATTATATTTTTTGTTGTATTAAAATAAAGAAGTAATTATCCATGAATAAGTGAGTAGGACATTCGAGTTGCGCTTAGGTCTCAGGACCAGTTGTGACACTTGCGATGTAGATTGGGTTCCATGCAAGTAGATCTCACGCACGCGATCTCGTTCCATTGCTCACGGAATGCTGGTTTTTGTCATCGACGATAATTATGATTATCGTAGCATATGAAATACGGCCTCAATACTCGCGTACATACGAGTACATACTACTGTCGCGTTGCGTCACGGAGATGCGTGTTATCTCGGTGTAGATAAGTTGATTCGAATTGTGTACTTGTTACATTTAACTTGTTACTTGGTACACTACGTTTTGATTCTCAAAAGAAAATAATATTATTAAAGAAATATACTATATAACAAATATAATAAATATATCGTCGTGACGCAGAAGCGCAGCGTCTGCTGTAAACGCGACGGTTTGTGTGTTCGATTCCCACTCGGGGAAGATGGATTTTTCTATTTCAATTATCGTTCTGGCAACAAAGCAAAGCGCGTCTTTGAGTCTCACCACAAATTGTCTTGAAAAGACGTAAAGCGAGGAATGGAGTGTCTTAACACTAGGTTCTTAAGATTCCTGCGGTTTCCTCTGCCTACCCTGCAATGCGCGGGATAAAGCGTGAAGCTATAAAGAAATATACTATTAAGAAAGTAACCTTTATTAGAGTGATAAATTATAATATAATACAACAATACAATATATTACACTACCAACTTCACAGTATGGCCTTCGCTCGGTATTTAATAATCAAGAAATCAAGATTTGTGTTGATTCGATCCGTCGCGAGCATCACGCCACCGTACATACCTACTAGGCTACTTATGCTGTTTTATATTCAAATTTTAGATATTATTGTGTCACTGCCACCAGTGTCATCAGCGATCCACGTGACTTAATGCCAACAACTGAATTTAATTGTTATGACAAGAGGATGTTTATATTATTTACTACATTGGCCTTTCACATACTTAATTTAATTAGTAATTTAGAAAGATCCAAGAACTATATAACTATATATAGGAAAATTTTAGAGCTGCGCGTAGAGTTCTGGCGAATTGGTAGAGTACAAATAACAACTACAAACAGTTTTTATTTCGTGAACAAATATTAATCACACATTTATTGTCGTTAATGCCTCATTATATAGATACTTACTTTAATTATTTTTTATGTAAATCGGTACAATTATTTATTTAATGCTTAAATATGACGCCTTGTGCATTTACTTATTTAATATACTATATATTGATATACATAGAGATATATATTAAATTTTATTAATTAATTTAATTATTGCAAATGCTGTTCACTACTGCTAAAGTACCTACTACTTTAGCGTATTTCTCATACTCTATAAACTAAAATTATAGACATTTAGGGAGACAACTTAACGAACATGCATTTGTGTGGTTTCACAAAATCAGCCCGTACGATGCGCGATGGGCGGCCAGCCAAGCGAGACGATGCGCCCGCCTGACCCCGTTCCCACGACTCTTCATCACCAGGTGTTGGCTGGTGACCCCTGCCCGGTGTTAGCTCCGCGTCCTTCATTAAACCTAACGCCTATCTATAAAAATAATATATTAACAATGCTTCGAATGCTACCTTTCTTCTACATCTTAATGTAGCTTAAGTTATTGATGAATTAGCAAGTTGTTTTTAATAAAGCGAAGCTGCAGCTACAATTAACTATAAATAGTTTTTATGGTTGAAAAAAAAACATGAACGAATTACGGACGAGTGAAAGTGCCGCGACCTGAGCAGAGATGACCTTGCTGCCACGCACACGCGTAGCGAACCTCATTTACGCGGTACTCCTATACAGTTGATAACCTGTGCGATGTGTGTACCAGTACGTACCTACAGCGACACGACAATCCGGTCAGCTAATCTCTCGCCATCTTGAACGGCGAATGCTCACCTCGCAGGGAAAATATTATTATTTCAAAGCAATTTTTATAAACGAAGTCTTAATGAAGGCAATTATCTAATTCATCCAGCAAAGTGCCACGGCCGTTCAAACAGGTTAAAGACGCGTATAATAAACGTCGTCGACTTCGCACGACACGGCCGAGATGCGCCGCGTGCGAACGTATCAATGGTGAGGAGAAATGCCTCACACGTTCGCGAGTTTCACTAAATCAAATGTTTCCAATCGCATACGCGGATGAATTGCGCTAGTTTGTCATAATTGATAAATTTCTCTATATTAATGCCAATTATTGAGGAGCGAGTCGCAACTTGAACTTTCATATGATTCGATTCTTATATGATAAAATCGACACGTATATAAGGAATGTTCGCGAGAACAGCTGATGCAGTGATCGCGGACACGAGGTTGTTGACCATACTTTCGCTCCCGCTACACGCTGCCATTAGATGACACGACTAAATATTCGTTTAACTTTGAACTATTGAATTTTGAAGTTTTCATACTAATAAATAATAAGCTAAATGGAGATTATGAAGCTAGATTGTTATTTTTTCCTAAAAAAAAGATTTATTAATACTTAAATAACAGCCAGAAACAGTGGTGGAGAAAACAGCGAGATGTGTAACCACAGCTGTAAGGAAAATGGTGTCAGAAGATGATGAGGAAGCGGCGTATGATAGGGCAGATGATCTGGTAATAATGTAGACACGCTAGTTAAACGCTCAGTGTATGCTAGACGTTCTGGCATTTTGCTAGAATATTGTCATATTACGTGGTAGATCTTCGTAGTATATACATACCATATATATATAAAGCTAAACTTTCCTTAACATGTTTATGTGTCCCGTTTTACCAGTTAATCGTTATTTCCGTGTAAGCTTCGTCACACGCAGTACCAATATAGCTTTAAGAATTTTATTTCCATTTTAAGAGGAATAATATGTATTTATACTAAAAGCTAGTAAATTTCAAAAATTATAGATAGCAACAGACTATCGCCGCCTATCAATTTAACAAAGATTACATCTCGTTATCAGATCCTGTATTCTGAAATATGTTGATAAAGTAAAGCTTCTACTGAATAGTTTACGTTGCTATTACATAAATATTTAGAATTTCTACTACGTTCAAAGAGAAAAAGTTTTATGACGCTCTTTGAAACGATTATAGTATGATGTTAAATTAAACACATGTAAGACTGGAGTCATTATCGTTAGTTATTATTATATACTCATTTCAGTCGAAAATTCCAACTTTCATTCGTGAGTCATTTTTGATAGCGACTATGTAATACGTAATTATTGATTAATTGTTAAAGTCATTATTATTTACTAATATGACGACATTTTAACTATTAAAAGTGCAGAAGTCAGAATTTGAAATTGTTATGACGTAAACGTTAACACTTAAAAATTTTAATATTTTTTCTGCCAACATACAAATTTTCACTCGTTAATAGTTAATGCATATTCATTTGTGAAATTGTGGTTTTCGAAGTTATGTGGTTACAGTTTCAAGCTGTCAAATTATGAAGGTGTATGCTAACATGGAACTATAAATTGCAATCTGTAGTGTAAAATTGCTAAAATTTCTGTAGAAATTGCTAAAATATGTAATTTCTGTAGAAAATGCTAAATTTCGTAATTTCTTCATATATGACAATGTATTCGTATTATTAACACAAAATGTATAAATATTTTATACAATTTACAAACTGAACTGCATATGTTGCTATGCACTCGTTAGTATTCTGATACGTGATTCGATTGTACCCTTGAATGTTGTTTGCCAAAAACTGACGCTGAATTGTAATTAATTGTTGCCTTTTTAACGCTTTCCCTGGACACTTGGGCACGCAACGAAGTCAGGGTCGCTACCGTTCTCCAGATGGGTAAGATATATGGAATAAATATAGACATATCATAATATGTATAACGTATATGATTAATTTCTTACTCTTATATAGTTCTTAGATATATATGTATATAACTATATTATTACATAATGTTATTATTTGCTATAGTATATGTTTAACACGATATTTTATTGTACCAAGGATTATCTGTGTACAATGTCAAAAACAGATTAAAACCTACCAATTAGATTAAGTTGAAAAAGCGATTTGATACAGTGGACTATTAAGATATTTATGCTATATTATGTTTAAGAAATTATTCTTTTTTTATATTTTGAAAAGAACACAACAACTCTATTATACACGTATAATTATTAACCATTTATCTCAAAAGCTTTTGTAATGGCATGTTGTCATCGGAATATTGTACGCCGAGGCAGAGGTTAAGGAGGTTTCCTCGTAAATTTCAATAAACACATTTGATGACTAAGTATTTGCCTAACAGATGGTTAGCGCAATAAATGTTACATATTATACACGAGTATATTGATGACGCTCATATAATTATATTAGGAACTGGTGTGGGAATTAAATTTCTTGGACTTATGTGATAAGAAACATTATTATTAACCAATAATTTAAACTTTAATTTAAGTAAACTATTTTATTTGAATTTCAGGTGATGCAACAAGATGTCAAGAAGGAGAATCCGCTGCAATTTAAATTCCGTGCCAAATTCTATCCTGAAGATGTTGCTGACGAACTCATTCAAGAGATCACGCTCAAACTTTTCTATTTACAAGTGCGTATGATATTTCCAAACGTTTCCTATTACGTAAATAACTTTTCAATAAACAAATTAGGTTTGAAGTGTTTATTTAAACTTTTGAATAAGAAGTGATCAAAGAAAACGAATATTAATATTCTGTCAGTAGTTTTCCTGTTTAACAATATATTATCGCTAGCGTTTTCCTAATTATATGTACTGGAAATTCCGATGACTGAAATGACTTAAAGATAGAATTTTCCAATAATTATTATCTCAAATTACACAAAGGTTAAGAACGCAATCCTCTCCGACGAGATCTACTGCCCGCCGGAGACGTCGGTGCTGCTTGCCTCGTACGCGGTACAAGCGCGTCATGGCGACCACAACCCCTCTCTACACGGGCCTGGCTTCCTCGCCAATGACCGTTTGCTGCCACAACGTGTCACTGATCAGCATAAGGTTGGCATGATTGTGATGTTTTTTACAGCTTCACGCTCCACGCTTTGTCCCGCTCGTGGCAGGTTAAGCAGAGAGATCCGCAGGAAGAATAGAAACCTAGTGTTAAGACACTCCGTTCCCCGCTTTCCTTATTATTTTGAATTATTCATGTTTATATAATATTTATGAAAGTGTACGTCAACGATGTTCGTTTTATATATCATAAACTCTACTTTATATTTAAGATGTTAACAATAGTTTTGTCAAGTTAGCTATGACCAAGTAACAAAAACTCAGCAAGAGCTGAATTTTAATAGAGATCTTGAGTACGACATTAGAAATTAAATACCAACTGTGCCACTACCTTTTAGATACTAAAAAAGCTATTTAAGGTCGAAGGTGACATAATAATTAATAATCAAAATATGCATTAAATTTAACAGAAATCTAGCGGACTATACCCTACTTAGAAACAAATTCATTTCTTATTTAATTGTTTTTTGTATAATTACAATACATATATGGGTTGGTATATCTAGATGTCCCGTGAGGAATGGGAGCAGAGTATCACCAACTGGTGGCAGGAGCACCGCGGGATGCTGCGCGAGGACGCCATGATGGAGTACCTCAAGATAGCCCAGGACCTGGAGATGTACGGCGTCAACTACTTTGAGATCCGCAACAAGAAGAACACAGAGCTGTGGCTCGGAGTCGATGCGCTTGGGCTTAATATATACGAGAAGGATGATAAGTGAGTATTGTTGTACGTTGTAAAGTATTTTTAGTTTATACAGGCTGTGGGTGTAACCGCGACCTTAATTTAAAGCATAGTATTAACTAGCCTTTATAAATTTGATAAAATTATAAAACAAGTAATATTTTTGAAAATAAGTTTCTTTTTCAAACAAAGTAAATAATGAAAATATTGTTCCAAAATAAAACGCCATTTGTCAAGTATGACGCAAGCGAACGCTATCCTGTCAAAGCGGCAAAGAGATATATCTCTTTCTCCTTCGGTTATTTTTTGAATGAAAGTTGAGAGATTGACAACGTTTAATAGTGTTTTCGTAGTACGAAATCGTCATTTGTATTTAATTAAGACCACTGTAAGGTTGGGATCAATTAAAAACGTCTTGTTGGTACCAGGTTCTGATTTATTCTGATTCATACATATACTAATCTAACACTTGAGAAATGCCGCAGGCTGTAGTGTGGTACTACACCACCTCGCGTTACACAGCACGTATAAATATCATGAAATATGAAAATATGATACTGTGCCTAAACTATTTATAATTCTTAATTTCTTTGTATATAGCCTTAAAATATTTTACGGTATAGGTAGTTTTAACAATGGCCGCGTAGTCATATACACCCTGTATAAGGTAAATTAGGAAGATTGTTTGTACATTTTCACATATTTCAGTCAGTTAGTCAGTTTAAATTATAACAGTTTTAGGTAATATCCACTTGTTGTACTAAATACAAACTATTAAGAAAACAACAGTAATAGTAGTAGCAATGTATTTAATTACGTTTTGCTCGATAACTCGATGCCCTGACGTCATTGAGATGGACGGTGTCTTGTATCACTTGTATAAAGTTTCCTCTAGCCGTTCGTTGCAAAGTACTTTATAGCAATAAATTCATTAAATTATTCAATGAAATCTATTAAAAAGCCTAGTAGATAATTGTATGAAACATTAGTAATTTCGTGCTAAGTACGTCAATAATAGAAATAAAGGGGACAAAACTACATGCTTTTTTTTTGAACAGCTGTTTAACGGTCCTAGTGTCAAAACACTCCGTCCTCGGCTTTCCATCTAAATTTAAAATATCTTGTTTATACAATTAGAGCATTCAAAAAGAAAACAAATATAATCTTGAGAGGGAATTTTTTTTAGTTGAACGCTGCCTGACCGCTATAATACGATCCTAATATTTATTAACATAATAAATAATGAGAGTCAGTGACATTACGTCTAGCTCTAGGATATTTTGGTTGAAGTATACATGTAAGTATATAAATAATTAACGCTGCGGAGTGTGATATACGATTATACGGTGAGATGCACGTCACTAGCAAAGCCTTCAACCTTTCGTGCTTGTTAACTCGTAAAATATTAAATATTAGCTGTCTTATGAATTATATAATTAGTAACAACTAAATATTTATACGGTAACTGATTAATTACTAATTTGTAATAGATATATCTATATAATGTGACTTAACTTCCGATTCCTACTTGTTGCTCTATAAATCCATTAGCAATATGAAATGACATGACTTGATTAAAAAAAATAATAATAAATTTCAATGGACATTATTATTTTCTACTTATTTTCATTATAAAATCTGCTACAGACTGACGCCCAAGATCGGCTTCCCTTGGTCGGAGATCCGCAACATCTCGTTCAACGACCGCAAGTTCATCATAAAGCCCATCGACAAGAAGGCGCCCGACTTCGTGTTCTTCGCGCCGCGCGTGCGCGTCAACAAGCGCATCCTGGCGCTGTGCATGGGCAACCACGAGCTGTACATGCGGCGGCGCAAGCCCGACACCATCGACGTGCAGCAGATGAAGGCGCAGGCGCGCGAGGAGAAGCTCGCCAAGCAGGCGCAGAGGTGAGGCTCCTGGTACACGCGATCAAGCAGGTGTAGATTATGTGTCTGATATATAAAATGGTGATACTCCTCCACGTGTGCTCTCCTGGTACATGTGATCAAGCGGGTGTAGATGTAGTTGTTTGTATGGAAACAAATTATGTCACCTCCATGTATATTATGCTTTCCTGGTACATAGGACCAAGCAGGTGTAAGTTACGTTGTTCGTCTGGTACATAAAATGGTGATACACACACCTCCACGTAGGTTATGCGCTCCTGGTACTTGCGATCGTGCTGGTGTAGAGAAGTTATTTTCCAGCTACATATAATTGTGATACATGTCCACATAGGTTATGCTTTCCTGGTACATACAATCAAGCACGTATGTAGTTGTTTCTGGTACATCACAACGCTTAGTTGTTGATTTGAACTAAGAAGTAGATTGAGAGAATTGGCAATACGACTTGCAATATGCATTGCAGTACCATCTCATTGATGGTGTACCCCTGGTACTTCAAATGATTAAATATTATTCAGGGTAGCTAACATTGATCTCATTTAATAGTTTGTACTTCGCTTGGCTTAACGATATACCTGTGCGTCTTTAATAATATCCTAGTACGGTACTTACACGAACAGTGTTGTTAATAACTAGTTAATGTGTGAATTTGTAAGTAATGAAGTTATGTCTTGTGACAGGGAGAAGTTACAGCTGGAGATTGCCGCGCGCGAGCGTGCGGAGAAGAAGCAGCAGGAGTACGAGGACCGTCTGCGGCAGATGCAGGAGGAGATGGAGCGCTCGCAGGTATGTACATGCGACATATAATGCGATATGAGGATTTGCGCATGTTGTTTAAAAGTCCTTAATTAATTTATTTATATATTGTAGGCTAATCTGGTCGAGGCACAAGAGATGATCAGACGGCTGGAGGAGCAGCTGCGTCAGCTACAGGCCGCCAAGGAGGAGCTCGAGCAGCGCCAGAACGAGCTGCAAGCCATGATGCAGCGCCTCGAGGAGACCAAGGTAGCGTAAAACTGCATACTGATCACATATTTTAAATGGGTATATAACGTTTATTTATAAGGTTTAGTTTATATTTAATGTTCATTATATAATGTTTATTTTATTTTTTTCTTTTTCTATGTTGTATGTACAGAACATGGAGGCGGCCGAGCGACAAAAGCTGGAGGAGGAGATCGCGGCGAAGCAGGAGGAGGTGTCGCGCATCCAGCAGGAGGTGGAGATCAAGGACTCGGAGACGCGCCGCCTGCAGGACGAGGTGGAGGAGGCGCGCCGCAAGCAGGACGAGGCGGCGGCGCTGCTGGCGGCCGCCATCACGCCCACGCACCACCACGTGGCCGAGGCGGGCCAGGGCCGCGGCGACGAGGCCGAGGCCGAGGGCGAGGGCAGCGGCAGCGACGGCGGCAGCGAGGCGGGCGGCGGCGAGCTGGCGCGCGGGCCCGACGACCTCGTGGACCCGCTGGCCGAGCGCCGCACGCTGGCCGAGCGCTCCGAGCGCCTGCACAACCAGCTGCGCGCGCTCAAGCAGGACCTGGCGCAGTCGCGCGACGAGACCAAGGAGACCGCCATGGACAAGATCCACCGCGAGAACGTGCGCCAGGGCCGCGACAAGTACAAGACGCTGCGCGAGATCCGCAAGGGCAACACCAAGCGCCGCGTCGACCAGTTCGAGAACATGTAACGCGCGCGCCGCCGGGCTCGGGACTCTGTGTACATATTGATTATTACTATATTGTAATTTTATTTTAGTATATTATGTGCTATAATGGAATATAAACATACTTTGATGTATCGAAGGTCCGCGGGCGTCCGCGGGCCGTCTGTCCGTTCGTCGAGTGGGGTCTCTGTTGACGGGTTTTTACTATTTATATGAAAATGTTTTTTAGAATTTGTATCTGTTCGAGTGCCTCGATTACTGTTCGTAAATTTATTCGAATGATGCGTTGCAAACGAATGAATCGACTCGATTCTTAGGTGTATGTGGGTCGCAGCAGACGGGGCGTCGCGTAGGTAGTGCGTGCACCGTACTTTGTACGAGGACGTTCGCAGCCAGTCGTTGCTCAAGGAGTCCGCGCGGGGGAGGGGAGGGGGGCGACGGCCCTTATTTATTTTTATAATCATTTATATAATATATTATAGATTAGGCGTTAGCTTCGAGTCGGTCCGTTATCTGTTACACTGTACTCCTAATTCTTAGCAAAAATTCTAAAACGTGGAATTTTTGTTAAGAATTCGAGTCGATCGAACCCGTTCACAAGTTCATAGGTTAAGTTCCGTTTCCGTCGTCGAGACGCGGCCGGCCTACAACAGGTTTACTAAATTTTTAACAAAATTCTAAAAGTAAATGAATATTTAATTGTATGCTTATATAGGATGTGTATAATGTTATTTTTAAGTATAATGAAGGCATTCCATATGTGTAAACGCGGTGGCGTGTACTTGTTTCCGAGATATATTTGAATAGTGCTTGTAACGTTACAATGAGTGCCATCCGTCGCATCTACCACCACCACCATCCACCATCACCACCCACCACCACTGTCCACTGCAGCAGTATTTACAACTTTATAAAAATATACAATACCATGTTGCCTTTCAATATAGGATGAAATTTTTTTCCAATAAAATTGTTTAAGTAATTAAAATAGACTTTTATTTTTATACATCCATTTATTTTATTTTACTCAACACTTATCACCCGATTTAGAAGTCTTCATTTTGGAAGTGTAATTAATACAATCATATATACATTTTAAATACTACTGCTACACATCAAGTAAATAATAATTATGTACATATATAAGTAAAACTAGGAACCAACGTATATAATACTTACTTATTATATAAGCTCATTTTTTTATAAGATATTATATTATTACATTTAAACATGATCAAGACGTAAAACAAGTGCCTAACTACTGCCTGATTGGTTATAATTATTCAATTAGGTAAATATGTTATATTAAATATTCATATGTCTTAAGTTAACAAGGTGATGACTACTGTTGGAAAGTATTTCAAAAATATTTTTAGTCCGTTAAAATATTATAAATATACTGAGAAAAAAAAATTACTTTATCTAAATAAAGTTCTTTACTTAATAACGTCATACACATGACAGTTGTGTCGCTGTCTGTCACCAATTTGGCAAGAATATCGACAGATATCAATCTTTACTAAATATTTATATCGATAAATAATATCGAGTCAAAATCAAAATCAAAAATCATTTATCCATATAGGTATCACAGATACATTTATGCACGTCAATTTTTTATCTACTACCATTTCGGAAAGGTGCTTTGTCATGGAGGAGAAGAAATGTCGAAAGAAATTACTCAGCACATCTTTTAAACAAAAAATATAACAATTTAACATAAAATAAAGGAATAACAAGTATCGCCTAGCCTGAGTGGAACTGGTTGCAGAACTGAGTCGTTCATAATACCTGATATTTCTTGTTTCAGTTTATTTAATTGCGAACAAAGTAATTATTAAATAAATAAAATATTTTTTCATATTAAATAGAACAAAGATTTCTAGTAAAACAATAACTTATTTGTTCTTTTAACTATCAATGTATCCGAACTTAACAAGCAGACGCCATGACCCAAGCCGCTGTTTGGATCTTAGACTAAACTTTCTTAACAACATTTTTTTTTCGTAAAACAATGTATACTTCTGTTAATTACATATTTAAGAATTATTATAGCATATTTTTTTAAAAATCAGTCATCAAGCCATTTATAACAATAAAATTTAAAACATTTACATATACCTATTTAAAACATTTAAATATACCTATGTTCTAGATTGACAAGAATATCAAAACTGATGAATCTTCACACTTTTATTATTAATAATTAAAGCCTTTTCCCACATATAGCAGGTAGTAGGGTAGTGTTTACTTTAAAACGAACTCGCAGAAACTGTGTTTAAGCTTACAAGTTCCTACTGTACTAAATTAAGTAGTGAAATATGCCAGAAAAGTAAACTTTTAACTATAATTAATTTTACACACACTTCTGTACAAGTCCATTGTTATTACTATTGATTATTAATAATGTAATAAGATATTATAAATTACTCTTTAAGTTAACTCGAATCACAATATTGTTAAGTAACAGTATACATATAATTTTTAATATACATTAGTACATATTGTATCACTTTGTACAATCAATAGCTACCAGCGCTATACTTGTTGCATTATATTGAAACAAGTTTCTGTATATACAACCAAGTATTTGAAGTCTAACATGTTAGCTTAGTAAATTCTTTCAATATTATATTTTATTATATTTATTGAAATATTTATCCACTACAAAGATAAATTAACTTCATCAAGATTCCAAATTTGTTTCATTTTTATATAAAAAAATATTAGGCAGGTAAAAAGTTATCCAAAATATACATATATAGTTTTTAGAAACTAATCTGCAATGAAAACTTAGAACCTCGAATATCTGTAATGTACTGGAACAAAAATATCAATAAATATGACAAATACAACATACCATAAATGTACCATACCTTAATCCCCTTGCTACATTACGACGCGACGACTGCGCTGATGGCGGTGGTGGTGGCAGCGGTGGCGGTGGTGGCAGCTACGGCGGCGGTGGTGGTGGTGATGGTGGCGGTGGTAGTGGCGGCGGTGGTGGCGGCGGCGGGGCGGTGCTGCAGCCGCAGGTGGCGCACCAGCGAGCTCTGGTCGCTGAAGCGGCGCTGGCACGCGCCGCACGCGAACACGCGCCCGTTGTGCATCATCATGTGGCGGCTGAGGCCTGCAACGACTAGGCTTAAGGCTGGCGTTCGTTTTATACGGGGTGTGGATGTTACCGTGACTTTCATCTATATCATAGTATTAGCTAGCATTTAGAAACGTGGTAAAATCATGGAACTACTACTACTAAAATAAACAATGTTTCTTTTTAAAAGTAAATAATTAAATTATTGTTCCAAAATAAAACGCCATTTGTCAAGTATGACGTAAGCATACACTATTCTGGTGAAGCGGCAAAGAGACATATCTCGCACATTCGGTTATTTTTTTGAATGTACGTACGAGATCTATAAATCATTCGTATTTAATTATGTATACCTCACGCGTCAGACAGCACGTACAAATATCGTAAAGTAGAATAGAAAGAAAATCAACCTGTACCTAAAGTATTTATAATTTCTTAACTAGTTTTTTGGTTTCTTAACTTATATAGTCTAATACCGCGTATAGTTCAATACCGCGCACCACAGTTCATTAAATAGTAATGTTTATTAGTTAGTTTTGGTTTGTTACCGGAGGCGTGCAGGAACACCTTGGGGCAGCGCGCGCAGGCGTGCAGCGCGAGCGCGCGCGCGTGCGGCGCGGCGTGCGCCCGCGCGTGCGCCGAGAGCGCGTTGCGCTGCGTGAAGCTCTTCGGACACTCGCTGCACTTGTGCGGGCGCTCCTCTGCGACACGCACACGCACACATCTCAGTATAAACGAAGTCAAAGTCAAACAATTTTATTCAAAATAAGAAGTACATGTTTCATTTTTTGAACGTCAAATAATTTAATTTACCGCCGGCTCGCTAATGTTAATGCCTCAGACCTGAGAAGAACCGGCGCAAGAAACTCAGCGGGACTGCATCTGTTTTTTTTTTTTCTTTTTCTTTTAACTTGCCAGATATTTACAATTTCACAATTCTAATTAATGACAATGATACTCTTGAAGTAGACTGGAACGAGCATTTCATTCCCAAGGCGTGTTATCATTTACGAAATCATTAATATAATGACCTTTGACACACAAACGTCGTTGCACAATTTTTTTACAATGTAATATAGAATAACATTGGACGTTTTCTGTGTTCCTATAGTAGAAGCATACAGACTGTCCCATAAAAAATGCGGATGCTATGTAGTCTAGTTACAGTCTGCACGTGAGCACACACAGTCCGCAGACAACAGACGCAGCAGGCGCACCTCTGTGCACGAGCTCGTGGCGGCGCAGCACCTCGCGCTGCGCGAAGGCGCGTCCGCAGCGCGCGCAGGCGTAGGGCCGCTCGCCGGAGTGCACGCGCGCGTGCCGCCGCAGCGCGCCGCCCGACGCGAACGTCTTGCCGCACTGTGCGCAGCGCGGCCGCCCGCTGCCACACATTTTTTATTCATTTACAAATATTTGCAGGTCAAAGAACAAATAATACACTTTTATTAATCAACCCAATATTTAAAAAGAAACAAAGTTTAAAACACTTAATAAATTATTTTTTTTTTTTTTTTTTATAGCTTCACGCTTTATCCCGCACATGGCAGGGTAGGCAGAGGGAACTGCTGGAACCATATGAACCTAGTGTTAAAACACTCCGGTACTTAGTCCCTGCTTACTCCGTCCCCACTTTCCGCCGTTTTCGAGGCATTGCGTGTTGAGTGGCGGAACTCAACGCCGCGCTTTGCCTTAGTTGCCAGAGCGAAGAAAATGGAAATAGAAAAATCCATCTTCCCCGACTGGGGATCGAACCCAGAAACCGTCGCGTTAGCCGCGTTACAGGCAGACGTTGCGCCTCTGCGCCACGACGGTCCTCTAATAAATACGCAAGTATTTTATTATTAAAAATTTACTGATAAAAACTAATCGGTCAATTACTTGTTCGAGAACAATGCGGTTATAATAAAATTAAGTTAAATTCATTAACCTGCTCAAAGAAACACAACATTCCAAAAAAAATTAATTGAATATTTTATATATTCTTATTATATATAAGAGTCATGGAAAGCATGGCTCATTGCATCTACAATGTACAAAAATGCAATAACTAAATATAAAACAACTTACTCTTCAACTATATCTGAATGTATAAGTTCAGATTGGGAATTCTCGCCGGTGACATGCCGCACAATCACACTTCGCTTTGGCACTGGATCAATCACGAAAGGTTGTTCCTGGAATTTAACATTATTATATATATATTAATAAATCATACCATTTTTATGTTATGTTTCTGAGTGGACAAGTTATTTGATTATTCATTTTTATTATTTATAATATATATAAATGGAATATCATTTATATAATTAATAATAAAAATGAGTGAATTAAATTTGCATTTATATTCCATTTAAGTTAGAATATTGACTTTTCTTCTTCTTCTTTTTAAGAGTGGATAAGGTTCTCTATACATACTAGGTTCACTTTATCCTTGGTTGTAAATAAAGTAAATAAAGAAAATGTATTTTTTTTGCAATATTTGCAACATGTATGGTTTTCTAGCTCACCTCTTCTATCTCAAGCATTTGTAAAGATATTACTGTTTCATCAGCAGCTTCAATTTCTACAGTTCTCAAACTAGGATCTTGTAAAATTGATTCATCTCCATTTTTTTTTAATATACGCAACTCTAATAGTAATGTTGACAGAAACTCAGGCATATCGGAAGGTGGTGGGGGTGAAGCTATTCTTTCTTCAGGTACTTTATCCTGCAAAACAAACAAAACTTTATTATTTAAGTTTATCTTAGTAGCATTGATATTAATATACTGAAATTAATTATATCATTTCAATAAACTAAAAGATAATTACTTGTTTCGATGAATTTTCTGTTATAGGTTCTTCTAATATTATATCTTCACTAAGGGCTATATTAGTTATGTTATCTAAATCAATTTGCAATGGATGGTTCTCGTGCCCTGGCACTCTTACAGGCTCATAAGTACCTAAATGTTCAATGGTTATAAATTGTTGATTGTACTCCATTGCTTTAGAATCTGATGATTTTTGTTTTTCTTTCTGTTTCACAGCTAACATGTGAGATTTAAGTTTCTGATATGTGAGCATACATTTCTTCTTAAATCCATAATAATCATTCAATTTTTCATGACACTGCGCACAAATAATGTTGGGTAGACATTCTTCACGGGTTATCTATTATTTAAAAAAACCTTTATATTGAGATTTTATTAATTAAAATTTAGTTTTTGATGCAGAAGCTTTTATTTTATTTTTTATTATTTAAAACTGAACAAAAATAAAGAAAAGAAATTATTTTGTATCGGGTTTGTTTTGTTTTTATTGCAAACACAGAATTTCACATTAGAGCGTACCTCTAAGCCGATACACATCATGATCCTCATAGCGAGGGTGGCGCACACGTTATTAGAATCAGTAAATATTGGAATAGATTTATTAGCTTTCTCCAAACATAGTCTGCACAGTTCGTGAACACCTTCTATTAATTGATATTCTGTATGTTTCTTTGTATACGGACGCATTATTAGACTGTTACTGATATATAATAATTATATATTCCCTATAAGCTTTTATCTTTTTCCTTAATAGTTCTTTTAACTATTTAAAACCATAATTTAATTAGATAAACTGTAAAAGAAAATAAAAATAAATATTATATATTTTTTAAATATTTTTGACAGTGACTTGTCGATGACATTTGACTAACTACACAGATAAGATACATTGTATTGAACAGAAAATATTAGATTTTTTATAGCTTTTTCCTTGGATTTTGAGAGGCGATTTAATTAATTCTAATTATTCAGCATGCTTTTAAAAAAATTTTTTTTGACTTAAAATACTAAAAATAGTATTGATGAAACCTATATTTTTATATGTCCTATATTTTTACTGACCCATTGTGTATGTTTAGTTCTATAAACTTTCTCCCTAAATTCAATACATTCCAACAGACTCACTAAAAATCTAACTACAGAATTTAACTAACTACAGACAAATATTTTTCTCACAAGCACTATTTCTTACTTATATCGCAACGCTTTGCGCTACAAAAATAATTGAATAAAAAATCTTTTTTGGTTCGACAGTAAAGGGTTAAGAAAAAATAAGTAAGGAGGAGGAGTTGAGGACCGTCGTGGCTAAAGGCATAAGCGTCTGCCTGTAAACGCAACGGTTTGAGGGTTCGATTCCCACACCGAGAAGATGGATTAGTCTATTTCTACTTTCTGTTTTCTTCGTTCTGGAAACTAGGCAAAGCGCCGCGTTAAATTCCGCCACTCAACACACAATATGCGGAATAAAGCGTGAATTTAAAAAAAATTTTAATAAATGTTTGAAAATGTCAATTTCATTGAAATCCTTAATTGTGGGTTATTTAACTTAATTTACTTAAATTACCTTATATATATGGATTAGTAAATCAAATATTTATAATTAAGATACAATATATAGGTACTATTGAGTATCTGAATCTGTTATATTCATCCTTTCATTCTTGGCAACCTAAATATTGTATCTTAATTAAAATATTTGATTTACTAATCCATATGTATAAGGTAATTTAACTAAATTAAGTTAAATAACCCTGCCTTATAATTATGAGCAATTTCAATTACTACGACGTATTAATTATGTAATTATATGAAGGAGTTTATAATATAACCATGGGGAGGTATTTTAGAGATTTATTTATAATAGAAAACAAAATAATTTTAATTTTATCTTAAAATATACCTATATCCCTATCAGATCAAAGTAATTTGATAAAATGGGGAAAGCCGCCGAAAAAGTTTGCATTGCAAGGGAGTGATTAGAAAGCGATTTCTTAACGTTCAATACTTGTGGCACTATGCGTTTCTGTACGAAGAGCACAAAAAACATCAACAATCACATCTCACAATCAACCGTTGCATAAAAAGGTTCGTCTAAAAATCCAAAATTTTAAGTCTTTTTCAGTTTTAGAGTCAGCTTCTTACTGGATTGTTATGAACACTATATTAGTATTTCGTCATCGAGACCGGTTGTCTTCCTCTATTCCAGGAGCCTAAACCATGGTATACTAGTAGTAGAACTAAAAATAAAAAGTAAAAATAAAATAAAATAAAACTACACTTACACAACTAGTGAAAATATATAACAAAAGATATTTTAATAGTTTTTGCAATTAGTACTGTTTTTTACTATATCAAATTTCAGTAATAGTTTTACTGAAATTTGATATAGTAAAAAATATTATTATTATTATTATAATTAAATAACCCCAAGTTCGTCTCTGGTACCCTCTCATATTACAGCATGACACTTTATAAGGAATGATTATGTTGTAATAAAGTTGGTTCTTCAAGAATACCTCATTTTGCCTTCTCCTTTAGACATTTCATCTTCGTTCGAAGGAAACTTTCCGATATGGACTATGATACTAATAAAACGTACAAGTTCATATCAAAAGCAAATGTATTTTTTTGTTTCTGTGGTGTACACGATTTGTGGTTTGAAAACATATTCAATACAAAATTTAATAAGTATTTCAATAAGTTTGTTACGTGTTCCTTAACCATATTCCTTATTTTGGAAATAATTGCTTTATTTACTAGAAATGATTTAACTGAAAAACAATCGACGGATCTCTATCTACTAGTACCTTCACATTGTATTATGGCGACTTATTATATAGCATGTCAGTATTATAAGAAAAGCATCAAACGCTTACTAACGATGTTGTGTATTGTTATGAAAGCGGTATATAATGTGCCAGAAATTGAAAGGCAGATGATCAAGAAGAGCACCAAATATTCCTTAGCATATTTATTAAGCGCTAGTTCAGCGCTGTTGTCATATGGTTTTAATGCTTTTATGCAAGTTTTATTTTCAGGTTTGTATTTATATTAGAAGTTATACAGAAGTTAGCATTGCTTCAAATTTAGACGAGAGAATTAATATTTTAGAGAGAAATTCCTCAACCCATCGCAAGAAGAACTGTATCGATATAGTACAACAAGAAATTTAAAAAAAATAAGTGCTAATATGTCCTCACGCTTTATCCTGCACATGGCAGGATAAGCAGAGGGAACTGCAGGAACCGTAGGAACCTACGACACTAAGTTGCTTAGTCCTTGTTTTCTCCTTCTCCGCTTTTCGCCTTTTTCGAGGCATTGTGTGTTGAATGACGGAACTCAACTCAGCGAAGAAAATGGAAGTAGAAAAATCCTCTCCAAGTGGGAATCGAACCCACAAACCATCACGTTTACAGATAGAGCTTACGTATCTGCGCCACAACGGTCTTCAGTACTAATAATATTAATAAGTACTAATAATAATTAAATATTTATCGTTTCGCAGGCGGATCTTTCACAACGGTTGTAACAGCTTGGCCTGAAAGTGATGATTCTGGTGTCTTCTCAAGCCTTGGTCGGTTGTTTTTCTACTTGGCTTGGTGGGCTTTTATGGCCAGAATATCAGTTGCCATCGTATTAACTATTATAATATCAGTTGCCATAAGTCACCACTTCAAAATATTGCAAAACTATTTTTACAGCTTAAACGATATATTCGATGATGAAAATATAAGTCTAGATGAAAAGCAGCTAAAGTATGAACAGTCACTGAAAGTTGGTATGAAGCTTCACTCTCAAACATTGTGGTGAGTAAAGAATATACAGATTTCGACTAAAACAAACCAAATCTTTAAAACGGAAACCCCTATGAATGTGATATTTTGAAATTTCCTTAAATGTACGAAGTAGTATTAAGCCCGTTTCTCTTTGAATCCAAGTATGGATTTATCTGTCTGTCTACAAAGTGTCGTAGAAATATGAGACATTGTATCCGCCCTAGGTAACACTGAGAAAAATTTGATATAAAACTATTACCTATAGAAGTAGTATAGTCACTTTATTATACATTAAAGTAAAGTACCAGTCTCTAAAAGCTATTTTTATTTAAATGTAATTTGGACAATTAAGCCTCAAGACTATAATAAATATTTAAATGATATTTTTTCAAACGTAATGTTCTTTATAACTAAAATTAAATAACTTACGTAATTTATAAAATCTATAAATAAATTTTTGAACTGTCGTATCACAGAGGCGGAGCGTCTGTCTGTAAACGCGACGGTTTGTGGGTTCAAATCCCACACTCGGGTAAGATGGAGTTTTATATTTCTATTTTCTTCACTCTGGCAACTAGGCAAAGCGCGGTGTTAAGTTCCGCAATTCTACACACAGGTAACGGAGTGTCTTAACACTAGGTTCCTATAATTACTATGCCTAGCCTTTCATTTACGGAAAGCTAAAAAATCCAAATCATAAACATATATAAATTGTAACGCTTAGTTTACATTAGAGGAAAGTCACCAAATATGGAATACCATTTTGTTTCTGGGATATATAAAAAAAACTTTACATAAATTTGGTTAGTTTAATGTTTTTACTGACCAGGCATACATTTGTGAGAAGTAATTAACAGTCTTTAATCAAATATATTAATTATCAAATTGAAATCTAACACAAAAAACAAAATCACAAATGAGTAACCAAATATGGAATAGGACCCCAAATATGGAATATAAGTATAAATAAACATAACCCTAACAAAATGGTTATTAATATCTAATATCTTGTGATAAATGAAAAACGTAATACAATTACTTGCAAAAGTTACAGACCTAAGTATCAAACTTTGGATCAGCACAATCATAATGTACCCAGAGCCTACACATGAAGCTTTTAATCCAGCTTTCTCCACTTTTATGGGAAAAAGTCTTGAACAGAAAATACATTCTGCATCAGAAGTCAGGAGTGGACATGTGGTCCATCAACTCATCATGTTCACTATCTTCATTAAACTGGATAGCGCCTAGTTCCTCAAAGTCTTGTTCTTCACTATCATCTATATTCTAGTTCGGAGCCCAAGATAGTTTTTCTTCCTAATGTAGTAGCCGCTGCTACTTCTGGAGACTGTTCATCTTTTTGGCAGAGATGTAATGAAGTTCTCCTAGGCACTTGAAAATACTGTGCCGCTTTCAAATACCCCATTTTCTTTTCCCGGACGAATTTTGTAGCTTGTGTCAATTTTTTTTCACTCCAGGTTTTTCGTTTGGTTGATTGTGAAGTGAACATTCTAAAAACAGTCATTCCATATATTGTATAAAGAAATAATATCAATTATCTATCATATAAAATATTAAAATCGAATTATGGACTATTCCATAATTAGACACCGACGACTGTCCATATTTGGATTTTTATACTATTTCAAACTGATATGTATGCGGTTTAGAATAAAAGAGATGGTACTGTTGCAATGGTCACTTTATTACTCGCTGGTTATGCGGTACATCAGCTATTTATAGACACACACACACATACGCACAAGGCACCATAATACAGTGTGCGTAGACAGCATATACATCATTCCTCTGACATTAATTTTGAAACCTGCATAATAACAATAAATATATAAAAATACAAAAATGATCATACCACTAATTCTTATATCTAGTTACAATTATATTTTGTAATTAATATATTTTCTCGGGCGAAGATTATAACGTTGCGGTGGATCGGGTTCGATTGGCAAAACATTGGTTTGACTATTATCGCACTCATGAGGCGTACTTAAATTAGTTGTCGAGTCGACTCCCGTGACCGCATCGTTACCTTCGGCATCTTCCCATATTTCCCCTACCTCTATACCTTCTTTGTCCTTCTCTTCCTGCCCACGTGTATCTATAGAACCAGGTGAATATTGAAATGACAATAAGTCTTTGGGCATATTACAATTTTTGTCATTATTATTATTTTTATATATTAATAGTTGGTCAATATGACGTTTACATGAAGAGCCACTATTTTCTATGTTAACCAAGTACATTCTCTTCCCCAATTTTTTTAAAACTATCCCCTTATCCCAATATGGTTTACGATTTTTGAAACATTTAACCCAAACATGCTGACCTATTTCTAGTAAACGACATTTATTGTGTATTTCATCAATCGATTCATTATTCACCTGTTCTTTTTTACAACGCGGAGGTATTAAAAAATCTAATTTATTTCGTAAATTACGACCCAACAATAACTTTGCTGGAGTCTCTCCAGTGACACAATGAACTGTATTCCTATATTGAAATAAATAATCTAATAACTTTTCATTAATTCCACTTGCGGATGATTCTAAGATTGATTTAATCATTTTTTTAATATTTCGCACAGAATTTTCAGCTTGGCCGTTACTACATGGATGATATATAGGAGTTGTAACGTGTTTAATTGAATTCGATAAACAAAATTCAGAAAATTCTGGTGCAACAATTTTTACGTCGTTATCTGATACAATTGTCTGAGGCAGGCCAAATCGCGAAAATAATGTCTTTAATTTATATATTAACGATTTACTTGCAGTCCCGGTATTCATCTCTAAGCACTCCACCCATTTACTGTATGCGTCCACGACTACTAAATAAACTTTTTGTTTTATCGTCATATAGTCGATATGCAGCCGCTCCCACGGCCCGTCCGGCTGCGGCCAGGGTGCGGGCGCAGCGCGAGGCGGGGCGGGGCGCGTCGCCGCGCACACGGTGCAAGCGCCGATTGTTTGTTCTATGTCCCTGTCTATGCCCGGCCACCACAGACGCGAGCGCGCTATGCTTTTTGTTTTTACGACGCCTTGATGAGTTTTATGCAACTCCGATAATAATGTGTCCCTATATTCTAAAGGAATAACTACTCTATGTCCTCTTAATAAACAACCTTTTTCCATGTCAAGATCATTTTTACATAAAAAATACGGTAATATTTTTTTACATTTAATTTTTTTAGGCCAGCCGTAGTTTACATATTTTTTTACTATTCTTAACGTCTTATCTTTATCCGTAGCCAATTGAATATTTTTATAGGTGATAGGTAAATTATCTACCTGCCAGAAATTTGCTACCAGGCTGCGGCACGCGTAAATATCTTTTTCGTTACTCGTACATATTGGCGCTCGAGAAAAATAATCAGCAACTTGATTGTTCTCACTTTTTACGTAATGAATTTGATAATTATACGCAGAAAGGAATATCGAATATCTTATTAATCTAGCCGCTGTCATTTCAGATATGCCTTTTTTCTTGCCAAATATCGTTAATAATGGCTTGTGATCCGTTTTTAAAATAAAAGGTTTGCAACATCCGTATACGTACTGATGAAATTTTTTTATACCGAATATAATCGCTGTTGCCTCTTTGTGCAATTGACTGTAGTTCCGTTCAGTAGCCGACAAAGAACGCGACGCGAATGCCAGCGGTCTCTCGACGCCGTCGGTGCTAATCTGTGACAACACTGCGCCCAAGCCTACGGGGCTCGCATCTACCGCCAAAGTCAGCTGTGCGTTAGGATCGAAATGAGTCAGAACTCGGTCGGACGATAATTCGCTTTTAATTCTTTTAAATGCGGTTTGTTGTTTATCGCCCCACTCCCAGCGTTTTGACGATCTTAAAAGTTCATGAAGCGGGCTTAATATTGATGACACGTTCGGCACAAAATTTCTATAATAATTTACCATACCCAAAAATCGTTTTAACTCCGTGCAATTCTTAGGCGGGAGCGCATTATTAATAGCTACTACTTTTTCTGGACATTTATGTAATCCCGTCGCATCGATTATGTAACCTAAGTAATTAATACTTTTTTCAAAGAATGCACATTTATTTTTTTGTAATTTTAAACCGGCCTTACTTAAACGTTCAAACACTTGTTGTAATCGTTCTAAATGTTCAGATTTGTTAGACCCCGTGATACAAATATCATCAAGAAAAACTGATACGCCGTTTATACCTACTAATAAGTTTTCTAGTGCTCGCTGAAATATCGCTGGTGCATTCGCTAAACCGTACACTAAACGCGTATACATAAATAAACCTTTTGACGTATTAATAGTGGTAAGCTTTTGTGATTCTTTTGATAGCTTAAATTGCGTATAAGCCTGGCTACAGTCTAACTTAGTAAACCGCTGACCGCCCCCTAATTTAACGAAAATTTCCTCAATCCGCGGTAATGGATATTTATCTATATAAATGTCCTTGTTTACTGTTATAGAATAATCACCACATATTCTAACACTGCCGTTCGGTTTAATCACAGGTACAATAGGGGTTGCGTAATCGGAGTAATTTACCGGGACTAAAATGCCGCTTTGAACTAATCTACTAATTTCCGATTCTACTTTGTCTTTTAATGAAAATGGTAAAGATCGAGCTTTAAAAAATTTTGGCTTGGCTCCCTCTTTCAATTCTAATTTTACCTCAAACTGATTAAAACAACCCAACCCATCCGTAAATAGATTATTGAACTTATTTAACAGTAATCGAACCTCATTATCATTGCAATTGCTCGCAGTTAAGTTGTTGTTATCAGTTGACAATGTTATGTTGAAGCTAACCATAAAATCTCGTCCCAATAGTGGTGGACCGCCATTTTTAATTACATACAAAGTTATGTTTTCTGTTCTGTTTAGATAAGTCATTTTAACATCAAAACAACCCAATGGTGAGATTTTATGACCGTTATAAAAACAAATTTTTATGAAACAGTTATCTAAGGGAATATGACAAAAAAATTTTTTATAAATATCATCAGAAATCACACTTGTACTTGATCCTGTATCAAGCTCCATGTTTAAATTTATGTTATTGTTAATTATTACTGATAATAAGATAGGACTGTAATTCACACACCTTAGAGTAAATAATTGGCACTCTTCACAATTAGCGTCACAACTGTCCGGTTCCTTTGATTCTAACTGAGTATCCAACTTATTATTGTGATAATTTCTCTTCTTAACCACACAAACTTTTTTAAATGACCTTTTTCGTTACATTTTTGGCACCTATAAAACCTATATCGACATTTTTCTGCAGAGTGATTTTTAAGACCACACACAGTACACTGTGGCTTCGCGAACTCTCGTCCGGTCGCAGATTTATTGCCGCCAGAGCGTCCCGCGCTCGTCCGGTACAACGGTTCCTCCTTCACGTTCACGTCGACTGCTTTGCTGGCCGCCATGTTTCTTGCCTTGCGGGCGCACGCTGCTTGTTGCGCCAGCTCGAGAGCATTTGCAAACGTTAATTTAATAGCGTCTTGCTCGAATAGGCGATCTCGTTCTGGACCCAGGATTAACCCGATGACGAAACGGTCTCGTAGTATCGTGTCCAGTGCCGGTCCAAACTCGCAATAGGCGGCTAAGCCTCTTAATCTAACCGCCCAGTCTTCGATTGTCTCCCCTTCTTGCTGTACTGCATTGTAAAAATTGTCTTTATCTGCAAACGTCGATCTTCTCGGTGTAAAATGTTTCTCCAAAATTTCGAGTAATTTTTTAAATTCCACTGCTTCTACGATTTGCGGGTGTACTAAATTTATTAGTAAGCGATAGGCTTCATCCGACAAATGTGTTAATAGTACCGCCCTTTTTTGATCTTCCGTCACCACATTGTTTAACATTAAAAACTGCTTCAACTTGCTGCTAAATATTTGCCAATCCTGGAACTTGGTATCAAAAGTGGAGAGATTTCCAACAAATCCAGACATCTTCAACAAAATTTTCTATTTTTTTTTTCTTTATTGTGGGTAGAAACTCGTCGCCACTGATATGTATGCGGTTTAGAATAAAAGAGATGGTACTGTTGCAATGGTCACTTTATTACTCGCTGGTTATGCGGTACATCAGCTATTTATAGACACACACACACATACGCACAAGGCACCATAATACAGTGTGCGTAGACAGCATATACATCACAAACTCTTCTAAATATTTTGTCAAGTCACAACATTTTAGTGACAAAAGATCACAAAATGGTGAAATAAACCTTATATCGATACACTAAATATATTTTGACACTTATATATACAAACATAATAGTTGGTAATACTTATTTATTACTTACTTTTAAAATTTATTGCACAAATCAAAACACACTTACCATACGTGAAACATTCGCGCAATTGTTTCGATGGTGTGAATGCGATAGTTAGTAGACTAAATGGAAAAAATATATGGTCGAGTGTTGCGTTTCATACTTATAGTCTTAGAGAAATTAAGGAATTCCATATTAGGATAAAATTCCATATTTGGTGACTTTCCTCTAAGTTGCAAAATCCTTCATTACTCTATTTAAGGTGTACGTCGCAGTGTCAGCTAACTTGTGGCTTCGTGTTTGGTGGACAGATGCTGCTTGCCGTTTACGCTCTTTCTTTTTTAATGTTACAAATGATAGTAAGTGTCGCTTCTTATCCATAATGTTTCAGCCTTTCATTTTTACTGCTATGTACATATATATAACTTCTGTGTACATAGGCTCGATTTCTTTTTTTTTTTTTTTTTTTTTTTTTTTTTAGCTTCACGCTTTTATCCCGCACATGGCAGGGTAGGCAGAGGGAACTGCAGGAACCATACGAACCTAGTGTTAAGACATTCCGTTACTTAGTCCCTGCTTACTCCGTCCCCGCTTTCCGCCGTTTACGAGGCATTGCGTGTTGAGTGGCGGAACTCAACGCCGCGCTTTGCCTTAGATGCCAGAGCGAAGAAAATGGAAATAGAAAAATCCATCCTCCCCGACTGGGAATCGAACCCAGTAACCGTCACGTTACAGGCAGACGTTACGCCTCTGCGCCACGACGGTCCTCTTTTTCTTGGTCAAAAAATAAACAAAAAATCGAGTCAGTAGGCTTTTTCTAGAAATTTTCTTACAATATTAAAAAAATAATAAATAATATATTTAAAAATTAATATTTTCAAATTATTTTTGTTTTTGATATAATTTACTTTTTAGAGTTCAGATCGTACGCTTATAAATGGTATGGTAATTGCTACCACGAGTTTTTGCGTACTCATCGGAACTGGTTTTATCATGTGGAATGCTGGGGATATTACAGTTGAGGTTCATATAATTTTAATAGTTAAAAATACTTACAAAATTAACTAAATGAATGGCAAAAATATTATTACTTACTTATAATATTATGGCACGTAACAATTTTTAATTAAAATAATATATTTTTTTAGGCAGCTTTAATACCATCAGCAATATTTTCTTCTGGTTGGCATAATTGTAGGGGACAATCATTGCAGAAAGTCCGAGCTTTAATAACATTGGCAATAGCGCAAGGACAGGTAATATTTAAAACAGTGTGTTTAGAAAAAAATATTCATCCTACACTTTAAGATTGCCAGTACACGTTGAGTAGCGTTGCTTAAGGATCAGTAATGTTAGTCGTAAAACAGGCATTTTAAAAAAAACACTTTAAGATTGTCTGTACACCTTAAATAACGTTGAGTATTAATTAGAGAGAGTGGAGTAAGTGTCAGTAATGTAAGTTATACAGGAAACTACCATCTGCTCGGAGTGCAGGTTCTGCTGAGAGGAGCAGACAAGAAAACACATAAACTGCTCTATTGAAATAATTATTATTTTCCAATAGATATAATAAAACTTAAATTATAGATTTAACGTCAATCAAATTACAGATTTAACATCCTTCCACTACCTAACTAAATTATTCAGACTGAGATCTTTTAGTAAGATATACTACGGTTTCGATTTCATACCTCTCATTCTCACTTTAATCGCATATAAAAAACTTTGAGCCTACTGGTCAGTTCGTTAGTGAGATCAGAATATTTGTTAAGTTTTATCACTTTGTGGGATATTAGTTTTATACGGAACCGTAACTTCTATCAGTACTATGCAGTACGCGCTAGTTTCGACAATAAATAAAATAGCTGGCCTGACGAAACACCAATATCCTCAGGGATTCTATACTCTTTCTCGTACGTGTTCATCGTAAGAGTCTAATCAGGAGCGAATATAAAATTGAGAAAGGCTTTTGTGTAGGTTTTTATAAGAATCTTCTTTCACAAAATTTATTAAACGTTTGCTGGTTGTTATGTTTTTCTGTGCTCTGAAACTAACGGGTAACGGCCTCAACTATGATTTCTAGTTGTTATCTTGAGGCCGCGAGTATTGGCCACTATACAAGAGTACCTTACACCCCACCAGCATATGTTTTGCTGTCCCTACTGCCTCTTTACAGGTGTAGCAAGATTTAGCTTTACCCCATCTTACTAAATTACTTTGATCTGGAAGTTTGATACAATTTTAAGTGCTGAAGAAAAATTATGAATTAAGGTGCTCCATTTTAAAGCTAAAGGAGTACAAAATTTTCCTATAGTTAGCTACGTGTTTTGAATTTCTAAGCTCGTTGAGTGCTCCTTATACTTATCATTCTCGTCTTGTCGAAAAAAATGTAATTATGTCTATGTTGATGGTCTACCTTTTTATGATCCTTCAAAAAGCTGTCGACTAGTTCCACTAAAGATGGAATGCGTCTTTTGTAATTTATTTTCTTGCCAAAACATTAAAAAGTTGCCGCTTCGGAAACTATAGCAATGACATAATCAGTCAATTCTAAATCTCGGGTATGAGTTATGTTTAGTATTTCGTCTTTCCATACATAGACAAACTCGTCGTACAAAACTCGTCCACCTAATTTAATAGCAGCTGGCGTTATGTGGGTTCCTTAGTATCGTGCGAAAAAAATATTTCCAGAAATATTTTTAATTAATTAATGGGAGATAGTATCCACGAAAGCAAGAATAGATTTTGTGTACTTACTAAAGAACTTAAATAACCGGCAGTCCCATTTTTCTCATGCCTGATTAGACTAATCATTGAATATTTATAACGATATTAAGTATTATGTAGGATAGCTCAAAGGTTTTAAATGTGTCTTTAAAGGTTATAGCAATTTTTAATTTTGAATAATATGACGCAATTATATTGCTTACTATCGTAGCAAAACATGTTATATTATTATATACAATATTGCTTATTAAGGTGATTAAGTACATAATTCTAAAATACTTAAATTTGTAAGTAATCAAAAAATACAAATAAAAGTGGTAAATTTTAAATGACATTAAAAAGTTCCATCACGTTAATTATATATAGAGTATAGACAATGTCAAAAATGGCGCCAAGCTTAAAACGAACGTTTCTTTTAAAAATAACACTGACTGCTTGATTTTATACCGATTTATCATTTAATTCATAAAATCACACAACACGAAGTACTTTTTTCATTTCTTCATAATATTATAATCATCGATTTTTTTACAGAAGGACTTAGTCATTCGAAGCTTCCACATCGACATTTCTTACGAATCATACTTAGCGGTAGGTCTCTATTGTTCAAAATGTGTTATATTTTGAAAATATTTTTAAGCCCTAATTTTTTATGTTGCTTTCAGATTATAAAGTCGTCTTATTCTGCCTTTTCCCTTTTGTATTGAATACTCTACCTTATATTAATAATTGATGGTGCAGTCGCTTAAATTTATAAAATAAAAATACACGTAAATATAGGTTGATTTTTTTTATTTTTACGCAAGTCATGTTTGATGACTACAACATTTTTAAATATAAGACAATAAAAAATCATTATTGAAAAAAAAACATTTCAAGAAATTTTCAATTAATTAATGGAAGAAAATATAATTGTATATAGTTTATGAGTATAAAAATTTTAAAAATAAATGCTTAACATTAACTTGGAACCATAATTCCAATAATAACACACTACTTTTGTCAAAGCCCTTTTAGTGGAAGATAATATATTTTTCTCTATGGACATTCCAACTAATTAGGTGTTTTGTTTGTAAAAATAGCTATATTTTATTCAACACATTTGTATATTATTAAAAGGCATATAGTAATAATATCATTATATACTTACATATTAAATTGTAAATTCTTTTACTATATAAAAATATGTTTAATCCATTACAAATCTATTAAATATAACAATTAAAGTTTGGAATCAAAAAATTTAAGTTCTTTATCATCTGGGAGTTTCTTAAAGTATTCCTCTACATAGTCGTCATCAACGTCAGCTAATGTTTTATGTTTCCATTGTGGGTTATTGTCTTTGTCTATAAGAAGAGCCCGAACACCTACAATATGTCAAAATATTTTAAAACTATTCTAGTAATGTTGAAGAAACTTATTAAGAACATATATCTTGTTGGTAACTTTAAATATAGATTAGAAATACACTAATAGTTCACATTAGTGTAAGCATACTAGAGTACTGACTAGTGTCAATTATTTTAATAATACATGTCACGTTGGCCACATTTGTGTGATTAAAATTAATATACATACTAAGCCTAATAAAAAATAAAAACAAATTATTCATACCTTCAGGAAAGTCATGGTTGGATGTTGCACGACATGCCAGTCTATATTCCATCTTGAGGCATTGAGGCAGCTCTAACTGGGCACCTCTTTGCAATGCTCTCATTGTAATCTTAAGAGAACCTGGGCACATTTCACTTAAAGTCTGAAATATTATAAGCATTAGTCAGTAAATTATATTATTACTAGATTAATTTATTGTAAAATAATGAAATTTCACCTTTAAAGTTTTGTTGGACCACTCATTTTGAACTTTTTCCAATCTTTCTACTATTTCTTCTACAGTAGAAGCAGCAAAACAATAATTAATATGTTTAATATTAGGTGCCAGAGAAAATTCTTCTGGTGGCTCGTTAAACTTATTTAACATTGCTTGAACTTCACTATCACTGGTACATCTGGATAACAACATTTCCAATTCATACAAACGCTGGCTGGATACAAAATGTGTAGCTATACCTGCTTTTACTACATCTTTGCCTTTTAACCTGTCACCTACACAAAAGAAACACAATTGAAAAAAATGTGAAGATACTTATGTACTTTAGGTAATTTTATAAAAGTCATACCTGTTAATCCTAAATAAAGTCCTAAATTGACTGGTAACCTAGGTAAGAAATAAGAACCTCCAACATCAGGAAATAGTCCAATCTTTGTTTCTGGCATTGCAATCATTGTTTTCTCAGTCGCTACCCTGTACCTGCCGTGCACTGACACACCAAGTCCACCTCCCATTGTAATGCCATTTATTAAAGCTATGTATGGTATTTTATATTTTCCAATTAAATAGTTTACATTATATTCATAGTGAAAAAATTTAGGACCTTCAACTTGATCTATTGCTTTTTTCACATCACCACCAGCACAAAATGCTTTTTCACCAGCTCCTTTGATTATCACTAAATGTTTCTTATTTTCCCACTCTCGCAACTGTGGTAAAAGTTTTGAGACCATGGATGTATTTAAAGAATTTAAAGCTTTAGGCCTATTTAATATGATAACCCCTGCATTGTTAACTGTTTCAAACAACACATCTGATTCCTGAGTAGACATTGTTCTTTTTATAAATAATATACTTTGTGGTGGTATTCTTAATTTAAACATCTGCAAAATAAATTATTCAATATATGACAGTATGCTACATTATTTTTTTTTTTTAATTAATTACGCTTTAATTTTTAAAGATGTATATATTTATACTTAATTGATTTATTGCTAGAAAGTAGTTGGATTCAAAAAACGTATTTCTGAAATTAAAAAAATATAATTAACAAAATCAAAAATAAAGCTATTACATAAGTAATACTTACTTTTGATTGAACTTGAACCCTGATTGTTTAAACAGCCTTATCGTTTCCGTCTGAATTAAATATTCATAAAGCGTTAAATTTGTTTTATTTAAGTAACTCGCAATTTGTTGTCGCAAAATTCATGCGATCACTAGAAATTAGAATGTAGACCACATATAAATACTAAATATATTTATATTTATTTTGTTAAGTACTAATTACAAAATTACTTATGAATGATCTCTGTATCTACAGAAATATATTATTGTAGTTATCTTATCAATTGTCAAATGCTTAAAATAAATGTGTATTGTGTAAACATGTTTGAATGTAATTTGATTTTTTTTTGATAAAAAAAAATTTAAACATAATATGAAAAAATATTTTTTTAAGATATTTAAGTAAAATTGGTTCAAACTTGTCGAAAAGTAATATAATATTTACAGTTTTAGTTTTATTTGTTGATAGAAGACTGGCAACTCTGTATTGAGGCAATGAAAATTCAAATTCTAAAATCATCACAATGGATAGTTAGTAGATAGTAGATACTTTATAGTAATAAACAATACTCTTTTATTTATATATGAAGTAAAATTCTGGCATTTAATTTCTTGTTTCACATTTTTCTATGTATCAAAAAGAGTTTTAACCCATATTAAAATAATTATCCATATGATTGGCGTTCCTGCGTAATATTTTCATTCATATATGTACATCTTAATTAGGATTGCCTTTTTTTGTAAAAATCGATATATCTATTTATTGAACATGTTACTACAAACTTTTTTATATTTTGCGTAAAGTAATTTATAAATTATTATGTCATCGTTTTGTAAACAATAACTAATTAGGTATTTGTTTCGCTAACAAACATTGTTTTCGTACTGCTTTTGAATTTTAGAAACAAATTTAAAATATATTATAGAATTTGTTTCCAATTTACCATTATACTCAGACCTGTAAAATATTAATTTAGTTTTTGGAAGCGTAAGCTCATTGTATACCTATTCTTCTATTTATATTTCTTCGCCTATCTAGCAGAAAACCTCTTGTTATAAGATCTGACAGCTTTTATTAAATATGAATGAATTAATATTTTCGGCACCGTCCCATATTCATATTGTAGTTTATTTCATCATATGTACCATTTCATGATAAAAAACTACAATATGATAAAAATAAGCAAATCGGGTACAACTGATGTGACGTCAATTGTCTTACGCGAATACCATATTTTTTGTTATTTTTACCCAAACAGAATTATTAATATCAGACAAAGAATACTGAGTTAGGTAGTTTTTATTAACATCTCTTTTTATTATGACTTTTTTAACAATTGGTTAGTTGAAACCAACTAAAACCTAACCTAGGTTTTAGAACTGATTATTTAAAATTTCAAAAAGTTATTACATAAAATATAAACATAACATTAACATATGGTTTATATCGTAATGGAGATATTTAAATGAAATAAAAAAAATATATTTTTACAAAATTAATAATCAAAGATATACATATATCTTAAAAAATAAATATAAAAACACTAAAGGTATTAATGTACAGTAACATTTACAACTTATACTAATGAGGTAATAGGTTCACAGACTTAGTTAAAATATAAAATGTGTTTAAAAATTATATTAAGCATGCATGTATTGCTTTATATCATTTTTAAATATGTAACAAAAGAACTTTAAAAATATTGTAAAACGTAAACATGTATACCTATAAAAATATATACTGTATATTTATTAATTGTATACAGTTATAATAATTAAATATTCTAAAGCTGTTAGAATTTATACTATATGTAATGAGAAGGGCACTAAGCACAGCTTTTTCTTTGCTTTAGCAAATAGAAATATTGCAGTAGCAGGGAAAATAATTCACTCCCCCATCTAGGATTGAAAGCCACTGCAATAATATTTTCTGTCAAACAATAGCTTATAATACTTTCCATAGTAAATTATTTATATAAACACAGCTTTCACATATTTCTCTTATTAATCTGTATCAAAAAATTTAAGTTCTTTATTTTCTGGAAGTTTCTTGAAGAAGCTCTGAACATATTCGTCGTCGACTTCTTCTATAGTTCGCGGTCGCCATTGAGGTTTGTTATCCTTGTCTATTATGAGGGCCCGCACACCTATAAGTAAATAATAAGGCATTTTGTAAGTATATATCCAAATTGGATTATTAATATTTATTTATTATTTATTTTAATTAAGGAATAAAATCTTAGCATTCTAATACTTTTCATTGGTAAAAATATTGGAAGTCACATCACTGTACGCTTAGTGTGATAAGTTATTACACTATTTACTATTTTTTATAAGATGGCAATCAAGCAGAACGGCCACCTGTGTGAAGTTGACCCACTCTCCCATAGACATTTACAACCTGAGAGGATGTGGATGTGCTGCCAACTAAATAACCAGACCCTTTATGGGCTCTCACTCACCAGACGAAACACAGCAGCATTAATATGCTGCTGTTTCATGGTGGTATTCTGTGAGAGTGTGGTAATTACCCAGTTCAAGCCTGGCCCTTTTGAGCTACTGGTGTTGGAGTAACTTGGCTCTACCACTTTAAAAAACTAAGTAACTATAGGAAATATGCATGTAAAATTTAAGAATGCAAATTAAAACTAAAAATTTTATATAATATTGCAAAAAATTTAACCTTCAGGGAAGTTATAGCCTTCAATAGAGTGACAAGCTATTCTGTATTCCATTTTCAGGCACTCGGGGAGTTCCATCTTAGCACCATAATGGAATGCTTGCAAAGTGATTTTGAGTGATCCCGGACACATTTGATGTAAAGTCTGAAAGTTGTTCAAATCCATATACATACTAAAATTATTCATTTACATGTGAATTATAAAATCGAAATGAATTGAATGTATAAAATCATTGCTAATTTCATATTTCATTACAATATACATATATAATATGTAACACAGCTCTATAGTTACCATAAAAGAGTATTAAGCTAGACTTACATTGATAGTTTCTATGGACCACTCATTCTTAACTTTCTCAAGCCTCTGAACAATTTCCTCAACAGTTGAAGCACCAAAACAATAATTTATATCTTTAAGATATGGTGTTAGAGAAAACTCTTCGAAAGGTTCATTGTATTTATCCAATAAACTTTGAACTTCATCATGGCAGGCACATTTTGAAAGGGACTTTTCAAGCTCATTTAGACGCTCAATGGACACAAAATGTGTGGCTACGCCAACACTAACTGTATCTTTAGCTTTCAATCTATGACCTATTTAAAAGTAAAAGCTTATTATTAGTAATATATATTTAGTATGTCAATTTAATTTTTCTATAGTTTAGTAATTATTGTCTTTGATTTATTGAAAATAAGTTATTTTTAATTAAATTTATTGATAAGAAAATAATAATTCATACCAGTCAAACCCATATAAACTCCTAAATTATTTTGTAATCTAGGCAAAAAGTAGGTAGCACCAGCATCTGGAAACAGTCCAATCTTAGTTTCAGGCATAGCTACTACAGTTCTTTCAGTTGCCACTCTGTACCGTCCATGGACAGAGAGACCTAACCCACCCCCCATTGTTATACCATGTATGAATGCGACATATGGGATTTTATACTTATTAGTATAATTATTAGCATTGTATTCTGCACTGAATATTTGAGGTCCCTCTACTTTATGAATAGCTTGCCTTACATCACCACCTGGGCAAAAGGATTTATCACCAGTTCCTTTTATAATCACCAATTTCCTTGTAGTCTCCCATTCGCGCATCTGTTGTAGCACTTTAGTTAACATGGATATATTTACAGAGTTTAAAACTTTTGGCCTATTTAGAGTTATAATGCCTGCATTATTTAATATTTCAAACAACACATCAGGCTCTGTTGTAGACATCGCTCTTTTCATGGATGTTACTGTTTCTAGTAATATTTTCGATTTAAACATCTAAGAAATTAAAAACATCTATTATAGTTATAATAGTATTATAAAAAGTGTTATATGCGTCACGTAATAAAATACTTTATGCAGTTTTTTTATAATTATAATTTATATACGTAAAAAAACTATTCCTTACATGAAAATATTTTATTTTATTATATTTAAGTAATAACCAAAAAAAATATCTTTTGATTTTCCTTTTAGAATGTAAATTTAAACGTAATTACAAAATGTAAATCTTAATTTAATAGTAAACTATAAATACGTACCGTGTGTTACAATTTACAAGTAATAAACAAATTGTACAAATGTATTCTGTACCTGAGGCCTTAGCCAAGACGCCACTTGACAATCGTTTACGCTGACAATATGTATGGACTTAACGATAAGTCACGTGATCTAAGACAACGAATAGAAAGATCGTAGCCAAAAATATAACGTCAACGAAGCGTTGGCGTAAAACGAAAAATTTTATCCTTTCGTCAGTGTCAATCGATAATTGACAGCCATGTTGCACATTTTGACAATCGCAGTGTTAATTGTCAACGCTCAGCTATCGAAGTACGAAACCCTGCAGAAAACGCTAAAAATTTATGGAAAAATAATTTTTCAACTTAATAATTACAAATTTATAAGTTAATTAGGAAGTTATTAAGTGAATCGATTATTAATTAATAATTACGTAATAAATTTTACGATTATATTACGAAATTTTATTATTTTCGTTTTATTTTTCAACATTAATAATTTTGAATACATCGGTTAATAATTTTAATTATCTTACTTTACTATTATCTACGTTTTGTAACATATACTTAAATTTATATTTTTTATTTCTATTAATATTTATTTGAGAAGTGTATATTTTTAATCTGTTTTAATCAAATTAGTTTAACATTAAATTCTTACACATGCAACATTGAAATATGTGACGTTACAGTCTTCACTTGACGTTTCAAAAAACGCCAATCACAGACAATATGATCGATGTCTTCTATTGACACTGTAGATCAAGCGTTTGATGTTGACATGTGTTGTTGGCTACCAAGTTAGCGATATCTATAATTTTTATCGCTGAAGCGCTTTATGGAATAGATACGGAGCGTTTGGTTTTTGGCTAAGGCCTCTGTATAGTGTTAAATAAAATGAAATATACATTGAAAATGTCAAATTAATTTACAAAATTTGTGTTTACGCGGGTTTTACAAATAAAATGCTTAAAAGGGTAATGAATTGATATTACATAACAATTTCTATCGAACTTGCGACTTGAGCTATAAAAATATAAATAATTATGTTATCATTATCGTAACGAATTACGAAATAGTTCAACACTATTACTTTAATCTATTTTGAAGTTATATTATTATAAACCTTTCTTCATGTGAAATCTTGTGAAGTAATTTTTATTGCATTATTGTTATGACAGGCTTTCTTTGCTTTATTTATTATTTAAAAAGTTATTGCCGTTATGAATTTAGCTTCCGTATTTTTTATTTGAAACTTCGCTTTGTAAACTACATTTAATTACAGTAGCAAAGAACTGCCTGTATGCAACTTTCCATTAATGTGTAAATAATTATATTCTAATGTTTCAAAATTGTACTTTAATATATATTTTAATTAAAATTTTAATTCTGCTTGGTATTTTATAGCATATATTCATTCTTGATTATATTTTCTTAGGTTTTCAATTAAAAGTAACAATTTTAAAACGAATTTGACATAGGCGATTGATAACAATGACAATTTACTACTTATCAAATATCCTAGACTTTGACGTTTTTATACTCACACGGTGAATTTGAATTTAGTTTTCCAATTGCTATTATGTTGTTTATAGGAATCATTATATGTTAAACTAAATATATATTTTAAACAAAATGGGCTTAATGAGAAAAGCGTTTAACTGGTATGCTAGGTTGGCACCGAGCCATGGACATTCAAAACCTCCCTACGAGCATGTAGTACAGATCGGTGATCCTACATTACGTAAAATATGTGAGCCGGTTCCAATTGATAAAATAAAATCAAAAGAAATTCAAAATGTGATACAAAAGCTGAAATATGTTCTAGAAAGATATGGCAGTGTCGGAATGGCTGCGCCTCAAATTGGTGTTAATGCTAGAATATTTGTTATGAACCAAACCTCCAAACAAGTAGCCTCACTACCTGCTGATGTTATCAAAAGGAAAGACATAAGTGTTATCCCCTTTACTGTAAATATGTCATTTATTGTTATTAAATATTTTTCTTTAAATATATATTTAGTATATTGAATGGTTTTGTGTTTAAGGTTTTTGTTAATCCCAAATTGAAAATAGTAGACTATAAAAAAGTGATACATTCTGAAGGCTGTGAGAGCATCAGATCATTTTCTGCAGATGTTGCTAGATACAATGAAGTTCAAGTCACAGGTAAATTTATATTAAGATGAAGTAAAGTGGTATAGATAAAATGTGTTTTGTTAAATTTTTACAATTTTTAAAGTGTTAGTCCACAATGAAGATAAAAAAGTCTTTTTTTATTACTTGAATTTCTTACAGGCTATGATTCAGAAGGAGAAGAAATATTAAAAGTTTTTAGGGGCTGGGCTGCAAGAATTGCTCAACATGAAATGGACCATTTAGATGGGAAGCTGTATACAGACATCATGGACCGAAAGAGCTTGCACTGTTCCTGTTGGCAAGAAGTTAATTTGTCAAAAGGACACATAGTTTTACCTTTTAAACCAGATTAATTTATTTATTGTAATATAATGTAAATATAATAATTTAATGTAGCACTTATATACATGTTTCTTAATTTACCTTCTTATCTTCTTTCCAATAGGTAGTGTGTTATTTTCTTAGAATTTCAAATTTGGGCAACAAGTGTTAAAGTATACAGCAGGATTGGCAGAAAGAACTGCAGACACCTAGTTTTAAGACACTCTGTTCCCCGTTTTCTGCCTTTTTGAGGCATTGCATGTTGAGTGGCAGAACTCAATGCTGCGCTTTGCCTAGTTGCCAGAGATGGAAATAAAACACCATCTTCCCCAAGTTGGAATTGAACCCACAAATCTCTCTGCCCGATGCTGGTCGGTTATTTCCTACCTTGAATATAGTAATACGATGTTGGAGTTTTCTCTCATAATAAGACACATTTAGAAGCAATGTATTTATTATAACTTAAGTATGTTTAACTTGTTACATTACAGGGCTTTTAATAAATATGTATATCTTTAATACTACAGTTAAACAATGTTTAAAGAAATTAACAATAATTTTGTTTTGATATTAATTAACAATTTATTTTATTTACCTTAGCAATAGCTGCTTTATTTAGTAATAATATAGCATATGTGTATATTATATACTATAATATTTGCCTTTTATTCCTCTGAATTTAATATCAATTGGTATACAGTACATACACTTTCATATGAAAAAGTGTTATTCAAAAATACTTAAAAAAAGTTGATTTTTTTAAATATTTTTTTTGTGATCCTTAGTGTCAAAGATTCATGTATTCACGGCAATTACAGGGAACCAGTTTTTATTCTAACAAATAGGAAAGTGTATTTTGATCATACATTTGTAACAGTTTTTAATGTTTCTAAAAATATTTTTTTCCTACAAGTGTTATATTTAACTTGCTTTTTGTGTATACTTGCTTTGCGTTTATATCATTGTGCTTACTTTCAATAGTAGTTATTCGCAACGGGATTTCATCTTGAGTCTCTGCTTCAATGCTGTATTTAAGTAACCTTACCTTGGACTAAAGAAATTGCAGATACCAGGCACAATTTTACAACAAACAATATATTGTAGGAAAAGTTCAAGTACATATTAAGAAATTACATTTAATAAAATATTCAATAGAGCATAGTTTAAACTTCGATAATAACAAATATAAATTTTAAAAATATATTTTTATATAATTCAAAATATAATAAATACAGAAAATTTAAAGTAAACTGATATGTACTTGAACTTTTCATTACAATTGCGTCTCATCTTCGAACATACATCACTTAAGGCATTCATCAAGCGTTCACCACAATTTCCTTCAGTCGAGCCGTCCCTTCCCCTCATCTTACACCTTCCACCCGCAGCGAACGTTCCAGTGCATCAGTTATCTGGGAACAAAAAGAACATGTCAGTAACAGACAGTATCCCAACCAACCATTGTAATATACTAAAGTGTTTTATCTATTTATAATCTGGTCTAATATGTACTGTGCTACAGCTCTTTCATGAAGTAAACATTATTATTATTAATCAGTTGGTACCTGAGCGGGTTGGAGGCGAGCGAGGTGAGCGAGGTGAGCGAGGGCGGGCCGGAGGCGAGGCTGAGGCGGTCGGCGTCGTCGTCGGCCTGGTTGTTGCGCAGCTCCTGCAGCGTGTACACGAACTTGCTCCACTCGTCGTGGCGCGGCTGCGCCAGGCTCTCGGCCAGCTCGTAGACCCAGATCTTGCCGTCGTCGTCGCCGGCCGTGAGGTGGCCGCCGGCCGGGCTCCAGGACACGCGGTTGAGCGCCGCGCCCTGCGCGTGCACGGTGGCGGCGGGCACCTCGGTGTCGCGGTTGAGGTGCCACAGGTCCAGGCGGCCGGACGCGTCGGCGGCCGCGAACAGCGCGGGGTGCGCGGGCGACCAGCGCGCGTCCGCCACGTAGTCGCCGCTGTCCTCGAAGGAGTACAGCGGCTTGGCCTCCTTGGTGCTCCACAGCTTGACGCTCCAGTCCACGGAGGCGGTGAGGTACAGGTGCGCCAGGTCGGCGGCGGCGGGCGCGGCGTGGCACGCCACCGCCGTCACGGGGCCCGCGTGCGCCTCCACGCTGTCCGACACGCCGGCGCGCTGCCCGTGCCTGCGCAGCCGCACACATTATATACATTACAGAGGGGAACCTTACTAAACACTCACTTGTACGCAGGCACAGAGCATATGATCACCTGCATCCCGTGTAAACGTGTCCGTCCTCCCCTCCCAGCACAAAGTTGTTGACGTCCCCGTGCGGGAAGTCCATGGCGGTGACGGCCACGGCCTTGCTCTGGCGGTGCTGCAGCTCCAGCGTCTCCTGCGGCTGCGACAGCATGTCCAGCGACCAGGAGCACATGCGGCCGTCGGTGGACACGGAGATGAGGTTGTGCGCGTTCTGGCTGCCCACCACGGACAGGCAGTACACGGGGTGCGTGTGCGCCAGCGACGACAGCGGCGTGCGCTGGATGGGCGTGCGCTTCTGCACGCGGTTGTCCCACAGCACTATCTGGCCGGAGTACGTGCCGCCCAGGATCAAGTTGGGGTGGAACCTGGTCGAGAATAATTATTACCTTACAAATTAAGACGTAAATAAAACAGATATATATAAATGTAAAAAACGAAAAGTACACGACAATTTTGACGAGCAAACTTCGATAGCAACTTACTGTACATCTATCGTCGATAGAGATACATATGTTTGCTCCACGCATCTCGCGAAATCTTACAACAACCCCCTTACAACACAGTACATCAAATATTAGCATCGAACGGTCACCTCGCAAAGGTGGCGCTCATGACGGGCGACTGGCAGTGGAATATGTCCTCGGGCGTGGTCTTCTTGAACTTGGTGTTCCACACGAGGCACACGCCGTCGGGGTCGTGCGGCGCGTCGTCGCTGTTGTGGTAGGCGGCCAGCAGCAGCTCGGGGTGCGCCGCCGACCAGTCCAGGCACGTCACGCAGCGCCCGCGCGACCAGCGCTCGTCGCTGAACGTGCGCACCAGCGACAGGCGCGCGTCCGACTTGTCGTCTCTGCACACGTACACTATGTTAAAGCATTGCTTTGGGAATGTTAATGGATTAATAATGAAAGTGATCGCGAAATGGAGATTATATTAGCTTTCAATTCTTGTATTGCTTTGGGTTGGTGACTATGACAAAGTGTTTGGTCACATAAAAAAAAATCACTACATCGTTTCAAACAAAAACTTGAGTTCATTTTACGAGAAATCGTAGCCAACTGCACGAAATTTGTCGCGAAAATCCTTTGATGTGCGTCAATTTACCGACAGCGCCGCGAGGGGCTGTCGTATTCGTGAAAACGATTCGCGATAGGACGAAAACTTTGGCCACCCATGTTACGACAACGCAAATCTTCGCGTTATTGTGATTGTGTGACCTCAGCGTTATTGTACCTAGAGATTTAACTCTGACAATAATTTTTATATCTGCCACACACAAAATTCAAGCTAGTTTCCAACATCCAAAATATTAGGCCTGATTCACATAAATGTATATACGAAGCACTAACTGAGCGTTCTCGTTGTCGCCGCCGCCGGTGTAGTCGGTGTAGATGTCGACGGACTCGGCGAGCGCGCGCTCGATGACGCGGCCGGCGCGGCTCACGAACTTCTGGAACTCCGACGACAGGAGGATCGTTTGCTTCTCGTCGTTGCTCAGCTCGCGGACTGGTGAAACGAGTTTGTATATGTTTATTTATATGCAGTCAAACTAAATGAAAATCTATTAAACGTTAAAAAAATGTAGGTACTATTCTTAAATTCATAAAACGCCCTTTATTTTGATATAATGTATACCACATAATGAACATAAAATATAAACATTTTTTGAATCATTTAAATATTCTTCAATTATCCAATTTTTCGGAAATTGAAATCAAAAGCGCAATACATAGTTTCGATTTCAAAGGAAATTGTTGTTCATTCAGAAAACATAAAAATTTGTATGCAGCGGGACTCCAACCCGCGCCCTCTTGCAAACCGTGCAAGTGCTCTGATCACTGCCATGCGTTCTTCATCACGCTGTGTCGAAATTCTAATATGTTCTTAATTCTCAGTGGTGAGAGCACTTCTACGGTTCGCAAGAGTTCATATTTTTACACGTTTCATTAAGTATTTTTATTGTCCTCAGTGTGGATTAACACTTAAAATATCATAAAAATATTGTTGTTCAGTAATACTATAATAATTGTTCACCTTTCTTCTCCTTCTCCTCCTCCTTCTTCTCCACGGGCGCCTCGGTGACGGCGGGCTGCACCTCCTTGACGGTGGGCAGGCCGTGCGGCAGGATGCCCGGCGGGAGCTTGCCGTGGAACGCGGCCTCCTCGTCGTCGCCTTGTCGGACGCCATCCCCGTCGAATGTAAGCACTGGACGGTGAATAAGAATGGCCCTTTGCGGCCGACGACTAAGCGACCGCGACTTACTTAATGACTTATTCGAAATAAACTTTTAGAAATTTACTATTTATAGAAAAAAATACATTTTTACTAATTAATTGTTACTAATATAAGTCGGTCGCGGTGGTCTAATGTCCGATGAAGTTATTTATTTTTTAATTAAATTCAAAAAATCATCTAGCTTTAAATTATTTTAATCTCACAGAAACAAATAAAATCTAATATATAGTTATTAAAATAACTTCATAAGACCATGAAATGTTTCGTGATGTATGAAAGGAAGAAGGTGTTCGCAATATCCATTCTACCAGCGAAAAGGTTATACGTGATATCTAACAGAGCTACGTTAGAACGAATAAATGATATCGTGTAAGACGTAAAATATGCATACATTAAAAAGGTCAAGAAATGAGTGGTAAAAATCGATTAGTCTGTAAAAGGCTGCTTACTGACGAAAATTGAACGTGACAACGTCATAAGAACTTATAGATGGAATTGTTGTGGTTTTGAAATGTAAATTGTAATTTTATTTGTTTGATAGATATTTTATAATATATTAATGGAAATCACAACGGAATTGATCAAGTTACATAAATACTATTAAATTATTGAAGTGACTCTTATTATAAAATATTAAAGTGAGATTGTGCCTCCCTGTCGTTCGTTCCGCGTTCTCGCTTACACTTAAACGGAACGCCTCAGAGTGAGATAACGCTGCATTCGACATGTTTTTGGTGCCTGCAGCCGGCTCCATCGAATTATAAAACGTTGTCACATCAAAAAAGAAATAATATATTTTCTTCACATTCACATTGTATATCGTAAGTTCCTTGTTAAAAAAACTCCGTCATCCGCTCTCCGTCCAAAACAATATTTTATATCTTACACGAGAGTTTCAAAGCAACAAGTTTTTCAAGAAGAACTATAAAATGTACTGCCATTTATATTGAAAATAAATTATTTTCAACATAACTTTGATAGAAAATATATCCAAATTTGAAAATATAGATGTAATAAAATATACAATATATTTTGTTTAACCTAGATATACTTTCATCAACATAATACATTATTAACACGAAAGCATGGTATGTTTGTATGGGTATCAGTTCGTTAATACTATTCATAAATGGTGTTTATTTTATCTTAATTATTTGCAAAATTGCAAGAAACCGACACTTGGGAATCGTGTTAACAAAGATTATAGTTACAGTATAATATTTAAAACGTTTTCTTATAATTTTTTATAATCACAATTCTTGGCTGTCATAATACATTAAGATACTATTAAAAATAAGAGCTTATATAAGTAAATTATTTTATGTATTGATATGTGTAATTTATTTCATATTTCCTTTATTTTTGTCCTTATATATACTGTAGCTATAATTATTATATTTTATCTGTATATTTATAGAAACTATCATGTCGACATGTGGTGAGTTCTCAACCCAACTTAAAAGTTGACAGTTGACAAACGCACCACGTAGCAAATTGAACACACACTAGAAGTAACTAAGCGTTTAATCGTGAGTGACAGAAAGCTCTAATCAATAAAAAGTATGCAAAAAAAATACTTCCCGAGCTCTCCACTAGAGAGTAATCTTAAATAAAATATATACGAAATATAATCTAAATGATACAATGACTTTCAGTCATGCATACACACGTAAATTTTCTGTCACATGCAAAACATTTGATAATAACAAATAAGAATAAGGCCACGTATATTTAGCGTTCATGTATATATATAAATATATAATATAATTAAATATGATATGTTAAAAAATATCTACTTAGTATAACATCAAGTTGTATCGAAACGTGAACTTATACAGACGTTTCGAATAAGCCGTCGCCATTGTATAAGAGCACGTGTCACGTATGAATCTGATGTGCGATGTTAAATGGTATTGTTAGCGTCTAAACTGATAAACAGCGTTACATTATATGTGAAGAGACAGATAGGAGCAAGGAGCGAGCATGCGTAGTGACAGGGCACAGGCTCTACCAAGGGCAAGTTTAGTCGATGTCTTGTGATTCGGAGTTGAAACCTACCTGTGAACTCGTCCTCCCACTCTAAACCCGGGTTTAGATTGTACTCGTCTTGAAAAAGGGAGGAAAACAAAAATAATGTCAGTATAATTCGATTATATAAATTACAATATCATACTATACATATAACAGCGAAACGATTCATAATTTACAGCATGATTGGTGACGCCATTTAATTTAACTGTAAGACTGTTTGGAAAAAAGTTTCTTTGGCCAATCATTTCATTAGTACATACATTTATTTGGACATCGCCCCACAAAAGGACAATCTACTTAAACCAAGGTCCAAAGGCGCATTGTTTGATGTTAGACTGTTATTGTGAATTAGTACAAAATTGCAGGACCAGATCCAATCGAGACAAGGGCCTGTGTACAACCAGTCGTATAGTTCAATGAAATGGGTCCGCAGTGTTAAGACCTGTGCAGTGTTGGTTAGTCGAGTCGAAAGGGTAAGTTAGCGTGAGATGATATGGCGATCCCCATACCACCACCATAGTCAATATACACATATTATAATGAATAAAACTCTATATCTTTATGTGCTAATATATTTGCGGCCTCATATAGTGGCTGGGAGGCCACGTGGAGAACTCTGGAAGGCCACAGTATAATAAGATTGTATTTTTGGCAATGGAATGGCATCATACGATTGACACGGCGATGCATTAGTCCCGAGCGTCGCTTGAAACCTAGTCGTAGAGAATGTACCAGATTTCTAGATAAAAACAATTGAAAGGCGATATTTTAATGCAACAGTTGATTATCGAGCAATCTGGCTAAACCGCATCTATGATATGTTAGTAGAAACTTCTAGAAGCGTGAAATAGGGGAGAGAGAATCTATATGTACAGATATAATGAACCTAATATGTAACCGACACCGAGTTATTGGCTGGAAGTAAAGTGGGAGGAATGTTAGAACGACAGAAAGCGATCTGGAGGAATAATGACTTACCGTAGTAGTCGGTTGCGTGCGCTATTGGGACAGAAAAAAAATAAAATCATGTGTCAGTTCACATAAACAGATTAAAAATAAATAAAATCATTATTTAGTCTTTACTGCTGAAACATTATTGATACTGTTTATCGTTTATATATATAATAAAATTTACAAATATCTTCTTCTATGATAAATATTACATTAATTATTATTTATTTCATATGATTAAAATTTAAGTTAAATGTCAGTAAATTTCTATAACTGTACTTTTTTAGCATAATTATTACAAATAATAGAAAATAATCACAGTGCTTGTGTAGTTATTAAAAGCGTTCACAATACCACCATGCGTATGTATATAAATGATACATTTGTTTTTTTTTTTATTTTTGTCTATAATAAAATATTGAAAAAAATTTATATATTTCGTGTCACATACAACATGCACCAAAGTACGTGTAGATGTGATGACATAAGTATATATGTAAAACTCTTTGAGTTCAAATACTTTGCAAAAATCTTTGAGTTCAACTAATAGAACAAATCTCAAAAAAAAAATTTGAAGAGTCAGGAGGAGTTTTCGTTTTATCTCATTAGATGAAAACAAAAACTTTTCTTTTTTGGTAATAACAACAGAAAAACAAATTTTGATTTCATCAATAATACCTCCTCATATAAAATTGTAAAAAACAATTAAAACTCAAAAACTTTAAATCTTACATTGGTTGACAAAAATGATTACCACAATTACCATGATTACCAACAAGATATCCAAGCCCGTAATACACAAGTAAGTAAGTAAGTAATGTTAATAAGTTAATCAATATTTACCTTTCCGCGGCCGCCACCAGTCCTCCATGTATCCTGCAAGCGGTGATGCATTGGAAGAGCAGCCTTTATATGGTAGCACAAACACAAACATTGCACCTAACTCAATACAGTATTTACTTTTGCATTTTTCCTTTTTTTATTTATTTTTATTTAAACTTATTTTACTTTGATTTGGTCACAGTATGGGATTTAAAAAGATAAAATTATAATTTATAAATTATTATATAAATTTGGTTAACATTGAGAATATTAATAAAAAAAACAATAATAAAATTAACTTACCAGATGTAAGTTCTAGTCTTAGAACTAGAACAATTTGTCTATTAGTTATTTTAAAAAATAAATATTTTATTAAAAGCAAGCTATATTAAACTATCTTTTAAATATATTACAATGGATTTTCAAGCACAGTATTAAAAAATGAGAATTTTAATGATTTATCCCAAATTGTGACAATTTGCATATATTATGTAACAACCGAGGAGAGTTACATTGTTTATAAATAGCACTGTAAGCTAATGCAAATAAAATGTTGCGTGAAATTATGTAGTCCGAATTTATAATTGAACACTAATACTAAGGTTATTGATCTATATATGAATATGTACAAAAATAATACTATTCTAGACATATTAAATATTTAAAAATATCTAGATTTAGGCATCTACTTGATTATCAAATTAAAATATTTCGCAAGGTTTTCTAAAAGTTATAAAAACTATTTCTTACAAGAGTAATTTACAAATAAGTTCAGACTACTGATTAGGCCACAACAAAAATGATGTGAGAAAAGTAAATACTGTTTCATAACTACAGATGTCATTGGTTACCACATGTGCAGTCTATTTGCAAATATGTACTATATATTTAAAAACAATACTATAAAAAAATTTAATGTAACAAAGGAAAAAATTGAAGTGGCACAGGTTGTTTGAAATATTAATACACTATTAATGAGTTACAATCTAAAATAATAATTTGTACTAAGATAAACAAAAACAATAAATATATTTGCAAATGACCTTGTTAAAACCTTCACCCAGACATCACAGTTAAATCACTAATTAAAACATTAATATATTGACACAAATTCCCAAATAACTAGATTTAATATGTTAAATTTAAAAATAATTTAGATAATGCAAAAAAGAGAATCTTAAGAAAATATTATAACCCTTATAAGTCATACAAGTCAAGTAATATCTAGTATTCGAAAATTTGAATGCCTACTTTGAAGTCAAATTGCTAAAAATTTGACATTAAAGGGCAAATATTAAGTCACTATGATTTTTTTTAATTTTTAAATTGATATCTCATGATATACAATTATTAGAATATATATATACCTTAGAGACAATTAATTATGAAAAGTTAATGTTTAATAGTTCTCTATAATTCACTTCAAGTGCATATTAGTACAAATTAAATTTTGTATATTAGCACACAAATTCACATAAAATTATTATTTTTTAAACCAAATTTGATGCAATCTGTTAATAATACTTAAAGTCTATGAAGAGAATAACTTACCATCACGTAACTCGGTTACTCCAGAGGTTGTGGTTTGAGTTTGTTTTGCATATGTGACATTTTCCTTCGGCGGAATGTCTGTAGATTGCACTGACACTACTTGTAGCTGGGGTGGCTTTTTTGAAGTTCTAGAAAAGTAATATGATTTAATTTTCATTATTATATTAACAACAGTTGTTAACAACAACAAGAAAAATAATAAGATTTTCCCATTAAAGCAATAATAAGAGAATTTTAAATGTTTCAAAAAACATGACGTTTGAAATATAACATAAGAAATAACTGAATCATTAAAGTAAATGAAAACAACTGACTGTATATTCTACTATTTAAGAAAATAAAAGTCTCGGAATAAGCTAAGAATGGATATGTTACTAAGTCCTATGTTCTAATTCTGTATCCTGCCATATGTGAAGAACAAAATAAATAAACAAATTATATACCCATGTGGAGGTAAACTAGATTTATCAGTATGTGGCAGACTGGCATCAGGTGATGCTGTTTGTGGTGGTGTCAAGGATGTCATAGACGATAGAGACGAAAGAACATCTTTAACTGGAGCAACTCCAAGGGATGACAGCATCTCATCCAAGTCCCTGCGGCTGTCAAGACTAGAGGCTGTGCTTGCTCTTTGCTGAAGATAGAAAAGAGAGGTATTAAGAAAGTTTTTGTGTAAATTACTATGAATGAATAGAAAACAATTCTATAAAGCAAAAAATATTACTTAATGTTTTATGGTTAGAAAAAATAAAATTTTTAATTTTTAATTACAGTAACAGTTTTCAAGTAGCTCTAAAATTGATCAATTTTGAAACATACCAAAGCTTCCTCTGCATCTTTCTGTTCTTTTTCCCTGCGACGACGATCCTTTTCCTCCCTCAGAGCTTGGAGCTTGGCTTTCTTGCGCTCCAGCTCAGCTTTCCGATCCGACATGCTTGACATGGTTACTTCTAAAATAATTTTAATGCATATTTAAAGAATAGCAATCATTGAAACAATAAACAACTATTATAATTTCATTGTGCAAACATAAGTTGTTAATTTACTTCCTATGCAATTCATAATATACTATTACTATGCACTAATATAATAATAATTTTGAACAAATATTTTAAAATTATGAAAATTAAGATTTCTTCTTATTACATTACAGATAATTTATTACAAATTTTCTTGATAAAAAAACAATTGAACGGATGCAAATAGAACCTTAAATGAAAACAGAACCTTAATTCAACTAACGTAGAATATTGATTACTTTGCAGTCTACATACATGGCTCTAGCCTCGCAACTTTTGGTATACACCATACATATATGAGATCATTTGAATAATTATGAGTCATAATATCTTTGACTACTTACCTTTAAATGAAAGATTTTTTGAATAGTAAATTACATCCCTTTTTTCACTATTAAAATCAAAAGCCGCAAGAACGTGGCAATATAATATTGATTTTAATGCAGGTAACGGGAAAGTTACAGGCTGCGGTAATCTGTATATGGAAACAGGTGAAGAAATAGTACAATATCTACTTTAGAAGTAAATTTTATAGCTTTTTCGAAAATGATAGTACAAACAAAATTACACACAAGTTTTATATTTGCTATTTGGAAATGAAAAACTAAATCAATCGATTCTGTAAATGTAAGTAAATCGTCAATGAAAATTGCATTTAAGTGTTGCCAGCCACGAATACAAAAAACAAGTGGAACTATTTATTCTTATTGGATTTATACAAAAGAAGTCTCAATTTTATATTGTTTTTATATAAAAATTAATTCCTTTTAATTAAAAATTTAAGCAAATTTTAAAAATAAAAATAAACAGTACTTAAACTACATCATTCGTTGTTAAATAGTTAATAGAAAAAATGTTTTAGAACGAAAAAAGAAAGCCAGCCTGCTTTACCGTATAATTTTTCTCAAAATTTTGACCAATCCGGTTGATTTTATAAAAAAGGAGCTCGTTTTCAATGGTATAGAAAACACACTTGGGTGTTGTCCGGCGTGACGAGTTTGACAACGCCGATTGTAATGATCAAACAGTTTTATTTGATTTTCTGACTGACTTGGTTTATAATAACGTAAAAGTATGAAATTATGATGACCTTTTCAATGTTCTATTATGTTTTGTTTCTCTTGTGTAGCACGACAAATATTAACGCAGGTAAGTTAATGTAATCTTCCGTAAACATTAAACAACGTTATGTACAAACTTTGAATTAAGCAGCATAAATTATAGACACTTAACGTATTTGTAAATTAAAATATATATATTGAAATGAATTCTATTTTTTAGATTCAGCAAAATATTATTACGACTATGAATGTAACGAGCCTCTTGTAGACGGTGCTAAACTTACTGCAACTTCTAGTTTGAGAGAAAGAGGGCCAGACAATGCTAAGTTATATGGTGAGAAATTAATTATTTAAAATGTTATCACAAATAATTAAGTTCACTTGTCATGACCTTATTTATTTAGTAAAAAATTTCAAATAGGATTTTTTTGGTATAAGTAATTTGCATTTCATAATTTTGTTTGAAAGTACTAGATTTTTTAATGCTGTTTTCGGTTGCTGTAGCAATATTCTGTTAAGTTCAAGGTGTTTTTAGTTATATACATGCATGTATTTTTATGTGAATGTGTTTTTTTTTTTTGCAAAAATATGGTGTTTAGGTATTAAAGCCGTCGCGACAATAGTTCTTTGCGATTAATTTAATGTGGAGCTAAATTAATGTCAATTAAATTTTGTAAAAGGCAACTTGATTTATCGGACAAAACTGTTATAGGTTGGAACAATTTTTAACCTAACCTGAACTAAGCATTCCATATTTGACGCGGTGGCGTTAATACGTAAGTACCAAAAATATTTTCATTATTTTATGTGTGTGATAATTTAAGTACTTACTCTTAAGGGACCTTGAACTAGGATTCGTTCTCAACAGGTCAACATTAAAAGAACTACTTCAACATAATATAAACAATAACTCCTTCGAATGAATTTTTTCTTTCAATATTAGGAATATATGATAATTGTGAATATGGAGAACTTAAACGTGAGATGGGCTTTTAATGTTAAAGCATGGAGACCTACTTTTGAGCAGATCTTAGCTGCATCAAGCTATATACAAACAGAGGAAAAAGAGAGAATCTCAAAATATCTTTTTCAAGATGATGCAAAATCAACATTGATTGGAAGATTACTATTAAGAAAATTTGCACACATTTATAGTTCCATAGCATATGAAGATATTCGGCTAGGTAGAGATGGTCTCGGCAAGCCATATTTACTGAATGTAGGTGATAAATTTGTTAACTTCAATGTGTCTCACCAAGGAGATTATGCAGCATTTGCTGGAAACAGTAGAAAAAACATTGGTATAGATGTTATGAAAATAGAACCTCCAGCCAATAAGAATATTCCAGAGTTCTTTCGATTAATGCAAAGACAGTTCTCCATGCAGGAGTGGATGAAAATTAAAAGTTACCCAACTCAATCAGCACAAATGGCCAGTTTCTACAGAATTTGGTGTTTAAAAGAGAGTTATGTTAAGAATATTGGTGTGGGAATAACAATACCTTTAATAGATCTAAACTTTTCTCTTAAATCCGAATTGGAACTTGGGAAATTACTTGTTGATACAAAATTATATGTTAAAAATGTTTTAAAGGATGATTGGCTGTTCGAAGAAACTATGTTAGATGATAAGCATACTGTGGCAGTGGCAATGCAAGTTGATAAAAGTGAACAGATAAACCCAGTGCCGTTTGATTTCTTAACATTTGACGACATAGTCAAGGAAGCGAAACCATTAAATGAGCCAGACAATGTTTTTGCAAACAATTTTCTTAAAAAAGAGATAAAATCATTTTAATGTTTATTTTTTTTACTATTTAAGTGGATTTTTGTTCATTTACTATTGATTTCTTTGAATTTAGGTTTGTCGTTATTTTATTTTTAAGTAAATTTTTGTGAATATTTTACATTTTATGTAAGAAATATATTATTAAGTAAGGCAGTGCTTTGAGAATAAAAATAAATAATTAAAAAATATAAATAAATTTCATTTTAACACTAACCGACTACAGCAACTAACTTCTACTAACAAGAAGGAAAATTACACTTAAAAAAATAGAATTTATACGTAAGGTACGAACGCGTGGACGGCGTCTGAAAATGATTTCGATCAGCAACTTGTGATAGACCTTGGATCTGTCAAGAATATAACTAGAGTGGCGACGCAAGGAAGAGCTCATTCTCAGGAGTTTGTTCAGGAATACCACATCAGCTATGGTTCCAATGGCCTTGATTACGTCCAATATAAGGCGTCTGGGGGTGAAGTCAAGGTATGTTACATATAGATATGGGTTCTCAATTTAACATATGGGTTCTATGACTAAACTTACTATAAGCATGTTGTATTTAGAATTTAGATTCTTGTTTTGCACTGGCACAGATTTTTAAGTTTTTAGTCCTTTTTTGTAGTAAATTATTTATTTTTTAATTATTATCTTTTTTATTTTTATTATTTTTTCTAGTACCTATTATAGTTTTAAACATATTTCTTCATTATTTAACAATATGTACAATCTCATAAATATATTTTAGTTGGACATTTTCAGTTTAAATCCGAATTACAAGTTTACGTCATCGGGAACGTAACTAAAGTAACCTTGCATACGTGATTTTGTATTCAAATTATTTAAATACAAATTTATGTACATTTGAAAATGTATAGTAATTATTTACCTATAAACAGACGTACAGATTGATAAAAAAAACTTTTGTATTATATATCAACGTCCAGCTAAGATATCTAGTACATGACTAACTAAGCACTAACTAACTAACTAATTGGTGAAGGCACCTCCGCTTGGACGGCCAAAGAGAGTTCCTACTACCAACATTTGACGATAAATCTTGGGAAACGTAAAGAGCTTCAAGGTATAGCTACTAGAGGACGTTTCGCAACACACGAGTTTGTATCGGAATATATGATACAGTACTCAGATGATGGGGAGAGTTGGAGGCCGGTGTCGAACAGAGATGGATATACGCAGGTGATTTTTGGTCTTCCTAAGCGTTTTGCTAACTTTTCTATTTCTAGATCTAATATGATTCTTCTTAGTTTGGTTAATATGTAATTTTTTGTATGTAATGTATTTTTAAACAAAGCTACTCGCATTATATGTAGAAGGGTTGCTCGAGAGGATGGACAGCCTAACACTACAAACTTTACTTATATAAAGTTCTTTTAAATACATACGTGGGTAATAATGGTATATTCTTGAAATAAATAGAAATCTTTTTATTGGCTTGTCACTGTAGCTTGTATATACCAGGATAAACAGAAGGAATTTTAATGGCTGGTTGAGACACTCCGTCCGATGATTGACGGAGGGAAAAAATAAAAGTAATTTATTGCTCCGAATAGAAATCGAATCCACAACTGCCATCCTACTGCTCGACGGCCTCAATACCCAATTATTATATTAAATTAGAGTACCACAGCGCCGCATCAAACTCGTTGAGTATTTGTGGAGCAAGCTGTATTTACATATAAATCTTTTTTTCCATTTTCTTGATCGTTTATTTTGTTTTTGTATTATTAAAAATTATAACTAATATTTTAAAAACATGCACTCAAAGAACAGTTATTTCGAATATTTTTTTTTATTTAAATTTTACTTATTTAAATTTTCCTAAAGTAAGTTCTATATTATGCATGACGGACATACATAACGTATTTGGTTATAGAATAGAAATTTTATCCTTAGGGAAGTTTAATAAGCACAAATGTACTACGATGAATAAGGTTAACATTAGAAAGTAACATTTTACTTAATAAATTAAAATAACATTTAAATTCACATTAAGAAATAAAATTTAACTTTGTAAATTCAAATATTTTTTATAGTGGTTCTTCGTGTTGATTGTGTTTGACCTCCACTGGGGGAATGAATTATTTACATTTTGATGTTATCAAAGAAAAGGTGACGTAGCTACCTATCACTAAATTTTATGTAAATTCTGGAAACATGTTTAAATAAAAAAATAATATTTTATTAGTATCATTTTTGGGGGCAATGTTTAGTAAAAATATAAGACTATCTAAGTTTCACGCTTTATCCTGTACATATCAGGGTAGGCAGGGGGAATCCCAAAAACCAATGGAACCTAGTGCTGAAAACACTCCGTTCCCTGTTTTCCACATTTTTTGAGGCATTGCGTATTGAGTGGCGGAACTCAACGCCGCCTTTTTTGCCTAGTTGCCAGAGCGAAGAAAATGGAAATAGAAAAATCCGTCTTCCCCCAGTGGGAATGGAACCCACATACCGTTTACAGACATAAGATTATCGTACAACAAATTAACATTTACATTATCTTATAAACTCTATATAATATTTACATTTCTAGATGTTCGAAGGTAACCACGATGGTAACACGGTGGTCAAAAACGAATTTGAACTTCCCATTATAGCGCAGTACATACGAATCAACCCCATGCGATGGAGGGACAAGATTTCCATGAGAGTCGAAGTCTATGGGTGTGACTATGGTATGAATTTTGTTGTAGTGCTTTTGTACTATTTGTACCTCCCTTCTTCTCTTAATGATGAAATATCGAATGAATATATTTTGATTGGTATTTTTTTGTTAAATATTTTAATATTAAATATATTAAAAAAATAAAAATATATTAAAAAAGTCCACCATTACCTTCTTTTTTTTGACCCATTCGATTTTTTTTCGGAGTAATATCGTTTCTACATTTGATACATCAAAGTATTATATAGTTGCAGTTGATATAAATTAGTTTCACGCTTTGTCCTGTACACAGCAGAGTAGGCAGAGGGAGATGCAGGAACCTTAGGAATCTAATTTCCGCTTTTCGAGGCATTATATGTTGAGTGGCGGAACACGACGCCGCGTTCGTTTTATTCCGTTCCTGCCGGAACTTTGACAAGTTATTTCTTAGTACTCTTTTACGTTACACATAGCAGTAGTATTGCTGTGGTGTGTTTCTAAGTCGCTCAGTAATAGAGAGGTTCTCTGTTTGTGTTTATTTTGATGGTCGTCCGTTTGATCAGTGGCGGACACGCTGTACTTCAACGGGTCGTCGCTGGTGCGCGCGGACCTGCTGCGCGCGCCCGTGGCGGCGCTGCGCGAGACCGTGCGCCTGCGCTTCAAGACCAGCGCGGCGTCGGGCGCGCTGCTGTACGCGCGCGGCACGCAGGGCGACTACGTGGCGCTGCAGCTGCGCGACAACCGCCTGCTGCTCAACGTCGACCTCGGTATGCTGTGTTTTATGCTAAATCACACGGCAGGGTAGGCAGAGGCAACTGCAGGAAACATAGGAATCTAGTGTTAAAACACTCCGTTGCTTAGTCCCTGCTTTCTCCGTCCCGGCTTTCTGCCTTTTTCAAAGCATTGCATGTTGAGTGGCGGAACTCAATGCCGCCCTTTTCCTGATTGTCAGGGCCAAGAAATTAGAAATAGAAACATCCATGTTCCCCGAGTGGAAATCGAACGCACAAACCATTGCGTTTACAGGTAGACGCTACGCCTATGCACCACGACGGATATTACAATCTAACTTAAAACTACAATGTTGACTATTTACTCGATGGTAGAGACAAGAGTGGTTTTTATATTTTAAATTATTAGTAACGTTAATTAAAAGAATAGGTGAAAAATGACTACTCTACAGTATACTGAAGAAAATAACAAAGATAATAAGAAGCTGCCAATTTTGGCGATATTACATTACTAATATGTTACAAGGAAATGGCAATTTACAAGGCGCCGCGTCGTAATATTTTTAGTCAATATCTAACATTGGGCACTCAGCCAATAATACTTCTTTTGTGTCAAGGAGCCGAGAGCCTATAGCTTTGCTTCTTCGCATTAAATTATAATAATTTCGCTGTATATATGTATTTTTCTTGTATGCTTTTATGAAAATATCCCTTTTATATATTTATGTACCTAGTTAACGTTATCGTAATGGGCTATTTGGTAATATTTTAAAAATCATACTAAATTACTTATTCTTGACTTATTAAAACTATATTTCTTTTTTTTGGTTTGGTAGATATTTGTCTTATAAATTCTAAGTGAAAGTTCAATATTTTATGACCAAGTGAAATGGCTTCCTATTTCAAAATGCGTCGCATTTGTTCTTTAATAGTTAGTATAAATTAGTCTTTAGTAGTTTTGTATAAGTTCTTGTTCACTCTGTCATTTGTGTCTCATTATATCAACTGTTTGCTGAAGTTAAGTTAATAACAAATTGTGTACAGTATATTTTACAAATATTTCATTTTACAATCTAGGTTAAAAAATCACTTTTCTAAGTGTCCGCAATTGAAACACTTTTTTTTTTTTTTTTAGCTTCACGCTTTATCCCGCACAAGGCAGGGTAGGCAGAGGGAACTGCAGGGACCGTGGGAACCTAGTGTTAAGACACTCCGTTGCTTAGTCCCTGCTTTCTCCGTCCCCGCTTTCCGCCGTTTTCGAGGCATTGCGTGTTGAGTGGCGGAACTCAACGCCGCACTTTGCCTAGTTTACCAGAGCGAAGAAAATGGAAAATAGAAAAATCCATCTTCTCCGACTGGGGATCGAACCCAGTAACCGTCGCGTTACAGGCAGACGTTGCGCCTCTGCGCCACGGCGGTCCTCACTTCCACAAATAATATAATGATTGTCTAAAAAATTCAACACAAGCTATTAAAAATAATAAACAATTTATAGCAAGATTTCTTGCTGAATGTAAGAGACGTTAAATATTGGTATTTATGTCTTCACGCATTATCCCGCACACAGCAAGATAAGTAGAGGGAACCTCAGGAACCGTGGGAACCTCGTGTTAAGACTCCGTCCCCGCTTACCGCTTTTTTTGAGGCATTGACTGTCGAGTGGCGAAACTCAACGCCGCGCTTTGTCCATTTGCCAAGAAAATAGAAATAAAAAAATTGATTTTCCTCGAGCGGGAATCGAACCCACACCCGTCGCGTTTACAAGCAGACACTACGTTTCGGAGCCACAATAGTCTTGTAATCGATACTCTAAATGCTATTAGATTTAATATATATAGTTTTGTTATAAATATGAATTGATCATTTGTTTTCTTTTCGACGTAAAAAGATAAATCAAGTGGGTAATCCAATAATAAAATGTTTAACACACTGTCTTGTTTTGCTACGAAGATCTATAACTAAGTGTAATTAAATTATAAATATTGTATTATTTACCTACAACATCATAATTTAAAAATTATCTTCCATTTTTTCAGGCTCGGCGACATCAACTTCGTTATCAGTGGGGAGTCTCCTAGATGATAACATCTGGCACGACGTCGTGATCTCCCGCAACAGACGGGACATAGTGTTCTCCGTGGACCGCGTGGTGGTGCAGGGCAGGATAAAGGGAGAATTTTCTAGACTGAATTTGAATAGAGCTGTAAGTAATATTATATTTCTTTTTAAAACATTTTAAATTGTTCTACTTTTGCTGATTCTAAGGTGTCTGATTTTAAGGTGTCTGTCTGTGACGGTTTGCGGGTTCGATTTTTATAAGAGGAAGATGGATTTTTTTATTTCTTCGCTCTGGTAATTAGGCAAAGCGCGGCGTTAAGTTTCGCCACTTAATACGCAATGCCTCGAATAAAGGCGGAAAACAGGGAACTTTTTTTTTGTAGCTTCACGCTTTATCCCGCACATAGCAGGGTAGGCAGAGGGAAATGCAGGAACTATACGAACCTAGTGTTAAGACACTCCGTTGCTTAGTCCCTGCTTTTTCCAGGGCACTGAGTGTCAATACTAGATTCTGTGCCTGTAAGTATAATACTTTACAGCTATAGTACCTTGCCATGTGCAGGATAAAGCGTGAAGCTAAAAATAAAAAAACCTGAACTAAGTCAATCAATTTTCCTCATAAGATGAACGATTTACCTATAGAGATAAATACTTCAATGATTTTATAATTTTTATCAGCTCTATATTTATATGTTCAATTCTTTATTATTTTTTTCGCTAGCTGTACATCGGTGGAGTCCCAAACTCCCAAGAAGGGTTGGTGGTAACACAAAACTTCACAGGATGCATTGAAAATTTATATTTAAATACTACTAACGTGATACAAGAATTAAAGCAGGGGTATGAAAGTGGGGAACCTTTTAAATACCAGAAAGTTAACACGCTGTATACATGCCCGGTGAGTCACTTTTTTTAATTTGTGTAATATTTGTCATTAATAATTAGAAATAGGTTCGAATTTTTCGCAAATAATGAATGTTAAAAAAATAAAAAATTGACGACGACAATACGATATTAAAATCGAAATCAGTTTACTTTTTGTGTTTTAATACAAAAAAAGTTGTAACTTAACCTCGTAATGTCATTATCAGTGTTCATAATATCTCATGAAACATTTTCCTTATTTATATCACTAAAAACCAAATCTTTAAAATCATTTAATAAAAAAAAAGAAAAATGACTCTCTGTTTGAAAAATATCCCATATACCCAGTTCTGATACAATATACACATTAAGTGAAGACTAAGCGATTCTAGATTAGTGTGGGAACCATACAATAAAATTAAAAAAGTAAATAAATAAAACTAATTTAGAAGTGCCTCTAATAATACTCTAACACATTCCAGGAGCCGCCGGTGGTGCCGGTGACGTTCCTCAAGGAGGGCTCGTACGCGAAGCTGCGCGGGTACTCGGGCGGCAGCACGCTCAACGTGTCGCTGGAGTTCCGCACCTACGAGGAGCACGGCCTGCTCATATTCCACAAGTTCAAGAGCGAGGGCTATATTAAGGTACGGCACGGATGATAAAGTTAATTTTTAAAGAAAAAAACATTGTAGGCCATATGTTGTTAGTATATTTGGTCATAGATTCTACGTAATTGCGTTAAATGACGTAAACAACAATAACTATACTTCAAGGTAGTTCCCTCCCAGTACGAGCGGTTGCCTGTCTACGTGCGATATCTTCGTTAATATAGCATAAGAGAATGTTTTTGTATTTACTAGTTTCAAGGAGGAGAGAACATTTATGTAGATCAGAAATAATGTGGGACCCAGAATTCTTCCCTGAGGGACACCAAAAGAGATTTTAGTATGGTTGCCAACTTTGACACGCTAAAATCTTCTTCTTCTTCTAGAAGATTTCAGCGTGTTAAAGATTTCAGCGTGTTAAAGTTAAACACGCTGAAATGAAATTGGAAAATTTTTAGTTGTGTTCCTCTAATACCAAGAGCTTCTAGCTTTGTCAGAAGGATAGGAACTGCGATAGAATCAAAAGCCTTCATTAAATCCAAGAAAATAGTCAAACATTTTTTATGATTATCTATCTTCTGTCAGAGACAGAATTCATTGTTCTGTAGGTTAATTTTTATGAAAACCATGTTGATGGGTCCGCGAGAAATTCTATATTGGCTGTTATAGTCGTTAATCTAAGACTATTTTTTTTTTACAATAGATTCTTAAGTATATAATAAATAATAGATAATAAGATATCTTTATGATTTTTAGTGTCAATCCATACCAAGGATAGAAAAAATACTTGAAATAAACAAATAAATTTTTTTTAGTGGTCAAGGCGTCTGCACAGTACGCAAGAGGGTGTGGGTTCAAATCCCGTTGCTGTCAAAATTTTTATGGTTTTTTAAGATAATATAATATTTTTTTGGCTTTTGTTATATTTTATTTGTATTGTCATTTACCTTAGTAGTTCACCTAAGTTTCACCTCAACAGGTGTTCCTGGAGGAGGGCAAAGTGAAGATCGAACTGTACACGGACAGCGGCTCGCCCAAGGTGAAGCTGGACAACTACGCGGAGCGCCACAACGACGGGCGCTGGCACGAGCTGCTGCTGACGCTGGCGCCCGACAGCCTGCTGCTGGCGCTGGACCGCCGCGCCGTGCGCACCGCGCGCCGCATGCGCGTGCTCACCGGCGACCTGTACTACATCGCAGGTACTGGGAAAGCAGTCTGAGCAACCAAGTGCCACGTGATAAAGCCTGAACTATTGTGTTATTTAAAAACTTAGAGTAATAGTTATTCAGTGGGCGTGTGTGTGTGTGTGCAGGCGGCAAGGCGCCCCCGCGCGGCTTCATCGGCTGCATGCGCAAGATCGCGGTGGACGGCAACTACCGGCTGCCCACCGACTGGAAGAAGGAGGACTACTGCTGCCCCAACGAGATCGTGTTCGACGCCTGCCACATGATCGACAGGTACCCCACTACATTTGTGATTTATTTTATTATTATTTTGCATTTTGTTTGTTTTTTCTTCTAATACTATATATATTTAAATGTTATGTTAAAGTTTGAAAACGTTATATTTTATAAATAAACTAATTGTCTTAATGTACTGTATTGAGATTGTTAATGAGACACTAGTCTAATCGATCACATCGTTATGCATATAGTTCACATGTACATTGTTTAATTCAATACACTGTATCAGGGCTTCTAAACTGAACATTTGTGCACCATTGTTAGTTATGTGCGAGTTAGAAACATGCGAGTTTAGAGGGCATTTTAAGCCTTGTAATTTAATTTATTCTAATTTTATAATTTTTAAAGTGTGAATCCACACTAAGGATTGAAAAATATATATATATTTTCCTCAATGTGTACTGTGTACATTTAAAAAATCATAAAAATATTTATTAAAAATAGCATTCTTTCTTGCTAAACGATTGTTCTTTGTAATGGTCTTTGGGTAGCGGATAATTTTAAATATTTCCCTACAGAGATGCTAACAACGAAATAACTTGTATAAAGCATATAAGAATTTCAACGTAGCGTGGTGAAGAACGCATGGCTCAATGGTGAGAGCGCTTGCACAGTTCGCAAGGGGGCGCGGGTTCAAATCCGAATCCGTACAAATTTTTATGATTCCTTTATGATTTTACCCTGCTGCGTCTTCGCGTGTATGTGGTCCAGCTAAGTCTTACTATCGTTTTGTTTATCAACGGAATTTTTTTCTGAGGATGCCTAGACTGACGAGCATCGTCAAGACAAACAAAAAGTTTGGTAAACTTTTTTCATATTTAATATTTTAATATAACTTACTGTATTACTCTACAGATGCAACCCGAACCCGTGCGAGCACGGCGGCGTGTGCGCGCAGAGCGCCGACGAGTTCAGCTGCGACTGCGCCGGCACCGGCTACGCGGGCGCCGTGTGCCACACCTGTAATATATACTGTCTTACTATTAAATTATAACTAATTACGTTTGCGATAGTTAGGATATCGAAAAAAAAAAAACAAATAATTAACAATTATTTATTAATTTTGTATTAATACAATGATTATCTTAAAGCTAAGAGCTGTTTTAATTGAAATAAAAGGAGTGAGTGAAAGGGTCGAAAATATTACAATTGATAAAGAGAATATTAAAATGGAAGCTTAGTTTAAACAATGGGGCATTGAAAAGCTAATATGAGATTCCCACTCGGGGATGATAATTCCCACTCAAAATAAGAATACATGATGTAATTTATGATGATTCCCACTCGGGGAAGATAGATTTTTCTATTTCCATTTTCTTCGCTCTGTAAACTAAGCGAAGCGCGGCGTTGAGTTCCGCCACTCAACACGCGATACCTCGAAAAAGACTAAAAGCGGGGACGGAGAAGTAGAGACTAAGCAATGGAGTATCTTAACACTAGGTTCATATGATTCTTGCAGTTGCCTCTGCCTACCCCGCAATATGCAGGATAAAGCGTGAAGCTAAAATATATTTCATTAATGTAATTTATTCTCCCGCAGCGGTGCACCCGGTGTCGTGCACGGCGTACCAGCAGGCGGGCGCGGGCGGCGCGGGCGGCGCGGGCGCGCGGCAGGCCTCCGCCGCCGTGTACCTCGACGTGGACGGCTCGGGCCCGCTGCCGCCCTTCCCCGCCACCTGCCACTTCTATTGTACGTGGACTTATTCGTACCATGATTTGACTATAATTAAACTAATGTCCTACTAACATTTAACTCTTAAGAGCTGCCACTCAAAGTAAGACAGTCCAAATCTGTAGCGATATTTAAACGCCGTCTCAAACAACACTATCCAGAACAATTTATAAGATGATAATCTCATATTTATTCTATGTATATTTATGTAAGTATACATAACTTTATAAGTTTGTATGTATATGTAAGTTTCATATATATATTTGTAAAAATATGTATGTATTTGTATATAGGTATGTGTATGTGTGTTCTTTTTGCACCTTTCTGATTTTTTTAATAAATTTAATTTCATTTAATATGATGGTTGCCTGTAAGATTTCGCTTACAGAGATAAGGGCACCATTTCACATTATTTTTTTTCTAAATATTGTTAAAAGTTATTTGTTTTTTGTGCTATAAATTATTATTGTAATTATAATTATTTAAAATGTCCGCCTTCGCCCCGCCAGCCGACGGCCGCATCATAACGTCGATCCAGCACTCGTCGGCGCCGTCCACGGTGGTGGACGGCTACCAGGAGCCCGGCAGCTTCCGCCAGGACATCGTGTACGACGCCAGCCGCGCGCAGCTGGAGGCGCTGCTCAACCGCAGCCAGGCCTGCTCGCAGCGCCTGGAGTACATGTGCAGGCACTCCCGGCTCATGAACTCGAGGAGTGAGTCATTTAGCAATTCTACTAGGAATTTATTTATAAGGACTAAGATAATTACCGTCTCACAGAGTAACAAATTCCGTTTTTGATATGATTTTTAAAATGTTTATCGACACTGAGAATATAAAAAATACTTCAAAAAAACAAAACTTATGAACGCCGCGGGACTCGAACCGCGCCCTCTTAGCATCTCTATAGGGAGATTTCTATAAATTTCCGCTACCAAAGACCATTACAAAGAACAATGCTAACAATGAAATAAATTGTATAAAGCATATGAGAATATAGCGGCGTGATGAAGAACGCATGTCTCAATGATGAGAGCGCTTGCACGGTTCGCAAGAGGGCGTGGGTTAGAGCTCCGCTGCGTTCAAAATTTTTATATTTTCTTTAAGTACAATTTCTTTTTATTAACAAAATGTCTGGTGACACAGGCGAAGAGTCTGACTTCCACCCGTTCGCGTGGTGGGTGTCTCGCACGGGCCAGCGCATGGACTACTGGGCGGGCGCGCCGCCCGGCAGCCGCATGTGCGCGTGCGGCCTCGCCGCCTCCTGCGCCGACCCCTCCAAGTGGTGCAACTGCGACGCCGAGCACGGCGCGCCCGGCCTCCTCGGAGCTGACGGTGAGTGACGCGTGACGTGCGACGTACGATGTGTGACGCGTGACGTGTGCGTGTAATGTGTGACGTGTGACACGTGACGCGTGACACATTGCCTTACGCACCTTGAAATATTTTTCACACCTTGGGAATGAAATGCTCGCTCCAGCCCGTTTCAAACGTGTCATTGTCAAAAATCATTAACTGTTAAATTATATGACTTTTTTTAAAAAAAATGTCCCGATGAGTTTCTTGCGCCGGTTCGTCTTATGTCTGAGGCGTTAAATTAGTGACCCGGTGGTAATGTTGTGACGTTCAAAAAACGAATCATGTATTCTTATTTTGAATTAAATTATTATAATTTGACTTCCGTAAAGTAAATATCGTAAACGCTATTATGTGACGTTACGTAATAATGATTACGTCATCATTTCTTGATATTTTTACTACGGCTTTATATGTGAGACAGACTCTAGACAAATGATGAATTCTTTATTTATTCACATAGTAATATTAAATATTGACAAACATAATTTCTATTATTTTTTTAATAGAGTTCCAAGTGGACGGTGGCGATATAACAGAAAAGGAGTATTTGCCTGTAAAGCAACTACGATTTGGTGACACGGGCAGCCATCTTGACGAGAAAGAAGGACGATATACTTTGGGGCCGCTGCTGTGCGAGGGAGATGGTAGGATTATGTTTCTTAATTTCTTATTTTAGTTGTTAAAAAAACATTTGTTCATTTTATTATGAAAGTAGTAAAGTAGTGGTATCTTCGCTTTTATGAAAATTAAGCAAACATAAAAATTAATTTAAAATTAAAACAAAAAAATATTTTAATCAAATAAAAGCATTTCTTTCATACGAGTTGGAATATTTGAAAAAAGTGGATAATTTTTATATATTTATTACAAAATAAGCTTTCTTAAAATTATTTTTCTTATTTTTAAAAAGTGTATTTTTAGTCTTATCTCTGATGTAAATGAAGGAATATTGCCCCATTCCAGACCTGTTCAACAACGCGATAACGTTCCGCATCGCGGACGCGGCCATCCCGCTGGCCACCTTCGACCTCGGCCACAGCGGAGACATCTACTTCGAGTTCAAGACCACCGAGGAGAATGCTGTGCTGTTGCACTCCAGGGTTCTTATTTCTTATATTTTTTTAGTATTTTGCTCACACTGCTGCTTAAGTGACGTGTTGATTAGAGAACAGAATATTTTTATGAGTTTAAAAGTATTAATAAAAAAAGAATAGAAAAAATACTTAAAGGAAAACAGCGGGATTTGAACCCGCGTTTCTTGATACCCGTCTTAGCGGTCTGATCACTTTTATGTTTTTAGTATATTATATATAAACATAATAGTAAGTCAAGAGGGAAAAGCGTAAAGCTGTAAAAAATTAATAAAATTTATCTATAGAAAAAGTTCAAATTCACACTTTGTTTTTTTAATACAAACGTTCGTGTATACTGCGTGCATACACTGCGTGTGTATCGAGGGACATCGACTAGAGCAAAAAATTATTTATTTGTTTTTGTGTATTTCCCACAGGGCCCTCAAGACTACATAAAGCTGTCCCTCATCGGCGGCAAGCAGCTCCAGTTCCAGTTCCAGGTGGGGGACACTCCCCTCGGCGTGTCCGTGGAGACCAGCAACCGCCTCGCGGACAATAACTGGCATTCAGTGTCCATCGAGAGGAATAGGTTAGCTTAAGTGTAACAAAAAACTTTTGCATGTTTCTTATTTGTTGTTGGTGAAATGAAAGGCATATAGATGTGTATTGCAGTATTAAAATTTGACAGCATTTAATAAATGCGATGATATTACAATAATATCCCTCACAGAAAAGAAGCCCGCGTAGTTGTAGACGGCGCACTGAAGAACCAAATCCGTACAGCGAAGGAACCGGTCCGCGCCCTGCAGCTCACCACCGCGCTGTTCCTGGGAGCCTCCATCGACCGCAAGGACGGGTTCGTGGGGTGCGTGCGCGCGCTGCTGCTGGACGGGAAGGCGGTTGACCTGAGGGCCTACGCCAGGAGAGGTGAGAGGGGACGGGCGGGGCGAGGGAGGTATGTGAGGCAACGTGAGCTGAGCCGAGATGAGCTCCTCGTGGGTCATGCGGGCCTGGTGACCGGGATACGGGTACGGGGAAGCGGTCAGCCTGAGAAACGTAATGGGAAACCTTTTATCTTCGTTTTACTTATGAACTAAAGTTACAATATTATTTTATTTATTTCGCTTACAGCACTATTTATTATACTGGTGTATATGATAGGGTGGCCGTTATTAAAACTACCTATAGGGTAAAATATTACAAGGTTTTATACAAAAGTAGTTAAGAATTATCAATAGCTTTGTCACAGGATTACTTTTCCCATTTCACGATATGTATTAGCTGTATGACGGGTGAGGTAGTCACGAATAAATATAAATGAAGAATAGATCTTTGTCGCTTTGATAGGATAGCGTCCGCTTACACCATACTTGATAAATGGCGTTTTATTGCGGAACAAAAAATTACTGTAATTGAAAAAACTTTTATTTTTAAAAATATTACTTGTTTATAATTTTACCACGTTTATTAAAGCTAGTTAATAAATTCACACCTGTATATAAGTCGCTAACGCGTCTTCACCCGCAGGTCTGTACGGCATATCGGAGGGCTGCGTGGGCAAGTGCCAGTCGTCGCCGTGCCTCAACAACGGCACGTGCCTGGAGGGCTACGACTCGTACGCCTGCGACTGTCGCTGGACCGCCTTCAAGGGACCCATTTGTGCTGATGGTATGACACACTTACTTATTCATGTATTTGGTTCTTGCAATTATTGCTAGAGGATCGTTGTGGTGCTGAGGCGTAGCGTCTGCCTGTAAATGCGACAGTTCGTGGGTTCGATTATCCCTCGGAGAAGATGAATTTATCCATTTCCATTTTTTCCAATTTTCATTTTTCGCTCTGGTAACTAGACAAAATACGACAAATATGCCAACAGCAGGGAACCGAGTGTCTTAATACTAGGTGGTTTCTGCGGTTCCCTATATAAAAGCGTAAAGTTTATAAAAATAAAGCTTATTGATGTAAAAGTATTTTTTTATATTCCTAAGTTGCAAGTTCTATACACTGAGAAAAAGAAACAAGTGGCAATATTATATTTTCTTGTTTTGTAGATTTAGTTTCACCCAACATATAATACCCTACTGTATAGATAACATAATAAGATTATTTAACATGAGTGGGAACTCACAATATTTTTTTTATTTTATAGCAAATATTTTTTAGACATGCCATTAAAGCAATTATAATATACTTTATTTCTTGAACATTCAGAAATCGGTGTGAACCTGCGACCCAATTCCATGGTGAAGTACGACTTCCTCGGCTCGTGGCGGTCCACCATCAACGAGAAGATCCGCGTAGGCTTCACTACCACCAACCCCAAGGGCTTCCTGCTGGGTTTCTATTCTAATATATCGGGAGAATATTTGACACTTATGGTGTCTAATTCTGGTAAGTGGACACTTTACTTTATTTTTTAATATTATTATATCTCTCTTATTATTTCTCGGATTCAAACTAACCTGGTCCTTTGGAAGGCTTGTGTGGAGTCACAGGTCTAATACTAGTCTTAGAGAATATGAAAGAGTTCTAAAAGACTTAGAGTAAGCATAGATAATTAATGGCCCAGAGATAGTCGCCGGATAATGCGTATGAATTGTGAAGAATATGAAAAACTAAAGTGGTCCTATGGAAAGGAGTTTAGATAGACTAAAAACTGGGCCATTTTGCATGAGACTAACGGAAATCCTCCTTTTCAATACTCTCAAATGGAAATGACGACGAACGGTAACCTGCTTTAGACATCAAAAAATAGTGGAGTAAAATAGTTTTCTTCCATTAATTTTCACTACATAGTCACTTCAATCTTCCAGGTCACCTGCGAGTGGTGTTCGACTTCGGATTCGAGCGGCAGGAGATCATCTTCCAGGGGAAGCACTTCGGTCTAGGCCAGTACCACGACGTGCGCCTCTCCCGGAAGGACAGCGGTGCCACTATGGTGTTGCAGGTACGCGCTGGCTGACTGGCTGACTCATCTGACTTAGTCAATGGAATGATTATAAATTATTCTATTCCTTATATTATGTTGAATCTGTAAGATGTTTTATATACAGTGATTAACTGCAAGTCGTTATAGCTAGCCTTTTGTCTTTCGATATTAATAGATTAGGTTAAATTTGTAGAATAATTTGATTTTGGGAAATTAGTTGAATCAGTTGTTAGGATAAAAATATGAAACCTCAACATTTAAGAACTTTTACCCTAAAATTACAATTAATTATTTATTTATACTGCACATAGCCAGACAGGCGCAGGGTATCCTCACCACCTTTCGAGATATAATAGCGTCACTTAATTCCCAAGATGTTATATTATAATATGTTTTAAATAAACACAAATTCTTAAATACATAGCTCTCTAGTTGTAATATATATTTTTTTTTTAGCTTCACGTTTTATCCCGTACACGGCAGGGTAGGCAGATGGTACTGCAGAGACCGTGAAAACCTAGTGTTAAGACACTCCGTTGCTTAGTCCCTGCTTTCTCCGTCCCCAATTAAAACACATATAATAGAAGAATTTATGTATATTTAAAAAATGTATATAAATTTCAATGAAGCGGAACTAACTCATTCAAATTTGCGTATTACTAGACTAATAGACTACCTAGACTACTAGACTACACTCGAACAGTGTTATATTAAAATATTTTCCCACCGCGTCTTCCAGGTGGACAACTACGAGACGCAGGAGTACCAGTTCAACATCCGCGAGTCGGCGGACGCGCAGTTCAACAACATCCAGTACATGTACGTGGGCCGCAACGAGTCCATGGCGGAGGGCTTCGCGGGCTGCGTCAGCCGCGTGGAGTTCGACGACATCTACCCGCTCAAGCTGCTCTTCCAGCAGGACCCGCCGCCCAACGTGCGCACTATTGGAGGTGCCACTTTTTTCTTTTTTTAAATATAATTAATTGATTCTACAGGCACTTGGTCCGTACCCTTTTTTAACTTATACTATAAGTTCTTAACATAAATATTGATTATATTAATATTAATAATATATATAATTATATATATATCATAATGAACTCTTATCTTTACATTTTTTTATAATTTGTATTACTCTGTTCGACTTTAATTATGTCATATTAGAGGACCGTCTATCTATAAGCGCGACGTTTTGTGGGTTCGATTCCCATGAGGGAAAGAAGATTTTTAAGGATTAATGAGGAAATAATATTGAAATATCTTGCTGCTGGTCTGGATGAAGTCTTTGGGCTTAAAAGAACGAACATGCTCGATTAACTTGTAACAAAGTGATAAGTAATAACGAATATGACGGTGAAACAAAAATAAAAAATCAAGTACATAAAGGTACTTAATACTACAATAGAAGTAATTGTTTTTATAAAACTGATATGCGTTTCAACAGAGTTTTCTATTTCCATTTTCTTCGCTCTCTCAACTAGGCAAAGCGTGGCGATGAGTTCCGCCACTCAACACGCAATGCCTCGAAAAACGCGGAAAATGGGGACGGAGAAAGCAGGGACTAAGCAACGGAGTGTCTTAACACTAGGTTCCTATGGTTCCTGCAGTTCCTTCTTCCTACCCTGCCATGTGCGTGATAAAGCTTGAAAACATAGAAATCGCCCATTCTGTTTAACTAGTATAAACGAGTCCTCTTCCTCCATCCAGGTGTTCTGCACGAGGACTTCTGCGGGGTTGAGCCTGTGACGCATCCGCCGGAGCAAGCTGAGACGCGTCCGCCGCCGCCCGCCGACCTCGCCGCCGATCTAGACTTCCACCGCACCGATGAGGCCATCCTAGGCAGTTAGTATTGATTTCCTCTTATATTTTTTATTCTATCGTAACTTGTTTTAAATATATTAAAAAAAATTAAGTAATAGAAAAATGACAAATAATTAAAAAAAGTTGATTAGTCGCCGACTTTTATCGGTAGAATTATTAAAAATTTGAATACAATTTTTCTAATAACTTTATATGTTTGTTTTTATGTTAAATCTGAAGATATAGTATAAAAACTAAAAAAAAGTTATGAAACATTTTACTGAAAAGTTCAGCTTATACAAAATTGTCTTTAAATAAAAGTGTTATAAGTTTAAATTAATGTACAAAATACTGTAAATTTTATAGTTCATGGAAAATATAGAATATATTATTAATTTTTTAATAAAATATTTATTTGTTTAATCTACTTACAGCGGTACTGGCGTTCATATTTCTGATGCTGATCATCGTCGCCATAGTGCTAGTGCGAGCTCTCTCTAGACACAAGGGAGAATATCTCACTCAGGTTATATTTTGTTTTCTATTAATATATTACTAACTATATATACTAAAATATAGAATATATTTTACATAAACCCATACTATTGTTTTTATCTTTTATTATTATGAAACTACAACTTATTACCATAGTCATGTAACTTTAGAGAACGAGAGAAACTTTAGAGAATTATCTTTATGTCTATGATCTGTCCAATGCGAAATGATTTAAATTTAAGGGGAAGTTCAAAAAAGCTGACTAACACATAATTTTCCTTACCTTCTCATTTGAATATCTAGTTTTAAAAATATAATGTTCCGTTGGCAGGAAGAGCGCGGCGCGGACGGCGCGGCGGACCCCGACTCGGCGGCGCTGGCGGCCGCCACCGGCGCGCGCGTCACCAAGCGGCGCGAGTTCTTCATATAGACCGCCGCGTCCATCATGGCGCCCTGGTACACAGACACTGTAGGCACTTCATCTTGAAAGCCTAATAAATAATACCGCATGAATATGTGGATATGCACACATATAAATACACACACACACACACACACATATATATATATATATATATATATATATATATATATATATATATATATATATATATATATATATATATATATATATATATATATATATATATATATATATATATATATATATATATATATATATATATATATATATATATATATATATATATGTGTATGTATATGTATATATATATACATAACTTTTATTATTTATATATACACATACTCATATTAAACATATGTCAAGGATAATTATCATTATTTTTATTTTTTTTTAATTTACTATTGCAATGTAACAGAAGACTTTATATTGTATCTCATGTGTATTTTTATTTAATTTACACAACTTTATTTTTAATTACGATAGAGATGTGACACTTCTTTTTGACTTTTTAAAACTATGACACTGTTTCTCCCGTGAAGTGCCATTCGGCTACTTTTTTAATCTACTTCTTCTATATTTGAATCTCTCATAGTGTTGCTAGTAAAAACAATTGTAAACTTTAAATATTATTTCACTACAACTAAATGCATCTGGCAACACTGCTATACTATTTACTTATTCGCTTTCTAGCACTAGATTGTTTCGTTTGATCTAAATAAGTAATATGCATTTAATTACTTATTTGGATGAATAATTTAATATTAATTTTAATATAAGGAATTAGACGCACGATTGAAGCACATGTCGACGTTGAGATGAATTGTAAAGATGATTTTGATACAACTTGTATTTTTAAATAAAACAATTTAAACGGATTTATCGCGTATATTAACATTTATTATGAAACCCAACGTAATACCGTTTAAATGGTTAAAAATCGCGAAAATCAAAGAACTTACAATTTGTATTCTTTAAAGTAAACAATGGATTTGTTTGTATATTTATGTAATTTGTGTTCAGTAATTTTTTTTATATAGTTTGTAATAAAGCTATTATCTGTAGTTGTTAATTTTTTTTAAAAACAACCACATAAATTATAATAGGCATTTTTTTATATTTGCTAAAATATTAATTTATCGCCATTTATTAAATTAAATATAATATAATATAATAAATTAGAAAAGCTTTGAGCTGTCACTGGAACTCAATATGGACACCAAACAAATTTTTAAATCTACTCAAAGTTATTCCCAGCCTTCCTGTACAATAAATAATTATAAAGAAGAACATCCATCTATAATATATGTTTGTAAAATGGAGGATACAAATTAGATGTAAGTTAGCTTTAAATTATATATTCGGTAATATTGGATAATTATTTCTCATGACAATTGAGTTTTTTTCTGTTAATCAGCTATGTATATATTTTGTTCAATAAAGGTATATTTTAAAATAATTAATTCAAAAAATATATACCTATACAGGTGTGGATGTAACGGCGACCTTAAATTCAAGCATAGTATTAACTAGCCTTTATGTACTTGGTAAAATTATAAAAGAAGTAAAATTATCAAAAATAAAATAATATTTTTTTCAAATAAAATAAATAATTAAACTATTGTTCCAAAATAAAACGCCATTTGTCAAGTATGACGCGAGCGTACACTGTACTGTCAGAGCGGGACAGAGATATGTCTCTTTTTCTTTTAGATATTTCTTTGAATGAAAGGTTACAGATTTACAACGTTTAATAGTATTTTTGTAGTACGTCATTCGTATTTAATGATGTCTCACGCGTTACACAGTACGTATAAATATCGTAAAATGGAAAAAATTATGCTGTACCTAAACTATTAAAAATTATTAAATACTTTTTTGCATATTGCCTCGAAACAATTTCCCCTAAAAGTAGTTTTGATAATGGCCGCCGTATCAGATATATATCCTGTATATGTATGTCTATGTATGTATGTACTTTGAAAGTGAATAGCCTCAAAAATATTTATTTCTAAATGCTTGATTCATATTATAACAAGTTTTTTTTAATTTAGTGTACTATAAAATGTATATGTAGCTGATATTGATTTGAGCTTTTTGTTTTCCGTCCAAATTGTGTAATTCTTGTGTTAGGCCACGCGTGTTAGGACGTTATGATAAACCAGTCACATGTATTTACTTAAAGCTTCCCTGTCAAAAGCTCTAAATAGATTAGCTCCAATTTCTTACACTAACTAACTTAACTATAACTTACTTATATATAATTTCTTATTGATTGTGCAAGTGTTAATCAAAAATGTAATAAACACTTCATTTTGTAAGTTAAAGAGAATAATGTTTACTTAATTTTAAGTATACAAAGTGGAGTTAACAAATTACAATTGAATCATTTATTGTAAGATGACATTTTGAAAACTATGACTTGTCCTAACATGTTTTATTTAATTTTTTGTTTATTTCATATTTAAAAGTGACAAGCGTGTATGTAAACTTAAGTTTATTAGATTTAAATAAAATTACAATCCTGTGACACTGTCGTGTATGTAGAATGAGTTTGAAGTAACAAACAACTATTAAGGACTTGCGTTGTATCGCGGAAGTCGCTGGTTCCGGCTTGCGCAAGGTAAATATTATGACGCGAGCGTATGGCGTGAAATTATAACTCTTCTCTCAGCTTTCTTTAGTGAGTAAAAAATAGAGTTTGGTCATTACAAATTAGTTCTATATAATTATAAGCACTTAGCTTTGTATGAAATAGATACACATTATACCAGAGTTTTCCAAACTGCGCCTCGGCCTCTATTAGATGTTATTTTGTTAATTAGCACAAATGCGTCCGTTGCACATAAGTTTGGGAAACCTTGTAATAAAGGAATAGATTTTGTACTTTTTTATACTAGGATGGTTTTTAAATATATATGTTATGATATAATGAAAATTAGTACACTCTAAAAACTAGGACTTACTTCACCTGGTTGTAATTAAATAAAAAAATATAATAATTATTTGTATATCAATAGGGTAATAACGACTGTGGTTTCAAATTCCAACCTCATATATGTTTGCTTGCACAAATGTATGTACGTTAATTAGAAATATATTATTTTTTGTATTAAACAACATATATCTATATAGATTTATAATACACTATTGTAGTGTCACAGGATATGTGCTTGTATGGCTAAGTTAAATATATGTTATACTATTTTAACAAAGGCAGCTAAAATCAAGAATGATAATTTTGTAATAAAAAATTTAGAGGTCGTTAAAATTAAAAGAGATATAAGAAGATTTTTATGTTTCAAGTTATTCTCCTAATACAGTATCTTGAATTTTGGACGACGAAAGTCAGAGAACTTAGTGCCCACCCCATTGTTTTCATAATTACAACTTTTCTATGCAAAACATATGTGAAGAAGTATGAAACTATAACTCAGTGCCCACCCTATTCTTTCATAAATATAACTTTTGCATGCAAAAATTATCTTATGAAGTATAAATAAGTATGAGAATATTAACTTAGTGCCCACCCCATTTTCTTCATAAACATAACTTGCATGCAAAAAATATTTAAATAAGTATAAATAAATAAGAAAATCTTCAGAGTCCACCCCATTATTTCATATATAATTACTGTATGTGAAGAAATATAAATAAGTATATATATGTATTTAATTTAGCCACGTTAGTAAGGTAATGTTAGCACGGTGCCTTATCCGCGGCGGCACTTGTATGTAGCGCGCTCAAAGTAATCAAATATTTTATTACTATTGAGATCACAAATACATTTTACATAATATATATGTGTTTTTTTTTATTTTACATAATTTTTAGTAGTATGGTATATGTCTAGACATCTAGGTTATATATAGGTAATATAGATATTATATATAGGTTCCAATCTCAAAGAGAAATTTCAAATTATTTTTTTTAGCCTCACGCATATTGCAGGGTAGGCAGAGGGAACTGCAGGAACCATATGAACCAAGTGTTAGTACACTCCGTTGCTTAGTCCCTGTTTTCTCCGTCCCCGCTTTAATAGGCGGTATTAACTGCTAAGTCAGATCTGACAGGCGCCTCGCTTGCCTAAGGACAGATCTGTCAACGCAACGTGTTTTAAATCGTATGTTGAATATAAATTCTATAACATTTAGCGTGTGTCGTTTCTGGACAGATCTGTCCTTAGGCAAGCGAGGCGCCTGTCAGATCTGACTTAATGCAGTTAATAGGTTAATTAAGTTTCCATAATCTTGATCAAAGTTAATATTTTAATGAATAGATTGACATTATACACGCGCTCTCACGCGAAAATTACTCTAGCGATGATTATTAAATTTTTTTTTGGCGGGAAATTTTAAGAAATTAGTATTACTATATAAAGCTCTTCAATAAGTATTATGTATGTAAACTAAGCTATGGTAAATAATTCAGTGAAAAACATGTTTCTACTGAGCGAAGAAAACTATCGACTTTTTAATATTAATTAAAGTTTGATGCCTTCTTGTTATCTTTAGAAAATATCATGACAGAAGGATAAACACAGAGAAAGGTGCCGTTTTTTATTTTTTTACGCGAAAACTCAATTGATGATTGTGAATCTGTGTACACATACATTCGGAGGTATTAAATTAACGTAGGATACTTTTTATTGATATTTTGGCGGGAAATTTTAAGTAATTTAGTACCACTACTTTAACGCTTCCTAGCATTCCTCACGTCTAGCAGTTTCCAGTAATTTTTAAAAATAGACATCAGCCAGGCCATAATGTGTAATTCATATTGTCTTCGATTGAGACACTTGCGAGTCTTCGAGTTATTATTAGGAATAAAACCCGAAAATCTTGTAAATCTTGTTTATTTTCATTTACGATCAATAGTTCCGTTGCACAGTACAAAGCCGAGTCAGAATACGTTTTGACAAACAAAAAGATTTTTATTGTAATAATGTATTGGGGTAGTATTAGTATAAATGTTAATAGTTGCGCCTGTATAAATAAGATGATTGACGGTTACTACGTAATTGCAATGTAAATTGTGGTAGGAGCTGCGACACATAAATTAAATAACTAATAATACTTATTTAATAACTGAAATGCGAAGGAAGCAAGTAAAAGTACCAGTAACCCAATAACCGATGTGAAGTAGCCATATTAATAAATAATCAATTTGCATAGACGATAGTTAAAAAAAAAAAAACAAATAGCAAGGACGCCACGTGCCCCAGTGACCCGCCGGTAGCGCGTGCTCGATGGGCGTACGTCGCCTCACGAACACTTGCACTCGATACTGAGTAGGGATTGACTGGATATCGACTGGGTTTTAGTTCTTTCCCTATTTAATGTTATAGGGTATCTTAGAAATATTTTTTACTTTTTATTTATATTTCTAAGGTTATAGATTTATCCAGGTGTTAGTATATACCAAAAAGTGGTAGTTTTATGTTTGTATAGGCTTCTCTTTACAGCATGAGTGAGCTCAAAGAATGGAATTTAGGGAAATACGTCATGCATGAATATATTGTATTTTAAGATGGATTTTTCTATTTCCATTTTCTTCGCTCTGGCAAAACTAGGCAAAACGCGGCGTTGAGTTCCGCCACTCAACATGCAATGCCTTGAAAAGGGCGGAAAGCGGGGACAGAGAAAGCAGGGACTAAGCAACGGAGTGTCTTACTAGGTTCTCACGGTCCCTGCTGTTCTCTTTGCCTACCCTGCCATTTGCGGGATAAAGCGTGAAGCTAAAAAAAAAAAATTACAACATTATATGAAATGTACCAGGATTCCTCGCTAACCTTGTAGCTAAAAGGAAATAATTAAGAATTTTGTATATCCTTTCTACAGACCGAACATACTCCTAACACATGTACGGTACAGATACAAAGAAAACGTCACCAGATTTTTATTACCACAGCGGGAAAATGAACAAAAAATCGATCCTCCTTAAGCGGGAGTTAAACCACGCGCCGTCCATTTTACAGAAACACGACGCGCCTTTGCGCTACGACGGTCGTCCTAAATACATGAGCTATTCAATAATTTATTTCCTGAGATTATTCAACCAAGCACTTTATAATATTTGTGTATATACATATGTATGCATTAACATGGGATGTGGAGAAAGTTGAATTAGTATTAAAAGCGTTAATAAAACACTAGAAAAAGGAAATGGTTTAGAAAGACTACGAATATCTTAAACAATTAAGAATAAGCTATAAGTAAAGTTAGGTTAGCAGTCTATTTACGTGCTTAAGAGGCATGAAAATACAAATTAAAAATATATTAAAAAGATCGACAATCTAACATTATCAACCCTACACGAGTTTCTCACGTAAAAGAGTCCGACGTGGCTTGGAGGCAGTCAGCGCTTTGCAAGCGGGTTAAGTGGCGAGCCAGGTGCTTAGCCGCGATTGTGTCTAAACTGTGTCGATACCGTGTTATGAGAGGGAAACGAGCTCACGAGCGAACACTTTATATGAGGATAATGTGTTTATAACATTTTAGATACTTTGAATTGCTACTGAAAATCACTTGTTAGGAATGATTGTGGATTATAGGTCCATTGTGACAATGGACTTGAAAGGAAAGTTCCCTAAATTCATGACGATGTTATAAAGGAAAAAGTTAGAGCCAAGCTACACTAACATCAGTAGCTCTAAAGGGCCAGGTTTGAATAAGGTTCTAATTACCACGCTCTCACAGAAAACTGTCGTGAAACAGCAGCGTATTAATGCTGCTGTGTTTCGTCAGGTGAGTGGGAGTTCCGACAGCCCGTAAAGGGGAGTTGGGTATTTGGTTGGCAACACATCCACATCCTCACCCGTGAGGATGTGGATGTCTGTAGGCGAGGGTGTCCACTTAACATCAGGTGGCCCTTCTGCTCGTTTGCCATCTAATAATATGAAAATAAAATATGTTACTCATGTCAAAATTCATGACAATTCTAATGCGAACCACTAATTTTCACCAAAAAAGGTGAAAAAGTTAATAGTTGCGCCTTTAATATTTCTAAACCGATACTATTTTGCGCTGTATCGTAAAGCTACATCACTAATTATAAGTAGGTGGTAAGTTTTACACCTCTTGGAATTTTTGACCTTTAATGGTCATTTTCTTTATTGTTTTCCATGTCATTTCAACGTAAGAAATGCTACTGAGATCCTAAATAGATAAGAACGTATGACCACGTCATACATGACATCCAAGAAGAGCGGGTTCGAGTTATATATAGCAAAATTAAATTTATATTTTGTTTCTTTACTAAATCGTAACTTGCCACTTTTCAAGTAGCAAATAAAACACTTTTCAATGTACATATACTAAATTTGCTATTTATATCTTAGTTACATTAGATTTTTTAGAGCTTTGACATTACAAAAGCAAAAGCTCTAAAAAATCTGTATATAAATAAAAATTTGCTACGCTCCATAATATATAACAAAATGTCGAATTAGCAAGCGTATACGTTGTTCAAGTAGAAACAACATTAATTTACATATAAAACACTAACTAAAAATCTAACAACCGCTTAAAATACTGCTTTTACCGAAAAGCTCAAAGCTTGTAAAAAACTTTCAACCCAACTTATAAGTAATATTTCGCGTAAATATTTAAGCCTTTTCACAAACTCCGGCAGCGAGCTAACAACAATGCACCTCTCGGGACCAGTAACGCTGGCCACCTTAGCACCTTAGCAGGTATAACCATGAGTTTTTACCCTCGTCCCCTAGACGATGTTCAGAATTCTTGACAATGGTTATAGTGTTATGGGGACGTTTTGTATAAATTACTTGTACTCTTACTTTACAACTGTAGAACTGCATTACGACGAGTGATTTTTGTGTTGTAAATAATTAATAATGTGACGTGTGTTAAAAATTATTGTTATTCTAAAAAGGAATGAGAGAAATTTTATCTTTTTGGTATGCTACTGAAAGGTTACATATTGCTTGGCTATTTACGATTTTCTTATAAAGTTTATATTAAAATTTTTTTCCAATAATATTAAAAAGTCTTACGAGAACAAACATTAATTTGTAATACATTAACAGTCAATACCATAATAAAATAAGCTTTTTCATTATAATTACTTAAAGAAGCTTTCCTCCAAATAACAATTTCCATAGCAATATTAGAAGGACAACATAAAGCTGCGGAAAGCCCGACAAGTCCCGTCAGTGGTAATCGGCTCTGCTTAGACAGGTGGCCGCGTATTTTAATTTGTAACTAATTTCAAACGCTTAGCAGTTTAAGCGGATTGCAAAGTTGATAATTACGTAAAAGTTGGTGGACGATGTCTGGTCGAAGTGAACTGGTGACTGTCGACTGCTTTTTTGGTACTTTGCAACTCAGTATGTGTCTAATGCTTGTTAATATAAAAGTTTTTCACCCCTTTTCTAAGTATTCTAATGGACAAAGTGATAATGTAACTGAATATGGCTATTTGTTATAGTGTTTGTGCTTTTATTTTATATACATACTATATAATGTGGATTTTGTATCATCATATTGTTTTATGGATTCTGTATCTTTAAAAAGAAAACATAGAAACTTTGGTTATCCGTCTATCTATGTTTATTCTTCCGATAGTATATTTTTCTCAAAAAACAAAAGCTTTAATTAATATTTATAACTCGGTAGTTCTTTTCCAACAGAAAAATATCAATATTTTTTTAATAATTTACAATAGCTTATATTTTTTAAAGACCGATTGATTATAGCGATGACTGGAATCAATCGACGATGCGACGAACGATGAAAATTAGGCAGAAATCAAACGACGGAGTATCTTAACACAACGTTCAAACTAACAAAATGACATATATTAACAACACCTAAGAAAAGATGACATAAGCTTAGTTGAAACTGTCAATTACGTAGGTAGAGCGTATAGCTGTAATGATAGTATTGCTTAGATGTGAATAGACTTGGGCACCTACACAAGTTGAGGATAATTACGCAAGGTAGCTGCGCCCTGCCCTGCATCACCCGCTCTGTGATCTTGGGTAAATTATATTTGATTAGAGGGAGCGCTTTCAATACTGAATTATAGTGTACAGTGTTATTAAATCAAATTTGAAGTTTGAACTTTTGGCAAAGGTGGATTTGCTATTTTTGGATGTAGGTAATCAATATTTGTTTAGTTTATAATTTTATAGCATTAATAAGTGTTATTTAGATATTTAATATGTTTTTTAGGGTTCCGTACAAAAATAAAAAAACGGAACCCTTATAGAATCACTCGTGTTCCTGTCCGTCCGTCTGTCACAGCCAATTTTCTCTGAATCTACTACACCGAATCAGGTGAAATTTGGCAGGATGGTGTAATGCCCTGACCCGAACTCAGATGTGTAACGTAAAAAATATTTTTTTGAAATAACGGTAATTTTCGGGGGATAAATTAGGTAATTAAAAAAAATTGCGTACCTTACTGAGTCTTATATCAAATGAAAGGGCTTGTTATCAGGATCTCGAATATATTTTATTATTCTTTTAAAGTTTCGATGATATTCATGAAAAAAGCCGAAAATTGACCATTCCCCCCCCCCCCTAATCTCCGAAACTACTGGGCCGAAAAATTTGAAAAAATTACTGAATATAGTTTATGGCTTGTAGATTACAGGAAAACCTATAAGGATTTCATAAATTAAAAATAAAATGGTAAATTCAATAAAAAATGTTTTTAGAGAAAAAACGTTTTCAGGGGAAATATTTCACTATACTGTGTACGTAACCCTTTCCACGCGAGTTCAACTAGCACTTGACCGGTTTTTTTATAAGATAGCAAACAAGCAGAAGGGCCACCTGATGTTAAGTGGACACCCTCGTCCATAGACATCTACAACCTGAGAAGATGTGAATGCGTTGCCAACCAAATACACAGATGAATCCTACTTTATGAGTTTCCGAAACTCTCACTCACCTGACGAAAGACAGTATTCTGTGAGAGCGTAGTAATTGCCCAGTTCGAACTTGACCCTGTAGAGCTACTAGTTGTTGGTGTAGCTTGGCTCTACCACAATAAGTTATTATATAGATAAAAAATTTTTAAAGTTTTTGGAATATTGGCCTTAATTGTTTTATGTTATTATAAAATAACGTACAAGCAGGCGTTCGTTTGCTTGGACTACGAAACGCAATATTTCGTTTTACGCCGTTTCCATAGTAATTTTGAGAAATTTAAGATCAAAGATGTTTTATTATTATAACCGTCTCATACACAAAATATTCATATTGTATATTATTTGAATATACTTTGATCACGTTTTAAAAATCAAATATTACTCAAAAACATGGGAGAGGTGTGTTACTAAGCTCCCTTGATGTGACACATTAGTCATTTGGTATGAACATAATACCACTAGAACAGAGAAGAATTTCATACATTATATTAAATATATTCTTGTTTTGTACTATCAAAAGTGTAGCTTATATATCTATAAAGTTACAATAAATTGATTATTTTTTTATACGTTATATTGTTACAACGTTATAACTTAAAAAACAAAATGTATTTAATTACAATTTACAAATTTAAATTTCAGTATTTTATTTATAGCTTCACGCTTTATCCCGCACATGGCAGGGCAAGCAGAGGGAACTGCAGGAACAATACGAACCTAGTGTTAAGACACTCCGTTGCTTAGTCCCTGCTTTCTCCGTCCCCGCTTTCCGCCTTACTCGAGGCATTGCGTGTTGAGTGGCGGAACTCAACGCCGCGCTTTGCCTAGTTGCAAGAGCGAAGAAAATGGAAATAGAAAAATCCACCTTCCTCGAGTGGGAATCGAACCCAGAAACCGTCGCGTTTACAGGCAGACGCTTACAGCCTCTGCGCCACGATGAATTTCAGTATATATTTTGTATAAATAGTTTATTATAACAGGCTTTTATTCATTTGCAGTGTTGCCAGTTATTTATAGCAAAAAAGTTTGTAGCAAAGTATTTTTATGATTTTTTAGCCCTATACATGCCGATATCTTCCACAGACCAGTCAAAACACTATAAATATGGAGCGTAAAGCACTTATGTACAAGTTATTGATATCTAAAGGTGTCGCTAAGGCGGACTCCTCTTGCCGCGGCACGAACTGTGACATCGAAGGTTGCACCGCGATTATAGTGCAGGTTACCTGTATCGATACATGTGTTATATAATTTTCTATTATTATAAAATAAAATATAAAAATTAAAGAACAATATACTTAATAAATTATAAAATTAGAAAGGGTAAATTTAAGAAAAATAAACTTCGTATAACTTTTTGTTCTCAAATTTATCCTCGGAAATATAGACAAATATTTATGACAAAGAAATAACATCTGTTTTTCAAATATTGAAATGTTTATTTCGAAAAATAATTTCCAGAAAAGATAGCAATAATTAAAAATATTTCATAGATTCGTAACAGCTTGAGTCTTAATCAAAGTGTAGAAATGAGAAAATATTAATTGAAATTTAAATAATTTAAAATTATATACTAACTCTATCATCTAACATGCCATAGTACGCATGTATGTTAACACGTAAATATATTAATAATAAAGTATTTTTCAGGAATTCGTTTAATAACATTAAACAAAAAAAAAATATCTTAAGATAGCACAGCACGAACTGTCAGTCCGTCATAATTAATAACAGACGAGGTGTCGATACACCCGACATCTCTAAGCTGACACCTTGGAATATATTACTTCGTGCCACCGAATCTAATCACGATCTGATGGATTAATATCTCGCTGTACACCGGCCCTACGGCCATTACACAAAATTACACACAATTTTACAACTACCCACAACCTAACCACTTTGCATTAAAGTTTAATTTGCAGTAGTTCAAGTATTTTGGGAATTGGTTCGTTTCTACCGAGTGGGTGGGCCCGGGGCGATTCGGAAGATTTATTATAATACCTGAGTCTAAATTGTTGTTTAATGTACAGTCAGATTAGCTGTAAGCCTGTCACGTGATCGATGAATCTTATCTACTTAATGAGTATTGCTAAATTGATTTGCATAATTGTTAATTGGAATAGTTACGTTTACGTTTTAGATTATTATGTTCCAAAATATTTGGGCAAATTAAAGGGAAAGGAGAAGTTACTTTGTTCTCTAATTTTTTTACTTTTGTTGCAAATTTCATAGAAAAATGTAATTTTTTCTGTGACTAACTCCAGGTCATCTTCCCGACGAACAAAAAAATATTATTCAATATATAACTAATAAGCGTCGTTTAAAATTCATAGACTGCAAGAAAAGATAATGCCACAAAAAAATAAAGTGCTGAAAAGTTTCCCCATAGCGGCGTATTACTTGACAATGATTCCATAAAACCGGATCTGTTTTATCAAACTTATTCTTCATAAAAAGATTTAGCCAACAAAAGGTGGTAATTTTTATCCGAAACGAGCACCTGCTTCGCGAACTTTGCGAAACTTGGCGGAACTTGGAGAAACTTGGTGAAACTTCGTACAGGATGTTGTTATCGGCCGGATGCGCTTTGGGCGACATCCTGTTTTGACGGACGTTAAAAACGCCTAATGTAGTTTATTCATTATAAAATCATCAAAGTTGGTTAATTTTTTAATAATTATATTATATTTGTAGTATCATTTTGTTACAGTATAAAAGCTGTATATTTCTGTATTAACTGTGGTAATTTGATATGAATTCTGTAAAAACACAAAAATACTGAAAATTTCATGAAAAATACTATTTTTCTAGTAAAAATAGTATTTTTCATACAATTTGAAATACGTTACGGATAACTTAACGGATTTTAGTGAGTAAGTAATGTCGTATAACTTATTTAAATTTATATTTAAATATTATTATTCATAGTATCAAACACTATAAATTTATAGAAAATATTAGTTAATAAGAAGCGTAGGGAAAATGTGGTGCTTAGACACTCCGCTCTTAGCTCTCCACCTGAGACAGCATCAGTTACATGACGAACCTACTACTTGTGGGAATCGAATAAAAACCGTCTTGTTCACACTCGGATACTGTATATTGAATTAATAACATTTTTTGAGAGTTTTACCATAATTTACTTGTCGAATGCTAGTAAAAGCTACTCTCTCAGCTTCACCGCTGTGGGGACAGGTTCACAAGGGTATTTTTTACTTGTCTAGGTGTACTTACATTATGAGCTTGCTGAATTTATATGTTCCCGGTAGAATAGTTTTATGTGAAAGTTTTTATAATATTTATTTAGCTCTTGGTAGTAGTCTGTGTACACTATAAATGTAATACATGTACAATGATGTACAATATTTTTAGGATTCTCTCAGACTATAAACTACCAAATTAACAGCTAAAACCTAAATAACTGTTACTAATATGCCGTCGTGGCACAGAGGCGTAGTTTCTGCGTGTAAACGCAACGGTTTGTTGGTTCGATTCCCACTCAGTGAAGAAGGATTTTTCTATTTCCATTTTCTCCGCTCTGGCAACTGGGCAAAGCGCGGCGTTCAGTTCCGCCACACAACACACAAAGCCTTGAAAAGGGCGGAAAGCAGGGACGATACTACGGAGTGTCTTAAGACTATGTTTCTATGGTTCCTTAGTTTCCTCCTTCCTACCCTGCCATGTGTAGGATAAAGCATGAAGCTATAAAAAACTATAAAAAAAGTATTACGAATAAATTTAACTTCAAATATGAAAAGAAAATTGTAAACAATGCCCACAAAACAGGTTTCTTTTGAATTCAAAGCCTCCATTTCCACCTTGAGCACCTCGCGCTGTCACCTACACGTCCACGGCCACGTCCGCAGCACCGAGGGCGCGACGTCGACTCGCTCTTATCACCCGCTTCATTAGATTCAAATTACACCATTTCACGTCCCTATTGTTGATTACATTTCCACTCAAGGAAATGCTTGTGACATTACGCAAATGAGAAAATCAGGGAAACGAGCAGCTGTTATAAACTTACCTGTTTAGAACGTTTTTTAATAAATAAAAATAATTTAGGCTTCTATGGCTTGGTATAAGATCCGAAATATATATATATATATATATATATATATATATATATATATATATATATATATATATATATATATATATATATATATATATATATATATATATATATATATATATATATATATATATATATATATATATATATATATATATATATATATATATATATATATATATATATATATATATATATATATATATATATATATATATATATATATATATATATATATATATATATATATATATATATATATATATATATATATATATATATTAATTATAATATCATAAATAATTCATGAAGTAAACTTGTTCAGATCATAAAAACACGGTAATCTCGACATAATCGACGCGCGATCCCCTTGTTGGCCCTTCATAAAAAATTCAACAATATCATCAGGTTCAGGCACATAATTAATGGTCGGAGCGGCCGACATCCCGACAAGGTGGAGGAAAACACTTTAAAAACTTTACCACCCGCAAATTATTAATAGGTTTTCTTAGACGTATGCAAAGACACGTGGTTTTATCGATATCGATATCGATTCTTTTTATTATTATAATAACAACTGTATATAAGGTAATAGCCGGAGATGTTTACTGACCTAGGTTTGTCAAAACAATGCTAAAAAATGTTTAAAACATTTGTTGTTCAATTTTCTTAGCTTCGTAACTAAGATTTAAAATCAGTAATTATTTGGAAAACCTTGGTAAATATGCAATAGTAATTTTATATAGATATATAAAATTTAACGTTCATAAAATTTGAAGCTGCACCCTTCGATTATCGGTAAAGTTGTTGCAAATTTCAAATATTTTTAAACACTTTTTCACTTTACTTTTATGAAAACTTATACATTATTAAATATTAAACAAAATTTATCGATAACATTGTGTCAACGCACATCATTTCACCTCAAACACCTTGGAATGATGTAAAAATTAGAGAAAAAAGATTTTTAAAAGTCAGAGGCGACGTCCGAGTTAGAGACGCCACATTAATTCTTACTGTCGATTACTTTCTGAGTTGCCAAAGTTTCAGATAAAAAATATACCTGAAAAGCTCAACTTACAAGTAATAAGAGAATGACGGGCGCCGGAAACGTTGCGAGATTAATGCTTTACTTAGGCACAAACTTCTCTAGATTGTGTAATTTTACGTACATTTATCTATACACATACACATATTCAATGAATATTACACAAATTTACTTTGCTTGTTTCAAGCACAAAGGTACATATAGAGGAAAATGCAGTCCCGTAGTATAGGATAAAAAAATGAGTTTTTATAAGTTTTTTTGTAATTCATTGTAGTATCATACAACATATCATATGATATGCAATCGATGACATTTTTTTATAAGCAAAGATAATGATTTATTATTTATTTAATAAGACTAAACCGACATATTCTATTAATTTGATACAATATAACACATATATATATATATATATATATATATATATATATATATATATATATATATATATATATATATATATATATATATATATATATATATATATATATATATATATATATATATATATATATATATATATATATATATATATATATATATATATATATATATATATTAAACAAGATACAAACATATAGAGGCAACAGGAAAACATATTTATCTCCACCATTAATCCAAAATCAAAAATGCCATGACATTTTATGTGACAAATGTATTTCCATTTGACTTTGTTATTTCATACAATAACCTAATTCTTTTGCAATACGATAAAATACCTATAATACGATATATACCTACAATACGATAAAATATATACAGTAAGAGCATAGAGTCGACAAATCAACGTCGTGCGTCGTTTACCGTCGGTTGAGTTTTCAATTTGTACTGTTTCACCGTAAGTGCAGTCTATGCGAGCGCCGCGCGGAGCTTCCATAAGTGGATGCGATAAAAATATAACAATTATAACTTTATTTTTATATATTTTTTGTATACTATGAGAAAAACAAGTAGTCTTATATCTCGTTGAAACCTAAATGTAATATGAAACCAAATTGAATATTGCACGTTGTTTTCTTTGCATTACCAACAAGAGATTAAGGTTTAACAGTTTCTTAAGTACATAGGTATGCTTTCTGTTTAAATTGGACCTATTAATTTAATTTATTTTAAAAATTAAAAATATATTACATTTCAACTTTAATTACATCTCGAGTAAGGTCGCAATGTCACGTGTCATATAAAAAATACTTATATATTAAGTAACACTGCGTCATACTAAATAACCTTTAAAGGGCCTTTTGAAATGCTACTACCATATCTATCCACAGTTAGATCCGCGTCCGGTGCATCCGCCTTGCCTGTGTACACTAATGATAATTTATATCTGTAACCTTCCTATCGCAGAGACGCTAGGAATGCCGCTTCTAGATTAGAAATGTATCACTTTGGAAAAAAATTACTTGTATAATGTTATTTTAGATTAAACTGACAACTTAAAAAACATAAAAAAAAATACAATATTAAATAATAAAATTTATTTCATTAATCTCGTCATTATTTTCTAATTTCGTCATTAATTCTCTGTTAATGATGAAATTAGGAAATAATGCATTTAATATATGTCCACATACATTAAATTGGTTTCTTATTGTAGTAAATTACTGATTAAATATACGAAATAGAGGTTAAGGAATTTCTCTATAGTTTATTTTGTAGGATGAAGATTCCTGTACGTTGAAATACTCGCATATGAAAAAATAATCAGAGTTCAGAAGGCAGAACCTAGTGTTCTGTCACTCTGTTATATGTCCTATAACAGAATTTCACATATAACGTGAATGATATACATATGTAAATAAATAACTAATTAATATTAACATTTAAACAAATATAGGTATATTAGAAGTCATAAAGGTACAAGTAATATTTTAGTCTATCCATCCATCTCAATACGACTACATAGGTAGTAAAAACGGTAGAAAATTTGAAAATTTTTCAGTATACAGATATAATAACTCAACGTCCAATCCAATTTCATTTGGAAAATATATAAATTTCTATTCAAATACCTCTCGTATCTTCTGGTTGCGCAAAGCTCTATCAATAACTTAATACATGAATGGAAGTTTGATAATGTCGTAAAAGATCGCAGCCATCTTGAGATCGCGTAAACCTCTCAGGAGCTTCTCGATCCGGAACATAAAGAAAAATTCCAGCCCTCTTTATGAAGAGGTAAGTCCTCGACAAATTGTGTGTAAAGGGACGCGTGGAGCTGTTATCGTGCTGTTTTTGTTTTTAATTAGAATATTTTCTTTTTAATGTTATGTGATTTGGATGTACATTTGTAATGTATGTTTTATTAATGTAATAAATATAACAGAAATATTGTTTAAGTATTACAATTTGAAATTTAATATAGTTTAGTTTTATTAACTTGAACTATTTCCGTAACTTACCGTTATATTTTTTAGCTTCACGTTTTTATCCCACACATGGCAGGGTAGGCAGAGGGAAACCACAGGTACTTAGTGTTAAGACACTACGTTTCCTGATTTCGGCTATTTTTCAAGGCATTGCGTGTATGGTGGCGGAACTGTACGCCGCGCTTTGCCAAATTGCCAGTGCGAAGAAAATGGAAATAGAAAAACTTCCCTGAGTGGAAATCGAACCCACAAACCGTCGTGTTGAAAATCAAATTTTTATTTATTTAGTTTATTAATAAATTTTGTATTTAAATGAACAGTTACTCTATAGAATGTTAAGCTAATTGTCAAGAATACTTATATCGTCGTATATAAAAAAAAAATATTTTTATATCCTTCTCATTAATAGTATTTATTAAAATAAGTATTATAAATATAATTAATATAACTTCACACATAAAGTAATTACAGCAAAATATAAAATGTTTAAAAGCTCGATGGCTAGCGAGCTCGATCTCGACTCCATCCCCGCCCCATTCGCCAGGGGTAGTGTAACAGACGAGGAGTGCAGGTAAAAGTCACATAAGTGGATTGCTACTTTACATGCTAATATTTTGCGCAAACGTCCGACATTATTGCGACGGAACATTATTTATGTGACTTATTCTGAATAACGCGTATTTGTTCATATTTCCGTTTGGCGTTTTAGTATTTTGAATATTGCTGCTTTGTTTGGCGATGTCGCTTAAATATATGAGGTGGTAAGTTTAAATGAGATGTTTCGGAGTACGGATGTATTCTATGCGAATGTTTGAATTTATATATATATATATATATATATATATATATATATATATATATATATATATATATATATATATATATATATATATATATATATATATATATATATATATATATATATATATATATATATATATATATATATATATATATATACTGTATGTATAAAGTAATGTAACGAATATTCCCAATCGCATTCGCGAAAATTTGCACGTTTTTACACAACCGCATTCTCATTCGCATATCTGGGAATGTTTTGCGAATGTCAGAAAAGAAAATTTGACGACGACGACGTTATAAAAATTTATTTCAGTTTACTTTTTGTGGTTTTTAATTCAAAAAACAGTACATTACAGTACTTAACCTCGTTATTATATTATCAGTCTTCATTATATCTCTTGAATTTTTTTTTAATGCAATCTAAACAAACAGAAATCAATTCTCTTTCCCTTCTTAAAAAGTTTTATCACCTAATACTCAGGTTTTTAATGTTATAATTGAAAGAGCTATCTTGCTTGCCGTAAACAATTAGCGCCAAATTCATAAGAATTACTGAATATTCGCATTAACTATGTTAGATACATAGTTTTTTTAACATTTATCAATTATTTTATTATAACAAAACTAAAAAATATTTAAGGAAAATTAAAAAATATGCCAATTATCTTACAATTTTGGCAACATATATATATTAAATCTTATTGACCAAAATCTCCAATATAAGTTACACTACATATATACAACATATTATGACTGTCATATTTTATTACATACACACAAATCATCCCGTCGATCCATCACACGTGTTTGATAAATGACTGATCCTCAGGTCGCTATCCGTCAGGATTACTGCCATTATGCTCAGTGTTCATTGAGATCACCTCCAGAACGTATAAGGTCTGCGTAAGCTTTGAATATTACATATAATCTTGTTATTATTATATATAGAATAAGGGAATATTTTTGTATTGAATAGAATTAAATATTACTTAATGAGAGAAGTTTTTATTTTAGCTTAATTGGCTAAAAGGCCCTTTGCTTTCTGCTCTTAGCGCAACTAACAACTTTCTATAAAGTCCAGAAAAATATCCTTAAGTAAGATAGATAGAACATGTAACCATCGTGAATGTAAGACGTTGTTACCACTGCGCCAAGTGCGCTATATCAATACCCGCTACGCACTATTTGTATATATATATATATTTTTAAAATAGACTTATACTGTGACTTATTAGTGGAAAATGGAATATCAATTGTTAAGTCAATTTAAGAGTACAATTTTAAATACATACAGAGATGAGAGGGGTCTTACTAAAAAAGCTTGTAAATTTTTGTACTAATGATAGAAACATTAAGAAAAACTTGTATACCTAATAAGGTGCATGGAGAGATTAGTAACAAAATTGTCATATCTGTCAAATTTTTCATTTTCATGTCTTCTTAGCTCCAGTAACTCGACCAGCGCGGCGTTGAGTTCCACTACTCAACATGCAATGCCTCAAAAAGGCGAAAAGCGAGGAACGGAGTGTCTTATCAATAGGTTCTTACGAATTTAGTGGTTGACTCCGCCTCTCCTGCTATCAGCGGGATAAAGCATGAAGTTAAAAAGATGTTTAATACAAATAAATTAGCACAAACATTCCATCTAATAAAATTCCAACCCACATTCATCCAAAATTACTTGACATTATCCAACTGCGCCACGACGGTAACAAGTACTAAGAACTAAGTACTTAATAGCTATTTATGTCTAAAAGCTCCTTTAAATCGACGGTCCATTAGCAACACTTTAGTTTGATTTAAGTCCTACCTGTCGACGCTGCGATACGATACTAACGAGATTACTTAACGTTTGTTACTGGCCGTCTTATCTTTGGCTTAATGCATGTGCACGTGATGTGCTTCATACAATTGCTTACATTATCTAATGTGGTTTAACTTAATTAACTCATAAAACATGCTTATAAAAATGTATATTTATGTTGCTTACTAAAGATGTGCAGTGTCTGTTTTTTAAACGCGACGGTTTGTGGGTTCGATTCTCAATCGGAAAAAAGCTATATATAAGCTATATATCTATTTCCATATTCGTCGCTCTGGCAACTAGGCAAAGGGTGGCGTTGAATTTCGCCATTTAACACGCAATGACTCGAAAAAAGGCGGAATTCGGGGAACGGAGTGTTTTAACACTAGGTTGCCACGGTTCCTGCGGTTCCCTCTGTATACCCTGCTATATGCGGGATAAAAGCGTAAAGCTATAAACAAAATAATGCCTTATTTTGATATCTTATTTAGGGATAGAGAAACTGGTGGACTAACGGACGTAATTGAATTCTGTGCTTTATTCCTCCAACGGTACTCGAACTCTCACACATTATAATGCATTAAAGATAAATATTTCAATTGCATAAATAAATATCTATATTCAATTGCATAAATAAATATGTACAATCAATTGCATAAATAAATATACTTATTCAATTGCATAAATATCAAAATGCAGAACAGATTAAATCCATAGCTTCCTTAGCTAATCACAAATAATCACCATTAACATAAGAATAATTTATTTTAATGCTTACAATATACATATATATATATATATATATATATATATATATATATATATATATATATATATATATATATATATATATATATATATATATATATATATATATATATATATATATATATATAAATATATATATATATATATATATATATATATATATATATATATATATATATATATATATATATATATATATATATATATATATATATATATATATATATATATATATATATATATATATATATATATATATATATATATATATATACTTAGTCTTGCCATAAATATTGTTGTAAAGAAAAGCACGATTTTTTTTTTATACGTAACATTTATTCCTTTCATAGTGAGTTAGTTTAATACATCAATATATACCTATTAAAAATATACAATGTTTATTCGAAGTGGTCCCCTTTGGCTGCGATACAGTCTTTTACACGTTGAGGCCAGTTATCAATAGCAGCACGAACTCTTTCTAGAGGACAATTCTTCACTGCCAACCGAATGGATCGTTTTAGGGACTCCAAATTATCATGGCGTTTAGAGCAAGCCTAACTCTCTAAAACTGACCATAAATCATAATCCAATGGATTTAGGTCAGGACTTGACGACGGCTAGTTTTCAGTGCTGATAAAGTCCGGAACGTTAGTTTTCAACCAAGATTGGGTGGATCGAGCTCTATGACCCGGTGCCGAGTCTTGTTGAAAGCACCATTCTTTGTTATTGAACATGGTGTTAGTTAAAGACTTAACTACCGTCTCAAGAATGGTATTTTGATAAACTTGTGCCGACGTTTTAATACCTTTTTCACAAAAATATGGCTCAGTCACCCCTTCATAGCTAACACCCCACCAAACCATCACTGAAGTGGGATAATGCCCACGTTGTACTCTGTTTACTAATTGCGAAGCTTCTTTAGAGCTTCCAGCATAAATACGGTCATTTTGTTTATTAAAATACTGCTCAATTGTAAAAATTTTCTCATCCGTAAACAAAATTTTTTTGTGACCTCCCTTTGCGTACCGCTTAAGTAGTTGTTTGGATTTTACCACCCTATTCTTCTTTAAATTATCAGTTAAGAAGTGACCAGTACGTCTCTTATAGGCTGCAAGTCCTAAGTCATCTTTTAATATACGCGACATGGTTCTAGGAGCTATCTTCATCTCCCGAGATAAAATATTTATTAAAATAGACTTACGACGTATTTACAGTGGAAAATGGAATCAGTTTTAACAAATTGGGTAATCTTTACCCGTGACGGGTCTTAAAGAGCTTTTTTTTTGACTTGATGATTAAAGAAAAACTTGTATACCTAATAAGGTGTATGGAGAGATTAGTAACAAAATTGTCATATCTGTCAAATTTTTCATTTCCATGTCTTCTTAGCTCCAGTAACTCGACCAGCGCGGCGTTGAGTTCCACTACTCAACATGCAATGCCTCAAAAAGGCGAAAAGCGAGGAACGGAGTGTCTTATCAATAGGTTCTTACGATTTTAGTGGTTGACTCCGCCTCTCCTGCTATGAGCGGGATAAAGCATGAAGTTAAAAAGATGTTTAATACAAATAAATTAGCACAAACATTCCATCAAATAAAATTCCAACCCACATTCATCCAAAATTACTTGACATTACCCAACTGCGCCACGACGGTAACAAGTACTAAGAACTAAGTACTTAATAGCTATTTATGTCTAAAAGCTCCTTTAAATCGACGGTCCATTAGCAACACTTTAGTTTGATTTAAGTCCTACCTGTCGACGCTGCGATACGATACTAACGAGATTACTTAACGTTTGTTACTGGCCGTCTTATCTTTGGCTTAATGCATGTGCACGTGATGTGCTTCATACAATTGCTTACATTATCTAATGTGGTTTAATTTAATTAACTCATAAAACATGCTTATAAAAATGTATATTTATGTTGCTTACTAAAGATGTGCAGTGTCTGTTTTTTAAACGCGACGGTTTGTGGGTTCGATTCTCAATCGGAAAAAAGCTATATATAAGCTATATATCTATTTCCATATTCTTCGCTCTGGCGACTAGGCAAAGGGTGGCGTTGAGTTTCGCCGATCAACACGCGATGACTTGAAAAAAGGCGGAAGCCGGGGAACGGAGTGTTTTAACACTAGGTTCCCACGGTTCCTGCGGTTCCCTCTGCCTACCCTGCTATTTGCGGGATAAAAGCGTAAAGCTATAAACAAAATAATGCCTTATTTTGATATCTTATTTAGGGATAGAGAAACTGGTGGACTAACGGACGTAATTCAATTCTGTGCTTTATTCCTCCAATTGTAATCGAACTCTCACACATTATAATGTATTAAAGATAAATACTTCAATTGTATAGATAAATATCTATATTCAATTGCATAAATAAATATGTACAATCAATTGCAAAAAAAAATATATTTATACAATTGCACAAATAAATATATTTATGCAATTGCATAAATAAATATCTACATTTAATTGCATAAACAAATATATTTATACAATTGTATAAATATCAAAATGCAGAACAGATTAAATCCATAGCTTCCTTAGCTAATCACAAATAATCACCATTAACATAAGAATTTATTTATTTATTTTAATGTTTAGAATATATGTATATATATATTTATTATATTAACAACATTTAAATACAATAATTTGCGCAAGACATATATAATTAAATGATTTTTGAACCCTCCAACTAACTCCAACACAAAACAAACTAAGAGGCTTCTTTAAGATAATTAAGCCACAAGATAAAGACAGCTCAGTTGTAACGAGATTAGTTAAATCCTAGCTCGTCCGCCCTTATCCAGGTGCTCCTTAAGCGGGCTTTATTGTCGCTCTCGACTTGAATGCACCTAAGTAGATGTAAAAATGTTATAGGGGTTGGTTTTGGATAATGTTTTATGTACATATATTAATATATAGACTTATACATACATGTAGCACAGAGATGTAGCATACGCCTGTGAACGCGATGGTTTGTGAATTCTTGGATTCCTGGATACTTGGAGAGAATAGGTCATTTTAATAAAATAAAACATGGCAAAAAGCGCAGCGTTGAGTTCCGTCACTCCACATATAATGCTTCGAAACCCGAAAGGGGAAGGAGGGAGGGAGTGTTTTATTGAAATCTTTGACGTATATAATTTATTGATTTTAGACATTTGATTTTCAAAATACTATTTAAATGAAGAAAAAGGCATTCAATATTAAAAATTAATTAAAACAAAAAAATACAATTTTTTATAACTTTCCACTCTCAACTTATCTATAATATCCTTAATGTACCTCATAAAAATTATATTAAAGTGTTCACCCCAAAGGAATTTCCACCTGTCCATACTGGAAATAGTTTAAACGCTTCCTCCATTGTCGGTAAGAAAAATGCTCTTTTATCGGTTTCTGTCAATTGTACGCAGGTATGCGTGGGATTAACCAGTCTAGACGTGCGATATAGCTGGGCAAGTAGCCTCGTTAGACCTTGTGGTTGACCTCTTCATTGAATTTTCTTAGTTGGAACTGTAAAATATGGAAGTATTATTATTATTTATAAATATTTGATGTCGTTTTGTGTATAAAAGTTTTGAATTAAGCGTGTTATTATAAACATTTAAAAATATCAGCTAAGATTGAGTTATTGGTTGGTACATGTAAAACAATAATCGTAGAAGTTTCGTATAGGAATTAATAAAACACTCAATAAGCAATTCAGGCGACTCAAGAATGAAGTATTTTGATACTACACGACTAAACGTCCTAACACTGAAAAAAGTATTGTGATGTTACAAAAGTATTAAGAGCTTTACTTATCAAAATATTTTTTTATGTATATAATTTTTCTTTACACTTGTTCAATATTTACTTTTGAAATCTCTATATTTATATATATATATATATATATATATATATATATATATATATATATATATATATATATATATATATATATATATATATATATATATATATATATATATATATATATATATATATATATATATATATATATATATATATATATATATATGACTCAAGAATCGATACTTCAAAACTCATTCTTAGACTTAAAGCTCACTCTTAGCTTATATCGAAGACATTTTAAATGCTTACCGTAAATTTTAAATCAATTAAATAAATCAGTTTTTTGTTTCACATATTCATTCTTATTACTTTTAAATCATATATTTTTATTTTTCATTATTTGAGTATATTTTTTAAATTTTATATGGTTTTTCATATAAAAATTGATATATCAAATATTTGTTTCTCTATGCCTAATATATGAAGAGAGATTGTATTGTTCCAACAAAAATACAACAAATCTAGAAACGTAATATCGCTCTGACATACGCGCCTCGTTGATTTGTACAGTGCGTTTTCATAGAATATCACGTATATAACGTGAGTGAGTAAGTTTATGTAGATAAAACATCAGTTTTATTCATTTAAATAATTTAAGCTGTTGCAGCGATATAGTGAATGATTGTAAGCGCGGTGGTTCTGGGTTCAATTCCCAATCTTTGAAACTATTAATTTTTTTGGTAAACTTGACAAGGTACCTTAATTTTTTGCTCTAAATGATTTATTGTATTTTTTTACATTCATATAAACATTTATGAATTCGTAATATTTTAATTTTTATTATATTTAAGACCACACTTTTTAATCTCTTTTTATGTATATACTAGAGGAATCCTATTACTCGTGGAACTTAAAGGAATTAGTTATTAGGAGTACTTCAAATTTCAATTAATTAGTTAAAAACTAAACACGACGATTGTTACCACTACATAATGGCTTGATATTCATTTCTCATGTTTTTTTTTGCTAGGATAAACAAAGATGCCGCATGCAAGATATGAAGACATTTCATTACAGTAATTGACAAAATTACGAGACGAGGCAGAAGAGGTTTTGCAGGGACCGCAGCATTTGGCACTCAGTTCTCTCTGACTTGGGAAATGCTAGGGTTTATTATTATATTTATTTTTATTATTGCACTTTCTTCTGCCTGGCATTAACTTCACCCCCTTTGTCAGGATCTGCCTTCGTACTAAGTACTATCTTTGCTCGATCTTTTACATCCTTATTGGATAATTTATAGTCTCTCATTTTATTTTTCACGACGTCCAGCCATCGCATTCTTGGTCATCATCCAGATGGTCTAACTTCGGGGACAGACATATCAAGGCAATGTTTTCCAACATAGTTCTACTACTATGTAATAATAAATATAATAATTGGCACAAGACGTAACTCAGGTTATGGTGCTTGTGCAGAGAATCTCAGGTTTACACCTTAAGAATTTGTTCCTTGAGATATGATGAGTACCATTAGGAGAAGGATAATTTTTATGTTATTTTTAGAGCAACTTATAGAATCTTTTAACAATTGAAATACAAATTTTATATAAAAATAAATACTTACCAAAATATTCTGTTGAAAATGTAGCGTTAGTTGATCTTTGACCATTCGTAAATCACCGGGCGACGCTGTCGTGTCGCGCACACGCACTGAGTTACTGCACTGGCCTCGGCTTTGTTCTACCTGCCTAAATTCATTTCACTACATTTTTTTTAGCTATTATTTTTATTACGGATTAAATATTTTTACCTTGTTTAATAATGTTTGTTAGGTTTACGCGTAGATGCTTTTTTATTTATGTTGAACATGAATTTATACCAACATAGTATATTTATTAAAATTTTCTTAGTCTTTTTGAGCTTAGCGACTATTAGGTATATGATAATGTTTAAAAAAATATTGTTATTTCCCTTGTATAATAAAAAATTAGTGTATGTTTAATTTTACAATATAATATATAAATAATTTAACTATGATAGACTTCAATGCAATGTATGATAAGCGTACCAATTTTCTTCAAAATCTTCATTATAGTAATATTCGGGTAATGTTCATGACTGTCTGTCTCAAGGAACCCTAAATGGTCAAAAACCAATTAAATGTTAAATAAAATTAATAAAATGAAACGTCCATATGGAGTAAATACTATTTTCGATAATAATAAAAATATAATTTATTTTCAAGTTTCAGTGTTTACAAATTTAGATGATACGATAATAACTACAATAGTATTAAACTGTGTCGCAGTTATTAACGTCCTCCTCACAAGCGCCGTAACTTTAGATCAAAAACAAATTAAAAAAGTACAAAATACATAGAAGATTTTTTAGATATTTAAACAAAAGGAATAATATAAAAAAAATGGACAAACAATACAAAACCATCTAAATATTATAGTAAGTATATGTGAGTATTTTAGTGTGGGTGTGTGTGTGTGTGTGTGTGTGTGTGTGTGTGTGTGTGTGTGTGTGTGTGTGTGTGTGTGTGTGTATTTGTGCTTAGTGAAAACTCAATTTAGGCAACTAAAAGACCTTTCCTCGTAATCTAAATTCATTAACCAGTTAGAAAGCTTAACTTTACACAGATGAAATGTTAAAAGATGTATATTTATTAAGTTATTAATAGTGTTGTACAAAACTGGAACCAAATAATTATATTGGTGATGTGAGGAGGCTAAGCGACGCATTTCTATTGGACAGCCATCATAATAGTTTGTGAACTAGCACTAGATCTCAAATGTCTAAAAATGTATGCCAATTGTCTTATACGAGAAGTTAAAGTTCGTATATGGCTTTTCCAAGAAAGATTTTCATCGAGACAGCCGCCAAGACATTTTATACACGTAGATCTAGTTATTTTAGAGCAGTTGCAAACGGTAAGAATGTCATAGGAACAAGAGTGAGCAACAATAGAAAAGGATTCTGGGGGTAAAGAGCGCTTGGGGCCGAAGGTAATAAACTGAGTTTTATCAATATTTAAGGTCAACACATTACATGACAACCAATTCATAATAATGGAAAAAGCTTTTTCGCTGTTCTTCAGTGCATGGGTCCAACAGCGGTCATAAACAATTAAGCCAGTATCGTCAGCATATGTGACAATTTTGCAATTGGGTATTTTAATTCGCATCGCTGATACTTCCATTTACAGCCTGAGTTCTGTCGGTCAGATAACTTTTGAAAAGATCCAGCGAAATTCCTCTTATACCAATACAATCCAATTTGTCTTCATTTTACTATCAAGATTCAATCAACCGCCATCAAGTCATGACTGCATCCTCAGTAGATTTACCAGCTCCATATTTATTAGAGCCAAGCAAGTCATATTTATATACCACCAACGTGTCATTTTAAGATGACACTACTCGTGACTATTAAGGATTCTAAACGTACATTTCACGATGTATAATAGTTTATAATCTTATCTCGTTCCACAGATTGCTCGCAACAAATTGATATTACAGTATGAATTGGCAATACAAATGAAATCGTGCTAACAAATGTAATGATAACTATGGAAGTTAAAGTGTTAACTTTTCAAGAAAATACATTGTGTCATTTAAAAGATCAAGGATACGTTAGCATATGTTAGCAGTCGGCATTTAAATATTTTTTTTTACAAAATATGTAAACACATTCGTGGTATAGTAGGAAGTACTTACTATAGTAAGGATTACCCCATTTTGGTTATAGAATTCTCTTTCTCCGTCAATCTCGAAATGTAAAGAATTCGGAGAATTTTCTAAGAATATCTGTCAAAATGTCTGATAGACAGATATAAATAAAAAATATAATACTTTCTTGTTATTATTGTTTTATTTAATTAAGTTTGTAATAGCAGGAATTAAAAATGAAAGGTTAATCAAGATTAAGGTTAAGGTTAAATCATTAGATTTACACACAAAAATTAATTTGTTAAAAAAATATCATAAAATTAAAAAAAAAATTATGTACAAGTTACAGTGTAACGCCGGAATTCATAGCTTTTTGGGTGACTCTATGTCAAATAATAAGTGGTCAAATAATAAATAAAAAACGGTTCCCAGACTCTATGGTTAAATATTCGATTGCCAGTTGCCACTATCGAGGACAGACTTTCTCGATTCTATTTACTTAAAATTTACTCTCATGTCTGTCATGCTCCAGATATTATATGATGACGTAGTGTCTAAATTAGGAAAATGGATCGGAGTATCTCTAAAGTGTTGTTTGCCAAAATATAATAATTTTGAGTAATATATAGTATATAATATCACTAGAAATTATGATTTTTTGAAAGAAATAAGAAAATCAACAATACAAAACAGGTAGGCGGTTGGCTTGGCTCCAGGCACGCGTGCTTTACAGTTAAATTATGCTGATATTGTGTACCTAGTGGTTGTTACCCTCGCGCTGTTACGTCGTTACGTTCCCGTTACGTCCACGATCACGTTAAAAAACTAACAGTTATTGTGTACGAGTAGGTACGTTCAGGTATTTATGTTTGCGTATTGCGGAATTTTTCTTTTGTAATGTTAAACTTGGCATATATTTGCTTTTAGATTTTTAGTAAAACAATTTATATATAAATATTTCTCATTGAAATTAATTTATTTTGATTTTGGTATATATTTTTTCTGATAACACTGAAGTGATCTTAGTGCCTAATTATAATAAATAAAGTTCGTAAATACGAGACACTCGTTTAACATAACAGAGTGGATTAATTAAAATAACAGTGAACGGAGTGCCTTAATACTAGGTTCCTATAGGTCCTCCCTACCCTGCCTAAAATTTATCGTGGCTTAAATTCAATCTTAATGAGTTAGGTATGATGGGTACTATAATGATAATGACAGTAACGTTTGATTTTTTTATCCAGAATAAGCGTTATTGATTGAGTTATACATACATGTTCCTGTTACCTTTTACCTGCATACCTACAATATACCTACAATTGAGTAGGCTAGCCTTATGTTACTGTGCGTGTGATGAAATATTTTAATTTTCTTTGTTGACTATTGGGATTCCTTTTGTCTTAAAGAGAATAATATAAATATACTACGATGATCTAGCAGTTTTATAAATCTTGAATAAAAAAATAACTTTTTGTTCACCAAAGCATTGCCTTCAAAAATTACTAATGTTAGCCAAGTAACAAAACGAATAATATGTTTTTCAGTAACATTCCCGAGTGTATCTCGCGTGGCGAGCACATTAAAATACTCATATATCCTTTAAGTCGTCTGCAGCGGAAGGCGATAGGAAGTCGCCGTGATTTGGCTCCACACCCGCACTATCTGCTCAGGTGTGAAAAGTCTTGGAAGCTTATACTGAATCACCAAGCTTTTTGTTGGGGCGTTTTGTTTTTAAGAGGATTCATCTGAAAAACTTAAACTTTTATGCATTTTTATTTTAGTGGCAAAAAATATAATGAATACTGCATATTTGCGTTCTTTTTATAATACACATTTGAATACTCAATGTAAATTGTCGTAACTCGCTTTTCATTATAGTGTAAGTTATAAGTAATAAATATAAAAAAATAATTATATAAAGATAAAAGTTCATTATAATTAATATTAATTCTATATATTATGTACTAACGTAACGTAACGTAACGTAACGTGTAATATAATTAATAAATGTTAAGAACATATAGTATAAGTTAAAAAGGACGCAAACCAAGTATCTGTAGTATCAATTATATTTAAAATTAAAAAAATACATTTGATGTTTATATTTTGGTCTTACTTGACAACAATCAAAACATATCGTCTTATGAGACCTTAAAATTCACAAATATTTATGCGAGCGTTTAAAGCCAAAATTAAAACGTTCAGTCAAATATAATTTTTTTAACAAACAAAATATGTAAACGTTTTATCAAGTATCAAAATAAAAAGACCATTGACGTGACAAAACGTCAACTATTATCCACTTGTAGCGGTCAAGGATTGAACCGGAAGTCGGACGGCGACAGGTGGACGGAAATGGCGGCGTTTCCGGTGAATAAGTGCTATTACATATGAAAAAGTGAAAAAAAAAACATTGCCATATTTTATTTTTAGGCATCTCACAACCTCTACTTCCGCTTTCCATCTATTTCGGCGATATAGCAATCACGCAATCTCATGGCGGAACTCAACGCTGGCATCTAATAACTATGTCTACTAATATCGATGTATTAGTTATTTATTTTCTACTAATAACTGTTTCTATATTAAGTCGTTAAACCACGTGGTGGTAAAACAAAAAGTATTTACAAGGAAATACTTTGATACTAGATTATAATCTCAAAATAAGATTTGAATAAAAAATTAAATAACCTTACAAATCACTGTTCTTACCGGCAATTCTAATACAACTCGTAAATAACGTAGGATGCTTCCGAAATATGTACAATGGATACTAAAATTCCGAATAATTTAAGGTCTGACATCATTGTCTAATAATAGTAACGTCTTCCAATATATTATTAAGAGACCGTTAATACACAGCAGTAATGGGTATAATTTCCACTTCCCATTCCCGATCCCACTCCCACTCGGAGTCCCAATCCCATACCCACGCCCACGCCCACGCCCTCACCCACGCCCTCACCCACGCCCACACCCACTCCCACAACTTACTTAGTGTTCTCAATTGGAGGAATAATTTAACTTAATTTTATCTACTCTAGTTCCACCCTTTCACAAGTAACGAGATCTTCTTAACCTCTAATTAACCCAATAAATTTTGAAACGTAAAATAAAATATGGTCACCGTCAATATGTTTGTTAATAAACAAAATATTTATTACCAACAAGTTTATAACAATATCTAAAGTACGGAACCATTACCACATATTACGCAGTTATCGCAGTCCGCGCCGGCCCGCGGGCTCGCCACTGTTTTATTAGACTCGCAAATTATCTGACAATCTGACAAAAAAAAAACATTTGCCTCGGTCTTATATTAATAATTCATATAACTTATTATAATAGAAACGTATTAAAAATAATTATATTATATATTTTATTTCTTTATTTTTCGCCCGAATTTAACTTATTTCATGTAAAGTGGCGGCGGAGATCAACGCCGCTTTTCGTCTTACATAACTTTCGCGCATGGATCCACATATCTCCTCATGGACCCTTATATTTCAAAAATGTTTTTTGTGTGTTTTGAAACGACCTTTAATCACCTTCGACGGGTTATAATAACAAGTTATGTATTATTATTATATAAAACGTTAAGAAAGAAATCCTACAATATCCAATCAGAAAGATCCAGAATATGTCTAGTTGTTAAAGGATATCTACAGTTGACAGTTTTAATAACCGAGCCGAGTTCAGATTGCATTATTTACTGCGCAGGTAGTTTGGCCACCCGCCAGCAGATAGCGCAAGATTTTTAAGCTTCTCGTATTTTAGTGTCGTAAATTTCAAAATATAATTCGGTAAAAAGCACAAAACATATTAATTTTAAGGCGCCTCGCCGGCGACTGATAGGTATTGCAAAAAGCCAGGTTACGATTTGATTATCTTTTATGATTGTATGTTTCGTCTTAGGTTGGTTGACTAATAAATATATAAAAAGACTTTTAAGGTCTTATATAGCAGGGTAGGCACGGGGAACCGCGGGAACCGTGGGAACCTAGTGTTACACTCCGTTCCCGGCTTTCCGTTTTTTCAAGGCGTGTTGAGTTGCGGAACTCAACGCCGAACTTTGCCTGTATGCCAGAGCGAAGAAAATGGATATGAAAAATCTATTGTCCCCGAGTGGGAATTGAACACAGAAACCATAGTGTTTACCGGCAGACACTGTGCCTCTGCGCCACGACGGTCCTCATAGTAAGCAATGGGATATATTGACACTAGATTTTCTACACTTTCTCTGTCTATTTAAGATAAAGAATTTATATTCTTTGTAATTTTTATAAAGAAGAATGTACAAATGGTCACTCAACTAGTGCAATCCAATATCAAATACGTAAAATATATATAGTTTAATTTACAACCATATTATAAACTTACAATTACAAATAAAGATAAAAGGTATAATATTATAAGTTATATATAATAAAGTTGAGGACCGTCGTGGCGCAGAGGCGCAACGTGTGCCTGTAACGCGACGGTTACTGGGTTCGATCCCCAGTCGGAGAAGATGGATTTTTCTATTTCCATTTTCTTCGCTCTGGTAAACTAGGCAAAGCGCGGCGTTGAGTTCCGCCACTCAACACGCAATGCCTCGAAAACGGCGGAAAGCGGGGACGGAGAAAGCAGGGACTGTGCAACGGAGAGTCTTAACACTAGATTCCCACGGTCCTTGCAGTTCCCTTGCCTACCCTGCCTTGTGCGAGATAAAGCGTGAAGCAAAAAAAAAAAAGAGTTATATATAATAAAGAAAGGTGGTTAAAAAATCAATCCAGACTATTTCTAATAAAAAATATCAATTGTAACAAAAAATCTTCAGTCAACAATAACAAAACTCTTAAAAATCACGAAATTACTTTATTAATAAAAACTAAGAGCACTTATCCATACATTGTAAGTATGTGTTTATTTTAAAAGCCGACTGTAACAGTTAGTCGGCGTCGGCCCATTACCTTGCGCACTTTATGTAAGGAGGGTGCTGCGTAAAACGGAACCAAGGAATTTTAGTACGATTATACTATTTCCATTTTTTAAGCTCTCGATGACATTTATGTTTTGTTTTATTTTGTGTTTTATTTTATTTGGGAAACAAACAGTACAATTGGTCTTAACATTAGCAAATATAAATTAAATCACAAACCAATCAAGTTTCCACTTATAAGTTAACATACATTATTAGAGCAATAACAAAATTAAATTGAAGTTAGAATGTCAAAATATCACAAAATTTAAATTTAAAGCTAGGTAACAATGAATAAAAATTAATAATTAAAAAAAAAAACAAAACTGAACTTAATTCTAAGAAAAATTATGTGAACAATAAATAAATTAAGAATAAATATAAACATTAAGTCAGTCATACCAGGTAAAAAAAAAAATTTAAAAAGTTACAAAAATTAAATTAAATTATTGTCAAAATATCACAAAATTTAAATTTAAAGCTAGGTAACAATGAATAAAAATTAATAATTAAAAAAAAAACAAAACTGAACTTAATTCTAAGAAAAATTATGTGAACAATAAATAAATCAAGAATAAATATAAACATTAAGTCAGTCATACCAGGTAAAAAAAAAATTAAAAAAGTTACAAAAATTAAATTAATTTGTTTTGTTCAATTCAATTAAATTATAGCAGATTATAATGATATTATATACAATATTTAAATTATATATTATTATCGTCATTAAGCAATTCCAATATTTTTGTTTTTAATTTATTAGCATTATCTACGTCGAACAAATCAATGCCATTAAATTTTTCATTATAATTACTACATGCACGATTAATAAAAACATTTTGCGCATATTTGCTTCGAGTTAAAGGCACGTTAAAAAGTAGGTGTTTGCGACCAGTTAATCTGGGACATCGATAGTTTATACAATTTAGCAAGTACGAAGAGTCAATGAAACCTCTAACTATTTTATACAAAAAAATTTGATCCCTTAAAGTTCTACGATCAGCAAGGGAGAGTAAACTACTGCTATTATTGGGTCTATGAATATTGTTATTAAATTTAAACTGTAAGTGTTTTAAGTATTTCTTCTGTACGCTTTCTAAACGGTTAACGTGCAATTTATAGTGCGGATTCCAAACAATGGATCCATATTGTAATATAGGTCTTACAAGAGAGTTAAACAAAAGGGCGAGTGTAGAGACGTTTTTGAAATCCTTAGTGGTTCTTATCACAAAACCAAGCACACGGAATGCTCTCGCTACAGTCCGATTAATATGTAACTTAAAAGTAAGCTTTTGATCAAGATGTATGCCTAGGTCTCTCACCTCGGTCACACGTTTTATTATAGTATTATTCAGAAGATAGTCATGTCTAAAAAGAGTATATCTCCTCGTGAAAGAAATGATGTTGCATTTATTTACATTTATGAATAGGGAATTATTCTTGCAATATGCGCATAAGTTCTGAAGGTCATCTTGAAGAAGTAAGCAGTCCGAAGAAGACGTAATCCTTTTACACAACTTAATATCATCCGCATATAGTAAAATTGAAGAGTGCTTGATAACTTGTGAAATATCATTAATATACAAAATGAAAAGAAGAGGACCGAGGTGAGACCCCTGAGGTACACCTGATGAAACTGGAGCAAACGACGAGCAAAAACCCTTGATAGTAACAGCTTGGCTTCTATTACGAAGATATGAGGTTAGCCATCGAAGAAGATCACCATGTATACCGATTCCCCTTAACTTACTAATTAAGATATTATGTGAAATTTTATCAAAGGCTTTTGAGAAATCGGTATACACGACGTCTAATTGGTACCCTCTGTCCATGTCCGAAGTTACTTTATGGACAAGTTCGCAAAGGTTCGTTTCAGTTGATTTATTACTAACAAAACCGTGTTGTTGATCAATGACTATAGTTCGCAGGAGAGGAAAAATTTGATCATAAATTATTTTTTCAAATAGTTTTGCTAAAACGTTTAATTTGGAGATCGGTCTATAGTTCTGAACGTCGTGTTTATCACCAGATTTGTATACTGGAACAACGTACGATTTTTTCCAAAGAGATGGAATTTCACCACAGCTCAAAGATTTATTGAATAATAAATAAATTGGATAAGCGAAAGACATTCGACATGATCTAATAAATAAAGGAGGTAGACCGTCTGGACCATAACCTTTAGTAATTTCTAATTTGATAGTTGTAGTGTTGTGACCAAATAAATAATATCGATGGCATTTATTAATTTAAAAAAATCGAGTCTGATAGCGTGTTGTTTATCGATATGAATACATCCCTATCAGTTTCTTTGACTACGGTAAAATCTTGTTCGTCATATAACGTCCTATTTAATTGAAATAATGCATACATAATTTAAAAAAGACGCGTTTTGGTCTTTTCAATCGAAAGATTGTTTTAGCTTAGACATGATGCTGTCACCGAGAGCTTAAAGAAATGGAAATAGTACAGTTTGTTCAATTAGTATAGGATGCTTTATATATGTATGTATATTAATTAAAAGAAATATGCATTAAGGCACTCCACAAAACTGTCTTGAAAGTTTAAGCGGGGAAAGGAGTGTCTTAGCACTATTTTTTCATTGTTTTCCTATATAAAAGGGGAAGTCTAAAATAAATTATTCTACAAACTTATGTCACAAGTCACATTTATATATTTATCCCATAATGCAGGATAGGAAAACTATAATAACTACGTTTAAAGTTTTGGTTCTTTTCAACGTTTTACCGCTATATAGCAGGATAGACCGAGATAATCTCCGAGTGGACACTTAGCACCTATTCTATTTTTAACTACTTAAAAATCATTCTTGTAATACAAATATAATGATGAATGCTATTTACAAATAACTTAATCTTATTTTTATCTTAAAATAATTCGGTGACATAGAACATTAAAGAAATAACCAGAAATAAGAAATATCTCATTGGAATATAAGTAAGCATATATTTTTAATTTTTTTTATCATTTAAGGTAATATTTTCTCTGACCTGTTTAATACATACCGCACACAATAGGGTGCAGGGTGTACTCGTAGAGGCGCGTCGCGGCGCTGCCGAGGGCGCGTTAAGCCAGTTGTTGTAAACAGTCTACTTTGTACCGTGACGGCTGATGGTTGACGTCACGGCTATGTCTATATCACCAAATATACATATAATATATATATATTAACATATTTATTTACTTATCACTTGTTTAAATAATTATTTTTTGCTTTGTACGCTTACTGCCTATTAATTTTTCTATTAAGTTTAAAAAATATGAATTAAATTATTACGTGCTATTTTATTATAATTTTTGTTTCAATAATTGAATACAGTCGAAAACATTTTAGCAAATACAATATGAATGTTACAGAATAATATAAGCGCGGTGTTGAGTTCCGCCACTCAACACGCAATGCCTCGAAAAAGGCGGAAAGCGGGTACGGAAAAAGCATGGACTAAGCAACGGAGTGTCTTAACACTAGGTTCTTATGGTTCCTGCATTTCCTTTTGCCTACCCTGCCATGTGCGGGATAAAGTGTGAAGCTAAAAAAAAAAGCATAATATACGGTATACTTATAAATAAACAATTAATTATATTGAAAAAGAACAAGAAGAAGATAAATTTATTTTACAATTACTTAAGTAATATTTACCTTTCAATTAATTATACAAATTATTTAGATTTATTATAAAGATTTTAATTGTTTTTTGTAAATAGACAATATTTATTAGCAACGATACATAAAATGGTGAAAAAAATAATCTATTTATTACACATATGTTAAAATGTAAATATTTCTGTACTAGTAATTAAAGCACACAGACACGTAAATGGGAGGCAGTTAATTTTATTCGTCGCGACGATCCCACAGGTGATTCGGCGACCCTTGCTAATTTATAGAAACTTTGCTGAGTCGAAAGGGTACGACATTTTTTGTTTAATATTATTAGTACAGAAAATCTAACCGTGTATCACTGTGCATATGTAAAGAAAACTAAGACATTTTGAAGTTTTATTTCATTTGATTTAGTTTATTTATTTTACAATGACATACCAACAATACTTGTAATATCTTATAAAAAAGTAAAAAAAATAAAAAAAAGTCTTGAAATATACATCAGATAGAAACATTCTTATGCAGCTGTCTACAGCAACATTCCCAGATAAAAAACGATAATTTTTTAATATAATTATTTCAGTTCCACTTTAATTTTCAAAGAAATATAACAATGCAATAATTCATGACATTAAATAGCAGAGAATAAATTAATTGCAGACCGTCGTAGCATAGAGGCGTAGTGTCTGCTGGTAAACGCAACAGTTTGTGGGTTCGATTCACGTTTGGGGAACATGGATTATTAGTGTCTCAACACTAGGTTTCTACGGTTCCTGCGGTTCTCTCTGACTACCCTGCTAGTGCGGATAAAGCATAAAGCTAAAAATAGAAATTTAAATAAAAGATATAAGTATAATGGTAGTAATATGAGAATAACTTACTGAAAGTTATTAGAGTATTACGAGTATAAACATGGATATTCTAAATTTACATACAATTTTAATTTTATAAGAAATATTTAATAAAACACAAAGCGCAATACTATTAGCCTAGTGATTCAATAAAGCACCTGATAGATTAAGAAGTACGAACTAACTCTCGCGGGATAATTACCCACTTGGAATTGGTAACTGTGAAACTTTTCCAATCTACCTTGCTCCTTAACTTGGCTATCTTTGATCTATCGGACGGTTCATTCATATGGATTTTGGATTGAATGAATAATTTATTATATTATTATAACTATTTAAGTGCAAACATATTATCTCTGTGTCATATAACCAGTGTGAATTAAGAATAAAAAGATTCTGATTTTTTAAAAAAAATATATATAGTTATATTTAATTGAATATATTTTAAATATATAATAAAAAATATTTTTTTTAAGTTATCAAAATCCGTACTCGATAATTTTAATTTATTTTTACAATAACATCTCTTTAGTGTGATCTCCATACAACGTCACTTGGACAGTTCATGTGATTTACGTGAAATAGTCAAAATATGCCCGGATAGTTTTAATATCTTAATATGATCGTTAAAAGTGATCTAATAAAGCAAAAAATGGATAAGGTAGATGTAACAAGAGCTTAGAAGAGCTCGTTGAAAGAAAGACGAACAGCCGAGGCAAAATAAATAGTCTATGTAGGTAGGTAGGATAGTAGGGACTAGGGTGGTTTATTTTTCCTCGTTAATTATCCCGGCTAACAAGGTGTTGTTTCGCCTTATTTATTACTTTCTGACTGAAGCTTTGGAAATTTAAAGTGAAAAATTGCAAAATATTTAATTTTATAAACATTGCTGCGTGCCTTTCTTTCATTGAACGCGATGGTAAGGTTAAACTTTCTTTCTAATATTATTGGTATATACCAATTGGTATGCATGATCGAATGTAGAAATCCTAATAATTCAATTATTAGGATTTCTTTATTTGGACAAATTGAGTTGTTGAGGTTAATAAAGGAAGTGGAGAAATGTTGAAGTGTCCTAATACTAGGACACTTCAACATTTCTCCACTTCCTTTGGTCATGTTGCTGCATCAAGATAAAGCGTGATCTGTACAGAACTATAGGTAATTATTAGAATGCCATACCTGAAAACTTGATTTACATATAATTTTTATCCATCTGTAAGAGTACTTTCTCAATATCAAGTTCCAGTATCAAGTTTAAATAAATATCAAATATGATACAGAGAGATATAATCCCTTGGAGAATAAAATAAAAAGCAAACTTTTATTTAAACTGTTTATTTAGTCCTATTGTCATTCAATACTTAGCGTTAATTTGTTAACAAATTAACGAAAATACATAGTTTTACGCCACATGTCTGAGCCGTCGTGGTACAGCAGCAATCTGTAGTAAACACGACTATTGTAGGTTCGATTTCCACGAGAATTCAATTAATTATTTTAATTTCCTCACATTGGTAACAAGACAAAACGTGGCATTAAGTTCCACCATTCAAACTCAAATGTCTTAAAAGGAGACATACGTGCATACATACGGACGTACATAAATATATATTAAGTTATTTATTTATATTTACATATATACACATATATACACATTTGACTGGTCCAACCATTACACTTAATCGCAACAATAATATCATTTTTATCACAATGCCAACAAGATCTCATAAACAACTAATATTGTTCGATCCATTCATATATCGAGGGGTAAAGTGGGTTCACGCGTCGTCTCCCATATTATGATGTTTTTTTGTCATAAATTCATAACTTTTACGACTTTTTACGTCCCTTCTTACTGGTTTTTCTAGGCAGGTGGAGTCTCGAGATTTATTAAAGACCCCCTGTTTTTATAGGATAACGGCAATGATGAAATTCTTTCGTACACGGCTATATAGTTTTGTTTCGTCGTAAAAACACTTAAATGTCATTGTGCGATTTTTACGTTTGTTTAATAATTTTGATTTTGTTTGGTTTTCATGTTTTAAAATGAATATGAATTATTTTTGATGATTTTTAAAGTGTTAATCCACACTGAGGATAGAAAAAATACTTAAAGAAAACATATAAAAATTTGAACGCAGCTGGTCTCGAACCCGCGCCCTCCTGCGAACCGTGCAGGCGCTCTCACCACTGAGCCATGCGTTCTACATCACGCTGCGTTGAAATTCTTATATGCTTTTATACAACTTATATCGTTGTTAGCATCTCTGTAGGGAGATTTTTACAAATTACCGCTACCCAAAGACCATTACAAATAACAATCGTTTGGCGAGAGAGAATGCTATTTTTATTAAATATTTTTGATGATTTTTAAACGATATAAGTTGTATAAAAGCATATAAGAATTTCAACGCAGCGTGATGTAGAACGCATGGCTCAGTGGTGAGAGCGCCTGCACGGTTCGCAGGAGGGCGCGGGTTCGAGACCCGCTGCGTTCAAATTTTATATGTTTTCTTTAAGTATGAATATGAATTGGTTACTATCAGTGTATATTGCCGAGCGCCGATTTTGATGTGGTGGAACAGCGTCTGACTAAGCCCAATGGGTATGGATTTTTTTCTAGTTTCTTCCCCATAAGGTGAGCTTTTTTGTCAAAATGTTATTCCCTTTACTTAAAACAATAACTTGAAGTCAAGAATGAACTTGATATTAGGTTCTTTATACTACCTTACTCTTATAAGAAATACTTATGAAAATTATAAGCGTTTTTTGACATTCACGATCATGACATTGTTAAAAACCTTACAGCAAATTTTGTAAATATAACAACATACACAACATATTGTATATTGTATATAGTACGTGTTTTCAGATTTTTTATACTTTTTGTGTTAAGCGAAGCAATTATATATCCGAAACAATTGTTTTAAACAATTATCTTTTCGTTACAAACTGTGCTAGTGTTTTATTATAAATGTGCGTTAAGGCAGGAGAAGGCTAGATGCAATTATATCTTAGCTTTTATATATAGCTTATGAAAACTTATGAGAGTGTTTGATTAACCGCGTTAGTGTTCAGCACTTAGTGGATGAATTACTTATTTTTCAAATGTTTATTTTGCACTATATCACAATGTACTCTGTGTAGAGAGATTAACAAATGAAAAAGTGAATGACATATAAAAATATTAATATACAAATATTTTTATATAAAAAAAACTACTGTAAGCAAGTTCAAACTCCAACGAAACCTCTTAGGGCTAATATTAAAGAGCTTTTACGATCGAAGTTAGTAAAAACTAAGAGAGAAGGGGACTTGCGACAGTTTTTGCAATCTGATTATTGCCACCTGCAGCATGGTGTTAATGGAAGCTTGCTTTAAAAAAGACTTTTAAAAAATTAAATATATGTATAAATAATATGTATTAACCTTTTATTTACTTATAAGGTTCTTTATTACACCTAATTATTGTTATAATCATCAACGTCATCTTTATATATTAGTTACGTACGTTTTAATTGCGCACACTTAGAGTGACCTAGAATTTTAATATTAGTACCGCTTTAAAGATCTTGAAGAGAAGGATTTGTAAAAAATATAGTTTAATCGACGAAACAAATTCTATACGTTAGCCAATTTTTGTCACTTTCAAAAATTCTGTTTTTTTAACAATATAAGATTTCTTGCTTTACCATTTCTAAAAAGTGTTAACCTAATAAAACATAGCGCATATGCGCTGGTAACTTGCCTCTAGTACTTTTTATCTTATTGAATCATATTAAGACGCATGATTTTCATCTTAAATTGTAAACTAACCATACAGCTGAAGTATTTAAGTGGTATTTGAACTCGCTACTATTAAGTTAAAATACTAACGACACAGTGATGATAACTAACTTGTTACTTTAAAGTATTTGTAGTATATTTATTATAATATAGCGTAACTACGTTGGTGTCGTCACGTATGTCAGGGAGGGTGTTGAGTAAATACATACGTGAGAAATTCTTAGGATATTTCTTTTAATTTCGTCTTATTTATTGAAAAAGACATTTTATTATGGGAAATTATATTATAGTATTTTGTTTACTAATAACTTAACTCGTTCTTTTTTAATTTGCCATTTCATAAGTTGCCTGGAGAGATTTTTTTTTCTAAATGTATTTCTTGTAGCTTCACGTTTTATCTCGCATATTGCAACGTAGACAGAGGGAACTGCAGAAACCATATGAACCTAGTGTTAAGACACTCTGTTGCTTAGTCCCTACTTTCTCCGTCCCCGTCCGTTCTTTTTCGAGGCATTGCGTGTTGAGTGGCGGAACTCAACGCCGCGCTTTGTCTAGTTTCCAGAGCGAAGCAAATGAAAATAGAAAAATTCATCTTCCCTGAGTGGGAATCAAACTCTCAAACCGTCGCGTTTACAGGCAAACGCTTATGTCTCTGCGCCACGACGGTCCTCAGTTTTTTTTTGTATTTTCTAGGTATGCATTAAAGAGTTACTGTTATTATTATTATACTGTTATTATTATTATTATTAAATGTATATATTGAAATACCAAAAACCAATCTGGATACATGGGAAATCTTATAATTACGTTACTATATTTTTAACATATTGTTTTCAAAATTGTATCTAACGAAATTATTGCGAACTCTAATGAAGCATTTATTATTATTTATTTTTGAATTGCTTCAATCTCATTACTGGGGACTTAAACGTGAACTTTTTTTGTATATTACAATCGTCATTTATGAAGAATCCATTTGTTTTTTCTCGTATAAGATTTGTGTTTTGATTACACTTGCATAATTATTTATAATAAAAAAATCGTTTAGTTTTGTTGAAATCATAAAAATATTCTAATTTTATATATATATATATATATATATATATATATATATATATATATATATATATATATATATATATATATATATATATATATATATATATATATATATATATATATATATATATATATATATATATATATATATATATATATATATATATATATATATATATATATATATATATATATATATATATATATATATATATATATATATATATATATATATATATATATATATATAGATACTAATATAACAGAAATAATAGTATAAGTACAGTATGACTGATTTTAAAAATGAAAAAAAATAACGTTTCATATACATTAGCTTTTGACGTTGAGTAGCTTTAAATGATATACCTCCAATATAACATTACTAAGCAAGGCTAATAAATTAATTCATTGATTCAATAGAGTTTCTTTGCTTGCGTCGCCTTTGATGGGCACAGATAATCTACTGTAAGAGACTTTATATACGAGGTGTGTTCAAAAAGTATCGCGAATTTTGAATTTTCGCGGGTTACGTATATTCGAATTTCAATTTTTTTGTGGCGTTATGTTGGTACTCATGTCTCTCACTTATGCCGACAACCTCGGCCATTTTGAATGTTCACTTAATTGTTGACAGCTGCTTTGCTTGCACGTGTTTTGGATCGTCTTCGATTTTTACCCATTCAAAAAAATGGATCAAAGAACGTGTATCAAATTTTGTGTGAAAAACGAAATTAAGTGCGCGGATGCATTCCGAATGTTGACTGTGGCATACGGAGAAGCTACCTTGGACCGAAGCAACGTTTATCGGTGGTACAAAATGTTCTCAGAAGGCCGAGAAGATGTGAACGACGAAGAGCGTGCCGGACGCCCGAGCACTTCAACAACAGACGAAAAAATTAATGAAGTGGAGAAAATGGTATTGGCCAATCGTCGAATCACCATTAGAGAAGTTGCTGAGGACCTAGACATATCGATTGGCTCGTGCCATTCGATTTTTATCAATGATTTGGGCATGAGACGGGTCGCCGCGAAATTCGTACCAAAATTGCTCAATTGCGACCAAAAACAGCATCGCATGAACATTGCTAATGAGATGTTGGACTCTGTCCGCGACGACCCAAATTTGCTCCAGAGGGTCATAACTGGTGACGAATCGTGGGTTTATGGTTATGACGTGGAAACCAAAGCTCAATCATCTCAATGGAAGCTGCCGCACGAACCAAGACCGAAAAAAGCGCGCCAAGTTCGGTCGAATGTGAAAGTTTTGCTGACAGTTTTCTTCGATTGCAGGGGCGTGGTGCATCATGAGTTCTTGCCACAGGGTAGAACGGTCAATAAGGTTTATTACCTGCAAGTTATGCGCAATTTGCGCGAAGCAATCCGCCAGAAACGCCCGGTTTTGTGGAAGAACAAAAATTGGCTTTTGCACCACGATAACGCCCCTGCTCACACATCGTTGCTTGTGCGCGACTTTTTGGCCAAAAACAACACACTAATGATGCCGCAGCCACCGTATTCCCCAGATCTGGCCCCCTGTGACTTTTTCTTGTTCCCTAAACTGAAGAGGCCCATGAAAGGACGACGTTATGCTACACTTGACGAGATAAAGACGGCATCGAAGGAGGAGCTCAACAAGATAAAAAAAAATGATTTTTTGAAGTGCTTCGAAGATTGGAAAAACCGTTGGCACAAGTGTATAATATCTCATGGGGATTACTTTGAAGGGGACAAAATAGATATTCATGAATAAATAAATAATTTTTGAAAAAACACAAAATTCGCGATACTTTTGAACACACCTCGTATATATTTATGACATTTTCAGCTTTTCCAAGTAAACAACACTAATAATTTTTCAAAATCATTAAGTGAAACCGAAGTAAACATGGAAAAAAACCCTATAATTTTAAATTCTCTGTAGATTAAAACAAGCCATGGTCACCCTAATGTTCCATCTTTGATGTACCCGCGCGTGACTGCCTCAAAGGCGTGTTCGACTTTTGATATTACATGTGTCTACTTCGCTTAACGATGCCTATCGTATTAACATTGTGTTTAAGCTAAATTGCTATATATTTGTAATCATATTTAATATAGGCCTTTACTTTGTCTTAAAGAAATTACAATAAGAAAATAAAAGCACTGTAGATTTAATAAAAAAAACTACTTTTCCTATTTTTTTTGTTTTTTTTTTTTGCTTCACTCTTTATTCCGCTTGTAGTCCCACAGTGGGCAAGGCAGGAACCGTCGTAACATGGCGAAAAGACCACCAGTGCCTTTCAATGCTTTCTGCCTTTCCAGGCGTTGAATATTGAGTGGCAGAACTCAACGCCACGTTTGTCTTGTTGGCAAAGCGAAGATTACAAATGAAAATCCGTATTACCCTAAGTGGGAATCGAACCCACAAACCATCTCAACAAACAAGAACCGATGAGCTAGTACTACTAATTAATTAATAAGAAGCAAATTAAAATTAATAGTGGAGTGGACAAAGGAGTGGATTCTATTTTAATATTGGTAGAGGACTACGTAAATAAATATCATAAATAAAAAGGTAATTGAAAGCGTTTCTGGTTATAATATTTCCTCACTAGATTTTTCTCGTTAGTTTTTCTTGGAAGTTGTCGTAAAAAAAAGAAAAAAAAAATAAATCCGAACATTTACGTATTTCCACGTCACGTTAACTTACCTATTAGCATTTTATGACAAATTGATTATGTGCGTACACGGATACAATTAGTAGATAAGCGTTACAAATAACAGAGTCGTGAGGCTAACCTGAGGTCAACGCTCAAGCCTCATTAATGGCATTTAGTTTTCAATGGCTGTTTAGTTTGAGTGCAAGCGTAAAACGAACTTTAACTATACAGAGGACCGTCATGACGCAGAGGTGCAGCGTCTGTCTGTAAACGTGACGGCTTGTAGTTCGATTCCCATTCGGGGAGAATGGATTTTTCCGCAGCGTTGAATTCCGCCATATAGTAAGCAATATCTTAAAAAAAGGCGGAAAGCAGTGATTCCTTGTGCCCAGCTATGTGCGGGATAGAACGTGATATTAATAAAAAAATCTATTTACTGATTTAAATCTACGAAACTATGTTAAACACGAATAAAAAAATTAATTTGCTTGTTTTTGTATTATATAATATGCATTTTAGTGTCTCGGCTGTATGTAAATACATTAAGGAGTTATGACATATGTATACGTATTACTTAACGAATCGTCTGCTTATGAATTAATCGATTTTGAATGAAAATTTTATAATCGAATTATCACATACACTATTTATATTTGTTGATAACAATATTGTACACCATATTAAGTTATTACACTACGTAATTCTTTCAAAAGGTTAATAATACTTTAAAAGAACCTATGCGGAACGTTAAAAGGATCACTGTGCTGTTCATATAAGTCTGTCCGCCTAAACTAGGAATAATAGCAAAAATCCAGATCTAGCAGATTCAGATTTTTGGCAGATTAAGATACTTAGGTCCAGATTTTAAAACACAAAAAATATAAGAATTTTCTTTTTAGTATAAATTGGACTGAAATATTATTAAAAAGATTTGCTTTTTCCCCCACCTTTACTTTATTTGGTGACCTTTTGACATAATATATGTTTGATGTGACTAGTGTGAATGTAGGGCGGCCACTGTCTCGCAGTCTACTGTCGGTCCAGTCGTTTGTTCCGTAACAATCTTGATTTTGACGTAACACATTTGTAATAGGCATTGCTAGTTTCCATTGTACATATAATGAAAAAATATTCTATGTTATTATATATTACTGATTAACTGCAGTAATCGAACTGGATAAAGTTTCTTTGATAATAATACCTATATGTATATGTGTATTACTTTATACATTTTTTTAAACCTAAAAATAATCCACTTGATTTCCACATTTTCCACAGTTCCACAGGAATAAAGCATGAAGACATAAAAAAACAAAAAAAATAATGTTGTTATTATAGCTTCACGCTTTATCCCGCTCACAAGAGGATTGGTAGAAGAAGCCGCAGGCACCATAGGAACCTAGTGTTAGACACTCCGTTGCTTAGTCCCTTGTTTCCATTTCTTTCCAGGCATTGCGTGTTGAGTGGCGGAACTCAACGCCGCGCTTTGCCTAGTTTCCAGAGCGAAGCAAATGAAAATAGAAAAATCCATCTTCCCCGAGTGGGAATCGAACCAATAAACTGTCGTGTTTATAGGTAGATGTTACGTCTCTGTTATATACATATGTATATATGAAATTTCATTTGTGTATATAGTTAACTTGGATACTTAAACTGTTCTAAAGGCATTTTCGTTCATTCTTTACACGTCATTTCAACACGTGCCGTATCGCATCTAACAATGGAGTCAACCCAATCACGCTGCCGGTGAATGGCTTCTCATACTAAAAGCCATATCGTCTCAGTGAAGGAGGCGGCTTGGTAGAAATAGTCTTATAATTTTTATCCTCTAATTATGCAAGTGCGACATTCATCGCATGTCAAGGTGAGCGCGTCTGCCGGTGTCAAGTACAATATGTCACGGGGCGACATTTAAATAAATACACCTGTACACGGTGCGATTTTAACGCCATTTTTCTTTTTAGTTTTATCAACATGCAATACTTTATTTATGAGAAAATGTAATATTTTCCACTAGAATGTTATGACGGATATTTAGATATAACTATTTTTCTTCATTCTTAACAATTATCTTTATGTTTATGTATAAAATTATTATCATTTTTCAATTATGTCATACATGTAGATTTTTTTTTATTTAGCTTCAAGCTTTATCCCGCACATGGCAGAGTATGCAGAGGGAACTGCAGGAACCGTAGCAACCTAGTGTTAAGACACTCCGTTGCTTAGTCCCTGCTTTCTCCGTCCCCTTAAGTTAGAAGAAATTATTGAAATATTTTTATTTGCTGCTTATTAATAATATAAAAGTAATAAAAATAACAATTAAATGATTCTTCGAAATTGAAATAAGGTTGAACACACAATGTAGTGTCATGAATAGATTAATTTATTTTTAAATATAAGTATACCGCTTAAGGAGCGGCCATTTGTTGGACATTATTATTTCTGATTGTCGTTTTGTAATTATAATATTTCAGTCAAAACTGAATTGAATTTTTGTAATAAATATATTAATATTATAATTATGTGGACGTCACTGAGGTAATATATATATATATATATATATATATATATATATATATATATATATATATATATAATGATTAAAATGTACAATTTTTATTAAATAACTTTCAATAATTAAAACAGCATAGGTATAAGACTTAATAACATGCGTGGGTTGGAGTCCCGCTCTTTTACTGTTTTATAAATGACTTTAATTAACATAAGCAATTTTCAATCTGTGACAGTCTTAAGTTATTAGAAATTACCCAACACTGCTACAACGACCTCAAACTTAATATGAACTTTCAAGTTTATTAAGGAACGACGGTTTGTGGGTTCGAGTCCAACTCGGGGAAGATTTTCCATTTACTTCTCTCTGGCAACTAGGAAAAGCGCTGCGTTGATCCGTCACTCAACACGCCTCATAAAAACTGAAAGCGGGAAACGGAGTGCCTTAACACTCGGTTCTTACGGTTCCTGAGATTCCCTCTGCCTACCCTGGTATATGTGGGATAAAGCGTGAAGCTATAAAAAATAACTTTATTCCATTTTAATACAATTATACGTAATACCTTGACCACATAACTTTTGTTCTCGTACTAACGACTTTAGCATATATATTTTAAGCTATAAATAGCTTTGTTATATATGTATATGACACTAATGCGTTGAAGTCAGTGATCGCACGATTATGGTTTTTCTTCGATATATTCAAACGAGGTCGTATAGGTATTGCCGGTTTTTATGTAATTAACTTCATTTGCAGATTGACGCCTTTTTGACTCAGTGGGACATTGCAAATTGTAAACTGGATGGTTGCTAATTACGTTCTTACTCGAGGGAGTGAATAGCTTTGTGTATTATCCCGCTCGTAACAGGGTAGGTAGAGGGAACCGCTGGAATTGTAAGAACCTAATATTAGGACTCCGTTCTTCGGTTTCCTCCTTTCGAGGCATTGCGTGTTGAGTGGTGGAACTCAACACTGTGGTTCGCCTAGTTGTTTGAGAAAATAGAAATGAAATGTCCATCTTCGCCGAATGGGAATTGAACCCACAAACTGTCGCATTTACGCACAGACGCACCGCCTCTGAGCCACGACAGTGAGGGCTAATTATTTTAATTTAATTTTGTTTTGTACAGAAATACACGTAATTTTAGACTATTTGGTTCATTTAGAGATAAGTAAGAGCACAATGAGTGGCGGAAGCTACATCTATACACACGGGCCAAGGATTTCCTTGGTACGTCAACTGGTATTTACTTATATATGATGAATACTAGGAATTTGTAAAGCAGTAAAGTTTTATTGAGCCCTTAATTAAAATTTACTATATCGCTTCTTTTGCTATACGGAACTATACCAAAGCTTGTTATTTAAATGAAAATATTAAATACATACATATATATGTATGTATATATACATACATATATATATATATATATATATATATATATATATATATATATATATATATATATATATATATATATATATATATATATATATATATATATATACATATATATATAAATATATATATATATATATATATATATATATATATATATATATATATATATATATATATATATATATATATATATATATATATATATATATATATATATATATATATATATATATATATATATATATATATATATATACATATATATATAAATATATATATATATATATATATATTTGCTTTGTAGACGGGTCTTATCGCGATAATCTTTACGTATTACATCCTAAATGTACAAGTTACATTTAAATAGCCACGTGTAATGAAAAACATTTCCGGGCAATGCCTTAACGATGTGTGATATTTGAGGTATTCCGTAATCCCTGACACCGTGATTGTGGTAAGACGTAATGATTGACTTACGATGTTATTTACGAGACGCGGCAAGGCTTATATTTATATATTAAAAATATACTAACTCGTGAATATACTTTAGTTGTATGTTTTTATTTGTACTTTAACACTGAAGTTGAAGATTAGTTGTGATTGAATGTGCTTATTTCAGAATGTATTGGTTCTAGAGAAATATTTTTTTTGCTAATGTATCGTCGAACGGTTTCCGAGAGTAGCTGGTTCATATCCCGCTGCGTTAAGTTTTTTATATGCTTTCTTTAATTAGTGTGAACTAACGCTTAAAAAATCATAACAATGTTTATTTTTGTTTTTATATAGTTCATTTACTAGAAAATACTACAAGATATATTTTAGATGGCTTAGACATAAGACACTATATTAACGGTTAAAATCATTAGCCATATATAAGTTTATAATTTCGAATTACTCCCGCGTAGTCGAGACGAAGTTTTACGACTCAGCCGAATAAAATAATCGTAAGAGAAAGAAAAGCTGGAAATAAAAGCGTGTATACTATACAGTATTGTGTATCCTCGAATCATTGCAATCAATTGCTAGTATGGACATACTATGAAATATTTTAATTGCACTGTAATTTTATTTAAGGAAAGAAATGATGTGTTGGTTAAACTTTCGCTCAATCCAAGGTAGTTAGAGTGGTTAGAGGGTTATAGTTGATATTATACGTGTTATAGCACGTATATATGATTGTATACTAAAAAATTACACCTAAAATTAATATTCGATTAATATTAGGTGAAAATTAGTTTTTATTAATAAAAGTATTTAAAAACATATAAAAATTTGAGCGGGGTTCAAAATTTTGTATGATTCTTTAGGTATATTTTTAGATTAATATTCTAAATATCACAAAAAGTCTTTATTAGTTGTTCACAAAAAGAAAGTTAGTCTTAAGTAAGTCTTATTAAAACTATATCTATATAACCGTCGTGGCGCAGAGGCGCAACGTCTGCCTGTAACGCGGCTAACGCGACGGTTTCTGGGTTCGATCCCCAGTCGGGGAAGATGGATTTTTCTATTTCCGTTTTCTTCGCTCTGGCAACTAAGGCAAAGCGCGGCGTTGAGTTCCGCCACACAACACGCAATGCCTCGAAAACGGCGGAAAGTGGGGACGGAGTAAGCAGGGACTAAGTAACGGAGTGTCTTAACACTAGGTTCGTATGGTTCCTGCAGCTCCCTCTGCCTACCCTGCCATGTGCGGGATAAAGCGTGAAGCTAAAAAAAAAAAAAAATATCTATATAAGTATTATTAATAAAAATTGGGGACGGAGAAAGCAGGGACTAAGCAACGGAGTGTCTTAACACTGGGTTCCTACGGTTCCTGCATTCCCTCTGCCTACCCTGCCATGTGCAGGATAAAGCGTGAAGCTAAAAAAAATTAAAATGATTAAATTAAACAAAATATATATATTTTTAATTACTAATCGATATTAAGGACTAATAATAACAGAAATCTCGCTTCTACGATTTACAAGAAGCGTGCAAGTTGAAATCCCGCTACGTTTCAATGTTTATATATTTTATAGAAATATTTTACATATTTAATAATATAGTCATTCACAACTAGTTATGTTTCCGCATTAATAATAATTTATTAAGCATCTTCTTAAAGTTCGTCGCAATTTATTATTCAAAAATTGTAGTAATGCTTGACATTTGATTTGTTATAATAAAATTAGTATAATACTATTACAAATGAATGGAGGCGATGATTTTTTTAATATTTTAAGAAAAATTAAAAGTTTTTTTTATAAATTTGACGTTTCGCTGATAACTGACATTGACATTTGATCTAAAGATCGTGATTTCGTATTATCTGGATACTTGATATTTGATATGTACTTTACACTGAGATTTTGAAATATATAGATATGATATACTTTTTTTTTGGTTTTTTATGGGAGGGACAAGGCAAACGAGCGGTCGGGTCACCTGATGGTAAGTGATTACCGACGCTCACGGCCCTGTGTAACAGCAGAGGTGTTACAAGAGCGTTGCCGGTCTTTAAGGTGGACGTAGACGCGCTTTTTGAAGGTACCCATGTCGTATCGATCTGGAAACACTGCCGCAGGTAGGCTATTCCACAGTAGAGTGGTACGTGGGAAAGAGTTCCTACGGAACCGCATAGTAGTGGAATTCCACGTGTCCAGATGGTGGGGATGATACTTTAATTTGTGTCGTATTGTGCAGTTGGAGAATACGTATTTAAATTGTTCTAGAAGCTTAGGATAAGTAGAAGTAAGAGAAAATGTACAAAATAAAAAATTTTGAGGACTTATAACTTCTCTATTACAATAAAATTTCTCTGTTATCGATCTTATGCTACAAGTTGAACACTGAAAATCTAGTGTCAAGATACTCAGTCCTGCCTTTTATAATGCTATCTTCAAAATATTGCGCGTAGTGGTAGAACTCAACATCACGCTTATCCTAAACGTAAAATTTACTCACATTTTTAATTTATAATAAAATAAATAAAGGAAAATATAAAATTGATACATATTTATCTCAGTTGTGGTCAGTTTGGGCGGTTTCCATGAGACGTAGGTTTAAATGCTGCGTTCAAATTTTTATATATGTTTATATGTTTTATTTTAGTAGATATTTGATTTATTCTTAGTATGGATTAATACTTTGAAAAATTATAAAGACGGAACAGAGAAAGCAGGGACTAAGCAACGGAGTATCTTAACACTAGGTTCCCACGGTCCCTGCGGTTTTCTCTGCCTACCCTGCCATGTGCGGGATAAAGCGTGAAGCTAAAAATAAAAAAAAAAATAAAATAAAAATAATTAATGCTATTTAACAAATTTATTTAATTACTTTATATCTTCCAAAGGCCTTGTCACTGCACGTGGTGACGTGATGGTACATGGCCTATAACTATGTAAATTAATGCCCAATAATCGAGAATGTTATACATACATAATGAGATTGATATAAACTAAGGAAGTTAGATATATGAATATTATATTAAAACAAGTTTTGTTATTGCCCGATTTTTTATAATATTTCGATAATATATTAGGTATTGATGTTATATTAACGTAATATCGATTAATATTCGATAATCAGTGTCTATTAACAAGGGAAAATGGACTAATTAGTTTGTTAATTCAAGTTTGGCAGTAAAAAATATTATTTTAACTAGCCTGAGATTGTTATTACAACCTTATATATGAAATAAAAGGGTAGGTAAATGGAAGCTAGTGTTATGGTACTCCGTTCTTATGTTCCCCAATAATCGAGATATTACGTGTGGAGAGAGTAAACACTTCACTTTGTCTTCTTAGTGTCTTTGTCATTTTACGACAGTAAGAAAATGATAATAATTCACCTCCCCGTGTCCGAATTGAACCCACGACCGTTGTGTTGTCATCAACATCAATCAAATTTAGCTAATTACTATCATTAGAATAGCCAAAAAGGCGTCATATGAGAGACAGATGAGCCAAGTTCAGTAATTTTGCGACACACTGACGAAACCTCTGGCATTAGCCACGTCAAGACCAAATGTCAAGCTTTCACTGGAAGAGTGCATAAATATTGTATTAACGTTAGATACATATCTATGCGATGTGGCATTTTGACGTAAACATATACGTACGTATAGATATGTAGATGTTTGAAGATGATGAGTGAATGTAGATGTGGTAATTCTGAATATTTTTTATATTTATATGTATACTAATTATGAGTTTAGTTTTACTAATTAAGAGTATGGTGGGTTAACGCGTAAACCTCAGGAACTAAACAATTATTATATTACGTAATGTTGATAATTTAAACGTAAATTACAGCTTTAAAGTTATTTCGGTCACTAGAATGAAGCTACAGGTAAATATATACATATATGTATATGTACGAGTAGTTAATAGTATAATACGCAGTTTTCGAATTAAGGGAAACTTATATGATTAAGAGAGCAGACCATTCGTTGAGCTTCATAGCGAAATTTAACGCCGCGCTTCGTCTTATTAGCAAAGCGTGGAAAATTAACAATGAATTGTCTCCAAGTTAGAATCGAACCCACATCGTTGCCGATTACAGTTGGCGATTTGCCCCTGAGCGTTCTTAAATAACATATCTTAACATATCTTAATTTACCCTGAGATATAGCATAATATATGTATATATGTATATATATGTATATATATATATATATATATATATATATATATATATATATATATATATATATATATATATATATATATATATATATATATATATATATATATATATATATATATATATATATATATATATATATATATATATATATATATATATATATATATATATATATATATATATATATATATATATATATATATATATATATATATATATATATATATATATATATATATATATATATATATATATATATATATATATATATATATATATATATATATATATATATATATATATCACAATCTTCCAATAAATTTCGAAGCCAATTCAAACTCTTTTTTAATTTTACCTTCTATTACACAATAGATACGTACATTGAAATTAATAATGCCACTTTATTGCAAACTACACAATTCTATAGGCCCTGTACACAATGTAATTTTGGCGAAAGTATCGGCACGTCAACGTGATAGATGAACACTCATATCTAAACTAACTGATTTGCAAAGTTCATATTATATAACTGGCTGTAGTGACCACAATTGTTGGGATTATTTAAAAAAATATATATTTATATACTGTACTGTATACTGTGTACTGTATACAACATACAGTATACTGTATAAAATATACTGTATACTGTATACAGTATACTATATGTTGTATAGTGTACACTGTATAATATATACTGTATATGTATTCAGTTTTGAATCGTCGAAAGGAAAATCTACCAGCGAGGTAGAGACAGTTCTTCTAAATAAAGCTAGCAATATATTTATGAGTTACTCTTTTGAAGATCGATGAGGACTTTCTTAATAAAAAATATTTGTAGTTATCCTATATGAATTAAAATTTATTTAATTAATTTCATACTTTTAATTTTTATATTTTAGTAGTCCTTTTTCTTCGTCTATCAATTTTACATCACTTAAAGAACAATGTTTCAAAAATTATGCGGAAAATGCATAACAGACTATATAACACACTCACACACGCACGCACACACACACATATTTATGTATATATATATATATATATATATATATATATATATATATATATATATATATATATATATATATATATATATATATATATATATATATATATATATATATATATATATATATATATATATATATATATATATATATATATATATATATATATATATATATATATATATATATATATATATATATATATATATATATATATATATATATATATATATATATATATAAATGTTTGTGCACCCTAACAGATACTACAGATTTGTTTTAGTTCAATAACACAGATTATATTGTATTTTTTTATTATTACAACACCTAAACATCTTTATAATGGATGCTGTATTTACGCCCGAGTATCTCAGCGCTACAGCCATAATATTTAATTTGAACATGACATACATAAAATATTATTAATATTGTTTTTAAAGAACTTAACAGATAATACAGAAAATAATGTAAAGGCAAAATAATTAAATAAAGTTTAGATTAACACTTAAAAAATCACAAAAATAAATAAAATAATATGTTAATTTATATATTTATAATTGATCTATATATTATTAGAATTGGTTATTACTTATAGTTACAGAGGTAGATTATATTAGTACAATATATTAATTCGATGTCTTAAATATTGCAAAGTGTATGTACACTTCCCTCACTTACATTTTATGAACGCACTGCACCTTCATTTGTATGGGCTGTAAAAGAAATAAATATACAAAAGGCGATTCTATGGCTTAATAGCCATCTCTTCTCGATAACCCTTACGGCGAAAAGTATGTATATTTTTCATTGAAATCTCGTGGTATTTTTCATACAAAACCTAAGGTCTCTTAGTATAGAGCATTTCACTCTTCAGTCACTCGTGGAAGTGTTCAATTCAGTATATTAGATCAATAAGTATGAAGGTACGCAATGCCTCAAAAGGCGGAAAGTGAGAAACAGAGTGTCTTAACACTAGTTTCCCACGGTTCCTGCAGTTTTCTGTACTTATACTGCCCAAGGCAGGTGAGGCTAAAAAGATCTAAAGTTATGAGGAATTCATACATTCTCAATTTGACACGTCCATTTTGTGTGTTCCACCGTAACAAATTATATTTTATCAATATAATGAGCGTTACAATATATATTTTTTATAAAACGCTAACACGTGATTTACGTTGAATTATGAACGTTGAAAAAACCATATAAAATTTTAAACTCAAATATCTACTATATATGTAGAGGTTTATTCCGTTAAATGGTTCAAACTAATTGTTTTAGGGTGTTAGTAAACAAAGGAAATAAAAGGGCATCTATCGTTTTCCATCTTTTATGGAAAAAACGTGAATTTGTACCCAAAACTACAGCCGTCATCGAACTGTAATTTAGTTCGACCAGCCGAATTATCTGTTACGAAGGCGTTTTGTCAATATTAACTTTTTTGTAAGTAGCACTTCAACACCACTTTATCTTGTATTAATTTTTTTCATATAAATTTTCGCTAAATGACATTGCGTTTTCATCACTACCACAAAAAATGTAAAATTCCTCATAAGAATTGAACCTTCAACCGTCACGTATACACTCCACCGCTACACCACGACGGTCGTAACATTTTAATATTATTTATAATAAAATGATTATTGCTGCAACAAGTGTAAATCGTTATTCATCATTAGACGCTTTAAAGGTTAGATTCTCTTAAAGTAATTCGTTCTCACTCCTTGACATATTGACAACTGTATTTTAATATTACTCATGTGCTTTGAGATACCATTTTCTGTGGCAGAGGTCAAAGTAGGTTTTCTTATAAAAAAAATAAATGTAACACTTCACTATATTTATATATATATGTAGACAGATAAGAGTATTTGTAAGTTGGAAGGTATCACCTTGAAATAGCTCTAAGTAATCTGGATGATTATAAGATTTGATTCCCACTTGGGGAAAGTGGATTATTTCATTTCTATTTTCTCCGCTGGCAAGCAGGCAAGCGTGGCGTCTTGTTACACTATTCCAAACGCAATGCCTCGAAAGGTAGAAAGTGGAGAGCAGAGTGTCTTAACACTAGGTTCCAACGGATCCTGCTTCCCTCTTGTTACTCTACTAAACGCGGGTCAAAGTTAAAAAAAATAAGCATGGTTGTCTTTGAATGCTAAGATTTTTTTTTAATTTCACACGTTATCCCGCACATGGCAGGGTAGGCAGAGGGAACAACAGGGACCGTGGGAACCTAGTGTTAAGACACTCCGTTGCTTAGTCCCTGCTTTCTCCGTCCCCGTTTTCCGCCTTTTTTCGAGGCATTGCGTGTTGAGTGGCGGAACTCAACGCCACGCTTTGCCTAGTTTGCCAGAACGAAATAATGGAAATAGAAAAATCCATCTTCTCCGACTGGGGATCGAACCCAGAAACCGTCGCGTTACAGGCACACGTTGCGCCTCTGCGCCACTATGGACTGAACAAAATAAATAGAACTAAGATTGAACAAAATAAATTTTTCTGCATCTACTCATAATCAACGCATCCAGTCAAAAACATGTAGACTGCACCAATACAGTGTCTTATTTTTTCTGCGAAAGATGACAGTCTGAAGGCTATTTTGAATACAATTTTAAACATTTTAAATTAAGGAATAATTTATATTACAAAATTTGCATTTCTTTAGTGTTTATTGTAGTTTTATGTGAAGGGTGTTATGCAAAAATGAATCATGCGGAGTCTCCGCGTGAGGAAATCGTGCCATCTTAGATCAGAATACAGATACTTGCGTGGGCGCACAATAAATATATATCTTGCATAATGCTGTCGTTCTTTAAAATTAGCCAATTATAATATATTTCTGTTAAAACGATTTACAAATGACAACGGTATCTTTATATGGCTAAGATCAAGATGGCTTATTTAAGGTCATGCTACTTCATCGAGTATTGCCTATAGAAATACTTGTCATTTACAATTTTCTTAGTTTCATACCTTATCGTCCACGGCGGAAAGCGGAGAACAGAGTGGCTTAGCCTAGAGTTAAGATACTATGTTTCCAGCTTTCCTCCTTTTACCTCAAGGCATTGCGTGTTGAGTGGCGGATCTCAACGCTGCATTATGTCTACTAGCCAGAGCAAAGAAAATAGAAATAAAAAATGATCTTCTTCAAATCAGTTCTAATTCTTTGTTATACTAATATTATAAAGGCAAAAATTGTCTGATGAAAGGCATTATTTAGTCCTATTTTTGAATGATTTCTTTTTTTATTTTTTAATAGTCCATTCAACGAAGAGGCTTTATATATCAACTACTATTGATTATATATAAACGTATATATAATATATTAACGTTAGTTAATAATTTTAATGTAACATATACATAGTTATAAATTAATTAATTGAGAGAGAAATTTACTTCGAAATGTGTACGAGTATATTACTTAGAACACTTTAGCTTACATTACTTAGAGCTTTTACGAGTTTTTATTAAATTTGTTTTAGTTTAGATCGTGCATAAAACGTATGATTATCTTATTTGTATCTAGATAAGGTCAGACCAATTTAGGTCTGTCTTGTGCCATGTTTTCAATTACAGGTCTATACATTATGTTTTTTGTTTAGCTAAAAAAATCCTCATCGTTAGTCCAATTAGTGTAAATTGCAGGACAAACGGAACAAAAGATTAAGATATTTTCAAGGTTATACATTAATAATATTCATGTTACAGTACAGAATTCGTAACAAATAATTGTGAAATAATCTTGTATCATAAAGTTACTGAGAAAAAGCTGTGCAGTAGAGCTTTTAGAAAAATGATTCATAACATCGTTGTATCGACATACATTGCCTTATTAGCTTTTATGGTATGACGCAATTTTTGTTATAACATATATTTACTAATCCCGATAAATCGTGTACAATAATGCTAAGAAAAAAATGATTTGTCTTGTAATTTATATAAAACATAGAAAAAAAATTGTTTAAAATTTCAAAGCTAACCTGGAGAAATATTGGCTCAAATTAAAAAAAAAATTAAATAATCTGTTAGCCTATATAATAGCCGTTAGGCTATCTTGCATGATGATAATTTCCATGATGCAATCCACTATTCTCGTAGCAGTGACAGTCTACTCGGGTATTTACAATGTGTCATGTCATACGTAGTTTCTATTCATTTCTAAACAATTACAGAGGTGAAGCTCAGGCAAAAGCTTGTGTTAAGCAATGTGCCTTATTAAAAGCACTAAGCTTTGCCATATTTCAAGAAAGGAAAATTTTAATATACTAGTGCTTATGCATTTATTAGGCATTGTAGTTTTTACTTTTTATGAAATCTTTTGAGGGCCGTCGTGGCGCAGAGTCGTAAGCATCTGCCTGAGGTGACGGTTTGAGGGTTCGATTCCCACTTAGGGAACATGGATTTTTCTATTTCCATTTTCCTCGCTCTGGAAACTAGGCAAAGCGCGGCGTTGAGTTCCGCCACTCAACACGAAATGTTTCGAAAAAGGTGGAAAGTGGGGACGGAGGAAGCAGGAACTAAGCAACGGAGTGTCTTAACACTAGGTTCATACGGTTCCTGCAGTTCCCTCTGCCTACCCTACAATATGCGGGAAAAAGCGTGAAGCTATAAAAAAAATGAATTTTTTTTTGACTATCTTACACCCAGTCCAGGCTGACATACAAAAATTTCAATGTAAAGAAATGATTTCTCTATATTTTTTTATACTTATAGATACATCTTACACCTTTTACGTAAATTTTTTTATATTTTTAATTTTCATATGCTTTTTTGTCAGAAGTATAGTGAGAAGTTATTAAGGAAATTACAAATACTTAGCAAAACTTCCGCGTTATAATTTGCGTAGATAGTTAAATTTAGAACATGTTCTCGTGTGTCAAGTTAAAGCTTAAAGATGGCCTTGAGATTTCATCCTTTATTTTGTATCCATACTATACTTCACATTTTATCCCTAGAGTCAGAGAAAACGGAGCAAACGCTTCGGTTCGGTATACCTCTTTCGCCTCGTCCGTTGTTGTGAACCTCTTCATGTATCCATATACCCACATTTGACCCTTAATTTTTTCTAAAATGGGATTAGAATCCACACTCATCGCCTATACCTAGATATATGTATTTGAAACGGTCATCAACGTCAAGTAATAAATCACATATTAATTATTCGAAGACTCGCCATTGAAGACGCGCCATAATACAGCAATTGAATGGCATACGAAAGAAATATTAGCATTTATAAATCAATAAATTTATTCAGTTTTAGTGTTTCTCAACCTCGAAGGTTGTTTGACCAAAAACGTTAATGCTACAAATATATAAATATGTATAATATTCTGTTATTTTTATGTTTATTGATACCATTTACGTTACACGCCTAATTCGTGGCCCAATTCATTTGGCCTCTTGTTTAAGTGGTTAACGTTCATGATGAATGAGGCAGAGGTCAGAGTATCTTTTTCAATATATCACATAGGTGCTGGTGCTAAGTTTTTTTATGTTCTTTCTAAGTTTTCATTCTGTTCTCTCTAGTTTTTTATAATAAAGCTTTTTGCTTAGCCTTAAATCCCACTTCCATAGACATGGTAATGTCTTCATAAGCAACAACCACGCCAATCAGTTCAGATCAGATCGTCCACTTTTAGCCATTTTTCTTAAATCATTTATCCATTGTGTTTCAGGGCGTCTTAACTCATTTATTGTTTATTAAAAAAAAGTATTACAAAGATCTGCTCTGCTAAAAAAAAATCTTTTTATAAAAATACAAGATTTAACGAAATATTAATTTAATGTAGCTAGTCCTTATAAAATTGAAATGATAGATAGAATCTATCTAATCTGTGTAAAATTGTAGAGTCGCAGTGTGTAGGGTTTCTAAGATAATGTTTAATAAAAAAAATATAACCCTAAGCGTTAACTAGACGAAATGTCACATTATTTCCAGAGAACTACTTAATTTACTTACCAGCTGCACTATTAAGAACTTCTTCTAGTATAATTTTAAATTAGATTTTCTATATTAACGCCTCAGTAATGATTTACGACTTATCGCAATACGAAATATTACTCAGTAGTTGAAATGTGGTAATAACTTATAGGAAATGCAATACATGACCAGGTAATTATGATAAAAACACAACATCTTCATTTTATTTTGCTGGTTGATAGGACCTGAAGTTAAAACATGCTCTCTACTTTTTCGGAGATTCGAGATTGGATTTGAGAGGTTGCGCGTAGTTGGCAAAACTTAACCCCGTACATTTTATAGGTATGTAGAGTTAAACACCGAGTCTCGTAGTCACACTGGCCTCAAATCCTAGCTATTATATGACATTATGTATGTGAAATTGATTATTAACTTATTACCATAACCACGTGGGAAGTATGCGCAGTCGTAAGGCGCGCCTTAAACTTATTTTATGTACTTTATTAATAATAAACACATTCAATTTCATATGAATCTCTCAAAGTTTTGTCGTAAATTTTCAGTGTAAATAGTATGAGCTGTACTGCGATTAAAATTTTATGATTAATTTTTTATTCAGTCTCTTTTATTATGATTTATATCGATATCGATAAATTAAGTTAATATAATTTTTTATATTATATAGATAAATTAAGTTCATTTAAAGTTAGAACTTACTATAATATATAGATAAATTAAGTTCATTTAAAGTTAGAACTTACCCATTTACTTACTTGCTTGGTGATTTATGTACTAACTAACCTTCTTTAGCCGCAGCAAGTTTATAAAAGACTTGAAACACAAAATTTGTTAAGGTTATTTCCAGTTTCATGTGATGCATATTATGTTTTTTTTGTAGCTTCACGCTTTATCTCGCACATGGCAGGGCAAGCAGAGGGAACTGCAGGAACCATACGAACCTAGTGTTAAGACACTCCATTGTTTAGTTCCTGCTTTCTCCATCCCCGCTTTCCGCCTTCTTTCGAGGCATTGCGTGTTGAATGGCGTATCTCAACGCCGCGCTTTGCCTAGTTTCCAGAGCAAAGGAAATGGAAACAGAAAAATCTATCTTCGAATCGAATCAAACCCTCAAACCTACGCGTTTACAAACAGACGCTTACACAGAGCAGTGGCGCAGAGCCACGACGGTCCTCAGCATATTATGTAAAATTTGATATTATTATTTATTATCGTCATATTAGGCTTTAGCGCGGTTATTGTTAGATTAATATTGCTCTGTACGCAATGGCTTATGGCTTATTATTTGTTGAGCAAATGTAGTGCGTTGTTGAGCTCCTGTACACCCAACGTCTTAAATTTTGGTGAGAGGTGGAAATAAAGGATTATTATAGTACAATGTCATTTCTGTCTACCCTGTCATATGTGATATTTACTGTGAAATTTAATTATAATTTCATTTAAAAGCTAAATTAATTTCAAATGTAAAAAAAAATATGCTCGATTACGCTGAGTCTGCCCATCTGTCCGTCATAACTATAAATTGTGAAAACACTAACTGTATTTCTCAATTTAAATAAGTACTATTTACGTTTTAAAGTTAAATAATTATTAAGACCATTAAGTCTTTTTAAGAATATTTTTCTGAATAATCCTTTTTGCATTTTTTAAGGTTTTGATATCTTTCGTCAATCTAAGTATAAGTAATTGCTTGTAATACAAGTACGAAAATTATTATATTTGAAATATTTAATTATAAAAAATACCAAAGTTTTAATTAAAAACATAAATATGTATGTTGAACGTATTTTTGAAAGAAAATATTTAGTCCAAGAGAACATTATTCGATACGGTAAAATTTTTATATGTTATTTAATTTATCTTCATTTCCAGGGCTTGTTAGATAAAGTAGAGTGTTGAATTTCACTGCCTAAACGGAAAAACTTTTTAATTGGCAGGAAGTAGAAATAATATTGAAGTCTAACTCAATAAGGCAGATTTAAGGATAAACTTCACGCAGGTAGTATAAAGCATCTATAATTTATGTAGTAAGTAGGATATATATACTCTACCGTTTCAATCAAATTATAAAAAATAGTCATTTTTTCCTGCAAGAAAACAATTTTGCAATTGATTAAACTTACCAGAATTGAAGCCGCGTCTTTTGGAGACTGTCGAAGTACTCTGACCACCAATATATAGGTTGTCATCCATTTACGATGACATTCTCAAATGAATGTTGCATCTTACTTATGTACAAAAAGCTAATCTTTTTGTAGGAACACTTACAAATTTCCGCCACCAAAAGAACTTAAACTTAAATATTTCATGTGTTTCTTAAAATATGTTTATTAATTTAATGTGGAATAATATGTATATTAATAAAATATAATAAAATTATCATTTGATTCATCTAATTTAGTTGATTTCCGCGTTGAATAAATACCAATATTAAGTTACAGAGATGAAACAGCTTGACTTAAACAAAAATTTTTCTAAAATCTTTTAAAACTTTATATGAGTACTATTTAAATGGATTTTAGTTAAAATTCCCTAGTACAGTTACTATGAAAATTTATTACTTACATACATATAATTATAAGCGTAAATGTTATGAAGCAGAGATGTGGGTCAAAGTGTATTTTATACGTTAAATCAAATTCAAAGGCAACGTACGGAGTTCAAACTATCACAGAGTGAAAGGTGTTCACTTATAATTGCTTTGTATATAATATTTTGTAAGACAATGAGTAAAATAATTACATTTTGGAATAAAATTTAGTTTGAAATTAGAAAAAGCTGTTGAAAAATTCTCTCAGTTGTTACGTAACGTAACGTTATATATATAATATATATATATATATATATATATACTATAATATATATATATATATATATATATATATATATATATATATATATATATATATATATATATATATATATATATATATATATATATATATATATATATATATATATATATGTATATATATATATATATATATATATATATATATATATATATATATATATATATATATATATATATATATATATATATATATATATATATATATATATATATATATATATATATATATATATATATATATATATATATATATATATATATATATATATATATATATATATATATATATATATATATATATATGTTTTTAACTATATATATACAAAGAAATTAATAAACAATACTGTATCCTTCAAATGCTAACCACTAGATCTGAACCGGACATATCAAAGAACCTTTGGTTATGGAAGATATCTGACCGAAGATGACTCTAAGTTCAAATGTCACAACTCGTCCTTGCTTCGCTCTCGCTGCCACTATAAATACCAGATGTTCCAAAGCAGGAGCATCATTCGCTCGATTGCACTGCAATAACACACAACAAAACCTTCAAAATGAAATCCGTGGGTGTTACATTATGTGATTATTTATTAAAGTTGTGTTTTTTTTTTGGATTTTGACAATAATTTGGATATTTATTCCACAGTTCATCGTCTTCGCTTTGATCGTGGCCGCCGCCCTTGCAGCTCCCCCATTGAGCAGCGACGCCGCCGCTCAGATCCTCCGCTTCGAGAGTGACAACATCGGTGTTGGCGGATACAACTATGGGTACGTTCAGAAAAATCATTTGACCAATTACTATTTGTTTAATACTTTTGCTTTAGCTTTGTCTTAATAAAGCATTTTATTGTTAACACAATTTTATAAGCAATTCTTCTAAGGATAAAGACTAATCTATTTTTTTCCTCTAACAGTGTAGAAACATCTAACGGTATCTCCATCTCCGAAAATGGTGAAATTAAGAACGCTGGATCTGAGAACGAGGCTCTTGAAGTTCGCGGTCAATTCTCCTACACCGGTCTTGATGGTATCCTCTACCTCGTCCAGTACATCGCCAACGAGAAGGGTTTCCAACCCCAAGGGGCTCACTTACCCCAAGCCGCCGCCTAAGTCCATTTAAGTTAAGCAATTTCTAGTCCAAAAATACTCATTCCTTAAATCCTACCCTTCTCCTTTTGTTGTGACTAATCGTTCGAGCGATTCTGTGATAAGATTCCGATTTTGTATATTTGTTAATAAACAGTGATGTTATAATTTACATCTTTTATTAACCTTTCATTTGAAATATATGATTTCAAAGCAAATAATACGAAACGGCTTATTTAAAAGTATAATTGGCTTTACGTAATGTGTAGAATGACTTAAGTTCATCTTGGATTTCAGTAAAGACGATTGCATGTGAATATAAAATAGGTTTATCTAATATTTGTAAAGTTAACCTCTGACATATAGTATGCTGATTAGGTTACAACCTTCCGCTAGTCTCGTCTTATTAAAATTTTTATGACATTATCCTTGGTCGCTCAAAACTTATTGACTGGTTTTCTTGATGTGAAGCCAAGATTACATCAATAATAATTATTCTTTTATTCAAATTTTAAATGAATTATGTATTTAAAGCAAACTATCTGTCTTTGTCAATTTTTATAAATTGTGAATTAATAAATTAGGGCACAGTTATTATAACTTGTAAATCAGAGTAAAATCGATTTTAAATTCGATAGAAATTTCTAAATAGATAAATATTATCATTATTATTTTTTATAGAAAGATATACTACTAGTTATAGCACACTTCATTCTTGGTTAATGATTTTATTATTTAACTTTTCACGATTGCAGGTAGACTTCATTGTTTTAACATATTTTTTTTCATAAACACGTAAAGAATTCGGTCAGTTATAAAAGTATAGCACAAACAAAAGAAACAATAACATAGATTACGTATTAAAACATGCATACGAGTATAATATTTTTATGTCACAATACAGAACAAGTTGTGTAGTTCAAAAGATTAATTATATTAATTTAACAACAGTACTGTTTTATTTTTCTCACAGAGCCTCATCAAAATTAGCAATGAAAACTATGACGTCATTGCGTATATATAAAAAAAAAAATACGATGTATTTGAACTTGTGACCTCCGGTTACGTTTATCATTACTCCGTACGTATTGGAAACTTCAAAGGTTAAATTGATGACTTAAATTAGTCTATGAAATCACTTATGAAAGCTTTTTGATGAAATATCAGCGTAGTTTACGCCATCATAGTGTAGTGCTATGTGTTAGATTACTCCATGGTTGTACATTTAAATTATATTTAGAATTGTTAAAAAATTGTCAAAGCGCTCTAGATTTATGGGTTTGCATAAGGGTTTGTTATGGACATCTAGGAAATTTAACTTAACAATATAAATAAATAAAACAGATAAAATTAATAAATAAAATAAATAAACTTACGTTTTATTCCGCATATAGCAGGGTAGGCGGAGGGAACTACAGGAATCGTAGAAATTTAGTATTAAAACATTGCACACAACAACACACAACACATCATAACACAACAACAACACACAAACGCTGGCGGCCTTTTCGAGCATTTGCATTACGTGTTGAGTGGCAGAACTCAACGCCGCACTTTGCCTAACTAGGCAACTGCCAGAGCGCAAAAAATGGAAATGAAAAACCCAACTTCTCCGAGTTGGAACTGAACCCATGAACCACTGCGTTTTCAGGCAGACGTTACGCCTCTGCGCCACGACGATCCTCAAAAAGCATGAAGCTGAAAATGACTCATGATCGAGGTAGAAAATGCTGTTTTCTTGGATTACCACGGATTACATTTTTTAATACTTTTTGATATATTTTAGGCCAGTTTTTATTTTTGTCGATCAATATTAAATATTTGTTCCAATAAATAACTATATAAAATAATTTTATATATAAGCTTACAATAAAGCTTTTGCTCTTAAATTCTGAAAATGCAACCCAAGGGTCGTAAAAACTAATCTTAAGTCCAGAATTAACCCATACGTTTTTCGAATTGCGATTATGACATTATACGAAGATGCAGATGCACCAAAAGAATATCAAAATTGCAATCCTTATTCACCATCGATCTGTGATGTTTGCATTTAGATTAGGAATTACCTTATTATAAGTAAGCATTTATGTTTGAAGTCACCTTTGCCAGGAATATTTTATTTAACCTGTTGAAAATAAATTTTCTTTTTTGACAAATGATTTTTGTTTTTTTTAGGACGAGATAAAAACAGTAAGGATTCAATACAAGCGCGTTTACATAGGACGATGACCTCAATATGCTTGCTTCATATATATTTACATATTTTTTAATAATTTAAAATTATAGAATTAAAGACGATGATGTTGCACAGAAGCTTGTAAACGTGACGGTTTGTGGGTTCGATTCCCACTCGGCGAAGATGAATTTTTCATTTCCATTTTCTTTGCTTTGGCAATTAGGAAAAGCGCGGCGTTTAGTTCCACCACTTAACAACCAATGTCTCGAGAAAAGGCGAAAAACAGAGAACGAAGTGTCTTAACTATAACGTAATTCTGCCTACACTACTATGTGATAAAGCGTGAAGATATAAAAAGTCGATGACATATGAGTATTTGTTATATGTAAATCGGTATAGTAGGTTCACAGTAGGTCTACAGTGCGAGCCTTTCGCCGTGCCTAACACTGACGTAATAATATACGTATACGTACAATATTTTATTTGTGTATTACATTACCTTCGCATGACCCCATGTTATCTTATTACTAAATAGTAAATACTAATCATTAAGTAAGCTGTGCCTCTCGATAATATAATTGGGTTGCTTTAATATTATGCTTACTGCTTGTTAGTTAATTTGAAGTTTTTTTTTAAATATATCTAAAGTATATATTTGTTATAATATAGAGAATGACCTACAAATATACAAACGTTCACTTTGCCACTTTGCAACAACTTTAGATGGAATCGACTTGGATAATGAAATAGAAAAAAATAGTATTTCCCATAATATACCTGGTCCATTGATGAAAATAAAATACCATTGATGGTTAGGTTAATTGTGAAAATTAGTTTTGATACTAAAACTAATATGAAAGGGACTTGAAACCCTTGATGTTGTTTGGCTTAGTGGTCAGAACACTTGACCGTCTCAAAGGGATGCCGGTTCAAACTTAAAAAGCTTTATTTAAAATATAAAAATACTAATAATCTTTTTCACGCTATATCCTGCTCATTGCACGAGTAGATACATAGAAGAAGAAATGAAGAAGAAGAATAACCAAAGAAACCGTAATAACTTTTAAGACACCCTATACACCATTTTGGCGCATTTTACCTTGTTACCTTCGTAAGTGGTAATCGAACCCACAATCCATCACGTTAACTGACCTTTGCGCCACAACGGTTTTCTGAATTGTCAAAGAAGGTTATATATTGTAATAAATTATATATGACTATGTTTCCAAATTAAGAGACCTCTCAGGCTTTTATTATTCATGATTAATAAAATAGAGCAATTTCTCAACATCGATGTTGGTCCATCTTTGGAGAGGCTGTGGTGGAGTTAAGTTTGAGCACATACTATCTATATACTATAAAATGTATATAGTGTATAGTGTAATTATAAAATATATTTTTTGACAATTATTATTAACTAAGTTAATAATTGATTTTTTACTGATGTATATTTTTTATGTATATTTAATCACCTTGGAATTGATCCTATATGAATTTTTTTGGATACAAATAAAATAATTCAAAAATGATGCTCTGATGTGTTATTTAACAAATGTATGACAGACATGATGTTCAATAAAATTTTTTTTCATTCGATTGTCGACTGTATAATAAAATATATATAAAATGATATGGTTTAATTAAACAATGAAACACATAAAATAAATAAGCCATTTTACATTTATACGAACGAGAAGCGATAAAATTGATTGCAATGTTTCACAACCCTAACTCGAAAGTGAATGCCAAGGTCGGCACGCTAATAAATTTGCTCATCTAATGTTACATAACTACAGTATGCCCACTTTGCACTGTTTAAAGAATATGTATATGTTTTATTTAATAATTCCTATATTTCTTCAAATATTGACGTTAATTAAGTGTTAAAACACTCCATTCTCCGTCCATAGTGTTAAATTGTTTTTCTTTTTGGTTTTTACAATAATAGCCATTCTCACCCAAGCTGTAATTGAACCTTTTACCACTGTATATACAATCATATTGTTTTTTACATATATATTATTAACATATACATTAATATATATTTGTTTAAACGTTATAGATACATACTTATAAGTTTCTAATGAATATGCTAGCCAGAAATATAATATAAAATTAATAATATTTTTTTGAGGTCGCTCGTAATTGTCGTGAAGCAATAAAAATATATCTAGCCAATTAACAGACTGAATGAACGTAGTGAACAGTTAACGGAGAATTATCTCACTATTTTTTTTACTAGTGACCCGGTTGCTTGACCTTCGATTTACTCTATATCAAATTAAAATATTTAAACTTGACAATATTTTTTTAAATATCTACCGTTCATATTACATTGTAAAAGAAAAAATAAATTTACATAAATAAATGTGATATGTGATATTTTATGGGCGATTGTAAAAGTGGGTTTTCACGTGCAATTCCCGACTTTAGGGGAATTCCAAGATAAAAAGTAGCTTACAATTGACCTGCAAATACCTGTTTCACCTAAATTTGCATTAAGATCAGTTAAGCTGCTCAGATCTAAAATAATGACAGGTGGACAGACTAACATATTTTTTAGTTTTTAGTAACGTGAAAATATTCGCTGAAAAAAAAATAGATTCACGCTTTATCCCGCATATAAAACGTTGTAATATAGTGTTAGTGTTCAATTATTGGGACACGCTTTTTTTTGTACATACCCTGACTGGGAATCAAACCTTACAACTGTCGTGTTATTATTACTACTGTACTGACATATGTTTTAATTTTACTTTTATGGATATACGCAGATATATGAGTTTGTACTATAATATTTTAAAATGCAGTTTCTTCCTTCATATTACACATGCTTAGTGGTGTTTAGTGGAAACACAACTCCATAGTTCGGGTTCACATATATTATTTAATTTTTTTATCTAAGTTTACAACGAATTAATTGATAAAAAACGATGAAAACGAGCTCAAATCTTAGCTCATGGTAAATTTTTATTTTAACTTCCGAGAAGCCTATTCTTGCTTCTCTGTTTAGATTTATCTATCTTTAAGCTAATATATAGGTATATGTTTACAAAAAACTGTTACTAAACTTAGATTATCAATAACTTTTCAAAGTTCAAGTGTATCGATAACTTTGAATTTGTCCTTACTTGAGCTATAAATATAGATCAATATGATTTATTAATGTGTGTTACATTATTAGCACTTCACCTATACATAGAAATGTAAAAATAATAACTTAGGTACTCATTTTTATTGTAACCAAAATATAATATTAAAAAAAACTTACTGCAAAAAGCACTTTCTATCACTTTAAAAATGTAGGATTTATAACTATTTATTTATGTCAATGCATCCTAATGTGCAATAGGATTTAATATGAAAATTATTTTTTTTATCTGAAATCTATTGCATTACTTTACTTGATATTGTTGTAAAATAAAACCAGGCATAATAAACCTGGTACTACTTCCCTTTAAAAAATGGGATAAAATCATGAAACTAATAAGAATATTGCAATTATTTGTACAACAATATATGTACGTCAAAAACAGCAAAAGTTTCAGATCCTGAACTAGCATATTGACTAACACCAGGTCTAAAAAGTGTGGTTCAGCAGCTAACGCGTCAAATATAGTCAGCTAAAAAGATTAATCAATCAGTTACAATCTCAATGTTATAATATTAATTTTAAGTAATTATGTCAAGTTTAATTAAACTTATAATTGATACAACATATGAACAAATAAATAAAAATCGCCTAATAAAAGAATGCATTTCGTATGACACGGTCAAAGGCGTCCAATATGCAAACTAGTATCCACGTGATGGTATATAAAATCGCAAAATCTATATTCTGATCACAGTCGTACACATCCACTCACGGACGTCGAGGCCCAATCCACCCAAAAAAACAATCAACAAATATGAAATCCGTGAGTCATATTAAGTTATCTATATAGGTTTTATACAAGAAAAAATGGCTTATCTTTTAAATTAGCCCTTTTCTTAAATTTATTTCAACATATTATTGTTTTTCCTTTTCGTTAGAAAAATGTGATTTGAATCCGCTCCTTTTGGATGATGATTGATCCTAGAGGGAGTTCAAATTTGCTTTGCTGCTATGAACTATGTGTAAAATTTTGATATATTAAAATAAATACATTTTCTGTTTTGCATAGAAATGTGCAGTAGGTTCTTTATTACTTTCGCTATATTATCAATTTTATCATAGTACATAGTGTAGTCTTTATATATATCCAGAAACGAAGAAAGTTACTGTTGTGGTCAACATAATATATGTATATGTATATGTATATATATACATATACATATACGTATATGTACATATATTATGTTGACCACAACAGTAACGATATTTTGAACTAGATTTTATTTTTAATTTGTCATCAGTATAAATTATTCCTTTTGTCCCTTTAGAAATATTATAATATATTAATTCTAACAAGATGTCATTCTTGATGACATTTGATTTGATGACATCTAATATATGCGTAAAACGTATATATTTGGCAAACTTCTAAGGTCACGACTTTTCTATTCTTAGTTAATCAAGGATTCTTTTTCATAACATATTTATAATCTCCCGTATACTTGTGAAATTTAATATTGAGCCTTGACTGATCGAATCCGGTAACCGAACTTTGGACACTTTGCCCACCACGCTATGATTTTTTTATAGCTTCCCGTTGTATTAGCTTTTATCCTGCATTTATACAGAAGTTCCCTCTGCCTAGGGAACCGCAGAATTTATGGGAACCAAGAGTCAAAACATTCCGTTCTCCACTCTCCGCCTTTTTTCGAGGCATAGCCTGTTGAGTGGCGGAACTCAACGCCGCATTTTCGCCAGTTGCCAGAGCAAAGACAAAGAAAATAAAAAAAAATAAATCCCCGAATGGGGAACGAAACCACAAATCGTCACGCTTACAGTCAGACGTGACGTCTCTGCGCCACGATGCTCGAAGTTGCGATGAAATTATTAACAAAATCTATTCTTCTATGTTTTCATTTTCTAACAATATATCATTTTCTTCATCATTGCAGTTCATTGCTATCGCCCTTTTCGTCGCCGTGGCCTCAGCCGCCGTTGTAGTGGACCCCAAGTTGGCTGTCATCTCTGACCAAGTGTTCGACAACATTGGTGTTGATGGATACAGATTCGGGTAAGAATATTTCTCGAAAAGTGATTTGAAACTTAGTAATGTGCACTTTTTAAAAGTCTATACCTGAAAAGGAACAGAATGTATAGTATATATTTTTTCGGTCTTCTTTCGGTCTGTCTGTCGGTTTGTCTGTCTGTTTATACTTACGTCAAGCTTAAGTATAAAACTGCAATTTTTATAAAATATCAAGGTCCATAGTGTCTTAGACTACAAAAATATCAAACTTCTAAGACAAAGCCACCAAACAAAATTAAATCGAACGATAGGAGCGCTTTAACTTTATTTTTTAAAAAAATTATATCGTTTAGTAAGAATGAATATATATTTGTAATCTTCAATTTGACCTAGAAATACGTAATTTGACAAGAAGTTAGAACTTATAGTAAATGAAGAAAATGCCAAAAAAATAATAACCGGAACTTTTAATCCACGAGTATTACTCGCACTTAACTTATTTTTTTTACTTAAAAGTATATTTTAAGGAATAATAAGCTATAAATATTTACTTTAGTAGAAATAATTTTTTTTGGTCTTTGAGGAGAATCAAGGATTGCAACAACTCCTAAATATTGGTATTTTAATACTAAATTTATCACTTCCAGATACCAAAGCAGCGACGGCAAGTCCGCCTCAGAGGAGGGTGTGCTCAAGAACATTGGATCTGAGAACGAGGCCCTCGAGGTCCGTGGTTCCTTCTCATACCTTGGCAATGACGGCGTAGTCTACACTATCACCTACATCGCCAACGAAAAGGGTTTCCAGCCCCAAGGATCTCATCTTCCATCTGCCCAACAAATCTAGTCTGATTGTTATCTGGTACCTTGTTCGACTTGCAAATAATTAGGCTAGTAAATATGTTTTTTTGATCCCAACATTTGTTTTATTTTTACTTTTTGTTTTAATGCACTTTGCCTAAAAAAGAAATGTATTTAGAAAATGCCGGGAATATTCAGACTTTGTAGACTGTAAAATATATAAAAATTTTACTTGTATTTATAAATAATAATTGATTTAACGTAGTCACAACTTCATTTCTATAGTAATGGCAATGGGCAATACCCATCGCTTTAAAATGTATACTCATAAGTGCAATATCCCAGCGTATATTTTTTTAAATAATAAAAAAATAACTTAAAACTCTTTTAATTTAGAACCTTTTTGTCTAGATAGATGAAAAAGGTTCTAATTTCACTAATTTCACTTGTACAAAGCTCGATTTCAACTGAGATGAAGACAACTCATTCAGGTAAAGCCTTTCAGAGAACAATCCATTAGTGTACTCACCTACATCAAAGTTAATCAAAGGAAACGCCACAAAAGACAGAAAAAGCTCCATTGTCGCTACAGTCTAATGCAAGTTGTGTAAGTATGCTCTACTACATTATTAATTTTTAATAAATTCTATTTTACATTATTTTTTTGTGATTTATATTATTTCAATAAGATATACTAACTGTATTTGGTGAATTTTATTAAAACTTGATTAGTAAAGTAGATTTTAGGATGTAATACATCATCATATAATTTACTATATATATTATATTATTATATGAAATATATATTTTTTTATATATTTCATACATGATATCCTTTTAAAATAAATTACCTGGGTTTTAAGAGCTTGAATAAATGCATTGTCTTTAGTTGACTAAATATAACATTTACTTTGTTAGCGATCTGTTAATAACTTTATGATGTATTATATTTTCCACTTATGTATTTCTACTCGTAGCTCTTTGAAATAAAAGTGTAATTCATTAAGTAATACAGACGAAATTATGACATATTTCTTAAATAAGAAAAATAATAAAAACGCCGTCTTATTTAGGACCGTCGTGGCGCAACGTCTGCCAGTAAAACGACGGTTTCTGGGTTCGATTACCACTCGGGGAAGGTGGATTTTCTATTTCCATTTTCTTCGCTTTGGTAACTAAGGCAAAGCGTGGCGTCGAGTTCCGCCACTCAACACGTAATGCCTCGAAAAAGGCGGAAAGCGAGGACGGAGAAAGCAGGGGCTGAGACACACCCTTGTCTTAACACTAGATTCTACGGTTCCTGCAGTTCCCTCTGCCTACCCTGCCCATGTTTGGGATAAAAGCGTGAAGCTAAAAAAAAGGCACATTGAAATGTAAAGAGAATATAGATTTGACCGATCATAATTTTGCCTACAAAAACAAAAAAGGTCAAGTCTCAGTTGCAAGTAGAGCATAGTTCAACCCAAGAACATTACGAACGAGGAATATAAGAGTGAGATTACATCAGCGACTTCAAAGACGCTTTGATACGAGGTGTTAATGCACTATTATTACTTACGTGTTGTCGTGCACCTTTAGCTTTGGCGTTGCCTTTAGGTTTAGGTAACGCAATTTTTCTAATGGTTTGATAAGATTTTCTATAAAATATATATACTTTGTATTACAAGATTTATATAAGTTAATGTAGTAGGCTTATTTTTTATCTTTTTTGAGAAAAATTATGTCGACTAAAATACAGATGTAAACTAAACTGAATTTTCTCAACCTATTCATAAAATACGAAAAATGTGTAAAGATAAAAACTAGGTAGAGTTATTTCCAAACAGATGTCAGAAATCTCCCCTCGATTGAATTCCACGTACTTTACGTTGTTGCCACTTTTTCTTCGCACGAACCGTTAAGAATCGTTTAATGACAGGAAAATTTTTAACTTCGAGCTGTTAACAGGAAAAAAACTTTACTAAGTATCGTAAAAAACGCGTTTCAAAGATAACGCGAAAACGATACCTCAGATATTAGCGTTTGAAGGCAAATGGTTTTTGTAGAAATCTTATACTATTTTATTATACTCCATAGTGGTATTCGCACACGTGTAGTTAAATTATATGTTCTCATTGCAGAGCGGGACGGACTGACTGACTGACTGTAGGACAAATAAGAGATTTTATTGGTATATTTAGAAAAATGGCAGAGTTGTGTTTATACACTTGACTTGCGTTATAATCGTAAGAGAAAAGTGGAGAACGCAGTGTCTCGACATTATATTCTTTTTACCTCTCGGCCGATGTTTTTTATGCGTCAGCAATGTAAATAATAAGCATACTATTTCTAGAAACACATAATACTATTAAATAGCACATTGACTAAAACTTTTGAAATAACTTTTATATATTTCTTCATACTAACAACATTAAAATAAAGTTATTGAAATTCATATATCACGCAACACCGTGCACCGGCGCGGCGTCGACAACGCTGTACGCCAATAAGCGTTTGAAACGAGTTGTTTTAGCAAATATTTCGATGTTCTTTCGTAACACGTCTCTTGTGTGTATGTGGTGTAAGTCTCAATCAACGAGCGATTTTTTTTTACTTTCTGAAAAAAGAGGAAGAGGCTTTTTGTTTGTCTAGTAATTTTTGAGATTTTAACATCTGATATATAGTGTTTTTTTTTTTGTGAATTAGATCGGAAAGAGAAGTTATTAAAAATGTGAAATTTGTGGTACGTCATGTAGCGAGTAATGAAAGAATGTAAATAAGATACTTTACAATGCAGGAGGGAGAGTAAGTTGTACCCCGAAATTTGAGAACATAGAGTTGGTGATATTGCAGGAAGGTTATGTAAAAGAAATGGAGTCCGCTGGAGGCCCTGGAGATTAAGTCGATAGAGATATAACCTTGGACCTTAGCGTAAAGTTTCTATGACTATTCTGCTAGGGATGAACCGTAGGGCGAAAAATTTAAAAATATTTTCCGGAAGATCACTTATTAATTAAGTTGCAATACTTTAAAGTACTATGAGTTAAAAAAAATATTATATAGGCGTAACTACTTTAAAGAAATAGACAATTTTGTAGAAAAATAATTGAAATCAAAATTTTAGAAAATTATAAAATTATTTAATTTGTTGAGGACCGTCTTGGCGCAGAGGCGCAACGTCTGCCTGTAACGTGACGGTTTCTGGGTTCGATCTCCAGTCGGGGAAGATGGATTTTTCTATTTCCATTTTCTTCGCTCTGGAAACTAGGCAACGCGCGGCGTTGAGTTCCGCCGCTCAACACGCAATGCCCCGAAAAAAGCGAAAGCGGGGATGGAGAAAGCAGGGACCAAACAACGGAGTGTCTTAACACTAGGTTCCCACAATCCCTGCAGTTCCCTCTGCCTACCCTGCCATGTGCGGGATAAAGCGTAAAGCTAAAAAAAATAAATTTGTTTTTAACACAGTATCTCACAAGACAGAAAGAATTAACCTAATATTGAAATATTCAATATTGTACTGTTATTTATACTAGATTATATATAATTATTATTTATACAAGATTTTAATAAACTTAATTGTATAATGTTTTTAATTAATACGAATACTAAAATGAATGCGTAGACTTGCTATTGAAAAGATGTGTAATAAAATATAATTTGTGACTAACAGTTCATTATTTGATACAAAATTGTTATTATTATAGTTAATTTATAAACAATTTAGACAGTTCTCAACTACGAAACGTCTGAGCTAAGTAAGCTTCCAACTTGCACCATCCACACACGTTCGGTCCATAGATCAAGCGCACCTGTAATATTAACGGGAACTATCACGCGCAGATGACGGCGTAGGGAGAATGGATTTGGTTTTCAGACATTTTTTTCACGAAAAATAATTTTGTAATAGCTTTAATATGTAAATATTAGTATAAGTGTAATATTTTTCGCTCTTCACTTTCTGACTTCTTTATAGTTAAAACATTTAAGAATATCTTTATTGGCTATTTAGGAAATATCGATTTAAATTTAAGTTCGATAATTATTAATTTAGTTATAAACCGAGTTGTAGTTATTGAAGCCTCTAGAAATCTCCACTTCTTTGGATGAAAGCTTCTCACCCAACTTTATCGAATATAGAATAAAGAAACATTCCCGTAACGCAAAAATTCTTAATCACCACAGTTTTTTTACGCTCAATGCTCGACAATGCTCAATGTTCTTTCTCTAATGATATCCTCCTCCATGATAATGTGATTGTGGTATCACATTTTATATTGGCAATAAAATATAAAATAGTAACTAACGAAGGCTACCTTTGGCTATATAGCCTTAACACTATAGCAGGGCTTGCCACGGTTCGAGACGCTGCGTATTGAGAGGCAAAACTCAATGTCACGCTTTGTCTTATTGCGAGAGGAAAATTATAGGAATTCGTTTATTCCCTTTAGTTGGAATCGAACTCATAATCATCGCGTTCGTTGCGTTACTCGCTTTGCCGCTGCATCACTTTAATAAATCCCACAAGAAATAATTTATTAAATAATTTTTGGAAATAACTTGTGATAAATTATATACATAAATAAAGAACATTGTCAATTTTATGTTTTGGTAGCATTTACTTGTTTCTTATTATTCAGTTTATCTACAACATTTCTGCGGCAATGTGTGGTAGTCTTCAAAATCTTTTATAAATTATATTTTGTTCAGATCTAAAAGCTATACAACAAAAAAGTTTCATTGAAATTCGTCTTGTAGATCCAAAGATACAACTTTAAAAAATATATTTATATTTTATTGCTGTTTTTACATATCCTGTATTATTTTTGTAAAAAAAAATTAATATAATTTACTAAATACCATTCAAATAAGGCAGGACGTAACTAAAACTTTAAAATTTTAAAATTTGAAGCTACTACTATCAACTGGTTATCATGTTACGTACACATATGTATATTCTTAAAAACAATTCACTTCGATGTAATTTACTTTACCTTTACCAAAAGTAATCTTATTTTATCATAATATAATAAGTTAAGTTATAGAAAAGTTGTCGGAGCCATTCCAACAAATCGAAAGCGAATTTTTTTACCTTTTCGTCAAATAAACGAAAAAATACAGAGGACCCTTTTATTATACCTCTATTAGGATGGCAATGGGTATTGAATTGGCTAATAACCGTTCTATCAGGTGAAAGGAATTCACTTTCAGTGTCTTCCGTTGGAATATCGAGGGTTGTATTGGAATGCATATCGATGGATGGAAAGTCATCTGACGTATTTCAAATCTGACTAAAGAATTATATATGTAATTATAAATAAAACTATTATTGGTCAAGGTTAAAAATGAACATGTTCAAATTTGAAATGTAATTTTAATCAGATTTTAAAACACTTTTTTTAAGCTTCACGCTTTATCCCGCATGTTGCGGGGTAGGCAGGCAGAGGGAACTGCAGGAACCGCAGGAACCTAGTGTTAAGACACATTGTTGCTTAGTCCCTGCTTTCTTCGTCTCTCTCTCATCATCTCATCAACTCAACGCCGCGCTTTACCTAGTTTCCAGAGTGAAATAGAAAAATCCATCTTCTCCGAGTGGGAATCGAAGCCACAAACCGTCGCGTTTACAAGCAGACGTTTACTGATCTATAATAATTATGATTGTTTTTAGTCACTCCACAAGCAATATCATAAATAGATACTAAACTCCCATAATTAGCCTCTTTATGCCTTCTACGCAGAAATTGGCGAAATTATAAAATTTTTGTTGTGACAAAAAAGCTTTTATTTTTTACCAATAATTCATAATTTACTAATCACTAATAAATTAATTAATGTTTAAGAAAGAAATATATTTGTCGTACTTAAAAGCTACATCCCTAAAAAGCTCCATCTACCTTGATAGCAGTTTCAGTACTTTTTATGTTATTTTCAACACTTCCACTGTTATCTTGTCCGAACTTCCAAGGAATTTGTATTCATTGATGGCTCTCGATGACTACTTTGACATAATCAAATGCATAGCTCGAATACCCAATACAAGATTCGACATAAAATTAAATGACTGTAAACGTTTAGAATTTTTATCGACTTTGTTATCGTGGTGTTAAATGTTAATTATTGGTAAATAGCGTACATTAGGAGTACTGCTAAGGCGCCATTGTCTTAATTAAATATAGAATTTCTTTTTTATTTTTATACATCTCTAGCATTTTGAGGCATATATATGTAGAGTCGTTAGTAAAAAGCTGTCATGATCTACGTTTTAGTGATTTTTAGAGCTTTTAGATAAAAAAATATTTTATTTATTTATTTCTGGTATTAATTATTAACTGATTGATAAAATTGGTCTAGTACGAAGCGTGCCTTATCGTGCTCAAATTTTGACTACAAATAGAGAACTTAGTCTTAATCTTTATCTCTACATAGCCTAAACTAAAATATTATAAATACACCTTACTCTATTTATTTAATTGTTATTTTTTTTAATAAACATGTAGTAAGGATTATTAAGGATTCTTAGATTTTTTAATAGAAATAAATATGATTGTTGGTTTTTTTGCGTTGTTTTTGCCTCGTGTTCTATTTCCACGTTTTGCACGCGCACCTGCGGAAACGTATTTGCATACAAATTCGCATTGCACGCCTGTTTGAATCGCTTTGTCACCGAGAAATTACCCGTCTCCCTTTAAAATGACAAACGGTGTGAGGATTGAATTGAATTTGATAGACTAAAGCGCTTTTAGTATTATGATAAATATGTTTTGGGAAACGATAAAATTTACTACTGTCATATACTAAATAAAAAAAATTACGAGTATTCTTCGCTTTTTCCTGCGGTCTCATTTGCGTGGCCATATGGAGAACTCATAAGTGGTTGTCGGCGCTAGGCCAGAGCTTTGCTGTTTAAAGTCCATTTTTCACAATAAAATAACAGAATAATATCAAATGGTTTATTCTCGTGAAAAAGATAGTTACGAAGTCAAAAGCTTTACATAATTTAGTTACTTTTTATTTGGTTAATAGCTGATAACTTACGTTCATTATTTAGAATACAGAATATACAGAAGAGAAAAGGACCGTCGTGGTGCAGAGGCGTAAGTGTCTGTCTGTAAACGCGACGGTTTGATGGTTCGATTCCCACTCGGGGAAGACGGATTTTTCTATTTCCATTTTCTTCGCTCTTGAAATTAGGCAAAGCGCGGCGTTGAGTCACCGCCATTCAACACACAATACCTCAAAAAGGCGGAAAGTGGAGACTGAGAAAGCAGGAACTAAGCAACGGAGTGTCTTAACACCAGGTTCATATGGTTCCCGCAGCCTCTGCTCACCCTGCAATATGCAGGATAAAGCGTGAAGCTAAAAAAAAGAATATACAGAATTGATTATACAGTTAAATTAATTTAATATTTTCAATAAAATAAATATTTAATGAATTAATTTGCGCCAAATGGACGTAGTATAGACCACAGTCCAAGAGGTTTATTGCTCACTAAAACAATTAACAATACATAATACAGCCTATTTTCTGCCCAGATTTTTTGTTAAAATATTTAAAAAAGAAAAAGTTAAATGATAAGCATTGAACTCACATCTTTATGGTATGATCCAAATGCACTAACCAAGTATCCTACATATTTTCTTTGAACTGTTACACAAATTGCACATTTCTATAACTTATTAGTACAAGAATTTCGATGTAGATCTTTGGATCTACAACACGCTGTTACAGAGTCTACTATTTTTGATCTGGAGTTGGTCAAACTGAATTGAATTGCATGAAAAAAGAAAAACAAGTTAATTTTAATATTAATGATTAAGTTTTGTGCAGGTCACATATCTTCTCTCATTACTTGTTTATTATTTTTATTTAGAACTGCAGGAACCATACGAACCTAGTGTTAAGACACTCCGTTGCTTTAGTCCCTGCTTGTTTCCGTCTCCACTTTCCGCCTTTTTCGAGGCATTGCGTGTTGAGTGGCGGAACTCAACGCCGCGCTTTCCTAGTTGCCAGAGCGAAGAAAATGGAAATAAAAACATCTCCATCTCCCTCGAGTGGGAATTGAACCAAAAACCGTCGCGTTTACAGGCAGACGCTTACGCCTCTGCGCCACAACTTGTTTATTGTACAGTAGACTAATATGTCTCATATACATATGTATATGTATTTACATTCACGTTTTGCGTCAGTTACGTATTGACCAAATAGTAATAATAATAATAATAATATTGCATACCCAGAAAATACAAAAAAGTACAATAATGAAAAAAACAAATATGAAAGTGCAAAAGGCGGCTTTACTGCTTAAGTAGCAATCTCTGCCAGGCAACGTAAGGGCAAAGGAATAGCAAATTTCGTAAAAAATAATAATAGTTTTAGCTTCTTATAACTCTCTTTTTCTGTGATAAATCAATAAAAAAATTCTAAATCTTCTAAAACATCATATATTAAATAAAATATTTCTTTAATATCTATGTGAAAAATTCATACATATTAAATAATTACAAGTTGTTTATTTCATTTAGTACAACACGTAAATTATAATAAAATATAAAATTATTAACGGCACAGCACTAGCGGCGTGTCACAGTAAAACGGTAGGCAATATACAGGCTGATATATTACACGACGGTCAGGTGAGTGATTCAGTGTACAAATGACTCGTTGAAATACGATAATGGGCGCGTGTACCGCGTCGCGGTGGCGGTCAGATCGCTTCTAACTAAAGTCACTGCATTTAATTGTGCTTTATAGTATGTGATGTGTTTCGCTGTTTTACTGTGAATTATTAGTGTTTGTTAAAGGAATATTGTGTTATTTTGTTTTGTTTATATTTGGTTGAAATTTATTTGAAAAAGTGATAAAAATATATTTAGTTTTAAAGATCATAAAGTCCATTTTTTTTATTCGCACTCAATGTTTCTTGAAAAAGTTAACAACAAATTGTTTTTTTATTAATATATCTTTTACATTCTAGAGTTTATTTGTAGGTTGTGGTAGATCCATCTCTAAGACTATGCCTAAAGTAGAATAACTTTAGTACGGAATTGAGTTCCAAAACACCCATTCCTGCTCCGAGGGCGGAACGCTAAAAATGGAGTGTCTTAATACTATGTTCATTAACATAAGGATCCCTCTACCTACGAAAAAAGAAAATTTCGGATTATTGTAGTTGAGGGTAATAGAATGTCGATGACTTAAACACTTTTGTACTTAATTAAAATTTATTACCTTTTGTAAATAATTAGTCCGTTTAGATCCTGTTAATAACACTCTGATTGTACGCCTAAAGAACTTTAAAACAGAATTTGTAATTTGTGTAAACAGCGTTTCTGAGATTAAAAATGTTAATTCTGAAATTATTCAATGTAAATTATTCACATCCTTAAAGGAAGCACCTTGTACAAGGTACACTAGCTGTACATGGTGTTGTGACTTAGATGAAATGAAATAAATATTTAATATCAACTTGTCAAGTAAATACGTAGTAATATACGTTATTTTTATATGTCATAAAGTCATTCAATAATATGATATATACTTAATATGTATGTATGTTTCACTTAAGAAATGTAGTAATGAACAATATCTTTTTTAAATAATAAAAGACAAAACTGAAATGCTAAAAATATATATTCACTACAGTAACAGAGAAAAATTAAATGAAAATTGATGTTAATCAAACAGAACATCCTGTATTTAGATGTAGATTAAAGCAATATCATAACGTAACTGAAGATAACTCAATTAATGCTAAGTAATTCATAGAACTGCAAGCCTTTAACCTGTTTATATTGGTTTTAACAAATTCATAATAAATGGTAGAAAGAAGAAGTAAAGACTCTTGACATAGTAGATGAAAGCATAAACGAGATGACAATATGTTCCTGCTCAGAGAACATATAGTAAAATATTTAAAAATAATATTTAAAAAATAATTTATAGATCATATATAAGAATTTATTATTAAGATTAAGAATTTATTATTTCATCAATTCCATATCTAAAATAATTTTTAGATGTCCTTTTTATGGATTCCAACGATTTCTATGATCTATCAAACGACCGTATTATCTTAAAGATTTGGATTTGTAGGGATCCCGGTACCTGATGCGCCGTCACGTATCACACTGAATGGCAAATCACGAGGTAGACCTTTTGGGCCTCGGAGAGTTGGTATGAAAATAAAATGATTGCGAAGGGTCTGCCCGCACTATATTAAAATATTCCCAAAGGCAGATATCTGGCACGCACCTGATGTTTACGAATAGTTTTGTCGGCTTTTATTTTTGATTTTAATATAGTGATGTAGTGGGGAGTATGTGATGTATTGGGTGGAAATAGTTTAGTGTAAACTTGGCTTTTTAACTTGTTTTGATAGCTTTTTTAATTTTTAAAGCTAAGAATGTTTTATACGTTAAACACATTTTTATTTTCGTTTACGCATGTATTGAATACTTATATGAATAATATTGGATTGTATAGTACATTTATAAGAGCAGGATTTAAAAAATTGTATTATTTGTATAATTTTCGATGTCACCTAGCTTTTAGGAATATTATTTTTTCCAGGTGAATCGTTTCGTAAAGGTTACTTCAAAATAAAATTTAAAGTTAACCTGAAATAAAATGATAAAACTTAAATGGGAATATAACAAAAAGCCTATTTATCGAGCTTTTCAATATAAATATTACGATCATAGATAGAGGAGAAGAGGGTAAACTATATCAGGAACGTACCTTAGCTGGCAACTGAAATCTGGCCGGTTTGTACGTGAGCCGCATTTGAAGAGGTACCCTTTAATAAATCGCACTTTATTTTTTTATAAAGCACACCTTGTGACGTCCAGCATGTTTATGCGAACAGTGTGCCCGGAATTTGTGAAGGGATGGCTGTATGATTTGTTTTGTTTCAAATTGTTTTTTTTACCCTTTCTTTTTGTCTTTTTATTTAGTTTTTTTTTTATATTGTTGTAATGTTGATAACATTATATGTTCATGTTATGCACCAATTGGGAAAATTCTGATTAAACATGGTATTTGAGTGTTGAAAGTTTTTGGGGAATTATTTTTTTTTCAGTTGTGTTTCAGTTTCAGTGTTTCAGTTGCCCAATGTATGGTTAAATATTAAATTTTATTAAATACAAGAACGTATGCTTAGTGGTTAGAATATGTAGTTTATCCATAAGGTTGGATTCAATTTTTTATATGTTGATTAAAACTATTGTTAAAGTTAATGAAAACTACTCTATTACTTTATCTAAGTTGATGAAGTTACGTCCTTAATGTTCGATGTGACGTAAAATAAAAGTAGTGTAATAGTTACAGACTTACGAATTAAATTATAAATATAATATTAGTGTATATATGCGATAAAATAAACGCATACATAGGTCAGTAAACAAAAATACAATAATAAAACTTGATTGGCCAGAATATCATACATCAGATCAAAGCTGGACTTCCTCCGGCCAATTGTGTACATTTAAGACAAGGCAATACAATAAAGTGCTTATATTACAGTGCGTGCATCAGCAAGCTCATAAAGTTCGTCTAGACGAGTGATTTACGTTCACCTGAGAGAAGATAAGTTGGGGAAAATGTATGGGATGACAAAAATTGAAATGAGACATAGGTGGAGTGGAGAAATATTTTTATAGTACGTAGATATTTATTCTATTTTTATTAAAGACGATATACTTGGTGTTAAGTTTCTTAATTTTTCTGATTCCACCTATTTTTTTAGATAAAACAGAGTTTAACGCCGAGTTTTGTAATTTTAGTTTTTATATATTTACAATAGATGAGTTACGTTTTTTTAAATTGCCAGTATTGCATAATAGACATATTAAATCCTACTGTATAATATAAATATATATATTTTATATCATATACATGTACCGATAACGTACATATATAAAATTTTATTATAGTCTAAAACTTTTCTTTACATTACAACCCCGTTTATCTATTCTCCAATCGATTCCAATTCTGTGAAACTATATTGAAATCTTGGCGTATTCTTCATAGGTGTACCAGCGTCGTATAGGAAAACGATGAAGCGAGGTGCGATTGACCATTACGTAGGACCTCGTAAAGCGCCCGCTCGGAACAGCCAGATATCGGCCCGCATCGGATTATTTTGTTCTTCGGTTATACACTGAGTGTTGAAAAATTTATGAAGCTTTTCATTATTTTAATAAATGTAGGTTTATAGTTAAACTTCTATAATATATAATTTAAAATTCTGAGTGTGTATAAAAATATTATACAAACTCAGCTATGTATTTTCAACTCATATATGTATTTTTAGATAGAATTTGTAATTTTAACGGTTTATTAATATTTTTGTGTGAGTTGAACCTGTGCCCTTTTTTAATTTCGTCTAAGATATTACATATTAAGACAAATTACAGTATAAAACATTTGTATAATGTCTTATATGAACGTTATATACTAAAATTCTATATAATTCAATAGAATATATTATCACAGTTTTTTTCCTTTACTATCTTAGTATGACTATACGAAAGAAATATACATAAAATAAACATAGGCCGTTGCTCTCAGTGTGTCCCCAATTTTTTTCGCTACCTTATTTTATGGGGATTATACGATCAGCGTCCACCTTGTCAACGTTCCACATACCTAGGTTGAACATTGTAATCTGTACACACTTTTTTATACATATCGATACAACTTTATATATCAGTTTGTAAGATTCAAAGTCCCTTGCCACTGATCTCATTTAAAAGTGGTAGGCTTAGAGTAGAATGGGGAGAATTGACTTACCCAAGATAAGGATAGTAATAGCCAGTGTTTTTTCTTACCAAATTACGTTTAGACGTTAACCGTCCTCTTGTTTACCTTTATTTTGTTAGGTTTACGATATAGGCAATATGAATAAATTGTTTTCCTTAAGTATTTCCTGCTATATATATTTATATATGTTGTGGTTGAATGTATATGTTAAGTATAAAGAAATAAAATATACATATATGTAAAGTAGAGAGGAAACAAGCTGAAATCTACTCACGGTTGGCACTGAGTGCATTAACTTAATTAAGTACATTAAATTAAGTATGTATTAAAGCTTTGTCAAAATTAAATTTAGCATTTTTTTAACTATCAATTCAAATCACGAGCTGAAATTGAGTTGAATGAGGCTTAGTGGGAAAAACACAATAGTTGTGATTCGATTCTCATTTGGGAGAATGGAATTATTTCCTAGCACTGGTAAAAGGCAGGCGGGTGGCTATGAATTAGTGTATTTACACTATTCTCTATCCATACATTGTGTGACTAATAGTACAAAACAAATGAATATACCTAATTTACAACTACTTTGAGGACCGTTGTGGCGCACAGCATCTGCCTGCTAACGCGATGGTATGAGGATTTGATTCCCACTTGGAGAAAATAAATGATTATTATTGTAGTGGTTCTGGTAACAAAGCAAAGCGCAGCGTTTAGTTTTGCTGTTCAACACTCAATGCTTCGAAATGTGAAAAAGTGGGGCGTTCCCCATTAAGACACTCCGTTGAGTGTGTTAATTCTGGGTTCGTATGGTTTCTTTGACTCCCTTTGCCTCCTCTGACATGTGCGTCGCAGTTATGGCATGCCCATATATATTATCTGTGTAGCTATTAATTATTCGATAAAATTGGTAATGATTTTTAGGAATGTGATAACTTATCAAATTTAATCACAGTCATATATTGTTTAACATTATATTTCAAATAAACCCCATTTACGATTCAAGAAAAAAATAATAACAAAGGAGGACCATCGTGGCGCAGAGTGACAGTGTCTGTATATAAAAACGACTATTTGTATTCTCGATTCCTACTTGAGGAAAATGGATTGTTTTAAATTTTTCCTTTCGCCATAAGGGCAGAAGCGTAGCAGTTAGCTTTGCGACTCATGACGCAACAATTGGTTTCTTCTGTCTACGGTTCCCTCCTACCCTGCTATGTGTGAAACTTCTATACTCTCACCCTTACGATCTATATAAATAAAAATAAATTTAAAATAGGCTAATACAACCAATAATATGGCAACATAACTTAGAACAAATAGAACTACCATTTATCCAACAAAAGAATTGGAGCCAAATTTAAATTAACCTTCAAACGTTGGACATCGAAGGTAGTTTGTCTCTCAACAGTTTTTATTAGATAGAAGTATGCACATTATTTCTAAACAAATTGGTTTTTCTGTTCCTTGCCAACTGGCGCAATAAGTTAAGCTCGTTCAATCGTAAACTTTAAGTGGCACTACGCAATGCAGATATTTCAACTACTATTTATTAGAAGTGACGACTCTCTAACACTGTTATTGGGTTCTGTAAATTTTGATGCTTTATATATATATATATATATATATATATATATATATATATATATATATATATATATATATATATATATATATATATATATATATATATATATATATATATATATATATATATATATATATATATATATATATATATATATATATATATATATATATATATATATATATATATATATATATATATATATATAACCATGACCTATATCCAGTTATAATTTAGATATAAATTACGAAAGTTTTACATTTATGAAAGAAACAGCTTTAAGGTTTGGAAAAGGTACTAAATTATTTATTATTATTTATTTTTCTATTTTTTTATAATTTTTCCATCCATAAATATGTTTATTGAATAAATAAATAAAGATAGTCAAAGAAAATCTTATTTTAAAACAGTCCATTTTCTATTAACCGATCATTGAAAGTGTCTGAACTTAACGGCGCACTTCATTTTGTTACTAGAGCGAAGAAATAAAAATATTTTATTTCCTCGGGTGGAAATCGAACCCATAACATACGAAAGAAGATGCGATGCACACCGACAGTGTCGACGAAAGATAATTTCATCAGCCTCTTATTAATTTTTACTTATTTTTTAATTTATTTCCTTTTTTAATATGTCAGTTAGTCAAAATTAAAAAATTCAATTTAAAATTCTGAAATATTCATACTTTTAACTACACGTATTCCAAGCAGCCGTCTCTCCGACACACCTATCTCTATTTCGCGAAGGAAGTAGGAGCAATATAGGAACCCTGCCAAAGTAACCTGTCACTGTTTTATTTTTATTTTTATTTAAATTTATGTATTTGTACTGTTTTACGTAACCAACTATATTTTGTTTATCAAGTGTGTTTTTAAGGTTTACATGAGCTATATAATAAATATTATAAAATTAGTTGCTTAGGAACAATAGGATATAATTAAACTCTTTTTCTCTATACTGCATTTGGATTGGATTGTTAAATTTTTGGTGAAACCTATAAATATATACGTATTAAAATATAATATTACTAAAGAATTACTTTTAACACTTTGAATGTTGTATACATAAAGAGCAAGGAATGGAGTGTTCTCGAGTTCTTGCAGTTCCCTCTGTTTACCCCATAGTGTGCAGGATAAAGCGTGAAGCTATAAAAAAGTAAATAAACAAATGTTAAGTATCTCCATTTGAAAAAGAGCTACAGCTAACTCTTTAAAGGTCATAAGAGTAATACGTTAATAATTTAATATTATGTGAATTACGGAAAGGTAAAAGATTTTTTAAATATAACTTGATTTTGGTTCTTTATTTTGTTAAGATAGCTTTTGACTAACTTGCTTTACGTTGACATGTTAAATTTAAAAACACTCCTCCATTCTCCATTTTTGTCTTTGTATATTTTAAAAGGTACAGAGGCGTAGCATCTGCCTGCAAAGGCGACGGTTTGTAGGTTCAATTCCCACTCGGGGAAGATGGATTTTTCTATTTACATTTTCAGTTCTGCCACTCAACACGCAATGCCCTGAAATAGGCGGAAAGCAAGGACGGAAAAAGCAGTGTATCCTAACACTAGGTAGTTATGGTTTCAGCTGTTCCTCTGGCAACTAGGCAAAACGCGGCGTGAGTTCCACCACTCAACACGCAATACCTCGAAAAGGCGAAAAGTGGAGAACGGATTGTCTTACCACTAGATTCCTACAGTTCGGATAAAACGTGAAGCTAAGAAATCTACCAATAATTAAATGTACATATTAATCATAACATAATGTAATATAATTATTAATTATTTAATTTTACCTCATTAACTTATCCAAACAACTAAAAAGGTTTCAGCATTCCATCCTTAACGTCCACTTTATGACATTCAAAGTAATTTCAAAATTTGGCAACATTGACCGTTGGATATTCTTATGGCATTTGCTATTATCCGGCGTACCTGTTGTATGAACATTATATATGTGGCGAGTCTGCCAAATGGCGGGTCCTTGCCAAATTAGATCATAAAGGTTAACATCCAAGCCCCTGAGATACGCTTTTGATGCCTCTAATGGAATCTTATACTTTCGTCATTGTTTGGTTATGTTTCTTTTCAAAACTGCAAGTATTGTTTATTGTTGAATGCTTGGTACATTTTCTCCAACTAGCTTTGTTAATATATAAATATGTTATGAAATAATAAATTAATATTTTTGTCTTTTGTTTAAATATTTAATTTTTTTAAGTCTATATAGACTTAAAAAAATATGATTAAAGAAAACATATAAAAATTTGAACGCAGCGGGATACGAACCCGCGCTCTCTTGCGAACTGTGCAAACGCTCTCACTACTGAGCCATGCGTTCTATGATTTGTGTTCATACTTAATATTATTAATAAAACGATTAGTATATAAAATCAGTTTTTCTAATAAATTAAATTTTGAAATTTCAATGTATTTGTCTTTTATTAGGTCCTCATGTTTATTACATTTGCTTTATACGTGCGTTCAGAAATTTCTTTATATAGATCGAACTACATGTATTTTCATTATTGAAATTTTATACACACTATAACTGAAACCTAATAAAATTTTATATTCGATATAAATAAAAGAAAATTATTTAAAACATCCGTCTGCCTGTACACGCGACAGTTTGTGGGTTCGATTCCTACGCGGGGAAGATATTTTCATTTCTATTTTCTACGCTCTGACAACTAGAAAAAAGCGCGTTGTTGAGTTCCGTCACCAAATACGCAATACCTCGAAAATATACTTAAAACATCGTATATTTAAAACAGAGCATTTCATTTCATAACAGACATAAAACTAGAAACTAACAAATACTAACTAAAACAATTAAAAACTGAATAACACTAACTAAACCTAACAAAAATTAACTAATAACCAGGTCCACTGCCTATCCTCAGGATATAGCGTGAAGCCTTACTTAAGTTCAAAATAAAGTACTACAAGGAATCCTAACACCGGCACTCAGCCAAAGATAAGGCTCCACGTGTAGCAGTTAGCAAGCACTTACACCCCGACGTACGATTGTAAAGATATTTTATACGTGATTTGCTACGTGACTCGCTACGACGATATGGATCGCTGAGAGACGTTATTTATTTAAGTGGAATAAGTGATACAGATTTTGGCAATTATTTTTGTTTGTTATTTTTAAATGAATATTTGTTTTATTTTTTTTTAATTATTCTATTTATGATATGTATAACTTATTTTTAATATATTTTAATTTTATATTAAAAAATAAAAAAAAAACGTCGTGGCGCAGAGGTGCAACGTCTGCCTGTAACGCGACTGCTTTCTGGGATCGATCCCCAGTCGGGGAAGACGGATTTTTCTAATTCCATTTTCTTCGCTCTGGTAAACTAGGCAAAGCGCGGCGTTTAGTTCCGCCCTTTAACACGCAATGCTTCGAAAAAGGCGGAAAACGGGGACGGAGAAAGCAGGGACTAAGCAACTGAGTGTCTTAACACTAGGTTCCCACGGTCCCTGTGGTTCCCTCTGCCTACCCTGCCATGTGCAGGATAAAGCGTGAAGTTAAAAAAATGTCTATGTTTTCACTAATTAAAAAGCTATACTTTCATAATTTTAAAAATATATATTTTTTTAAATACATAGTACACTTTTTTTGTATTATTAATATTTTAATATAAAATAATATAAAATTTACAAACTGAATCTTTCTACTAATGATTAATAGTATAGTATAGTTGTATATGCAAAAAAAATACAAGTAGTAACTTTTTTTTGTATATATAGTTATAAGACTTAAAATTACTACAAAGTTTTAAATTTTGAAAGGCTAATTGAAATGAGTAACCATATTTAATTTACTCACTTTTATTTGTGGTAAGATAAAGTGTGACGTTGAGCTTTGCCAATATGCGTGCTCACTGTGTCTCGATTTTGATGGAAAATGGACAAAAGAGACTTTTTACATCAAATGAACTTGAAACTTGCTTTCTTGCTATGCGTGGTAAAGCGTAATACGGCATAAAGCATGACAAGCTTCGAAATAAACTGTAAAGCAAGTAGCACATTTACATTATAAGAATTATCAGAAATTAAATAACCTTAAATAACTGTTTAATGTATTACTGAATACTAAAGACAACAACAAGTAAAAATGTTGTGCAAATATTTTTTCAAGAAAACGAAAAGTTTATGAGACAATAATACTGCCTCATAAAATTCCAAGCGAAATTTCTTTATTTGTTAAGAAACAGAACACCTACGGGCATCTTATCTCGGAGTCGTGCCAAAGTAACCTGCAAATATTTTTACACTATTCGTAGTTACTGTGGATAAATGATATATATATATATATATATATATATATATATATATATATATATATATATATATATATATATATATATATATATATATATATATATATATATATATATATATATATATATATATATATATATATATATATATATATATATATATATATATATATATATATATATATATATATATATATATATATATATATATATATATATATATACATTCACAGGCCATGAACTACTTATATATGTCATATACTTACTTACACATAGAATTCTGTAATGTTACTTCCAAAATGATATATAACATTAATTGTTATAAATGCCTTATCCTCACAATTACAATAGAAATAAAATAAATTTCATTATACATAGTTGTTTTGAAGAAAAAAATCCATTCGTTTAAACTAAAGTGCGTTGCTAACAAAAAACTTACGGCGAGTTTCTACTGAGACAAACAAGCCTCACGAAATAACACATAAATCTGTCCATCCACTGATTAAAACATAAATAAATTAATATTTACCGAATTAATGAAGTAATACGCTGGAAAGCTTAAAAGCTTTACTTTTCTCTCTACCTAAAAGCTTGGTAGAAAAATCTAGTGTTGAAACACTCTTTTTTCCTCAATTTCCTCCCATTTTTTGAGACGGTGTATATTTATTAGTGATTTTTATGCAGCTACTTTTTTTAATTTAGAATTTAACAGCAAAGTTAAATAAGCATTTTTATTAAAATAATACTGTAGAGTGAAAAAATCGATGAAATATAAAGATTTAATATAAAAAATAAATAATTTTACAGATATTTAAATGTGGAGACTCTGAGAATGAGACACACACTCCTTTATAATTTTATTATCTTCTTTCATATAACTTTTTAGTATTTACCAAAATATTCTATTTTGGTTAAATACAAAAGTTATTTAGTTAGTTAGTTATCTTCGAGCTTTTATTGAAACTATTTAGGTAAAGCTCAAAGCTGTAAAAGCGAAGGTTAGACAGACTCATCGTTCTCCATTTTTGTGAGAACCAGAGTAGTAGTAAAAAAATAATATTTCCAGTAACTACGTAAATCTCAAAACTAAACTAAAAAAAGTAAAATAATATATTCTAATATAGTGAAAATGTAATACATCTACATATATTATATTTTATAATATAAATCTCTTGAATACAACAACCACTGTACATTTTAAAGAGTTATCACGAAGGCAAGTGGTACAAGTAACAGATAAGCATAATTTGAAATTGCCTAAATTAAGCGTGAAAGTGTCGCGATGCGGGTCTGAGTTTAATTTAAATGTTGTCAGGTTAAAAATTGGTACGGCGCTACCTGTCGCCGTGACGTACGTGACGTGTCACATTAGACAGTGACAACTTAGGGTGCTGGTTGATGATGATCACCGTGGCGGAGAGTCTAGCTGTAAGCGCGACGGTTTGCGGGTTCGATTCCCATGAGGTGAAGATGGAAATAGAAAACTATTTCCATTTTATTCGCTGGCTAAGTGCGGCGTTGAGTTCTGCCATACAACACTCAATGGCTTGAAAAAGGCGGAAAGCGGGGACAGAGAAGCAGTGGCAAAGCAGCGAAGTGTTGAATACTAGGTTCCTAAGGTTCCCTCTGCCTAACCAGCCATGTGCGGGATAAAGCGTGAAAAAATAAAAAAGGAAAAACAAACCTACCGAAAGAATACCTATTAAAATAATAATTAAGAATAATATATTACAATAACGATATATGTATGTAATATAATTTGTATAACATTATTATATATTCACACATTGTCAGTTATCGCCCACAGACGACGTGTCCCATCCTGTCGATTAGCATTAAACGACATTTTTTTCTTGACTTGGTAATTTTTATTTTGCACTGTACATCACGTTTCCCGGGGTGTTCGTGTCACGTCGCGTGACAGGTGACGGTTGGCTTTTTTGCAAATTAATAAATTGTGTTTATTCACTTACAACGTTTTATATGGGGTGAGTTCTTGTATGGATGGTATTTAAAAAAAACCGAAGAGAAAGGAGAGTGTTTAAAAATATGTTTACACACACAAGCACACACACAGAGTAAGAAAAAAATATTTTCAATTTTCTTACTTTCGTGATTAGAGCGAAAGTTCTAAAGAATTATACCCAGACTTGGGAATCGAACTCTCTACTATTGCTTTCACAAACAGACGTAGTATCTTACTAGATAACCGTGAAATTTCAAGATTAAATAAATGAAACTATGCTCTAACAACGTAGATACAAAAACTTACGAGTACATATGAGGACAAAATATTCCAAGTGACAATATTCTTAAGTAAACAAGTATAAAGGAAGTGCAGAGGCAGCCAATGTCTATGTATCGGTTCTTTATATTCTGTGTCGGTAAGTCTCGTAACCCTATTAGACGGGAGGGGCCTAATGAGGACCATGTAATTATCGCCGCGGCGCTACGTGAGCCAGTTGTTAACACCTGAATAATGCGACAGGTTGAAAATGCTGATTGTGTTTTGTATTACAATGTACTGTACATTGTAATACAAAACACAATCTTTTCATATGTTTTTATTGAAAAAGAAAAAAAAACTGAAGAGGACCGTCGTAGACGTAACGTTTGACTGTAAACGCGATAGTTTGTGGGTTCGATTCCCACTCGGATATGATTAGTTTTCCATTTTTGTTTTCATTCGCTCTGGTAACCAGAAAAGCGCGGCTTTGAATTTTACTCAACGCGCAATGCCTCGAAAAAGGCGAAAAGCAGGGAACGGAGAGTCTTAACACTAAGTTTCTATGGTTCATTCTGGCGATTGCGAAATAAAGCGTGAAGCTATAAAAAAAGAACTTTTAGTTAGTATTAATTTCTTTTTAGTATCGGGAAAAATATTAATATTGTGAAAAATATATCAAATACGAGTTGTATCTAAATAAATAAAATGTTTATAAATTTTAGTTTATTTTAAGCTTTTGTGTAGATTTCAATGAAATAAAAACGTAAATCCTAGTAATAAATTTATGCAAATATGTATGTTAAAGCACTAATTCTTTACTCTATCGAAGTAGAAAGGCATATACATTACATATATGCAGAGAGCAGTGGCTTAGAACTTTAGGTTCTGACGGCAAATAACGGTAAATTTCGAAACTTTCTTCCTGCAAGTAAATATACATTTTGTATATAAATGTCCTTTACTCAGTATTTGTAATGTAGAAAGAAGGCCGGGTCACCCCGTCATCAACGGCGGCCGTAAATCAGCGCACCTGACCGAGGGCACTTGTCTAAACGCATAAATCTCGGGGTCACTAAGCGGGTAGGGTTGTTTTTTATTTATATCGAGATTTTGTGTTTGTTTCTATATTTTTATATGTATTATTTAAGAATCTTTTATTTGTTGTGCAAAGATTTAATTTAGGATGATTTTTAATGTGGTGTTAGTTCAAATTCCGCTATGTGTAAGCTTTATATATAAGGCATATACTTAGGCATATCCGCTTTATATTTATTTTAATAACTATAATACCATCAGTGGCCAAACTTGATATGTATATTTTCTATTTTCAATAGGCTTATTTTATTTTACTAATTAAATTTAATATTACATTTTAAAAGACGAGTAATTTTAAATAAATTCGATTTAAGTATGAAATAAGCGTTGTATCAAGCAGCTTTGGCTTAAGTTACTAGTGTATAATAATATTCTCTAATTACCAAGTATAATTGTTAATGAAAAATGATATTGCATCGACAATATTCATCATCACATCACTAATCGTGATAGGGAGTCGAACTCGTAAATATTGAAGTATTGACTCCGCGGCGACGTCGGGTTAGGCTGACTGTTTAGTAATGATAGTGGGGTTGGACCTGTTTTTAACCAAGATATATATATCGTGGTATAGTTACGATACTTAATACTGGACGTGATGCATGTTCAAATTTCTTTGTCTTACAAATAAAAAGTCTCCCTAATATTATTTATAAAGTTTTATTCGGCTTTAAAACAAAATATATTAAATTGCATATGATGAAAAAAGTTATGGATACATGTATCATTTGATAAGTATTGCTTTATTCGCTGAAATTTCAAAGAAATATAAAAAAGTTTTGAAAGTGTATCAACACTACTATTGGTAAAAGTAAGCTAAATTTCAGAAATTAAAATACTTTTTCAGAAAAATATACAAGAAATTGCATTTTACCGCCACTATCTAACTTTTTGACGAACTATAAAATCAAAATAATTGTAAGTTGAAGCTAATGGTCTAAACCTGAATGCAAGTAAGACAAAGGTTCTGGTATTTGAAAGAGACGAGGAAAGGACAGAATGCAAGATTTTCGTGAATGGAAAATTATAAGAACAAGTGAATGAAGTAATATACTTGGGAAGTATGTGAAGTAGAGATGGTATATACGAAATGGATGTTCAAAAACGTGTTGCTGCCGGTAACAGAATGAACGGTGCCTTAGCTGCGTTGTTGAGACGGCAGAACGTCAGCGTCGCTGCACGTTTGGTCGTACACAATGCAGTTCTGGTTCCGACGCTGTTATATGGCAGTGAAACGTGGGTATTACAGCAGAAGAATGAAAGAAAGATGAATGCTGTGAGATGCAATCTCTTCGAAGGATAGGCGGAGTCAGCTTAGTTGACCGAATCCGCAACGAAGAGGTATACAGGATGGTAGGTACCAGCGAGAAGAACGTGCTGGAATGGTTTGGGTACGTCGAAAGAATGAGTGACGAAAGAATGGTATTTTTTTGTATTAATGATTGTATTAACTTATTTAAAATATCGAGCAAGTATTCGAAAGTCTACGAAACCTTTTAAATGTTTCGCAGGGTTAAATTAAAATGCAAAGTATTATAAGAAACGTATCTTCAGGTTGGTAAATGAGAACAAATTAGAGCCTTCTTAGTAGTCCAGACGATCACGTCGTAATACAGGTCGCCGCTACTCGCATAATAATGTACCTGTCTCACTTTTAAATTTAATATTTTTAAAGTAAATAATAGCAAAAGGTAATTTTGCTATTACAGTCATTTTCATATATTTTTTGTCTACGTAATACAAAAATAATTCAAAGAAACAAGTCTGTTATCTCCTTTCCTATTTCTTACAGTAGTAGTTATTATCAAGATTCTTATAATTATTTTCTCATAATTTTGTTAGAAATTCGAATATTTCTAACTTTACCAATATTATATCAAGCATTCGTAGCTCTGTAACTATTACGTAGCAATATAAATATCCATCAAAGGTTATTCGTAGCAGGTCTACGCAAATAGCTACACACTGTGACCGCATCGATAAAACTTTTCCCATTACCTGTCTTCGAAACATTTATTACGGTGAAGGTAATTAATATACTTTCGATACACTTACAAACTATTTCCGGTTCCTTTATTTTCCTCTAATGATTTTAGTATACCGATACCGGGATATTGATATAAGTTATTTGGTTGTTATTTTTAATTTATTTCTTTGTTTATTTTTATTATCTACTTGGTAGCTTTGAATTAACTATTAAAGTAAAAGTTTAATCATTTAAATATTGATTTACGTATCTATAGGTAAAGCAATCATCGTAGTCAAATTTTAAATATTTTATTTTTAAATTTTTAGATATCTGTTTTATAAACAGAGTAATATATTGAAGGTCTATAGGGTACTGTTACTTCATTCTTCACTCTGGACTGAGTTACACATTATGTACAAATTATTATTTAAAGCTATTGAATTTTAAAACTGTAGCATTCATTTTGTATCCCAGCTTCCTTTATTATCGAAACACTTAAACAAAAAAACGACAATAAAAAAAATAAACCTTCCTCACTTACTTTTTAACATTTTCATTCTTAAAGTGTCTTATTCTTAACTGGAATAGTTGGCACAAGTTTTAGAAAAATTTCAACGAACAAAAAGATTCTAAATGTACTCTCGCCGTTCATCTTATTTATGGGTCCATTCTCAATTTACAATGCCTAGATTTTAATTTAATTTCTGTCTGGGTCTCGGTCTAGGTTCTAAATCATACCTGGCAGGTGCCGGGGCGGCGATTTAGTCAAGCGTAAAGTAGATAGTAATAAATTTCTTCGTTGAAGGTAAATCCCATAAAATGCGTCATAGAGAATCAATGGAGCGTGACGCCATGAAGTATGATGTCGTGATTGGACGCTGTGAGCTAGAATGTGGGAAATTTTAAAGGAACTAGTAAATGGTTTTTTTTTCTTATAATTGGTTAGAAATGGATTTTCTATTAGTTCTCAGTTTTAAATTTGCTTTGCAAATAATATAAATATATTGCAGATATTAATTTTTATATGCAGCATAATGAAGGGACAGATTCGGAATATTTTTAAGATGTGTATTATGATTTTTTGTTTGATAGTCCATTTTGTTTTAATTTTTTAAAGCACTATGTAACTTTATTTTTAGCAGATCTAAATATGAGATGGAAAACACACACTGTGCGCTTAATGGCTAAACTCTCCTCAGATCGTTAACTGGTAAATGGACATAATTTATTTCCTTTAACTGGTACTGAAGCTGCATCGATTATGATGAAGCGCTGTTTCACTACACTACTGCTACTTTTAAACTTTTAAGTATTGAAATCTTGAAAGATATTTTTAGTCAGAATATAATAAAAGAAGATATTTTTGTTAAGGTTGTTACAACTGTTGCTTAAATAAAAAAAAAAGCAGTGACTTTACCAACTATATGAGATTATCAGCTGTAACCAATATAATATAAAAAAAATATAATATAAACATTAGTAAAGCAGCGAAGTTTCTGCTGTAAAAGAATTTCTACTCTATAATACGCTGACAGGTTAATAAAATTCTCATCACAAAACTATCTGGTGCCATCACTAGGGTTGTAAAACTCGGACCAATAATTCACACGCCAGTCGTTACGGTTCATCACTTTATTCGAAAAACCCACGTGAGAACAAATCCTGGAAAATTTATAATAGTATTTGAATTGAACAAAATCGACTCTAACTTCACCGGCATAAAGTTCAATGTAAGTGAATAAATAAATTTGTTATATATGATGTACAAAGTTAACAGAACGCTAAGTAAAAGAAAATTGACCTTATGGTGTTGTAATAAAGTTTGTGTGAAAAGTAGCTGTATGGTGGTATATCAGATCGTACGTCAAAAAGTCTCATTTGCATTGGGCAGGAAATATACGAGTACTTTCATGCAAAGCTTTACAATATTTTAGAGGTCCATTGTAAATCTCATGTTAGGGTGAAGCTTGACTTCTGATTTGTGTGTTTGATTGTATACATTAGCGACTAGCAACAGTAGAATGTGGAGTATTCAGTGCCTTAATTCTATATTCTCTCAATTTATTCTGAATTCAACATATTGATGGGTATTTTGTTTATATTAGCTGAGCTAAGTGCTTTTTTAAGTTTTTATTGTATCACTGCAAAGTTAAGAATTTTCAATATAATTATTGTTAAGAGGCAAAGACGTTGGCAGCTGTGACATAGTTTACACTAGTATGCCTGCCATCGTAGGCAGTAACTTTTTAGCTATAAAACATTTTTTACTGAATAAATAAAATAAGTGATTAAATTATTAAATGAATTATTAAATCTTAAATTCTTACATGCGGGAGAGATGTGGCGCAGTATGATATAAATTTGGTTCATATTTCCTCTTTGGTAGGCAAAACATGGCAATGAGTACCGGCAAAGTCACACCATTTTGTAATGACAATGTTTTTGAAATATACTGAATATACTGCAGACCTTATGAGCTTCGGTTGATAATATTTCTTTAGCTTTACCCTGTATTTCGAGTATTAGGATACTCTCTGGCTCACTGCTTTTTGGGTCAATTTGAGATATTTGGAGATAGAATATTAAATTTCAAACATCATAATCGTAGTGTCTTTTCAGTAATAGTATATTGAGTGTATCAGCCAGTTAAGTAATTAGACATTCACTATATATAAAAAGCTCTTACTTATTCTAGAAACATATACGTTATTAGAATTAAATATTATTCCGGTATATAAGAAGCTGATCTGGTAAAAGCTTTGAAATTTGAAATATGATGTTATACGTCGGCTCCGTCTGCGGTCTAGACAAATCCTAGACGAATAGGTGTTCAGATGATTGGTAGGTGAGAATGTACTACTGTTAACTATCTCAAAGCCGTAACTAGTTTCAACTTTCACGTGGACTATTAATTTATACAATAATATTTGATTAATATTTGATTATTTTTATTATTTCTCCGTTCACGTAACAAGATAAAGTGTAGCGTTGAGTTTCATAATTCTACAAGTAATATCCCGGAGAGTCTTAACAGCTATATATAGTAAGGGTGGCGAGAGAAATTGAAAAATCTGCAATTTTATGAAATCAATGTTTCCCATATAAATTTACATGTATAACCTAAAACAAACAGTATGTTGTCTTTACTACTAGTAGCAATGTATGTACATCAGAAGTTAGCTTAGTTAGGTGCTCCGCGCTACCGATAAACTCAATTTATCATCTTAGAGTAACCATATTCAGCATAGTTATTGAAAGCTTTATGTAGAAACTTTCAACTTGTAATTTAATATTATTAAATTATTAATAATATATAACAAAAGCTTTTGAATCGCGCTTTTATCAGTGTCGTGTGAATGTCTTGTGAAAGCATTTCATTCATTAACCTAGAATATTATAATATATTTATTTTAACTTTAAAATATATTGGATATATATTTGAGTAGAAAGTTGTAGACAAATCTATGTATGTATGTGTATAACTTTTTAACTTACTAGGTAGGTAAGGTAAGTTATGTTTTTTTAAAATTTCATTTTTTTTAACATTGAACAGGTTTAGCACTTTATTACACACGGTATAATATATTTTTGAAAATGTCTGGTTCAAAAATATATTATCGTTACGTATATGTAAATACGTATAAGTTGCTAAATACATATATATGTGAATGATCCATTAAATTTATTAATTCTTTTAATGCTATAATAATGAAAACCGCAATATAGTCGTTTAAGTTTAGTTTAAGTAACAATTTTAGAAAACTTTTGACATTATATTGCAAAAATTATAATAAAACTGAGAAAAAAATCAAAACACTTAGTATAGAGCAGTCATATAACATGGCGTACTTACATAAATTTAGTAGAACCTACCTAACAAAGTAATCAACAGTTTACACCCTCAGGTTAACGATGTACAACAATAAACGTAACAATCGCGGACTCGGCCCGACCCGAGAGGGCCCGAGAGACGAATAAGCTAGCCTTTGTTTTCAGGAAACACCTTTTGACCTTCTCAACTGTTTGCGTTTTGTAAAATTGCTTTACTTAATCTCTTTACATTATTGTTTATTTTGTTATATTTTAAACTATTGCCCTGAGCTGGCAGCGTCTGCGTTTGGTCTGTGGGTTCGATTTCCATTCCTGGGGAATGGATTTTTTCATTTCCATTTTCTTCGCTCTAGGACTAAGGTGAAGCGCGGCGTTGTGTTCCACCACTCAGTACGCAGTGGCTCAAAAAAGGCGGAAAACAAGGAACGGAGTGTCTTAAGTTACTTTACTTACTTAGTTTTTTCACTGATTTGAAATAGTCACTACCTCACTAAGTTCTACTCAATATCTTCGTTATTTTAAGTTGCGGGATAAAGCGTGAAATAAAACCAAAATATATTATTTTGGTATATTATTTGAACTTTTATTTTATTAACTTTTAAAGTACTAAACTAAGTATAGATATTCTAGACTCATATATGGTTTAAAGTTTACGATCAATATACAAGTATATACAGATGTTTGTCCTCCACGAAGTTTCCAGCTAGCGTTTTAGAGAAGCAAATATTCACCGTTACGATGGAACGGGTAAATATTATTGAGTGGACAGATCTTGTTACGCGATTGGAATTCCAAAATGCCACTGTAAAAGTGTCAATAAAAAGATTTTTAAAGTTCTGCACTTTTATTATAAATTTTGCTTGGTTTGTACTGGTTTTGTTTGAATTATTGTACTATTTTTGTGTAATATGATTATTATTGCTACAAATATAAAAAAAATGTAATTAATGGCTTAAAATTGTATTTTAATTTTAACTTCACCATTCAATACGCAGTTACTAAAAATAAAGGAGAAAATCAGAAACTGAGTGTCTAAACACCACATTTCCTCTATCTAACACGCAATAAGCGGAATACAGAATGAAATGTTTAAGTTACAATACAAAAGACGCAAGAACAATTCAAAGCTAATTATAAAATAATATAAATTTTAGACAATTTAATAACACTCTATAAGGTTTTATTATTCTTAAAAACTTTGAAGTTATTGCTCTGTTCAAATGAAATAACTTTAATTCGAAGTTTTCGAACAAATAAATGAAACTCGTTACTAAGTTTCAGGTTAGCCAGGTTAAGTTATCTGGCAGCCGCGCCAAGATTCTGGCGAGACCAAAATGAAGACATTAGCCGCGTATAATATGACTAAAATATAATAAAATAGTTAAACCTAGTATGTCTGTATACACATATCTACGGAACTATTGTACGGATTCAAAGTAATTTAGTGAGATGGGGTAAAGCTACCGATAAATCTTGCTACATCTGTAAAGAGGCAGTGGGGACAGCTAAACATATGCTGGTGGGGTGTAGGGTACTCTTGGATAGTGGTCAATACTCGCGGCGCCATGACAAAGTACTAGAAATTATACGTGAAGCCGTTAGTCTTTCAGTAGCAAGAGCACAGAGAAACATTACAACCAGCAAACGTTCAACAGAGTTTGTGAAAGAAGGTTCTGTTAAAAAACACACGCAAAAACCTTTCTCAATATTAGATCCAGCTCCTGATTGGACTCTTTTGATGGACACGTATGAGAAACAGTATAAAATCCCTGAGGACATTGGTGTTTCGTCATCCAGACCTGATATTTTTCTTTATTCTCGAAACCTAAAACGCGTAGTACTGGTAGAACTTACAGTTCCGTGGGAGACTAATATACCTAAAAGTCATAGCTTCAAACTTAATAAATATTTCGAGCTTACTAACGAACTGACCAGGAATAGGTTTAGAGTAAATTCATACGCGGTAGAAGTAGGAGCGAGAGGTATAACAGCGAAATCTCTCTTTAGCTTGCTAAAAGATCTCGGCCTGTCTAGAACTATTACTAATACATTTCTAGAACGTACTTCAAAGGCGGCATTAGCAGAATCTTTTCGAATTTGGTTAGGTAGTGGGAGGAGCTCGGACAGTGAAGGTGAGCGTTAATGCATTTTAAAGGGGCCCCTTTAAACCTACACTTGGGTCGCAAGTCCCAAGCGCTGATCGGAGCTCCTCTTCCTACAACGCGATGGGCCCGGCACCCGCACGGTGAATCCATGGAATGCTAAGCAGTTTCTTCTCTATAAGCTGCAATGTCTTAATGGGTATATTATTTTGAAGATTGAAGCATTTGATGCAGAATAAAAATAGATCAGCTCAACATTAAGGAATAAAGAAACGGATCTTAAGCTAAAGTGGCTTGGCTTGGTACCCCTTTTTTATTGCAATACTACAAAGGAACATCGCATATGGAATTTACATATTAGATGCTATATCAACACATAAAGCGAGAGAACAAAGATGCTGGAACCAACTAGTCCTGTATGTAGTACATAAAAATTAAAAATATGTGATATAGTCGTTCTACATATCATTTTTTTATGACTTCGAGCTATATCCCGCACATGGCAGGGTAAGCAGAGGGAACTGCAGGGACCATGGGAACCTAGTGTTAAGGCACTCCGTTGCTTAGTTCCTGCTTTCTCCGTCCCCGCTTTGCGCCTTTCTCGAGGCATTGTGTGTTGTGTGGCGGAACTCAACGCCGCGCTCTGTCTAAGTCCCAGAGAGAAGAAAATGAAATTTGAATTTTGGAGTGGGGACATATAATATAATATAAAAAATTAGAGATATTATTCCTTAAGAGATTTGTCTTTCTAGGAAAAGAAATGTAAACCGATATTTTCTCTTAATATCGAACCTAAAACCATCGAAGTTGCATAATTATAACAGTACATCTCTACACACACTATAAAAGAAAAATATAAGGCACATAAAATAAATTCTAGTCAGGTTAAGAAGCTTTCAAATGATTTACCGGTAACAGCAACTAAACGGATTACTTTAGGACTCACGTACGATATAGAGTATCGGCTGTTCACTGTAATTTGTGGTACCGAAGGAATGGTTTTAGGAATTCCTTGATTCATACAAAATATAAGTATATTTTTTCTATTTTAAAAGAAACTATGATTAAATAAAATTAATTATTATCATTCAACAGGCAATGCCTCGAAAGAAGGCGAAAATACGGAGTGTCTTAACACTAGGTTTCTATGGTTCCCTCTCTTACTCTGCTATATGCGTGATGAAGCTTGAAGTTAGAAACGTATTATTATTACGTAATTAGCAAGACATAGGTAATTCAGTTGTTGTAAGCGATATCTGTTACTATTTTTGGAAAGCATAAAGTTTTTTTATAAAGCCGAAGAGAAGTAGTAACCTTAGAAGCTAACTGTAGAATATGTTGTTAAAGTTAAATATTGCGATAATCATTTTGATGCGAAAAAGAAATGTAGATATTAGAATTTGTTGGTTCTTTCATACTGACTAAATAATGAAAAAAAAAATAAAAACTAAAAAACACTTGCATCGGCCGGGAATCGAACCCGGGCCGCCCGCGTGGCAGGCGAGCATTCTACCACTGAACCACCGATGCTGATACACGATGTACAAATATATCAGCCTTATGCAGCATAAAATATTAAAAGTCATTGTAAATTACATCTTAATGCAATAGTCATAAGATGAATATTTAAATAAACTGCTGGAATAGAGATTAGAAAGGAAGCTGATAACTTTGCAATGTGGGATGCTGTGTCCGACAATTACAATCAGTATATAGTGCTTTTGCTTTGCTTATTATTTAAATACATAGATTATGCAGGAAAGGAACATTAAACTCTATATAAAAATATTATTAAAATTATTTATTTTTAGGGCTGTCGTGGCGCAGAGGCGCAACGTCTGCCTGTAACGCGACGGTTTCTAGGTTTGATCCCTGATTGAGTCGGGGAAGATGGATTTTTCTATTTCCATTTTCTTCGCTCTGGCAAACTAGCCAAAGCGCGGCGTTGACTTCCGCCACTCAACACATAATGCCTCGGAAAAGGCGGTACGCGGGGACTGAGAAAGTAGGGACTGAAGAGAGAACGGAGTGTCTTAACACTAGGTTCCCACGGTCCCTGCAGTTCCCTCTGCCTACCCTGTCATGTGCGGGATAAAAAACCTGAAGCTAAAAAAATTAAAATTAAATAAATAAATAATTTTAATAATATTTTTTAAAATTTCAGGTATTTTGAATTAAAAGTCTAGCGTATAAATTAGAATAGAATTAGCAATAATTTAAGAAAAATCAGAATCCCTCCTCTCTACTTCCATGCTTATAACCATTCACTGTTCTTTAATCTTAATATTTTCTCCGGAGGTACTCCCAATATCATCCCACTGTGTCATAAACGTGATGCATCCCTAGTGAGGTCTTAGCTTTACTTAACATTAAAATAAAAATGTTTACTTAATATTCTTATAATACGTTACGCGTCTTCCCGTTAATAGACCTCAATACGTGTCAATGTTCCTATGCTGAATCATTTTTCATACCATAAGGGTAAGAAAATGTTTAAAAATGGCAGTTCTACGATAAATATCTGTAATCATTTTTTGAAAGATTTGAGTTTAATAATATCATTAAACCAGAGATATTATATAAAATGTTAATATTTTTTTTAAAGTAATTGTATAATATTTTTTTTATAGTCTTTAATTGTTAAGCACAAGACTAAAAAGCGGAAGTAAGTTGTAAATAATTTCTTTTTTTTATAGCTTCACGCGCTATCCCACGTGTTGCAGGGTCGGCAGAGGGAACTGCACGGACCATATGAACCTAGTGCTAAGACACTCCATTGCTTAGTCTCTGCTTTCTCCGTCCCCGCTTTGTGTCAATAGCGGATCTCAACGCCACGTTTTGCCTAATTTCCAGAGCGCAGAAAATGGAAATAAAAAAATCCATATTCTCTGAGTGGGAATCGAACCCTCAAACCGTCGCGTTTATAGGCAGACGCTTACGCCTCTGAACCTAGTATTAAAACATTTCTGCTTTTCGCCTCCTCGATGCATTACGTTGAGTGTAAACCAAAAATAATGTCTCAGAACTCAAAAAAACCCAGCAAGCCCAAGGCATAGGTTTTTATTAACACATTGACGTAATTTTACATTTTTTTTAAATTGCGATATAGATTTGTTAGGCATCTAGATTATTAAATAAGCATAAATAAAAATAAATAATATACATTTTTAGCTTTACATTTTTTCTTTATAGAAATTTAAACAGAATAAATTTCTATATAATGCACATAATTTTTTTTTATTTTAAAATATTGTTAGAAAAGTGTTAAATTTTGTTTTTGTGCAATAAAATTATTATTATGAATATTGTAAACAGAGACAGAGAGAGAGAGAGAGTCTCTATATATTCTACAACTATAAATATTTTAAATTTAAAACGTCAGTATGTGTGATAACTGACGTGTTTGCACTTGGCAGTTGACACCATTTAGTTTTGCATATCCTTAATATTTTTACCAAGAAATGAATTTTATGAAAATCTAGTTGATTTAATTATTACTTTTTTTAAAAAAGTAAGATGAAAGTATTTGTGAAATATGTTGTTTTTTGTGTGTTTATATTCATTTTATAAGGTTTGAAAAAAAAACTTGATTCACCCACTAACGAAGACAGGCAAAATATTTACCGCACATTGCAATAAAATTTTATATAATTTTAATATAATAACATAAAATGGTAATTTAACTCTAACCTCATAATATAGATAAAGCCACTCGTTTAAAATCGTACATTCACTATTCACCATTCAACACGTACAGATCAATCGACGTTGAGGCCTTGCAATAAATCTCTTTCAGTATATTTTCCAGCAGTTTTCACCTAACCATTTTCAACGATTTGTCGTAATATTAAGGATCGATTAGACTGAAATCGATTTTACTGTAGAATAAACAGAGAAAATGCAATTTTTGTAGTCTTTTCTCTGGTTTCCGCGTCTTCACTAGCGGAACTAAACGCCACACCCTTGGCTCTCTTTTAAAAGCAGGTAAATTAAAATCAAACTTACATATACTGTGCTTATAATAAGATGCTATTCCACAGTGCCATGATTATATAATTGATATTAAAATACATACTATTTTTCGTATATTTACAGAGGGATGCATATGGATATGCGGTGAAAGTAGGACTTAAGGAGTGTCTCTTTTCTCCACATCTCGTCCAATTTTTACATTTTCTTTAATATCGACTTTAAGCAGATATAATAGATATAATAGATTTTAATCTCGAATTTCTTTAATTTAACGATAGCATGACATACACTTCTAATTATAATATAAAGTTAAGTGACACATCTCTCCACTCTCTACCCAAAGAGACATTTACAGTATAATAAATAAATACCAAATAGAAACGAATATAAACTATAGTAACATTCCAACCGGCATCCGGTCGGTGCGGATGTCTAAACATTTGAACAGAAACGATCGCTCAACACGTCGACACTACCATTTGTCTCCGGCCACCTTTAAAAGCTATTCACAATCATTTTTCTTTTTAAACCTTCGGCTAACGTTCACTTTTTCAATTGGAATATCTGTGCGGAATGTTTTAGAGTTGTTATTACTTGCTACGTTATGTTGATTTGTGTTTATGTAGGTGGGTTAGGTTGTTACAAATATATTGTTTTTTTTGTAATATTCAATTAAGAAGTTTTAGAAATTTAGAAAAATGAATTGAAATAATAAAAATAAAGTTACTTAGCAAAAAATTGTAGGATAGACGGAGGAAACCTAGAAAACCAGGGGAAAGCTGAAGAGTGTTAAGACACTTAGTTCTCCGCTTTCCGCCCTTCGAAATATTGTATATTGATGGGCGGAACAATATGCAACGTCTTGAAAAGTGGACAGAGAAACAGAAATCAAATTTATAAGTTGTTATATTTACAAGTAGCTACTGTGTTCTCAAATTTTTAGGTATGTAATACCACATAAAATATAGTAAAAAATTCTTTACATTTTTAAAATTATTGTAGTCTTACTCACTAAAGCAGATTCCAAGATACAGTCTGTTCATTTTGTAAGGATTTAGTAACCTAAAAGCAACTATCTTAATTACTAAGATATTTTCGACGTGTTTATCAAATATCAACTGATAGTCGTATGCCACCACTTATATTTAAACTTAAATTTCTAAAAGTGTAATTACGAAAACTTAAGTATAAATATGTAATTAATACGACCGAAAAGGTTTAAAATTCACAAACACAGAATATGTTTTGAAATAAAGTTAAAAACATATTCAAAAAAACGAAAAAACCTCTAAATATCAATGGAATTTAGCTCCCGGCTTCTCAGTTTGTTCGATCACATAGTAATAAAAAATCTATTGCAAACCGGAAACACTTTCTGATCAACATTCATGGCATTGCATATTGAGTGGCGTAACTTAACACCGTACCTTAAAAAAGTAATTTCTCTAATAACACAAAAGCCTAACCCACAAAAAATTGACTAAATAGACGTCGCACTATCTAAAACAAAATTCCACTTAATCCTCCATCAGAAAAGACTCTCGTTTATCAGAGCTGCTCAGTTTTTAATTGAAAGCTCAAGTTTGCATCCGTTAAAGCCATCAATATCCGTAGAACCTTTCGCTCGTCTCTTTTCGATTCTTTACACGTTGATACCGTTGTTTATCACCATTTGTTTTAATGGTGCCACTTTATAAGCTATTTGAATTATACGCGAACAGCTTTAAGCTTTCGCTATAACAGTAATTTTTGTGTAATATAATAATATATTTTTTCAAAATAAGGACGCAAGCATTGATTTGTTCTCGTATTCTATAGTGAAATTATCTATATACTATAAATTATTGGATCACCTTTTTAAAATAAAATAGTTTTTAAAACTTCGGTCATTATAGAATTAGTGTTAACTCGGAAATGTGCACAATCTATATATATATAAATATAATAAAAAAAAATTAAAAAAACATTATTAATACGTACATATAGTTACTCCTATCACAACGATTTTAATTTTTTTAACGTTTTTGCTGATATGGGAAATATCTAAAGCATTGATTTGAATTCTCATTCTTACTATTGTTTCATGATAAGCCTTAGCTAATATTTAGTTTATTATAGTTAATTTAACTCACAGATCAAAATGTCAAATCAATATTTTACTTTGCTCAATTTATTACAAAATACCTGTTTTAATAAACTAGCCAAAACTGTAATGACCTAAAAGGGACGGGTTAAATTAACAATTCTTTATAGTTTAAGATGGCGATAATGGATGGATAATGAACTAATCCTTTAGGCTCAATTGCACCGGTCCCGGATAAAGTTTCAGATAGTCAGATAGACTAACCTAACACCTGAGACTTGTGAAAACCAAATTTGTTACATATCTGTCAGACAAGGCGCATATTTCCTATCTGGGACTTTATCAGAAAATGGTGAAACTGGCCAATAGTATCTGAATATTCTTTTTTTTTAGCTTGACGCTTTATCCCGCATATTGCAGGGTAGGCGGAGGGAACTGCAGGAACCATATGAACCTAGTGTTAGTACACTCCGTTGCTTAGTCCTTGCTTTCTCCGTCTCCACTTTCCGCTTTTATCGAGGCATTGCGTGTTGAGTTAAACAAACTAAATGATACGCCACTGTAAAAATATATATTCATATTTTATTAAACGATCTCTCATCTACAAAATATGTCCCCTGAATAAGATTCGAATCCAAAACAATTTAAATAATCATATCTACCAGATAAAAGCAATCAAATATAACAAAGCCGTATGTAAGTCATATGTACATATATCTATCACTCGTATAGATCTCTTCAAAAACGCACTTCATAGTCATTCAGTGAACGGATTAATCACTGTACGGGGTCGGGGCAATAAATCTCACATAGAAGATGTGTTTTCCAGCTGTTTTCATATACGTTTAGAGTTGATATGTATTTTTAGTAAATGGATTTAGAATTTAATTATTGATTATTATTGTTTTTAAGCTTAACGTTTTATTACGTTGATGATAAGGTAGGCAGAGGAAACCGAAAACTTTGTGCTTAGACACTCTGTTCCTCGCTTTTCGCATTTTCAAGGCATTGCATGTTAAGTGACGGAACTCAACGCCGCGCTTGCAAAGTTTGTCAGAGTGAAGAAAATTAAAATAAAATAATCCATCTTCTTCGAATGGGAATCGGTTGAAATTAGGAATTGACGGATGCTGCAACTCTGCACCACTACTACAGTATGCTAGAGATACTCATACTAGTTTTTATATTAAATAATTATACATATTACACGTCAATCTGTATTTGAACCCGTGATCGTTGTTTATTACTCCAATGCTAAAACACACCAAGACTAGCTCAATTGAATCACGGACCATAGTTAAACAGTTTAGTAACTTTAATAGCTATAGTTAAAGTAAAACTGTTTATCTACTTTGGAAGTTCAAGCAGGTGAGCACTGGAGTGCGAGAGATAGTTTGTAGTAAGTGAAATTTGACTTTATGTTACTTTTGACGTTATCACTTACATTTGCCTTTTTAAGTTTTTGTTCTGTATATAGCGTATATGTTATTTTTCCTTTTTTTATTAGCTTCACGCTTTATCCCGCTTATAGCAGGGTAGGGAGGTAGGAAACCACAAGAACTTTAGAACCTAGTGTTAAGACACTCCGTTTCCTGCTTTCTGCCGTTTTGAGGTATTGCGATATGTGGAATTAATTTATTAAGTAAATTAAAAGAAAAAAAAATCACGTTGTATCTCTTATATCTTCGTAGAACAGTAGGTAGAGTTGGCACTTTATGTTCTTTAAATTCTGCCCTATTTTTGAGACCTTGCGTGTTGAGTGCGGAACTAAAAGCTGTGCTTTATGTTAAAGCGAGGTATTTCCCCGAATGGGTAACCCTAAACCAGCACGTTAATAGTTGTTACTCTGATAAATCATAATTTAAGTGATTTATTAATATTATATTGATGTATCGCTTTGCTTATTATTTATTAAGTACAAAAATGTATTATCAAATTGATAATTTTTTGTTAGAAAAAAATATTTTGGCCATATGATTTAGATGCATTAGCCATGTTTGTATTTAAAACTCCATTCAGGGTACATGGATATATTTTGTCCCACATATACGTGGATAATTATGGAGAATATCAAGTATTTCATTCTCCACATTCTATCCTACGAAGCTTCACATTATTATTTATACCAAAATTGCGAAAAAAAAAAAAAAAAAAAATCAGTACCTATCTAATGTTCGACGCCATATCAATTACAACAGTTTGTCTGACTGAAAATTCCACTAAGTACTACGTCTTATTTTCTTAATATATCTTATAATTTATCCTAACATAATGCTTACTATTAATATTGTTTATCCTCAATTTTTATAACTCTTCAAACCCAGAAACCAAAGTAAAATTCGAAATTAAGCTATAATTAAACAAAATATACCTTTATATATATATATACGTTAGATAGTGAAGTAATGTCAAACACCTTTTTTCATTACAGACAGAGCTCGTCACGGAGCAGACAGGTTTCTAATTAACAAACCCGAAACGAAAGAGTGAAAAAATCGCACTTAACGAGTTTGCCGAAGGAGCGTGCATACGCCACGCCGGAATTAAGAATTGAATAAATATACTGTTTTCCCTACATTCTGTTTCTAATTTCGTTTGGTTTTGATCAAAAACGTTGTTTAAATGATAATATTACCTATTTCAATGTGTCATAAAGTTATGTCCAAGGGGTTTTTGGTGTGATCGCGATGGTGTTGGATCGAGTTTACTCTGGAATTATGCAAGAGATGCGGTTTCAAATCCCGCTGCGTTCAAATTTTTATATATATTTTTCTTTAAATATTTTTAAATTACATTTGTCAAGTCAAGGAGTTAAGTGTGAACGAAACTAACCCTATTCCAGCATGGGATGTCTCTTGGTGCCGACAGATTTGGAGGACATACGACCCTCTTCTCTACCCACCTGGTTTCCTTTCTACGGAAAATAATAGTATTATTATCACCATCGGAAAAAAATTGTAAATGCATTATCTTGATATTAGGTTTCTTTTTCCTTGTTTATTTTATGATGGATAGGGCGTCCAGATAAGAATAAAAAAAAATTGCTTAAAAACGAGTCTTACAAGGCATACATGTATTTCATGTATTTTCATTTATTATACTTAGTCTTGCCATAAATATTGTTATAAAGAAAAGCACGATTTTTTTTTTATACGTAACATTTATTCCTTTCATAGTGAGTTAGTTTAATACATCAATATATAACTATTAAAAATATACAATGTTTATTCGAAGTGGTCCCCATTGGCTGCAATACAGTCTTTTAAACGTTGAGGCCAGTTATCAATAGCAGCACGAACTCTTTCTAGAGGAAAATTCTTCACTGCCAACCGAATGGATCGTTTTAGGGACTCCAAATTATCATGGCGTTTAGAGCAAGCCTTACTCTCTAAAACTGACCATAAATCATAATCCAATGGATTTAGGTCAGGACTTGACGACGGCCAGTTTTCAGTGCTGATAAAGTCCGGAACGTTAGTTTTCAACCAAGATTGGGTGGATCGAGCTCTATGACCCGGTGCCGAGTCTTGTTGAAAGCACCATTCTTTGTTATTGAACATGGTGTTAGTTAAAGACTTAACTACCGTCTCAAGAATGGTATTTTGATAAACTTGTGCCGACGTTTTAATACCTTTTTCACAAAAATATGGCTCAGTCACCCCTTCATAGCTAACACCCCACCAAACCATCACTGAAGTGGGATAATGCCCACGTTGTACTCTGTTTACTAATTGCGAAGCTTCTTTAGAGCTTCCAGCATAAATACGGTCATTTTGTTTATTAAAATACTGCTCAATTGTAAAAATTTTCTCATCCGTAAACAAAATTTTTTTGTGACCTCCCTTTGCGTACCGCTTAAGTAGTTGTTTGGCTTTTACCACCCTATTCTTCTTTAAATTATCAGTTAAGAAGTGACCAGTACGTCTCTTATAGGCTGCAAGTCCTAAGTCATCTTTTAATATATACGCGACATGGTTCTAGGAGCTATCTTCATCTCCCGAGATAAAATCTTTTGCTTACGGACAGGATTTCTTCGAATTCTTTCCCTAACTGCTTTAATCACCTTTTTCACACGAACGGTACGTGGACGGCCAGATCTTTTTCTGTCACAAACAGAGGAGGTATCATTGTACCTATCAATAGCCCGGTAAACAAACATTTGACTAATACCAAGCGGGTGGAGGGTTTTAAAAATTGCACTTTTCTCCATACCTACTTTATGTAAGGCAATCACAGCGATTCGGTTCTCTTTATCACCCCACTCCATTTTAATATAACAAATATTTAACAATATAATGGCGCGAAAATAAGAAAACACATCAAGCAATCATATAAAAATGACAGATTCCAAATTCAAAACGTATATTTGAATCTGTGATCGTTATTTATTATTCCAATACCAAAACACACCAAGGCGAGCTCAATTGAATCACGGACCATAGTTAAACAGTTTAGTAACTTTAATAGCTATAGTTAAAGTAAAACTGTTTATCTACTTTGGAAGTTCAAGCAGGTGAGCACTGGAGTGCGAGAGATAGTTTGTAGTAAGTGAAATTTGACTTTATGTTACTTTTGACGTTATCACTTACATTTGCCTTTTTAAGTTTTTGTTCTATATATAGGAACATATACATGTTCCTTTTTCTTTTTATTGGTAAAGTAGGCAGAGAGAATCACTAGGAACCTGGGAACCTAGTGTTGAGACACTCCGTTTTCCCGCTTTCTGCCGTTTCGAGGGATTGCATGTTGCGATATATGGAATTAATTTATAAGGTGAATTAAAAGAAAAAGCTTCACGTTGTATCACGTATTACGTATGTCTTCGTAGAACGGAAAAAATAGCATTTTTTTTTTAACTCCACGCTTTTATCCCGCACAAGGCAGGGTAGGCAGAGAGAACTGCAGGGACCGTGGGAACCTAGTGTTAAGACACTCCGTTGCTTAGTCACTGCTTTCTCCGTCCCCGCTTTCTGCCATTTTTCGAGGCATTGCGTGTTGAGTGTCGGAACTCAACGCCGCGCTTTGCCTAGTTTGCCAGAGCGAAGAAAATGGAAATAGAAGAATCCATCTTCTCCGACTGGGGATCGAACCCAGTAACCGTTACAGGCAGACGTTGCGCCTCTGCGCCACGACGGTCCTCAATATATAATAGCATATTTTGTTCTTAAATTTCTGCCTTATTTATCTTACTCAACGCGCAAGGTCTCAAGCGTGTATAAGCGTAACCTTGCGCATTGCATTGTCAAAGCGAGGTATTTCCTCGTATGGAAATTGAACCCTGTACCACCACGCTTATAATCTTAATTTGTCACTCTGGTATGTTGTTTTTAGGTGATTGTGTTTAAATATAATAATGCATCGCTTTGCCTACTTTCCGTCAAGTACAGAAACGTTAAGTATTATCAAATTGGGAGTTCTTTGTTCGAATAACTTTTCATAGTGCCGTATATGTAGTTCTGTTGGGAAAAAATATTATTTTGGTCATATGTTTAGCATTAGCGGCCATGTTTGTACGTAGATCTCCATTCTGGGCACATGGATTGGATGCATTTTATCCCATATAGCTGGATAATTATGTAGAATGTCAAGCACTTCGTTCTCCGCATTCTGCCCTACGTAGCTTCACATTATTAGATATTTATCCCAAAATTGCGGAAAAAATAAAAAAAATTAGTACCGTAATTAGTACCGTATACAGTTTATCTGATTGGAAATTCCTTATTCTCTTCCTAATATATCTTATATTTTATCCTAACATAATGCATACTATTAATATTGTTTACGCTCAATTTTTACAACTCTTCAAACCCAGAAACCAAAGTAAAATTCGAAATTAAGCTATAATTAAACGAAATATACCTTTATATATATACGTTAGATAGTGAAGTAATGTCAAACACCTTTTTTCATTACAGACAGAGCTCGTCACGGAGCAGACAGGTTTCTAATTAACAAACCCGAAACGAAAGAGTGAAAAAATCGCACTTAACGAGTTTGCCGAAGGAGCGTGCATACGCCACGCCGGAATTAAGAATTGAATAAATATACTGTTTTCCCTACATTCTGTTTCTAATTTCGTTTGGTTTTGATCAAAAACGTTGTTTAAATGATAATATTACCTATTTCAATGTGTCATAAAGTTATGTCCAAGGGGTTTTTGGTGTGATCGCGATGGTGTTGGATCGAGTTTACTCCGGAATTATGCAAGAGATGCGGTTTCAAATCCCGCTGCGTTCAAATTTTTATATATTTTTCTTTAAATATTTTTAAGTTACATTTGTCATGTCAAGGAGTTAAGTGTGAACGAAGCTAACCCTATTCCAGCATGGGATGTCTCTTGGTGCCGACAGATTTGGAGGACATACGATCCTCTTCTCTACCCACCTGGTTTCCTTTCTACGGAAAATAATAGTATTATTATCACCATCGAAAAAAAATTGTAAATGCATTATCTTGATATTAAGTTTCTTTTTCCTTGTTTAGTTTATGATGGATAGGGCGTCCAGATAAGAATAAAAAAAAATTGCGTAAAAACGAGTCTTACAAGGCATACATGTATTTCATGTATTTTCATTTATTATATACATGCTCTTCGGGGAGTTAACCTCTTCATACATGCTCTCCGGGGAGTTCTCATGCTACGTAACTTTCGTCCAGTATTTTCTATCCAGTATCTTCTTTTTCATTTATTCCTTTGTAGAAATATTTATTGTTGATTTAATCTACGGTAATTGAGATTCGTAACTTAATTTACCTAACCCGTTCTCAAGCATTAAACGTTTCAATATGAGTTTTGTTTAAGGGATTAAATTTTACTTTTGCTATTTAGTGAAAGAACTTTTCATGAATATGTTATTATAAAAAAAGTTATTGTAACCGTTTTAAACTAAAACTTAACTAATATTTTTTCTATTTTTTATTATATATTAGATCCACAAATATAAAGAATATTAATTTTTTTACGCATACCTTAATGGATGGTTCCCCGCGTTGCCTCGAACATGGCAAAAAAAGTTAAAATCCTACGAACATACACAAAAAACAACCATACCAAAATTATTATCATTATTTTTTTAGCTTCATGCTTTAACCCGCATGAGGCACCCGTAGGCAGAGGGAACTGCAGGGACCGTGGGAACCTAGTGTTAAGACACTCCGTTACTTAGTCCCTGCTTTCTCCGTCCCCACTTTCCGCCTTTTTCGAGGCATTGCGTGTTGAGTGGCGGAACTCAACGCCACGCTTTGTGTAGTTTCCAGAACGAAGAAAATGGAAATAGAAAAATCCATCTTCCCCGACTGGGGATCGAACTCAGAAACCGTCGCGTTACAGGCAGACGTTAAGCTTCTGCGCCACGAAGGTTAAAATTATATCAATTATAAATAATTCACAAATATAAAACAAAGCTAGGAAAGATATTAATACGCTATTACCCTTGTTCCAGAACAATTACCTACCGGATTTTATTACGGAAAGTAATAAAAGGGGATTACGGATTCAATAGCTAACTGATAAAAGTTTGAGAGCACCTGCCCCGAATTTACGAGCAACCCCTTCGAAGTTTACCAATCATTTTCAGGTCTATTGGCCGTTTTATAATGTGTGTATAGCCTTTCTATTGTTTCATGGACACTTGTGATTAGTATAAACCAGGTTAATGAAAAAAATTGAAATATATTAGGTTTTTTAATATGTTTTCTTCACGTTTTATTCTGCTCATAGCAGGGTAGACAGAGGGAACTGCAGAAACAGTGGAAATTTAGTGTTAAGACACTCTGCTCCATCTTTTTGAGGCATTGTGTACGGAACTCAACGCCACGCTAACCTAGTTACTATAGCGCAGATAATGGAAATAACATAATCCGTTCGCCTCAAGTGGAATCGAACCATCACGCTTATAGGCAGACGCTAAGCCACTGCGTCACGAAGGTACTTTGTAGATTAACTGAAATGGGCATGGTTATACAAAATGTTATTGCCATAGAAATTATTTTTTTTTAGTCGAGTTATATAAATTACATTACATTTCATTAATTTAATTGTAAATAAATTAATTTCAGGCACATTTAAAAAATAATAGTAAATTTCGGACTATATTTTCTTTCTGTTCTTTTCAATATGTATTTAAGCTTTTGTATCATAAAGAAAGCTCGTAGCAATTAGAGAAACACATAAAATAGTTAATATAACATACAATACATAAACACATAATATATATATATATATATATATATATATATATATATATATATATATATATATATATATATATATATATATATATATATATATATATATATATATATATATATATATATATATATATATATATATATATATATATATATATATATATATATATATATATATATATATATATATATATATATATATATATATATATATATATATATATATATATATATATATATATATATATATATATATATATATATATATATATATATATATATATATATATATATATATATATATATATATATATATATATATATATATATATATATATATATATATATATATATATATATATATATATATATATATATATATATATATATATATATATATATATATATATATATATATATATATATATATATATATATATATATATGTATATAAATTTTTCCTTTTACTTATCTTAAAAGTTCTATCTTACTGTCACATTTTCTATAATTCAACAGTAACCGTGTGATCAAGATTACGCTGAAATTTTCGTTTGAAAAATGATGTACATGCATTTTAAATAACAATAGTCATTACTTAAGCCATTTTTGTCCACTGTTGGATATAGGATTTCCCCAAGGATTTAGGATCTCCATCACAATCGGGTAGTATACAATTAAATGTAACTTTTTTTAGCTTCACGCTTTATCCCGCATATTGCAGGGTATAGGGAGCCGCAGGAACTATATGAACCTAGTTTTAAGACACTCCGTTGCTTAGTTCCTGCTTTCTCCGTCCTCACTTTCCGCTTTTTTTAAGGCATTGCGTTTTGAGTGGCGGAACTCAACGCCGCGCTTTCGCCTAGTTTCCAAATAGCAAAGAAAATGGAAATAGAAAAATCCATCTTCCCCGAGCGGGAAATCGAACCCACAAAGCGTCGCGTTTACAGGCAGACGCTTACGTCTCTGCGCCACGACGGCCCTCTAAACAATTATTTAGTAAGATATAATAATTTTGTAATAATTCTTTATTATACTTAAAGGAAAGAACCGTATAAGCATTTAAAGTATTTTTTTAATATTCTCGATTTGCAAGAGGTTCAAATCCAGCTACATCAAAATTTTTAAATATTTTTTCTATCGTCAGTGTGGATTAACAATTAAAAAATCATAAAAATATCATACTTATTTATTGTCACCAAAAAACCAACGCAGTGGTCAAACAAAAAGGAAATTTGGGAATCTCCGTAATTTCACAAATACACAGTCAAGCAAAAAGAACAACACGTTTTTGTCCGGCACGTGAGTAGAATTCAATCATTTTTTTCTTATTCCGCCCCGATTGATTGGACGTGGGCATTTTTTTCGATTTTTTTTTTCGTTTGTCCGACGCAAACATTGTGGATGCAGGTAAGCTAAACGGTTTTCGATGCTACGTACAAATTGTTATGACTTTAAACAATATTAGGTATAACGCTAGAAATAGAGTATGTAAATTTATTTCGTAGTTAGTTAGTTCTAAGTAATAATGAATATAAAAAAATGTGAAGATAATAGTTCATTATGATTAATATTAATTCTATGTATTATATACTAATATTAATATGATTAATATTTATCATAAGAAGATATAGTATAAGTTATAAAAGGGTACGGACCAAGGTGTCTGTAGTGTCAATTACATTTTAAAAGAAAAATATTTTGAGGATCGTCGTGACGCAGAGGCGTCTGCCTGTAAACTCAACGATTTGTGGGTTCGATTCCCACTCGGGGAGGATAGATTTTTCTATTTCCATTTTCTTCGCTCTGGAAACTAGGCAAAGCTCCGCCACTCAACACGCAATGCCTCGAAAACGGCAAAAAGCGGGGACGGAGAAAGCATGAACTAAGCAACGGAGTGTCTTAACACTAGGTTCGTATGGTTCTTGCAGTTTCCTCAGCCTACTCTGCCATGTGCGGGATAAATCGAGAAGCTAAAAAAAATGTATCTTTTATTTACCATTTTTTTAATAATATTTATTGTTAAATATCTGACTTTGTACAATAACATTAAAGGAAGAGCTAAATTATACCTATATATATATAATTTCCCAAGATAAGTTAGATTAGAGGTCATGATCGTGTTCTATGAAATTCTTGATTATTTATATAAAATATAAATATATGAATCGCGTCTAAAATTTATTAACAATAATATTATACAAAATATACTATTTTATTACAATTATAATATTCTATTTTATTTTTTATTTACGAGCTTTTCCTAACAGTGTATAATGTACGCTTATTATATAGAAAATTACCTCCTACATTATATACGGTTACTTCACTAAAAACATAGTTTTATTAGCAAAATCTAGAAAAATTTAAAAGTCTCGATTCAGCTGAACGCTTGAGCAAAGTTTGAATCATAGTAGGTAATGAAAACTGGAAAGTTTGATGTAGCTTTTGAAAGTTCGATCGCTTCCGCGGACCGAAGGTGACCGGTGACTCACAGTGGAGTAGAACTACTGAGATAAGGAAACCAATCTGAAAAGATATCCAAGTTTAAGAACTCCAATTTGCGTGTGTCCGGATAGAGCACGTTTTAGAATTTTAAGTAAGCTTTATGATTTTTAGTTACAAAAAGGTGTTTTTGTTATAAAAATACATATTTTTGCTAAAACTTTAAACTGTAAACGGTAAACTGGTTTTGGTAATATTTGAAATGTTATAAAGACTACTTGGCAGAATATTAAGAAAAAAACATACTCATATAATAATACTCTTTAATTACGTCTGTAGCTTGTCGCAGAATGGGCCAAAAAAAGAGCATACGAAGAGATGTATATCATTACTCCCTAAAAGGGTTTCAGAAGCCTGAAAATAAAGTGACAGATCATATCATAATTAACAAGCAGAATTAGCTTCACATTTTTATCTCCTACATGGCAGGATAGGCAGAGCGAACCGCAGAAACCATAGGAAAGTAGTGTTAAGACACTTCGTTTCCAACGCCGCTCTTTGCCTAGTTGCCAGACCGAATAAAATGTAACCCACAAACCGTTACGTTTATAGGCAGACACAACGCCTCTGCGCCACGACAGCTTACCTAAAAAAAAAGAAAGTTGAATTTTCGCCCCAAACGCTATCCTTATGCAAAGATCATAATTGTAGAAATCTTTTCCTACAACCTAGTCTTAAGACATCATTTAATGATATTAGCTGATGGAACTCAACGAAGTTTTTTATTTAATCAAAGAGGAAAAATGAAGATAATTCATTATTACTCTAAGTAGAAATCGAACCTAAAGACATCGTAATAACAGGCAAATAATATGACAAAAAAACGGATATAAAAATAACCTCTCACAATTAAAAAAAACACGAGGCAAAGAATCAAACGGTAATAATTCATTCAAAAGAACCATTTCCGTTATAACACAGACAGGTCTATTAAAGTTGGAAAGAGCAAAGTTACTTCACTCTTAGTGTTCTAGTACCTAATAATGATGAGAGCTTTTTTAAGTATATATGTAAATCGGGAATCGACTACGATTGGAGGTATGATAATTTTATGATTAGCATTTTAAGTGGAATTTAGTGAAGTTTTAGTGTATTTTACTTATTTTACTATGCAAGAGGGTATATATTATAATATATTATGTTATGTATTGTATATATTATTTTATGAGAAGAAATTTTTTAAACAATTGTGGGGTCAAGAAATAGATTTTTTGCGTTTTCCAGCTCTGGTAAGCGAGACTGAAGTTTAGTTCCGCCACTTAACACATACTGTCTCAAAGTCCGTTGGAAAGCAGAGAATAGAGTGTCATGATACTTATTTCCGCTTGTTGATAAATTTGATTTTTAATTAATTGAATTAAATAAAGCGGTCATTTTGTGGCAGTTTTTAGTTACAAATAGATTATAATAAACTAACTTTAAAAATAAGTGTGAAGCTAAAAACTTTAAAAATCAAGGAAAGCTTATCGTATTTATCCTATTTTTTTAGGCACACGATTCCTGCACATAATAGGGTAGATAAGAGAGAACCGCGGGAGGAATTGAACCTACAAACCGTCGCGTTTACAAGCTACGTCTCTGCTTCACGACAATTCTTACTTACATCTCAGTGGTAAAATTTCATTAAAATAGGTAAAGCTGTTGCTGAGATAATCATGCAGAAACACATATACATAAAATTAAATTATTACTATTAATTACGAAAATTGTAAGGTGCTTAAAATCCATGTATTTAATAATAATAAATACATACATATTTGAAAGTGTTTACGTATATAGTAGAAATAATTATTTGCAGCAATCGGCGGCAGTCACCTGCTCCGGACATTGCGAGCTTTGTAAATCAGAATCGAATCATGTGGATATAATGACGGATGCAAAAACTTTTTGTATATCCAATTTTACTTATACTAACCAAGCGTTTTTAGTCATTTGTACGTTTTCCAGTGATTAACTTACAAAAATATATATGTATATATACAACTGCAAGGCTACTGACCTTCTCAAACATCTTTGCACAATATAACAGCCTCACACTCTTTCGCCTCGTCTACAGTTATTAACCTCTTCATACATGCTCTCTCCCATGAGGTCCCTATTTTTTTTATGTGACGTTCCTTCAGTATCTATGAGACTGTGCTTACAACGATGAACTGAGGCCTCTCCTTATTTTAGTCTCACTTTGGATTTATATATCTTTATGTCATTTTTTCATCGCTTATTCCATGATTTGTCCAAGGAACCTGAGCACGCTCTTCTTCGTAACATCCTCGCTGCTAGTACGATTTTGTGTATTTATTTGTTGTGGACTCAGTCAGTTACCAGTACTGACTTTACTACATAGCTTGACTATGATGATCATAAGCGAGCTACTTCTAATTTTTAATACATTTCACATATCTTTTCTATATTAATATAATTGTGGTAGGCATATTGTTACCAAATTTCTCTTACCCAAAGAATTTTTACACAATACACTGATGTAGTGAATGGATCATCCAAAAGAATTTTATTCTATTAACTTTGTATCAATTCCTAATTTTCAATACCTAAAATATTATTATCAATTCGGACTAGCAGTTCCTGAGATAAGCGCGTCCAAAACAAACAAAATTTTCATCTTCATATTATTAGTACAGTAATAGCAAATATTAAGTAGGTAAGTGTAAATAATGCTTCATAGTAGAAAGTCGTGTCACGTTGCAGAACGTGGAAGGTGAGGGTTCCAATAAAAATGTATAGAGGGGATTTGTAAGAGAAATAAACTCATATTGGTACCACCGGCGGCCGCGTCGCCAATTAATGAATTATTACGCTCTGCGAATTGCAATAAGCGAAATAAAAATGTAGCTAAAGAACGATGATGGAAGTTTGTTTTTTATCATTTGTATTATATTGTAATAGTATTGTTTAAGAAATATTTATATACAGGTGTATCAGACACGGCGGCCATTATCAAAATTACTTATAGGGGAAAATATTTCGGAGTCATATATAAAAATCTATTTAATAATTATTAATAGTTTGGGTACAGCATAATATTTTCGATTTCACGATATTTATACGTGCTGTGTAATCATGTCTACCATGATTAAGTACGAAAGGCGTCAGATTGACAACGTTTAATAGTATCTTTGTAGATACTATTAAACGTTGTCAATCTGACGCCTTTCATTCAAAAAAATAACCAAAAAAAAAGAGACATACGCTCGCGTCATACTTGACAAATGGCGTTTTATTTTGGAACAATAATTTAATAATATGTTTTTTTTTTTTTTAAAAAAATATTTTTCTATTTTTAAAAATTTTACTTCTTTTATAATTTCATCAAGTTTATAAAGGCTTGTTAGTACTATGCTTGAAATTATGGTCGCCATTACAGCCACATCCTGTATATTCAATATAAATTGACTATAAAAGAAAACTTATATAAATTGCAATATATTTTTTATCTTTATATTTTTTTTTGATTAAGTCTGCTCGTAAACGCGTGGTGTGGGTTCAATTCCCACTCGGGGAGGATGGATTATTTCCTTTCTACTTTTCTTTCACTCTGGTGCCCAGGCAGCCACGGCGTTGAGCTCGACACGCAATGTCTCGAAAGGTGAACAGTGATATGGAGTGACTTAGCACTAGGTTTTCATGGTCCCTGCTGTTATCTTTGTCTAACCTGCTATAAGTGAAATAAAACGTGAAGCAAAAAGAACTTATTAGTTTATTTCGGCCCTTTTACTAAGGGCTTTTGAAGTATATATTGAACCCAATTAGAAAAACTTAAAAATCTTGTAATTTTAAACAGTTTAAAAATATGTTTATATTCATTTTGTTTATTTTTTTTAACTTCACGTTGTACCTCGCACGTAGCATATGTAGGCAAAAGAAATCGTACGTTGTATGAAACTAGTATTAAGGCACGCCGTTCCCCACTTTCTATCTTCCAAGGTATGTCGAGTGGCGCAAATCAACACCGCGCTTTGCCATGTTGCCAGAGCAAAGAAAATAACAATAATGGCACCTAACTTAAACCATCACAATTACAGCAACTAACCTAACCTAACTCACGACTGTCATAACTGTATTTCCAATACAAAAAAACAATTACTTAGATAAAATTATGCGTTTTGCATCTTATGATATTAATTATTTAATTATTACATTGCCTAATTGAATTAAATTGAACTGAACTTAATTGAATCTTCCTAATCATCATTATTTACTCAGACAATGTTCCTCTAAACTACGGTATATGTTGAATACTTTTATACCTTTAAGATAGATCATAATAAAAACACAAATAAACAAATACCTATTTTTCTATACATACAAAATGCAATCCATACATTTGACATGTATTTACATTTTCGGCTTTCGGCCGTCAGATTAACTGTTTTTGTTCATTACTAGGGATAACGGCGCCGCGGTCAGGTGAGTCTGTCCAATTTAAGGGGCTTATTTTAAAATCCTATCGCAGATTATGTTCAATTGCTTTCATACACTTTGTAGGTTGTTTATAGCTTGTTTTACTGTATTTACGTTTACATGTATTTTGTTAATTATTTATTTATGAATGCATAACTTTTCATATTACTCGGGAAAAGTCAAAAGAGCAAAATAGCCGTACTTCATTTTCTTTCTTCATAGATTTTACTGGATGATATTAGATTCTTGGGTGGCTGAACCAAACGTTTCGTTTTGTCAGATCAAAAACGGTTGATCTTAATTAATTTGTTTGATATTAAGTTTTGATTTAACCCAGATTGTTTGTCTTATTAATCATAAATTCGAGTTTAATATGGAGAACAGAATATTTGATTATAATCTTATCGTCTCTTCTCTATATTTTTTCCCTTCTCGCATATAGCAAGGTTACCTTGCTATAAACGGGATAAACGGCTATGAAATTCACACTTATCTATAGTTTACAATACAATCCAATATCTTACTCTTACACACTCAAACCCAGCATAATAAAGGATGACGTCTAAAAAAATCTCCAAAATAAATCATTAATCAAAAACACTTTGAAAATTTATCTGTGAGTAAAAATATTTTAGAAATATATAAGAATCACATTCTTATGAATCCGGTGAATCAATCAATGTCTTCGTATCTCGTGCTCCTGTAATCCCACCTCTAGGTTATCGCGCTTGGATGGATTCCAGCAAAGGTATATTTTACTTACTATGTGTTATATAATTTATTATACGTTTGAAATTAATGATCTTTATGGATTTATGGGAAAAACAAAGAAACAGTTATATGAAGCGGATTTAAATAATTATTATGAATTATATGCTTTAAATAAAGAGAATAATATGTATATGCATCATTAATATGATATGGTATATCATGTTTAAGCTTCACGCTTCGTCCCGCTTAGGGAACCCTAGGAACCTTAAGAACATAGAGGTAATAAACATATAAAAACATTCCCTGCGTCCGAGTTTTTGAGGCATTGCGTGTTGAGTGACGGAAGTTAGCACTGCAATTGCCAAGTTATCGGAGCGAAGAAAATGGAAATGCAAAAAATCCCTCTTCTCCAAGTGGGAATTAAATACATAAACTGTCACATTTACAGGCAGAAGCTGCGTCTCTGCGTCTATACAGTACTGATAACATGTTATTTTTGTTTCTTTGGTGGGATTGTTAAGTTAACTTTAACCTGCAGTTGAGCCTTTGTAATCAAACGGAAATCAAGAGTTCATATAACGACATTTTGACCAAAAAAAAACACTAATATTTGACCGCAGTAATGCTAAATAACTTTATGGTATATAACCCAGAGAACTCCCCAATCTGTGGACAATCCATTTCATACAGATATGCTTAAAGGGAACTGGTACTTAGTAGTTAATACAAAAATGTTTATATGTTTATATTTTTATATGTTTATATGTTTTTGCCCATTTGTCCTTTTTTATCAAAGAAATTTCAGCTTCTTTCTTTTTCTTCTTATATGATGTTTGTAGAATTGATTTTCTTTCACGTGATTGCCGTATATACATAATATTACGGCAGAGTTATACAGCGTATTTAGGTGATATAGGAAATGTTGTAAGACCAGGTTCTACTTTTGTAATATATAAGACACGGTTATTAAATAACTTAATAAACATAAAGTACTCCTAAAATGATTCACTTTTCAGTGAGGTGTTCCAACAAAAGTGAAACATTCGTTCGTCTTTTCACGGCTGTTAATTTCGGAGTTGTTGGAATTAAGATTATTTGAGGGGTGAAGTTTGCGCTATCGTTTGAATTATTCAGTACATTTGCTAACATTGGACCAGGTAAGTCTTTGGGGTTTGTTTAGTATTAAGAAATACTAGTGAAGTGAAATTATTTATCAATCTAAGGTACGTATTTTAAAGAAAGCTCTCGAAAGCTCTTAAAATTGCTCTCAGTAGTTACTATTACTACTACATACACATATATACTATACTGTATATATTATATACATATATTTTATTATATATATAAAAATAAGTTCTGAACCGTTCAACTTATTCAACGTTTGAAAATAACAATAATTGCCAAATAATTGAAAATGGGAGAAAAAAATGTCTTTTTATTTAAAGAGAGAGAGGAGAAAGAAAGAGAAAGCTAATCAACAAGAAACCACTCTTTAACAAAAACAATCGACGGTGGATACAATCTAATTGAATCGATACGCTCTTCAGTGAAGAGTTCGTTTCTTACGTCGGGCGTCTCAGGCCAATATAAATGTAAATGTTCCGAGGTACACTGTACTGGCCAGCTGATCAAAGAATATCATCATATATGTACTTGCAATTTAATTTTTTTTCTATATATTTGCTTTTACATAACATGTATTAATATATAAAGATAACCTTTTTCATATAATTGGAAATCTTTACACATTGATATGTAATTAATTGGATGATTGGATGAGCTTGTACTTGAATTGTGTCTAATAAACTAATCGTGATAGTAAAATTTGATTTTGTTATATGTATATTATACACTCTACCTTAGAGTGTCAACTGCTATTAAATATTGTTAATTAAATTTTAATTCTGTATTAATTATTTGTAGGCATCGAAACTATTATTATTTGTGGTTCATAGTCAGTTTGTAAAGAAAATGTATGCAATAAATGCTAAGTAATTAGTTGAATCATTTAATATAAAAATACAAAAAACTTTGGAAAAAGTACAACATTTAAGTTTTTTTTAATTTTAGACCTAAGTAATGGTTCCTTTCTGTCGACATTATCTCCATACTCTATGTAGTATAATAGATCCGTAGAAATAGCGTCTTGCTATTAATATATACAAGAAAATAATAGCTTATTATAACGATTATAACGAATGAAAAAATTATAACGATTAATATTAGTTGGTTTTAAAGTTTTTTTTTATAGCTTCACGCTTTTATACCACATATAGCAGGGTAGGCAGAGGGAACTGCAGGAATCTATTGTTAATATGAACCTAGTAATAAATATGAACCTAGTGTTAAGACACTCCGTTGCTTAGTCCCTGCTTTCTCCGTCCCCGCTTTCCGCCTTACTCAAGGCATTGCGTGTTGAGTGACGGAACTCAACGCCGCGCTTTGCCAAGCAATGTAATCCGTTTTCCACTATTTAATACTTCGGACGTATAAAATAGTGCCACATCTCACATTTTACTCTATGTGTACATATTGGCGACGTGCGTTCCGAATCACAAGAGCTCTCATGCATAAAGAAGCCGACCGCGAACACCGGCACGTCAGCCCAGTGAATATTTCATGTAACACATTATTATTTCATATTATAATGAATAACTTGATGTATTGAAAAAGATGATTTTTGGGGTTTTGCGATTTTCTAGGTATATCTAAATATGTTTATAGTAGGTATATATACAATATATGTACTTGAACTTCGGTAATATATGTACTTGAGCAATAAGAGCACATTGTTTCACGTTTATCAGAACGTAAATTAACGAAATCTGTCACGTGACAACATATGTACTAATTAAAAGATCGTAAATAAATTTAAAAAAAATATTTTCTGTTACTTCTAAATTTTAATATTTAATTTACCTTATATTTTATACTGTGGTGGATCCTGCTCAAAAAAAATAGCAATACTTTTAAATAAACATTTGCTATCCAAAGATCATCTTAGTTTCCAAAACATTTTTTTCAACAAGAACAAAACAAAAGAATTCAGAAAATAAAAGAATTAAATATGAAAATCGTATCAAAAGATAGACACTTAAATTATAATTAAGAATACTCAATAAGGGTCCGCAATATAAAAGTTGGAGCGTTTTAAAACTTTTAAACTTCCACCTGACCCGCCGAACTTTTTCCACTTTAAATGAATACTTTATTCAATAGCTCAACTTGTGGAGTTCCCATGATTTTTATATAGGAAAGTTTTTGCATTACGCATGCATTGTCTCCATGTTCGTGTTTAATTTTACAGGGACCTAGCAGATGTTAGATGTTTGAACTTATACAATATTTTTAATAAAAAATAATTATTTTAATAATTGTTTGTATACAATTTGATTATTAATTCTATTACATTTCCATAACTAACAAATAAAATAATGTGTACTTAATTTTTCTTTATATATTGTCTCTGGAATTGGTCAGGAGGGAACAGAGAACAGAGTGTCTGAAGTAGAGTATGAGTTATTATGAGAGAGTGTGATAAGTAGATTTTGACGACCTATTTTCCATCCTACGCCTCATTACTTTGTCACATTTTACCAATTAGGTAACAGACAGACAGAAGTAGAAGTAGACAGAAAATAATTTTGAATATTTTTATGATGTTTAAAGTGTTAATCCACACTGAGGATAGAAAAAATACTTAAAGAAAACATATAAAAATTTGAACGCAGCGGGACTCGAACCCGCGCCCTCCTGCACGGTTCGCAGGAGGGCGCAGGTTCGAGTCCCACTGCGTTCAAAAAAATTTTTATATGTTTTCTTTAAGTAAATAATTTTGAAAATGTAAAAAGGGGTTGAACTCTTAATGAGCGCCATATATGTATATAGTAGGAAAATCTCTAAATATATACTAACGAAATCTTTTATTAGATTAATAATTATTCAATGCAATTTTCTATTTTTATTGGAGAAATAAAAATATTTTTTAATAGCTTCTGCTTTCCGCCTTTTCGACGCATTGTGTTAAGTGGCAAAACTCAACGCCGCCCTTTACCTATTTGCCAGAACGAAGTCGACGAATCCACCTTACCCGAGTGGGAATCAAATCTACCAATCGTCACGTTAACATATGTGTTTTTTTTCATATTTTACGATACTCTTAAAAATAGTGAAAATTCCATTTTAAAATCGAGTATATTTCAGTTCGTTCTCATAAAGTATTATTAAAGTCCAAAAACCAAAAAAATAACACTTTCAAAGTAATCAAACTGTTCAATATGACTAGATCACAGCCTCGCTAATCTTAAAAGTCATCTGATCTGACAATCACACTGCACGTACCTTTGTTTCATTTCCTGATGCCTTTCATATATTTTTTCTAACACAAACTGCACAGTATAGTATGGAAAAGGAATTGACTATTGAGATCCTTCTCGTTTAGTTCGTTCTTACATGTTAACTACATTTCATTTGTCCTCACTAAATATGCAGCTTCTTTGATTTTTTTTCTTTCTTTTTAGCTTCAAGCTTTTAGCTTATAAGAGGCAGAGGGACGGTAGGCAGAGGGAACTGCAGAAACTGTGGGAAACTACAGTTAAGACATAAGATTTTCACACACACATCTTTCAGTCTATTTAATTTATATTTTTTATGTACCCTGCATAATGTACAAATTCATTTAAAAAAGTAATACCTACTATACTTTTCTTACTCTACGCATTAAAGCTATAAATAATTTCTCTTAAGCCCTTTATATTTGCTTAAATAATATTTGGTGAAATAGGTACAACTGCAATATGTCACATTAGACAGATAACACTAAAATAATTAAATGAGAAGAAACAACTTAGCTTTCCATGGATTCACCGTGCGGGGGCCGGGCCCAGGGTGTTGTAGGAAGGGGAGCTCCGAGCAACGCTTGGGACTTGGACTTTAAAATGCATTAACGCTCACCTTCACTGTCCGAGCTCCTCCCACTACCTAACCAAATTTTAAATGATTCTACCAAAGCCACCTTCGAAGTTCGTTCTAGAAATGAATTTGTGATAGTTCTAGACAGGCCGAGATATTTTAGTAGACTATAGAGAGATTTCGCTGTTATACCTTTCGCTCCTACTTCAACCGCATATAAGCTCGCTCTAAACCTATTCCTAGTCAGAACGGAATATTTATTTTATTACAGAATGTAATACGTAATAACCAAAAACATATTTAACTTTGTAAATAAACAGAATAAATCAAGGAATGAAATACTTTTCTTAATAAAAATCCCTCTCCACACAATCGAACATTCGTTATTAGGTACGATCGCACCGAACGCTGGATTTCAATAAAGCGACCTTTTGTTACGTGTGCCACCAATATTTGATCTGGTTCGTTGCAATATTAAAAGATTCATTTCAGTCTCGTTCATCATACATAGGTACCTCGTTAGGTGCTTAGATTGAACACTGCGTTTACTTTGGTTGCTTACTAAATGTCTAGTTTTCGATATTATGTGGGCTGAATAATATTTTATTGCAAATATTATTCAAAAGAATGTATTTTAAGAAGACATACAATATATATATAACAGTTCATTCATTAGTTTTTCCTGTAATTCGTTTATGTTTCATTTTTGTGTTAACTTTGTTTACAACTTTTGGTTTTTGTCTTCACGCCTTGTTCCGCACATGGCAGGGTAGGCAGAGGGAACTGCAGGAACCATACAACCCTAGTGTTAAGACATTCCGTTGCTTAGTCCCTGCTTTCTACGTCCTTGCTTTCTGCTTTTTTTGAGGCAATGCTCTGTGATCAGAAAAAGGCACTTAGTTAATAATATTAAAATATTTTGTATTGTAGTTAGTAAGCAGCTAGCTACTTTTGTTAAAAATAGCCCATGGTTTAACCATATTTTAATTGAATAAAGATTTATATTTACTCCTTCTGGGTTCATTTTCAATTTGCAGACGAAGTCAGTGGTCTGGAGCTAGTTTATTATATGACTAAAATATACTATCTAATATTATAATAATATCTTTGCATACCTATCCCTTAGTCGTTTGTAATGACAGAAATAACATGAAACGCATATGGCACTCGCGAGACAATAGCTATTTGAAACAATTAAATATACACCGTGGCATAGTTGCAATGATCAATAATCACGATGGTTGTGGGTTCAAATACAAAGAATAATGAAAAATTGGAGAATAAAACGGAGAGAGAACATATTAATAATTCAAATTGAAATTTAATTCTTATTAATTTGATCTGATAAGTAGATACTCTGTAACAAAATAATAATTAGTGTTGTAATTTAAATGAAATAGAAAGAATTAAAAAAATATTAAAGTAAAAATGGATTTGCAATATATCTCCCTAATTCAAAGGTTCAAAAACCAAAGATGCTGAAAAACTTACCAAGCTGTACATAAATGGTAACTGCTTAGATTACGTAGCCAAAATGTATTAAAAATACTTTGACATAATACGTCAAGCTATAGAGGTTAGAGAAGAAATGATTGATAGAAGCCCCAGTGGTTTAGGCCACTACTATAGGGCTTGCTTAGAAGAGAAAAGAAAATATCATTTTCAAATTTTTTCTCATTCGGCCATTTCAAGGAGTAGGGTGAAAAACACTTGTACAAAACATGTTATTTTTTATTTATTTAAAAATTGAATTTCAGCACACACACACACACACACACACTTCTATATGTATATATATATATATATATATATATATATATATATATATATATATATATATATATATATATATATATATATATATATATATATATATATATATATATATATATATATATATATATATATATATATATATATATATATATATATATATATATATATATATATATATATATATATATATATATATATATATATATATATATATATATATATATATATATATATATATATATATATATATATATATAATACGACTATAGTTCTGTAGATATTGCAATGAAAATAAAATTACACACTGACAATAGTTCTAAAACAATTATTCATTGCATTTCAGAGACTTGGCAGATGCACTAAATCTTTTGTTTTCTTCGAGCCTGCCCTCCATCATTATTATTAACGACACGGTCAATCGCATGTGTAATTAGGTAGTGGCATTCTTGACACTTTGTTTTACCTCACCGCCGTTATATATTGGCTGGTCTAGATTAAAGTGAGGTAAATAAATAATTAGATATATTTATTTCTTTATGTATTTTTGTTGATACAAGCCTCCACGTCACAAATACAATTTGTACCAACTACGATTAATTTGTATTTATGTCAACATATAATATATTTTTTTGAATATAGATATACAACATTGTATACAGGTGGAGAATTAAAGTCATTGTCATAGCACGAAAAATATTAACAAAAGACACCTTGTGTTCTTTCTTGAGTAATATCACTTGTCAGCAAAATAAATGTATAGATAAAGAATATTATGCATAAATTAGTGGTTAGGCCTCTTCAATCAGCTTCTTTCTAAAACGGGAGCAAGAGCCATAATTCTTCCTTAAAGAGATAAATAGTAAAACTGAAATCATAAGTTATAACGATTGACATTAGCGTATTATGCTTTGTCAAATGCTGACGTCCTATAATCAAATTACCTACTTTAGGTAACATAGGGATTGCTGACATATAGCAGAGGGAACCGCACGAACCGTAGGAACCTAGTGTTAAGACACTCCGTTAACCACTTTCCTTTTTTTTTTCAAGGCATTAGCGAGTGGTAAAATTCCAAGCCACGCGTGCCTAGTTGCCAGAGCGATCAGTAATGAAATACACCACCGTTCCCGAGTTGGAATTAAACCCACAAACATTCACATTAACAGATGTCAAATACAAGTGAAGTGCCACTACGCCACAGCGGCTCTCAATAATATCTTAAGAACTAAGCTGCAAGTGAAAAAAGGCAGATTGTCTCAATCTGCGAAAAATCTGCTTTACCCTGCGAAATGCGGGAGCAAACGTGAGGGTTTCTGATAGTTCGCAGTTATTAGTTCAAGTTTATAAACTTAGTCGTTCATTTTCATTTTCAATTATATGTCACGTATACTATTGACAGTACCATATGCATTTTCTACTCGCTACTAAAAATATTTTTGATATAGACGAGTTACACCAACACCAGTAGCTTAAAAGAGTAAGGCTCGAAACAGGTAATTACTACGCTCTCATAGAATACCCTCGTGAAACAACAGCATATTATTGCTGCTGTGTTTCGTCAGGTGAGTGAGAGTTTCGAAAGGCCATAAAAGGGTATTTGATTGGCAGCGGATCCACGTCCTCTAAGGCAGTAGATGTCTATGGATGAGGATGTCTACTTAACATTAGAAAAAGGGCCACTCTTTTGCTTCTTTGTTCCTATAATATAAAAAATATATATTTTTAAAAATTTAATTTTCATACTATTCTTTAAATTTTCCAGTGAATTCTTATAGAATATAAAAATAATACTGCACCACAATACAAGAACAACTTGCTATAACACAACTAAGTTCATAAACAAATGAAATTAAACAGCGCACATAAAATAGTCGTTGCGCGAAATGCAAATGCAATGGTGACAATAATTTCCGGGTGGAGTCGGGAACATAAATATGTACGTGCGCTTTCCTGTTTCACACCGTTTGTAGTTTAAATTAGTTTACCAAATTTATTATTATATAAATTTGTGAATTTTAGTTTGTAACTTGGTTAAAAAGCGAATAAGACCATCGTGGCGTCTTTCTGTAAACGCGACGGTATTTGGATTCAATTCCCTCTTGGAAGGAATAGATTATTTTATTTCCATTTTCTGAGGTCTGGCAATTAGGCAAAAGCGCGGCGTTGAGCTTTTCCATTCAACAAGCGGCGGAAAGTGAATACGGAATGTCTTAACACTAGGTTCCCATGATTCCTGCGTTCCCTTTGCCTACTCTGCTACGAATGGAATAAGTTTCTCATGACACAGAGACTGTGAATGAATTAGTGTCCAACGTAACTTTCACGGTTGGGTCATTGGGTTATATTAAAAAAAATACGTGCGAAAATTTTACGTGACAACGTCTTTTTCTCGGTAGAATATTTATCGATATGATTAATAATTATAATATAAATTGCACAAATTTTAACTATAGAAAATATATTTTGTTTACTAAAACATTGTACATGTGTCAAGTGATACGCGCGGCGGACCGATCATAGTTCGGTGACAGTTGACACATCGTTACGTTACCTTTTTCATATGTGACTCCGAGCCGCAACCTAATTTAAGACGTTGTCACGCCAATAACCTCATGTTATAAATATTATCTAATTAACATCTATATAATACTATTTTCGATGTTAATAGTTATCGACTTAGTAAATGGACTATTTTCTAATTTGAACCCAATAGTATAATTTTAGCTTTACAATATTAACATTTGTATTATGTTTTTTGTATTATTTGTTTTTACTTGGTAATATATTAAAGTTACGTATTGATAATATTTGTATTTAAATTTAATTCAAAATATTCTTTAATTATGTAGACGTTAAGCAATTGTAAAACGTCGAATGAGCATGTGACTACCACCTACAGGGAAGGCATGTTTTAAAATATTTTATGTTTTAAAATGAGGACCGTCGTGGCGCAGAGGCGTACGTTACGCTGCCTGTAACGCGACGGTTTCTGGGTTCGATTTCCAGTCGGGGAAGATGGATTTTTCTATTTTCATTTTCTTCGCTGGCACCTAGGCAAAGCGCGGCGTTGAGTTCCGCCACTCAACACGCAACGCCTCAAAAAAAAGCCGGAAAGCGAGGACGGAGAAAGCAGGGACTAAGCTACGGAGTGTCTTAACACTAGTTTCCCACATTCCCTGCAGTTCCCTCTGCCAACCCTGCCATGTGCGGATAAAGCATGAAGCTAAAAAAATGTTTTAAAATTATTCCGAAGTGTCACATGAAATATTATATAGTTCTATAACGCAGGTTTTCTTATTGTTATACTTAAGTAAAGAAATTAACAAAGTATTTTATAAAAAGTTCCAGCTGGTTTCCTGTATGGTTAAAAAAACGTAGTTTACAAGCACTCTTTCCTTAACATCGTTTTTCAAACAACAAGACTATGGAGTAGAACAAATATAATTTAAATATTAGGATTCTACAACCATTGTGTTAAATAAAGCGAATTCTACATAAATAAGGAATGACAAGCTGTCACTATTTATTTTCTACTACTAAAGTACCTGCCAATTGGCTCGCAGGTACATCGCGCGATGTGCAAATTAAAATAACATCCGTCAATCATGTAGCGCCAGAGGTGTCTGGCGCTTGCACCTCGCTCGTGCTACAACTAAAAATAAAACTATTATTTAATATACATATCTAATTGTTTATATATATATCTAATTGTTTATATATATATATATATATATATATATATATATATATATATATATATATATATATATATATATATATATATATATATATATATATATATATATATATATATATATATATATATATATATATATATATATATATATATATATATATATATATATATATATATATATATATATATATATATATATATATATATATATATATATATATATATATATATATATATATATATATATATATATATATATATATATATATATATATATAAAGTTGAAGTGTGTTTCTTTTAAATAAGCGCTTATCTCGGGAAAATCAGATATGATATGAACCTATGAACCAAGTAAAAAAGATCATAAACACAGTTTAATCAATATTATGGGTTCCTATATTGAATGAAATTGATAAATAATATTTTAAATAAAACAATTTTACCGGATCAATCGCGAATATTAACATTTTTTGTGAAACCCGACGTTTCGAAAACTTTGCAGTAGTCCGTGGTCACGGGTAGACTGAGGTGGCATTCGTCAATCATTTAATATAATTATTATATCAAACTACCGCCAACGGTTCCTGGGTTGCTTCGCGTACTGTCCTGGATTTCTGCCGAAAGAGCTAACTATATCCTACCCTCTGGTGTGGTGTGTTTGAGATTTTAAAGTTTTTGCAAGTTGATCCCAAGAAGTAAAAAGCTTCCAACTCTCTTCTCTATTGGAATTAGGATATTATTGTATTTTAATAGCCTCGCGGATCTTTCTAGGAATATATTTATTTTATTTAGCGAGGTTGAGGTTGAAGTTTATCAAACTTGATGTAATGATTAGGCTTTTAGGCTTGTCCATGGAGTGCTCACACACAGCTGACTTTAATACACACCCATTCTTGATATCTGAAATGTGCTCTTTCACACTAACACTGATGTTTCTTTTTGTCTGTCCAATGTAAGATAAGCCACAGTCACAATTAAGCTTGTGTACACACTGCACACTGAAAGGAATATTACATTTAACTGATCTTAAGAATTGGCTCATTTTTTTGTTAGGCTTAAATTTCTTTATTGATGCTCTTCTTAAGATGTTGCCGATCTTGTCTGTAACTTCCTTAACATATGGTAGAAGTGCTGGTTGTCTCTCTTATGTGGGTGGCTTGGTAGTCTTCTTACAACGCTGAGGGGGGAACTGGCAGCTTGATCTGATGAAGGGCATCTTTCACCAGTAGAAGCTCGTCCCCTAGGTGATCAGCGTCGCAGAGGTGATGAGTTCTCTGAAACAAAGATTTGCCAACGGTAGATAACTGTCTAGGGTGATGTAAATATATTATATTGTTATTCTAAAGAGATAGAGGTTAAAAAATACGAATTAGGGGTATTGTAGTGTAATATTACCTTAATGAAGTGAAATGAGCTCTGAAGCTAATGATGGCTTAAGTTATTTATTTTATCAAATATAAAATCATGAAAATAAGATACTTGCATATTTCCAGTTTGGCAAAAAGAAAGTTTCGCTATTCAAAATGCAACATCTTGAACCATGTATATTTACTTTATCTTTTTATCGCAGTATATGTAAAATATAATGTTAAGTTGATAAAAGTACAAATTAAAAAAGTCGGTGAAATGTCTATTTATTATAATAAAAAATATCAGGTACTCGGTAATCATTATTTGATTGAGAATTCCTTAAACCGGCCTATTCAAGGGTTACAACGCATTATACGCGTTTACAACGGGCCATTACTCATCCGGCTATATTAATGACAGCTACTGACTTACCTTTTTCAGTTTGGGTTTGGTTCAAAGAAATATATTTCGAAAGAAGGAATTAAGTAAATTATTTTAGCTTTTTAGCGTTTGTTTTGAACTAATAATTACTGTATAGAACTTTCAGTTCTGTAAGTTGTAACTTAAATTTACACATTGATTCGGGATTCGAGTGTTTTGAATAGTTAGTCATGTTCAAGCCATATAATTCTATTTTTTAAACATCTATCTCAGACTGAGAAGAACCAAAATTTATTATTAAAAACCATAAGTTACAGTTTTTATTTAATTTGCATGTTACATAGAACACTGTGATTCTTTTATTACGCTGGGAAATGCGTTTACGCAGACCAACCGTGATTACAAAGAAGTTCTTAAAAGACGATGCTGAAAGATTTATGAGTAAGTTAGATATTACACACTTAAACTGATGGAAATCCTGTCCATCCGTCAACAATAAGACGTCACAAGATCGCTTGATTGCTCGCTTGCTATAATGCCTCGATGGAGCAGCTTTCTGGAATGGAAGACTCACGCACTATATGACTGCTTCACACTTCGTCTTGAAAGAGACTATTGCAGACCACTTTCTTTTGCTACATATGGCCCGAACTACACTGGGTGAAGAAATATCTCTTCACTTCGTCCACTCTCCTCCTCTCCTCCTAGTCCATGGGATGTCCTCCAGTGATAGTTCATCTCTTAATAGCTTACTCGTACGTAAAGAATGTTGCAGTAAGCAATTCCGTCTGTAGCTCCAAAATACATCTAGTAATCAAACCTATGCTTAATGTCAAATTAAAATGTCTTCAATATTGGTCAAATTATATATTGTAATAACGCTTCTATCTTACACCGAAATTACCTTAAAAATATTGCTATTAAGTTTTCAACTGTAAGTTATAAAGTATAAGGTTGAATTTCAAATACTATCCACTTGCATTTCTCCTAGCAGGTTGCTCGAGGCACTTCATTCGTTACAATTTTTCTTTGTCACAAAGAGACGGATTCGGGTGGAATTAATTTCGCGAGGGGTTTTTATTAAGCGATTTTTAAGGTGCTTTTGTTGGTTCGACCGTTTGGATTTCTGTTTGAATGTTTTCAAAATAATTAATGACTGTTTTTAGTGGGTTAAATGTGTCTGGTACTGTTATTCAAGTTCGTGGTTCAATTCTACAAAATAAAAGAGTAAAATAGAGATATTTTAAGGGAGAATAGAATAGAGAAGAATCTATTCTTTTTCATATTTTACCCAGTATGATGAAACACCTAGAAACATTTACACAAAGTAATCTAATACTCATAAAAATTGCTATTGTTTTAATCCTAAGTATATTCTGCTACTAAACAAGTTAAGTGCAGAAATCTTCCAAGACAAGAGTTAATTTGAAATATTTTTATTTACAATGAGATAACACACTGCTACCGTCGTGGCGCAGAAGAAGAAGAAGCACAATGTCTGCCTGTAAACTCGGCGGCTTGTGGGTTTAAATCCCATGAGGAGAGTTAATTATTCTCGCCTTCTTTACTATATCAATAGGGCAAGCTGATTTCACTTAAATACCACAGATCTGAGAAGAACCGGTGCAAGAAAAGCTATGAACATTTCTACACACAATACTTTAGATTCGAGCAGAAAACGAAAAAGAGAGTTACCATTGAGTTCTCTCAAACCATGTTTCTAAAGGAAAGAATTCAATGTGGGTTACATTGAACCAAAATAAATATAAACATTGGAGACGATCCCGCTAATTACACCGTCTACTACCCCATGGAGAAAATGGAGAAGTGAATAATTAACCAAACAGTGCTATTTACAATCTTTACTAAACTTAACGAAGTTAAGAATTTTCAGTATCCTTTTAAAATTCTTCTCGCGACTGCCGTGAACAAATAAGACGTTTAGGCATAACGACTTAGATACGACATTGACACGACTGCTTTTAAGATTTTAAAATATTCAGTACGATTCTTGAACCTACAAGGGGTAGTATAATTAAAATTTAGTATTTTTAGCTATTAAATAATTTTAGTACTTGTTCTTTTTTTCACGTTATTTTGTTTTATTTTAGCTTCACGCTTTATCCCATATTCACAAAGCAGGGTATGGGACCGTAGGAGCGGTGGAAACCTAGTGTTAAGACACTCCCTACTCTGCTTTCCGCCTTTTTGGAGGCATTGCGTGCCAACGCCTACGACTACGTTACAACGCCTACGTTATTAATCCTAATAAAATAAATAAGCAATATTGTAAGTAAGAAAATATAGAAACAAATTTAAATTAGGCTCCTAAAGCTGTTGTTTTACGTTTTAGAGATAGCTTTAAAATTAATATTATTGAATAATATTCATCAAATTGAATTAAAACTTTAACCAAACTTTATTTTAAAATTCCGTGATTATAGTGACCATACAGTAAAAAGTATAAATATACTAAATATTTAGTGTCGTGCTTAAAAATATGCAACCACTTTAAAAATCGTATCGCTACATTAAAAATGTAATAGAAGACAAGCGTAAATAAAATTAATTGGCTATTCTGTCCGTACCTGTCGTTCGCTAACGAGGCAGTAGATTGAGTGCTTTATTGTTCTTAACATAAGCTTGCTGATATTATAAATGTGGCTTACATCTGTTTTAATGTTAATTTCAAAATAATTATTAAAAATCTTAATCCAAGTACTAACAGTTAATAAAATAATGTAAAATCTTATAATAATAATAATAATATTAATGATAAAAAAACAAAAACATACTAAGATAATTTAGTGTAAAAATATTTAAGTAAACATTTTACATAGCACGAAAATTTGTATATGTAAAATTAACAAATTTGGTAGCAGTAATATTAAAAGGATCACTCTCATCTGTGGGATTCCAGCTCATTCATAGCCGCAAGCAAGGTCCAAGTTCTGCAGTACCCTTCATTTCCTGCAATTCCATACTACATTGTTTATATTTAACAGAGACTTAGTTCTTTCCTTCCCAATTTTGTCAAGTATTTAGACCAGTATGGCTACCAGTATTAACCTCACAATATAAAGGAAAATCTTAAGGAAGAACCCATTGTGATTGTGGATGTTTCCCCATGGATTTTTTTTAAAACATTATGACGTTTAACAAAGCCCTACTGTACTACGATGTCTTTTAATATAATCTTATAATACCTATAATTTTATCCTCATACCTATACAGAAAAGCGCTAGGAGTACAAATCTCATTTGGTCCGTTGGTCTCAAACACGGCGACACCTGTCGATGGCGTTCAGTCCAATGATACGTCATTACGACGAAGACCGATCCCCTAATCCCGGCTCACCTGCAGGATTTGCTCAGTGCGGAGCGATGTACGGACGCGTCTGAAAATGGGAGAATATTGCTGACTATTTGTTTAGGTATAGTTTAGCTGAAAGCAATATACAAGTATGATTGTGTTTAAATGTTTTTTATTTTGTTTAAGTGTTTCTTGTATTTTTCTGTTTTATTATAATTTTTGTTATTAATATTCTTTTACATATGTAAAATATGACTGTATATACCAGAAAAAAATAAAGGAAAATATGAGAAAAGTATGGTGCCGTACCCAACGCCACTTTTTAAGGCAGATATCTTATAGCTTCACGCTTAATCCCTAGCGATAGTAGAGTTATATGGTATATATGTATCTATGTTTCAAAAACATTTAATCATATAAAATTATTAAAACTATTATTAATAAATAAACATATACAATAATTAAAACTATAATAAAAAGGTACTAAAATTGAAACTGTGATTTAAATTATCTAAGTAAGTATATTCCAAAAAAATAATAAGTATGAAAATTTAATATAATTAACTATCTTTCTGTCCAAGTTGGTAAAATATAAAACCAAACTCGATTACGGCTAAGGCATGCGTAGGTACTTCGAAAGAAACGTTTAACTAGAACTGCGGTGAATTTGATACTTAAGAAGTTCACCTGAACTTTGAAAGTTTCAAATTTTAATGAAAAAATAATTTCAATTTGCAAAGTCACGCGGAAAGTTGGCCGACATCATTACCTTACCACATTTAGGATGTCTTCTAAGGAATTTTCTTGTCGAATTTTCACTAACTTTTTGAATACAAATTTGGCGTGTTTTTACATGAACTTTGAATGTACTTTGTGAGATTTATGTTTTGTTTATCTCTGTGATGATGTACGGCAGGTGTTTGTAAGCCTATGTTTTTATATAGAATTTTACTTACATACTAATGTTATAACGCCGTAATAAAGCCGCGTGTTTAGTTGAAGACATTAATTTTAGAAAGAACTGCTTCAATTTGAAAAAACATGTTTATTAAATAGTCAATTATCGAGAAATGATATACGCTATATTATAAATAGATCATAGTATTAAATATATCTAAATTGTTTTTATTTATCGATATCTTTAACAAAGTGCGGAGTTAAATTTCGTTACTCATCACAATGTCTCAAAGGATTGAGAAAAGTGTCTTGACACTAAATACCCTTCGCCCCCGCCATGCGGAGAAAAGCGAAGCGATTAAGATCTTTTTTAGATATGATCAGCAGTAGTGTTTGAAATATAAGCAAAATATCTTATAATCTATGTATATTCTCTTTACATTATTTATAAATGATAGATAGATACAAAAAGACAAAAGAGAAACTTGGCCCGCGGTGCAGGTGTTAATCCGGCGGCGATAGGAAAATTTTCACAGCAACTTCCCCAACTTGTGACAGCCCCCCGCGGCTACTGACTGATACAAGAGTAAGAAAATGTACTCCAGTGTTATAATTTTGAAAATGATATAAGTATTTGACTACTGGCTTTTTTTGTTAAAGAAATTCTCAATGAGGCTTTTAAAAATATCTCTAATGAGATTCATGATTACGTGTTCTCATTGTTTATAGTGCTATATGCGGGATTCAGCGTGAACATGAAAAATATATGTAATATTTGGTATACAACCATTTTTTATTTATAATATTCGTTGTTCTTAACAGTTATTTTGAATAAAATCTGGCCTATTTTTAACATATAAGATATAGTATGTATAGTGATATACAATATATAGTGAGAAATATAATAAAAAGACTTATAAAAAAGAACAAACCGCTGTATGTTAGCCTTTGGTACGTTTTTAATTGGAGCATAAAACAACTATTTGTAACGTATAGATAACCAGCATTGTTTTTAATCATTCTTTAAGCACAACTCAGCGTTTTCACCCTTTCGTCCTATCCATTATCCTACGTATAAGCTCGCTTGCGGCGTAAGTCTAAAATCGTGTTTGATCCGGTTCGGTCCGCCCTGAACCGGAATAATCCGGTCCACCTGATCCGGCCCGACTTGCGGCGGCGCTTGTTTGCTTGCTACCAAGTAAACTCTTCTCTTCTGTTTATATTTTATTTTATTTAGTTTGTACAGTAAAATAAACTGTAATGTAAAGAAATATCACTTATGAGATATATTGAGTGTAAGCAGTAATCGATTGAAGTTTTTACTCTGCCATCTTTACGAGTTAGTTGAACAAGGTAAACTTTGAAAAAGCTGAAAAAGACAAACAAATATAAAAAATAAAAATAGCTTTTAATCTTTTGTGTAACTGAATTTAAACTGCATCTTTGTCTCCATTAAAAGAAATAAAACAAATATTTTTTTAAAATTTATTATACATAGCATCCTCTGTCACGAGCAGAATATTATTTGTGATAATTTTTGGCAGTGAAAATTTGTAATAATTTACCTGCATGCTAACAATGTAATACATACTGCATCGAAATTCCTTCCTTTATCCAACTTATAAACCATATAAGAATTTCTAATTTATAACGCATGGCTTAGTAGTGAGAGCGCTTGGACAGCTTTAAAAATTTCGTTTTTATTTGTTTTCCTTAATAACTTAATTTTTCCCTGTGGATCGAATCCACAGCTATCGCAATGATATAGAGCTTATCACATCATATAGCAGGGTCTTAAGCTAGTGTTATACTATCGATTTTCTGCTTTCTATTTAAAATCGAAACATTTTATAATTAGTGGCGTAACTCAATGCTGTAATTTGTCTTCGCACAGTGAGCAAATAAAAATAGTTTTTTCGCCATTTCTTTTTCTTCATGGCAAGTACCTTTTCGAAATAGTAGTGGATAAAAAAATTGACGTGCATAAGTGTATCTATGATATCTATATGAATAAATGATTTTTGATTTTGATTTTTTGAGCTACTTCCCTCCAGTGTTGTTTAAATCTACAATAGATGTGCTTACAAACAGATGCCACCACTATGCAATAATGGAAAAAAACCTAATCCAACAAAACGTTCAAACTGTTTAACAAAACTTCTTAAAACATAATTTAACAAATTCTTCAAAAAAGGGTTCTTTTAAACAGTAAAGTACCTTAAGGCTGTAATGATTCGATTACCTTCCATCCCTTTCCAGATTGCAAGGGGTGGTTAAAAATTGCTTGGGGTTCAAAATACCTGGCTAATTCATGCAAACGAATGCAAGCCAATTAATTAAGAGCAGTCCGACTGCGTTGCGCTCAGAAATCTGCTGCCGTCAGACTGGTAAGGGGTTCGATATGGGACTAGGAGTCGCAGCGATTCTTTTAATAATCACGATATATATTTTAATAACAATAATACTTTATGTTATACTTAATATATATTATTTTACATAGTATATGTTAATACATAGTTTTTATAGTTATATACGTTTAACGTTGGAAATTAAAGTCATCTTAGTAGGTTGTTTTGTATTAGTAATATAGTATAAAAAATATCTATTTTTGTCTAACGCGTTTTACATAATTTAAAATCATATATAACACATACGTTTCATACAAAACCAATTTGCTAAATGCAAACGATTTTAATATATTTATATAATCATAAAGGCATTTTACAAAAACGCAACGTATTTCGCTGTTCGTCTGAACCCTCCCTGATAGTACTAATTAATATCGCAGAATCTCATCACTCTGCAACGGGAGTCTGTAAGATGAAGGTGTTCCATTATGGATTTTTCCTTATATTTTCATGAAAAGTCGTTATCAAGTATTACTTGTTTAAAAATTTATAATTGGTAAAATCAAATTCGGGACCGCCGTGGTGCAGTGGCGTAGCACCTGCCTGTAATCGCGACAGTTTGTGGCTTCGATTCCCGCTCTGGAATGGATTTTTCTCTTTCCACTTTCTTCGTTCTGGAAAATAGGCAAATCGTGGAATTGAGTTTCGCCACTCAACATACAATGACTCGATAAAGCATGGATGGAGAAAGTAGGGACTAAGCAACGGAGAGTGTTAATGCTAGGTTCCCATAGTTCCTGCATTTTCCACTGCCTACCCTGCCATGTGCGGAATAAAGCGTAAAGACATAAAAAAAGTAATTAAGCTTAACGTATTAGTATGGCTTTAGTATGGAATCGAGATGGTCGCAGGTTCGATTACGTCCGAGGGAATGTATGATTTTCATTTTCCTTCCTGTGAGGTAAAGTGCTACAAAAAATATAGAATTCGGAGTAACGGGTAAAACAGTACTCGACTCTGTTAATGTATTTATCTTACTAAAAGCGAGATAATGCGTGAAAAGAAACATAATAATATAATATATATGTTCAAAAAACATAGCATTTTAGCAAAAACTTTAAAATAAATATTAAAACGGCCACTTTATTACACCAATACACCTAAAGCTACACCGATTTATTCCTCATATTTCCCAATACAACGTGAAATATCGTAACAAGTACAAATGACACACGGTCCGGTACATTAGTTACGGGAATGAGAGTGAAATTGCGTGTTTAGACACACCGAAGCCACTCGGGTCCACTGACTGCAGGCTATTTGTCAGGGCTAGGGGTTAGTGTTGTCTTTTAGTTTACGTGATGTTTGAGTACATTGTATAAAAGTACTCGGAAAAAATAGTTTATTATTATAATTTTTGAGACAGAGAGAGAGAGAGAGAGAGAGAGAGAGAGAGAGAGAGTGAGAGAGAGAAATATCGTGTTATTTTGTATTTGGTCATCGGTTCTATTTATTATAAATTGCGCTTTATTAGAAACTAGGTGTAATTACGTTACGTTAATAATTTACGTTATACTAGAAATTTAATTATAAATTTTCTATGCAGCGTTTTAAAATAAATATGATAGTAATGATATGATTATTTATAAATATATTAAAAATTACTGCTGATAAACTCATTCAAATTAACGCTACTGCGGTAAATGTTTCTAGATAGTTTTTAACACCAAATATCTTAAATTAGTGGAAAGTATTAAAAATTGTCTGCACTGATGATAAAGAAATTAAACATAGACATTCATTTCTTTTTTTTTGAGCTTCACGCTTTATCCCGCACATGGCAAGGTAGGCAGAGGGAATTGCAGGGACTATGGGAACCTAGTTAAGACACTCCGTTGCTCAGTCCCTGCTTTCTCAATCCCCGCTTTCCGCCTTTTTCGAGGCATTGCGTGTTGGATGGCGGAACTCAACGCCGCGCTTACTTACACGCGCGCATTCGTTTCTTATTGATTATAACTTATATTTCGGTTTAAATATTTTTAATTGTATAAAATAAGCACGCATTATATCGTAATATTTTAGCAGGATAATGAGTGAAGCTGAAAAAACCAAATTAGTTTGTTTTATTTTGTACATCACTAGAACGCATCTGCGTGAAATCAGAGGACTGTTCTTCCTTAGTAAAGTATAGTTAATAGTGTCTTCAGGATAGTTTTACTCGCATTCACCTTCCTTCAAAAATATGTGTTACAAAATTGTTTTATTTATATTTATATATTGAAATGGATTTAAAATGTAATGTATTATATGTGTAATGTATGTAGATAAATTATATGAAACATTAGGTTGTCAGGATGAAAGTAACAAAATTAAAAAATGAAATTTATACAAAAGAGTGATATATCACCAAATCTCTCTTTTCTCCGCACCAATTATATAATATTGTTATCTTATCACTCAACCAACAAAATCTGTATAGCAAGAAGATCAAATACAAAAACAAAATAGGTGCGTCTAGCCCTGACTAAGACGAATGTTCCGCGATGATTGCCAAGATACCCGTAAGGTGATCGTGGGGTCGATAGCTAGCATCTTGATATCCAAGCTTTATTTTACTATGGAATTTTAGCTGACGCTCTCACTGTTGGAATATGGGTTCAAATCATATTAGGGGTAGAATTTATTAATCGTGATTTGATTTTCGCTTTTCGTGTAGTTTTCTTTTTATTTTACTACTAAATTTTTCTTTAAATATGGCAGCTTAGGATATAAGAAGTTAGTGTTAAGACGAGAAGAGAAGAGAGAAGAAAAGAGAAGAATTTAAGATATTGTAAGCTTAGTAATAGAAAAAAACGCTGCATTTTTTTTATTTATTGCAATGAAGATTACTGTTTTTTTATTTACGTTGAAATATTTACAAACAGGTAAATAGTGAAAAACTATGCTAATGTGATATTTGTACAGAAATGTGTATATTATAATGATAAAATTAATCTTTAAATGAGATATATTTCAATAAACATATATAACATTTTTAAAAAACATGATAAATTATAAAAAAAACGTAGAATAACCAAAAATAATTAAAATAAAACAATTAAATATATTACAGTTATTTGTGAACAATACCTTCATAATAACTACGTCCTAGCTTAAGTCCCAACTTAACAAAACGCCTAATAAAATCAACCAAGTAGCAAGTATTTTAAGCCACAAACTGTCCCAAGCTCACGTAAGCCATTACGTACAAACTAAACGATCACCGGACCTCATTACGTCTTACCCCCCAAATAGGGAGGGGAGAAGGAGGGTAAGTAAGTGACTCCGAACGGAAATAAAGGTGCACGCGACTGGAGGTAATGTTAATTGAATTTCTGCAGACGCGTGGATAGTGATGTGCGTTGTTTCATATAGATAGTGTGATTTTAGTTTCTTTAATTATGATATTTAGATAAATATTTAAATTATAATGGTAAATAAGAACCGATAGCAATTGAGGAGCGTCGTGGCGCAGATGCGTAGCGTCTACCTAATGCAACGGTAAGTAGATTCGATTCCCACTTGGGGAAAATGGATTTTTTATTTCCGTTTTCTTCGCTCTCGCTACTAGGCAAAAAGCGCGGCGTTAAGTTCTGTCACTTAACGTAACGTAAAATACGGAATGGAGGAAGCGAAAAATATAGTTTACTCTTTATACAATAATTACACTCTCAATAATAAAAATCAAAAATTCTGTGAAGTGTTAATCACTCCTATATATGATATTTTTAAAAGAGTACTCTGGGCTCCCATCTTAGACAAAAAGGTTTTAACCTTGGATTGTTCATTAAAAAACATTTCCTTACTATCATTGATTGGACAATAGATTACGAGGACAATTCATGTTTGGGTATACAATATGACACTTTAATAACCTCAAAAGCATTCCATGGTCCAATATATTTAAATATTTATTTTTATTTAAAATTAATGCATATAATTAATTACGAACTATCGAATCAACACCTCACTCGAATCGCCCGTCGAGTGATACCTACGCGGCCGCTACGCAAGATTAAACGTCACCAACCGTCAGATATTTCCTACAGAAGAGGGTAGCTACCCACCACCCCCTACCATCTTAATATTATTATATAAAATTCAAGTTTTCTTAACAAAAGCAAAATACACCTGCTGTGAATGGGGTTTCAATTATGTGGGAATTTGCTTTGTTGAACTTTTATAGATTTTTACGGAAAACGTTTTTTTAAGTTGTCTGAGAAGCTTTTCTCTCACTTAACCTTTGAGTATCAAAAACTTTAGATAAATTATTTTATCGTTTTGTTCTACATATGAATTCAAGCGTAGTATATATAAATAAGTTAAATAGAGATGAAGATACAAATACTAATTAATTTTATATTATTCCCATAAATATAATAGGTGAATACAGTTTTATTTGGTTTCGTTATCCGCAGAGACACTAGCAAGTATATCAATTGCCAGCTGCTTATTCGAATTTGAGACAGTGCTTGTTCAATATCAAAAAACTTCGTCGAGCTTCTTTTCAAAGAAAATGAAAGCAACTCTGTCCCCTGGATGAAAATCGAACCTAAAAACATCATGCTTGTAGTCAGAACTAATTTCATTTCAACACGAAAGTCTCAATAATACTTTACTATCCTTATCAAAACCTTTGATATTCTGACTTCCCGACAAAGTACATTAGGAATTCAGTCATCTAAATAGAAATTATTTTAATAGAACAAAATAACATACTTCTACTAGATTCATTTCAATTGGATATGAAGAAAATATATCAAGATTAAGAACCAACGTGTAAAAGTCTCACAAATGTCTCACAAATAGCTGTGACAATTTCACTTTTCAATATAATCGTTTAAAGGATTTCCAAGAGGATTGTTCAACAGCCGTAACACGAGAGCAATTTTTAGGGCAATTTCTTTCAATTTTACCGCCATTTGCTATTTTCCGTTAAGTAAAGGTGCGGCGGCCTGGGCACGTATTCAGCAGGTAATCTATGACCACTTACGCTTTAGCTCTTGCGTTTTATTTTGTTCTAGCTTTTACTAGTAGTTAAGTTTAGTGATATTTTTTGTGAGTGTGATGTTACTAAGTAAATGTGATTTTGTAGTACTTGAGGTGATATTTTTCTCTTATTTTTTTTATAGCTTCACGCTTTATCCCTCATATGGCAGGGTAGGCAGAGGGAACTGCAAGAACCATATGAACTTAGTGTTAAGACACTCCGTTGCTTCCTGCTTTCTCCGTCCCCACTTTCGGCCTTTTTCGAAGCATTGCGTGTTGAGTGGCGGAATTCAATGCCGCGCTTTGCCTAGTTTCCAGAGCGAAGAAAACGGAAATAGAAAAATCCGTCTTCCCCGAGTGGGAATCGAACGCTCAAATCGTCGCGTTTACAGGCAGATGCTTACGCCTCTGCGCTACGACGGCCCTTTTCTCTTCTCTATTTTATTTTATAACGATTTTAAGTTTCTCTATAACAGGCAAATGAAAATTATTGGTTAACTCTAATAGAGGTCTATCTCATAATAATCGTTTATTTACAATTTATTTTTTTTATTTTACCCTTGACATTTACCTTTTGTTATATATTTTTAACATGCATTCCTATAAAAAAAATATCTTCAAAAAGGAACATCGTGGCGCAGAGGCGTAGCGTCTGCCTGTAAACGTGACGGTTCGTAGGTTCGATTACTACTAGGGAACGATGGTTTTTTCATTTAAATTTTCTTCACTCGGGCGGATGGTTTTTTTCAAAAAACTCATTAAATTTTCTTCACTTCTGCCTCTCGACACGCAATGCTTCGAAAAATGGAGGAAAGTTCCCACGTTTCTTGCAGTTTAAAAAATAAGATTTATAATTTTTAAATGTTATTATTGAGAACTAACCTTTTTACTTTTCACCCAAATTTGTGTATTTCAAACATATTAATCTATAAATAAAAAAAAATACAATCAAATAACAAAACAAGGCAAGAAAAACACTGAAATATGAACCAATAGAAGAAATCAATCTTGCTAGAAAAGAAAATAACAGTGTTTATTTCACAAATAATAACCACGTAAGCACCTGTACTGTTTGGTTGGCTAAAAGGTTTGGTTGGATCGAATTTCACTTGCCATCACAGTATCAGTTACTCGGAGATACCTACTTGCCGCCTGGAAAGACGTTTCCTTTTTAAATACAAGTCTTTTTTTTATTTTGAGGTAAGATTAGTCAATAGTTAGTTCTTTATAACTCAATTTTTTGATTGATCATAGATATTGTGTGCTGGGTACAGAAATATGATGTCATCTCTGTCGTTTTATAATAAAAATAATTAAATCCTCGAATAGGAATAAAACCTGTAATAATAGTTCAGTAGGATGTGTTACTGTACAATGATGGCTTTAAGATAAGCTGAGAAAGTCTAAAATGAACTTTACAACGAGATTTTATTTCAGTACAATACTTATTCAGAGGTTTTTTAAACATATTATTTTAATTTTATATTTATTTATTTCTATGAATATTTTGTACTATGTGGTTGTCCCACTATATTTATCGCATTCATCTATTTTCACTACTTGGCTGAAAAAAAGAAATCCTGAAAAAAGAAACCTGTTAATCTGTAACATGTGACCATATTTGCACATACTAATTTTAATATTTTTTTGTTTTTTTTAGCTTCACGCTTTATCCCGCATATTGCAGGGTAGGCAGAGGCAACTGCAGGAGCTATATGAACCTAGTGTTAAGACACTCCGTTGCTTAGTTCCGGCTTTCTCCGTCCCCATTTTAATAATCTTAAAATGTGATAATAAATGTATAGAGTAAAAAAAATGTTACAATCTACCTTATGAATAAGTATTCCATAGTGATTGGAAAAAAAACTAATTGTTTTCTAAATCGAAGCCATCCGTCACGGAGAGACGTTGATTGAGTTATTCTTTTTGTACTTGTTACAGAATTTGTTTCTGCTAAATAGATTTATTTGTTTATATAATAACTAAGATCTAATATTTTGCCAAGTTTCAACAGTAACCGTTTTTAAACTTTGATTATGCGGCGAATTTTATACAAAATGCAAAAAATAAGCTTAACGCTCACATCTTAAGATTTTTAGAGAGATAGAAGATAATTATTTCAAAGCCCTATAGGTACTAAGCGCTAAAAAGAAATTATTATGCTAAAAAGAGAATTATTTATACTATACATATACATAAATTGTTATTTTTATAACAACTTCAGTATAGAACAAATTTACAATTAAATTTGCAAGCCCTCAACATTAAGGCACGCTCATTTAAACGTGAAACATTTGTTTATTGAAACATCCATGTTTAGATTTAAATAAAAATATATAAAAGACATTAAACTAATGATTATTCTGTAAAGATACTTTAAATTTAATGTCTGAGACTTAAATATATATATTTTTTTTTTAATATTATGAAGCAGAAAAATTTGTTTGCTTAAAAACAGTAATTCCAGGAAGTACTTAATTTATTGTTGTTGTTTGTTTCGGATAGTCTACTTACCGAGAAAGACTATTATAGGCTATTAATATAGCCCATTTGACCTTAGTATGTCATGTATCTGTAAAAATAGTATTTATTTCTATTTACCATAGTATAACTAGAAATATAAAATATATAAATTGTATAAGAAGTATATATATCGACTAATATATATATAAGTAAGTCGAAGGGACTGACCGGCTATTACCAGAGTAGTGACGTTAGCATTTTATGGACATGCACGTATGTGATATAGAATTACATATAATAACTACTTATTTAATAAGTTCTTTGATTTTCGTGACTTTTTTACATATTAAATAAAACAATTTAAACGGATTTATCGCGTATATTGACATTTTTTGTGATCATCCGAATTAATATCTAAATACGTGAAAAAATTAAATCTTGACGTTAAATCTCTCGTGCCTAGCTGTGTAAAACCTCCAAAGTTGTATGGGTTACCAAAAATACACAAAAAAAGATGTACCTTTTCGTCCAATTGTTAGCCAAATCGATACGTTGACGTATAAAGTGGCTCAACACATCGTGAAAATACTTTCTCCACTGCGTGGCCACTCAACATCTTATGTTAGGGATTCTTACCATTTTGTTAGCGGACTGAAAGATCTTAAGTTAGCTAATAATGAAACCATGGTCAGTTTTGATGGTGGTTCCCCGCCAGCATTGTAAGAAAATCACCAAGCCACACATAGTAGAGAGACAGCCAGCACTCCTACCATATGTAAAGAAGATTACAGACAGGATTGGCAATATCTCAAGAAGAGTTTCAATTAAAACTATTTTTAAGTCTAACAACAAAGTGAGCCAATTCTTGATATCATAAATGTAATATTCCCTTGCAGTGTGCAGGTGTATACAAGCTTGATTGTGACTGTGGCTTATCTTACATTGGTCAGACAAAGACAAGCAAGCAAGGTGTTGGGATCCACTTATAACAATTTTAAAATCCCAAACACACCACACCAGACGGCAGGATACAGTCAGCTCATTATTCAGGAATCCAGGGCAGTACGCGAGGCAACTCAGGAACCGTTGGCGGTAGTTTGATATAATAATTATATCAAATGACAGACGAATGCCACCTCAGTCTACCCGTGACCACGGACTACTGCAAAGTGTTCAAAACGTCGGGTTTTGCAAAAAATGTCAATATACGCGATAAATCCGTTTAAATTATTTTATTTACTTGCTATTATAATTACTTATTTCTTAATATATACTCTACGTAAATAAATCCACTATTTGTTTTTAGTAAGGTTTTTATATTAACGTAAATAGGTTGATGTATAGATTAGATCGAAATAACTTAGGGATCGAAATAACATATTATATCACAAAAAAAAATCAATAGAGTAATTATATCATATACATATACACTATTTAAGCAGGTACTATATCACATAGAAAAGTACTGTACCAATAAATAACAGAATATTTATATTTAAAAACGAAAACAGTAAAAAAATAAATATAGATTTTTGTACACAATATTCTTGGACATAATACTTTACATACAACAACATATATGTTTATAAATGCATAATACATCACATACAACCAGCATATATATAGAAACATTTAAAATATATTGAAAACGTATATTATCCATACAACTAAGTCTCTGACCGTTCGTAATTGGCGCTATCAGGAAGTGGCAGGGCATAGAGTTCACCTATCGAGGTGGTCCGATCGAGCGTGAAACCTGCACGGAACGATGAAAGAAAACTAACCGCAGGAAACGTTTCGGCCAAGATTAACTATTGGAAACTTCGTTCGAACTTTGAGGATATGCTTTTATAGCTGACTAATGAGTTGGGTTAGATTTGTGCTCATTGAAATAGGTAGGTTTTATTGTTTTTCTTTTAATTATACAATACAATACTCTTTATTGCACAAATTTTTACATTGAAAAAATATTATATTATATTTTGTCGATGTGTTTTGGAATGGATAGAAGAAATTTGTATTATGTCACTAGTAAAAATAGTTTAATGTTAAAACAGTCTGGTCTTCAGTTCTTTTTCATTCTAGTGAAATTTGGGAAATTGGTGAAAATCCTTTCGTCGAAGGAAAAGCGGGAAAATTTAAGCAATTCAAAATATTTTATTCACGAAATGTGGCTATTAAGGTATAATCAGACTCTGTTCCACTACACCATAATGGCCTTGGATGCTAACACGTCGTGGTAACTAGTGACGTGGTATTTTAATTGCAGTTTTTTTTAAATTATATGGCGGACTTGTTTTGTAACCAGAGCGAAACAAAAAGGAAAATTATTTAAGTTTCTCGGGTAAAATTTCAACGTAAAACCACATAGTCAGAGTTAAAATAAGTTTAATACAAATCTAAACAACCGTCATCACAACCCTAACACACATTTCAGGTTAAACCGAACGTTTTTAAGCCTCGACAAGGTACTGTGTAGGAGCGGAGTTAAAAGGCCGTCCTACAGGCGCCGCAGAACGATTTGTAGGCCCAATTGCCTGTCAATGAATGAATATACCTCTACATGCTTGGAAGGAAATGGATTTGAAGGTAAATTTTGTGCTATACCTTTTTGTAGAGCATTGAAAAATTTGCTATACGATTTGCTATACAAAATTTTGAAGAAAAATTAAATGCTTATATTTCAAATAATGCTTTTAAATGTTAAAAAGTCTCACATAATCACTATCACATAGAGAACCAATAAGTTTGTATAACGTAAGTTATGTGAATATTACGAAAAAAATTACGTAAAAATACCCAAAAACCCGTAAAATGTACACCAAGTCCATCAAAGTTAGTTAAAACAGTAAACAATATACCGTCAGGTCCCCAGAGTGGTGAGCGACCGGCGTTCCACTTAATAATATTTTTCACCTTGTTTCGCTTTCCAATTTTCCGCAAGTCACTCTCGGGGGTAACGGGCCGTGTTTTGATTTAGAAATGCGCCAGTGACCGTCTTTACTTTGTTCGAACGACTACGATAAGTCTTCGTAACATTTTTAACGGTTATTTTTATTATTTTTCTTCAAAATTATAAGTAGAATTGTGTATTTAAATATCGATTTATTATATAATTATTATAGCTTCACACTTTTATCCTGTATATAGCAGGCTAGGCAGAGGGAACTGCAGGAATCGTGGTAACCTAGTCTTAAGACACTCCGTTCCCCGTTTTCCGCCTTTTGCCTAGCGCTTTGCGTGTTGAATGGCGAAACTTAATGCCGTGCTTTTGCCTACATGCCAAAGTGTAGAAAATTCAAATAGACAAAATTATTTTCCCGACAGGCATCGAACCCACAATCGTCGCGTTTACAGGTAGACGCTACTCCTCTGCACCACAACGGTCCCCAATTGTTTTAAGACTAGTTTTGAGGCTAATGTGGCTTAGTGGTTGTTATTGTTGTAGGTTTCGATTCCCATTTGTGGAATTAGTTTAATTGATTTAATAAGACAAAATGCGGTGATGAGTTCCGCGACTCAATTAAAAAAGCTGTATATTTTTACGTTAACTTCTTTATTTCCATTTTTTTAAGTTTTAAAAATATTTTATTATAGTTTTTTTTATAATATTAGTATAAATAAATAAATTTCTCCTTGCTTTTTTATTTTGTATACTACATATATTGTATTAACACGAAAAATGTATATAAAATGTATGAAAAAATCAAACGAGTCGTACTTTATAAAAGCCGCGGTTTCGTATCTTTTAAGTTGTACTGACATCACGTCATCACAATTTTATAGTAAAAGAATAAAGAAAACTTAATTTTGTGATAAGTCATTGTTTTAATAGAATAAAAATATTTACCTTATGATGGAAATATATGCATTGTATTTAATATACGTTTGCTGTTTTTATTATATTCAAGCTAAATCTCGCATATTTGACCTAACTTTTTGTGAAACTTTGATGACATTGTGAGTTAAGTGCCAGACGTTGTCCCACGATATCATCGATATTTATTTGTTATTTTTATTTAAAAGCAATATTCGTCGTGTAAATATTTTATAAGTTTTTATTGACAGTCCTATACGCTATTTAAAATTAGAGGAACTGAATGCCTTTTGCTTATCTTGCGATATGTGAAATATAAAGCTTAAAATCTCTGTAATCTTGTAAAATCTATACTGAATATCTCTAATATCAAAATGTGTATGTCAGTAAGTCTAAAACAAATATGATATTTTATATAAGTTTCTATGTTAAAATTTAACTAAAAAAATGATTAAATTATTTAATCGTCGTATAATTCCTTTTAATGCAACCTTCTTTTGCTTCTATCGAATCGTTTTTTACTTCACGTTGGTAAGTATACCATATATGGCCAATGCTATGATAAATTGCCAATGGTGTTCCTTGAGATTTCCAGAAATATGTGATTTTTTAAAAAGTTTACTCGTGAATTATATTTATATATATATTTTTAAAATAAGTTCATGAACTAAGATTGTTAATAATTAACTTCATATTTTATAATAATATTTTTATTTCGTGCTTTTTTAACAATTATATAGTTGTATAAAAAACGAATTTGTAGCAACACGAAAAGGATCTTTCAATATTCACAATATAAGGGAGAATACATATCTTTTAAACATCTTTAATCGTCTTTGACAGTTGGATAATGTATTTTAATATAGAATTAATTATCCAGCTTAATTTTTTTATTTTATTTTCGCTTTGTCTAGCAGACAAAAGTAATTTAATTTATTTACTCGATAGCTCACTAAATTTTATCCAGCACGTTTAAACCCAAATTATTATTTTGTTTTTTTTTTTATGTAGCTTTATGCTTTTCCCGCACATAGCAGGGTATGTGGAGGGAACCGCAGGAACCATAGGAACCTAGTGTTAGGACCTCCATAACTCGCTTTCTGCCATTTTTGAGGCTTTGCGTGTTGAGTAACTCAACGCCGCACTTTGCATAATTCCCACGGCAAAGAATATGGAAATGTGAAAAATTCCAACTTTCCTGTATGGGAATTTAAAATACAAAAATTGTCAACTGATCTTAAAGTTGGCACCAATATTGGCCATCTCGATATCTAAGATCGCCCCATCGCAGGTAAAGAAAATATAATTTACCAAATTGAATTACATCGTCCACTTCCGGATATATTTCTATTTCAAGTGCCATACCGACATGTTATTGTTGGAACTATGACGTCTTATGAACGATTGTTATTGAACCGATGAAAGGTAGTTTGGGGGATGGAAAACTTCGTGTTTTTAGATGATGTTTTGTTTGAATTTATATATTTTTTTTTCAGTTGGTCTTAGAGAAGATTATAATTATTTTAAGTGATTTTTAATATAATTGAGGAGTTCATAGTTTACTTTTTTATATATTATATTTTATTTCATTCAGAGTTTCAAAGGCATTAAATCTAGGGCTTTTATGACATTGAGACTGTAAATTTGTTTTTGAGAATAATAGTTTTAGTATGGAAAAATAAACAGACAGACGGACAAGAAAGTTATCCTACGAAAGTTTCAAGTTTTTTATTTAAAAGTAAGGAACCTCAAAAATATAAAAATCCAATTGAGTTACTGAGATGATCAATTTTTTTCTATGTATATATATATGTACATATCCACATATCAACATAATATAGTTTAAGGGGCGGTAGAGATATTATTTATCGGATGTGTCATATCGGCCCCATGTCGTTGTAATGCCGGTTAATACCAGGTGGCATGTGTCAGAACTAGCCGCTTAGCCGCGTAATCCCAAAACCCGCATGTCCTTGCTACATCACTTTGACATAGTTTTTGTTTGAACTTCTAAACTATATCGGATAGTATGAAATGTAAATACGTGTTTACATTTATAATATATGTATGTCACCACGTCTATGTATCTGATTTTATGTTTTGTTTACCGAGATTATGTATTAGGAAGACTAATTTTAAAATATATATATTTTTTGTTTAGCTTCACGCTTTATCACACACATGGCAGGGTAGGTAGAGGGAATTGCGAGAACAATAGTAATCTAACGTTAAGATACTCCGTTGCTTGTCAATACTTTTTTCCATCCCCGATTTCAGCCTCTTTGGTGCCATTGCGTGTTGAATGGCGGAACTCAACGCCGCACTTTGCCTATTGTCCAGAGCGAAGAAAATGGAAATAAAAATTCATCTTTTCAGAGTGGGAATTGAACCCACAAACCATCGCGTTAACAGGTAGACGCTATGCCTCTGCGCCACCTTATCACTCATAAAATTTATGAGTTTTAAAGTGTAATTTCACACTAAGTATAGAAAAAATACTGGTAATAAATAAGGTATAGCAGATAAAATTTTTGACGCATCTTGATAAAGGACGCATGGCTTAGTGGTCAGGGCTTTTAATCTGTTACAAAGAGGTGCGGGTTCAATTCCTCCACCTCCGGCTGTTGACTGTGGAATGGTATTAAAACCACGCTATGCAATTCATCATTTAACTGAAAATTTCTAAGATTAAGCTGCAAGTGAGGGAGAATGGGAAGTGGGGAGAGGTTACAGGATCTATTATATATTCAAATAAATGTAATTGTACAAATGATTTTATTTTTTTTAGCTTCACGCTTCATCCTGCAGTATAGCAGGGTAGACAGAAGAATCGCAGGTTTAAGGAATTTAGTGTTAAGACACTCCGTATCCTGTTTTTGCGTTATGCCAGAGAGTAGCAAATGAAAATATTTTACTTTCCCCAATTAGGAACCTACAAACGTAGCGTTTACAGGCAGAGATCTCCGCATCACCACTGTTCCTCGACCAAAATTTAGTTACTTAATAGTAAATTTAATCACCTTAATATAAAAATTTATTATATGTTTAAATTCCTACATAGTTATACAAAGGTTTAGCATTTAAAAGTTCGCACACACACAAAATTATCTGATTATCTGGCGCAGATGGCAGTAAAAAGTAACTGAAGTGTGCAGAGCTCACCTCAGCAAAATGCAATTAGATTCGTCTCGGGAGACTGACGCGACTCGCATTTTAACACTAGGGGCTGATTGTGATGTTTCAATTGTACTTGCAAAGTTATTTGAGTAAAGGTATATGTAGTTGTATAACTTATTTATTTTTTAAGGTAAATATTTATGTTTCCAGTTGAATTTAATGTAGAAATTGCTCACTTGCTCTCTCGTATTAAAATTGTTATTTATTTCATATTATTTTCTTTGAAACTTTTAATTTTTGGTCAGAAAACTTTAATAAAATTAAATTAAAATATACCTATATACATATCTTCTACTTTTTAAATATATACCTTCCAAACATCGATGTCTGTTGAGCTCCAGCTGATAACCATTGCTTCATTAACTTCTAACTAAAATCTTACATTTGTTATATATTGCAGATGAATTGACTCTTTCTCTTACGAAATAAATTTGTAAAGTTAATAATTTACAGCTACCTCCTACACTATCTTGTCCCGCGTCTGATTTACATATAAATTGTAGCTAACTCACGTGGCGTCTCTTACTTTTAACTGATGTAACCGCACAACCCTCGTTACTCGACGAGACTTCGGACAAAAGTGCTTGTGCTTAGAATTAATATTTTTTTAGAATAATGCATCAAATTGAATATAATATGCAATAATATTCTGATTTTATTGTTAAAAACGTTATTTTAACTTTTGGATTGATAAAATTAATAGAAAAAAATTGACAATTGATAAAAATCTCAATAGTTTTGAAATTTGAAATATTTACCAGAAATTATTTAAGTTACTTTTCATGCTTTCTTATAAATTTTAATTTATATAATTTCTTTGGTGTATTGTGCTGACAATTTGAAGTCTCGAAGGACTTGAGCCTTGAATATTAGTGCAAAGGAACATTTCATTTATCCTACGAAGTCGAGGATGATGAAGACTGTATATTGCAGTGCTTATTACATCAAGCTGTTTAATGTTGTAACGAATGGTGTTAAGCTTAATATATTCATGAAATAATTTTCCGAAAACTACACATACATATAATTTTTGATCTTGTTAACAATCCGGGGCTTATAATTTTTTTTTTATTTAAAAAAAAAACAAAAATTACAAATCAATCATCAACAAAACATTAATGAAAATTGATGTAGAACCAACTTTCATTAATTGTCTATTAAATTAAAAATATTTTTACAAATTTGCAGTTTTGGCCTCTACTTTCCACCGATTTGGATATGGTGTGCTGGATGGCGGTCCTCAACGCCGAATTTGTCGCCAATTTCACACTAGCAGATATATAGATAGAGCCCGAGGTGAAGGGAATGTTACAGCTTTAAGTAAGGCTCGTTACAGGCAAACCAACATCTTAAAAGAGGAAGAAGGAGATTTTTGAAAACACAGTATCTCAAAGACTGGATCAAGGTCACATAAAAACATTAGACTCATCGGAGAGCATGTATGAAAAGGTTAATGACAGTGGACGAGGCAAAAGTGGTATACAGGGCAACCGCAGCGTTTGGCGCCCCGTTCTCTCTCACTACTCTGCAAAGGATAAAGTGGGAAGCTTTATATGTATTTTCAAGAATCTTTCATCAAAAATTGAACACAATATCGACTCCCGTTCAGGAAAATAAAATAATCTATTAACAACAACAGAACACTAATCGTTTTAATAAATAAATCAGCCAGTCCATCGATCGTACAAATTAAACATTATTCTTTTCAATCTGCATTCCACCAAGCGGGGACTTTTTATTGGAATTTTTGCGTATCCCGTACGTGCCAATAAATAGCTTTAAGTGTAAGCGTAAGCTTTCGAACGAACGATCCAGACCCTACGATTTAGCTCCTTTATGTCAATCGCCACCTACACAGACGTTTGTGATCATTTGAAAACTCACACTGGCCCAGTAGTTTTGATTGCGACTATTTGTTTTATACGACTTTGTTTAGTCATTATGTTAAATATGTCTATGATATTTATTAAAAATATAATATATTATATCTTATGTTAAATAAGATATACTTATCTATTGCTTAAGCGATAATTTTAAATCAAAGCTGCAGTTTTGTCGTAATTTAAATTAATAAATAATAATTAAGTTTAAAGTTGGTCAGAGACCAAATATTTAAATCCTTACATATTTTACTAATAATTCAAAAGTAATTGAGAGATAAATAATTAAAAAAATAATAGTATATATAACGAAAAGTTTCGATTTCTTATAATATAACTAACTATATACATAAATATAACACACACATATACACACATTTGTTACTACACTGTAACAATATATTGCTCGCACACTAACGCAGGACATGCAAATCGCAAAGATAGAACACGGATTCAACGTGTATACTATTTACTGCTGTATCGTAAGTGTGAATAGTCTTGATACTTGATTTTTCGGATAGCTCTATATTTTAATATATAAAGAACAATTAAATTAGTTTATTTTGTATATATTATCTTTTTGTTAGCAGTTAGTAAAAAGCGTCATTTAAAAATAATGTGTAAAGTTTTCTGATTTTACATTCCTTCCACTTTTCCATTTAGATTTGGCAAATATCTATATAATATTATTCAGTCCTGTATATGTAGTATGTACTATGGAAGTGTAGTAGTCCGGTATTCGGTATCCGGTCCTACCGATCTTATCCGGTATTATCCGGTCAGGTAATTACGTCGTGATGTTATAGCAACCAAATGATTAAGAGAGCAAATAAAAAACACTTTTCAAATTTTATCTCCAATTAGGTTTACATAAAAAATGTACGCTTCTTGAGCGTAATATTCAGCAAAAGATAATTTAAACACAAAAAAACAATTTTCAATTAAATTAAGTTGTGCCATAATAACATATTTTATTTGTAAAAGTTTCTAAAAGCTGTACCAGAACTTTTATTTTTGCAAAATGAAAAGCTCAAACACATCCCAACCGACAATGAATCCCAGAATTGTTCCTTTAACACGACACAGAGGCGTATAACAAAATAAAATACAATAGAAAAAGCGTAAAAAAGATCATATTGATTCACAGGAATTTTTATTAGGAGGTGTTTGTAACGCCGGTGTGGGGCTCTAGCTGCGTCTTATTGCTTAAAGCTCTCGTACTATAAATTTTGTGTACCGAATAATATAGAGCTATTAGCTTTCTAAGTGAAACTAAATATAGCTTTATTAAGCTTTGAAGATTGCTATTGTGATGTATTGGTTTGTATAGAATCTTTAAATGACAAAAAAAAATTATAAGGACGAGGCGTGTTTGTAATATTATAAAGTAGTACGCTCTATTTTGAATCTATATACATATGTCGCAGGAGACTTTAATTAAAACGAAGTCGTCGATCAGCAAAAATTTCAGTTATTTCAACAACAAACGTAAATACTTCTATTTTATAATGCTTTGATTTTACAAATATATATATATATATATATATATATATATATATATATATATATATATATATATATATATATATATATATATATATATATATATATATATATATATATATATATATATATATATATATATATATATATATATATATATATATATATATATATATATATATATATATATATATATATATATATATATATATATATATATATATATATATATATATATATATATATATATATATATATATATGTTTACTACAAATTACAATAAAACATTAAATTATATTCGAAATCTTAATTCCACCCTCTTTAAATATGCGAAATTAAAAGTACACGAATGGTAACAGTAAGGTTGTGTTTACATTGCACGAGCGAGCAAGCAATGCCAAAAGGTAGAGATTTGTAAGGATGTAAATCAAACTGAATGTTTTATTAAACACTCAGTTGCGCAGTATTCAAATTAAGTGGCGGTGTCGATGGTACGTTGTTGTGGAAGTGGCTTTTTGTCATTGTATAATATTTTTCTATGTAATTATAGATATATTATAATAAATAGTAGAAGGGAACGACACACAAAGGGTGAAAACTTTATTGTAATGTACTTTACCCTAAAGGTTAAAGCCTACACATTAAAAGCACCTCAACAAAAAACAAGCTAGGGCTGACTTAGCTACTGAAACTAGAATAGGCTTTTGTGATATTGTACTGAACTTCTCAAGGTAAGCAGAAAAAAGCTCACAACGTACTCAAGGCGTAATGGTCGTTTTCTCCCATATTCAAAACCCAATATATAGAGTAATGTCAACCTCTCACTATATTACAAGTGCTAATTAAATTATAAACTTAAAATCCATACTTTAAGTAGCCCCAAAGATTTCCACCTCTACGTTCGCAATATTTACCCGTTACTTTCTGTAAATATTCCACCCAACATCGCGAATATAACTTGTACAAGAAAATTAAGCTTGTTTAATTGCTGTGTATCTAGCCTCAAGAACAATTTTACTTGCCGTGTAGAGCAAAAGTTTGATTTAATTAATTTATCTTCATTTATGATGATCTTTTACTTATATTGGTATTTTGTACATGAATGTTTTATATTTTATATGTATGGACTGTAAATACGATGGTTGTGGGTTCGATTCTCATGAGAAGACTTTAATTACGAGACTTACCTAGATTACTTACCGAACTTTCAAAAAGTATTTGTCTTGACACAGTAATGGTATTGAAATGTAATTTTTCAAAGTTATTATTTCACCTCTGTAATAAGACACAGGACAACTTAGAACAGAGGCGCAACGTCTGCCTGTAACGCGGCGGTTTCTGGGTTCGATCCCCAGTCGGAGAAGATGGATGGATGGATCTATTTCCATTTTCTTCGCTCTGGCAAACTAGGCAAAGCGCGGCGTTGAGTTCCGCCACTCAACACGCAATGCCTCGAAAAAGACGGAACGCGGGGACGGAGAAAGCAGGGACTAAGCAACGGAGTGTCTTAACACTAGGTTCCCACGGTTCCTGCAGTTGCCTCTGCCTACCCTGCCATATGCGGGATAAAGCGTGAAGCTTAAAAAAAATAAAAAAAATATCTACTTTTGCTATATATTTTTCAACAGAACTACCACCTAGGGCTTCGTGCAAACAAAATTCAAGTATAACAAAGAATATGTTAAAAGTGAATTGAAATTACAATAATCGACTACAACCGCTGTTAATAATAAGTAATCAACTGTGCCAATATAATTATAATTCATCAAGTAATTATAAATTCAATTCAATTCAATTCAATTTCATCTACATTTAAAATCTTAAATGCTAATAAAGTACCTAAACACCTTTTCCTGAACAACTTATAGCACCATCTCGCTCCCTGTCAAGACGGTGACAAGAAATTAATTACGGGATGCTGGGAATAATGGTCCAGCGTGATTTTTAAATGAAATTTACTTTCTTCACTTCATTTATTTTGCAACATGACACTTTGGCGTTTTTATGTTGTTTACCTCTGGTTTTTAATTATTAGATGTTTTGAAGGTGATAGGAGGTCGACTTGTAAAAGTTGTTTTTTTTTTTCAATTATTAATATCACAAGGCGTTATAGCTATATAGATATTATATATTAGTATGAAGATTTTAAATATACTGATTAACAGACTAATATGACGAATTTGATTTAAATTTTGAAAAGTATTTGTAAATATTTTCCTGAATACATTTTGTTTACTATTTTTACCACTATATAAACAGAGGAGGGAATTTAAAATAATTATGTAGGTATATAGCTAATACACAAATGCTTTGTACTGCGTTATGATTGCTTCTCAATAATTGGTACAGTAATTTTAAAAAAACTGTTAATATATGTATATATTGTTATTAATGAATATTGTTCTATAACTTCTCGTTTGTCCCGCACAAAGTAGTATATGCAGAGGGAACCGCAGGTACCGATGGAACTTAGTGTTAAGACATTTCGTTCCCATCAGTGGTGGAACTCAACGCCTCGCAATGCTTAGTTATCAGAGAAAATGAAAATTAAAAAATTCTCGACTTCCGCGAGTGGGAATCGAACCCAGGAACCATCGAGTTTACAGAATAACGCTACGGCTCTGCGCCACGACAGTCATCTATTAAAAAAATTAATTGTATGAAAACTATGTAAAATAATACTTATGGAAATATTAAGCATTGTATTACGAAATATATTGAAAATAGATTTAGCTTGGATGATCATTCATCTTCTCAAGACGTGTTTAAGCGTGTTTGAAGACCATCGAAAAAATTGTTAGGCTGTCAACACAATGTCAAGGTATACTTTTTCTAACCTCCAAGCAATATTTTATTTACACTTATATACACTCTTAGCGCTATGTAATAAAAGATATTTTCGCATAAATTTAACATAAAGGAAAAGATTGTCATTTTTAAATTAGGCATGTTTCCCTAGTGTAAAGATAGACGAGATCAGTGTTTGTTTTTGGAAATTATTTTTATATCGATACCAGTTTGAACGACCTATTTATGTTTATATATCCACTTAGCCCGTTCATATAAAAACACAGCGCGGCGTTAAGTTACGTCACCCAACATGTAAAATCTCTAGGGAGGTTCTAACTTAATAATCTAATATATTCTTGTCGTCGTTAATATACGTAAACTTCCATTAATGTTGCTAATTTTAAAAGGACGAGTTATTGCTGCGTGTATCGCAAGTCTAGCATAATTTAAACTACTTCTTTGCGCACATGGGTGTAATTTTTTTATAAATGAATCGTGACACGAACAATGTGGAACGTTGGCGAAATCTCTGTATAAGACGATTCCCTTTGGGTTATCTCTTGTAAATCGTATAAGTAAATATTATTTAAATGTTAAAAAATTATAAAAAGCTTTATAATAATATATATTCATTAAATTCCTGAGAGGGAGAGTGAAGGTTCGTTCCCCCTTAAGTTTCACTCGCTCGGGCAACTAGGCAAAGTGCGGCGTTAAGTCGTGCCACTCAACACACAAGACCTCGAAAAGGTGGAAAGCGGAGAACGGAGTGTCTCAACACTAGGTTTCTATGATTCTTGCAGTTCCCGCGGCCTACCCTGCTACGGACGGGACAAAGCGTGAAGCTATAAAAATATTTTTCTTGCATTTCAATACAACACAAACATGAGTCAACACTTGAATATTTAATAAAGCATACAATTGTTATAAGCACAGATTATATCGAAAATTAGTATCGGCTACTAAAATCTTTGTAATATAATAACGTTTGTAATAAAATAGTAAAACTTTTCAGCTTTTGTTATCTATAACAGCTTATTGAGGTTTATTATGAAATCAAACGAAATCAGATTTGTAAAAGATAATTGTTGGTATAACATGCTTAGTGTAGTGTCACGCTACGACAGTTAGGGTTTATAGGTGAAATGCAAAAGAACCTTTAAAAAAAGATTTAAATAATTAGAATTTTAAGATATTAATATAAAGAGAAATACAGAAGAAAATAACAGTAAAATAAGGTCAAATTAGAAAGTAATATCTGGAAATGCGTCGGAAAGTGGAGAACGAAGTGCTTTAATACACTTTTATAATATTTGATTCAGCAAAATTTTTAAATTGAAATATAGATAATATAAAAATTTCTTAAATAAATATAAGTTAAAAAAATCATTAATTTATGTATATCTTAAGTAGTTGATATAAATAACGGAGAAAATAGTACCTATGTATGTTATTTGTATAGAAATTGTAAATTTTGTTCGGAATCCTCCACAGAAATGAACTCTTATGCCACAGTGTATTTTATCAAATTATCGTTTGTTATAGATAATTACGGCAGCTTTTGTATTTTATTTGTCAAGTGCTCTGTCACACTGTGTGTTGAATTTATTCTGATTATTCAATAATAGTATGTAAAATAGGAAAGTCACGATTTTTATTTTAACTTTAATATTTTAATACTATTTTAAAGGGGTTCCAATGTAATTTTTGTCTGATATTTAGAACTTTTAACTATAGCGTCTACTGGAAGCAGACTTCGTTTCTTTTACTTTTTTTCTTAAATAATTTTAATTCCTTACAGTATATATAAAATGTATGTGGAACGCTCTCTACAATCTCAACTTATTAAGGATGATCTTAAGCTATTAAGGTTACGTTATAATGTACCTGAAAAATCAAAGAAGTCCTTCTTTAAAACCGTGATGCTAAAAGCAAGGAAATATCTAATTTTATTTCTGGAGACATCATCTATTCATGGATTGAATCACTTAGTAGTGGTAGGAAGGCATTCGTTTGAAATGTAAGTAATAACACTATGTGTATGTATATATGTACTATATATATATATATGTATACTTAACCCTCTGTCTGATATATGTCTTGTGCTTACCATATGTAGGTACGAGATATAACTAAAACTAACTAAAAATAAAATATACATAATTCTGATTTTTGGTTCAAATTAACTCATGCTTTTAGCAAGTCCATATTAGTAAGCAGCGTTAAATTTTACTTATTAATACAATATCTTAAATTTGGGCGGAAAACGAATAGCATAGCGCTTTGGCGCTTGACGTTACCTGCCTGCTCTTTGTAAATAGTGATAAAGAGTCTTCTTTTTTTTTTCATTTTTTTTTAGCTTCACGCTATATCCGCACATGGTAGGGTAGGCAGAGGGAACTGCAGGAACCATACGAACCTAGTGTTAAGACATTCCGTTGCTTCCCTGTTGTCGTCCCTGCTTTTTCTCCATTCCCACTTTCCGCCTTTTTTCGAGGCATTGCGTGTTGAGTGGCGGAACTCAACGCCGCGCTTTGCCTAGTTGCCAGAGCGAAGAAAATGGAAATAGAAAAATCCATCTTCTTCGAGTGGGAAGCGAACCCAGAAACCGTCGCGTTACAGGCAGACGTTGCGCCTCTACGCCACGACGGTCCTCAATACTTGTTTATAGAAAAATATATAAAAAAAAGTACGATTTTTTAAGTTTAAAAAACATATTTAAAGAAAATGTAGCGGGACCACTAAACCATGCCTTCCTCATCTCATCTCATCTCATCTCTCTTAATTCTTATACGCTTTATACAACTCATTGTTAAACGAAATAATTTGTATAAAGCATATAAGATTTTAGTGCATTCAATATTTTATGTTCTCTTTAAGTTTATATAAAGATTATTATTACATTACATTTTAATTTACATTGAAATTGACTAATATTCACTTATCTTGCAGTTTCCTTTGGCTATCCATAGTATTCTTATCACTATTCGGTACAATATACTTATCTCGCACTACCTGGGTACGTTACCAGTCCTCTCCTACAGTGGTGTCCATGGACCGAGACATGTTTGCCTGGAATACAACCTTCCCTTGTGTCACCATTTGTGTTGATAAAAAGATTGATGATGATAAGCTAAGTGATTACATAAGGTAAGGTGTATATCTAATTCAAATTTTTTTTTAAACAATTATACATTTTTAAAGTGCATTTACGTATGTGCATATATAATGCAGTATTTTGTGATTTAAAGTATTTGAATTAGGGTTTGTGTATTTGGTTGCAATTTGACAATTTGTATGTAAGTTGTTATTTTTTACGAGGGTCAAACTGAAAGTTTTTAGAACTGGCAACTTAAAAGCATTATATTTAAAAAATAAGTTTAGATTTTGAAAATAGAACTCTTTACCAATAATATTGAGTATACATTTCATTCATTTCTCATTTGTTTTACGATTTGGCGGCAAATTGAAAATTGTCTGTGCACGTCAGAATGAATTTAAGCCGAGAAAATTTTCGTGCAATGATTTTTTATGACTTTCGATGTCATATAAGTCAACAAGAAAGTTGTGATAGACTTCGATTGGCTTTTCACGATGAAGCCCCATCTCGTGCCACAGTTTACAACTGGTTTAATGAATTCAAACGTGGTCGAACTAATCTCACCGATGATTTGCGTGAGGGACGGCCTTCTACAGCGACGACTGAAGATAATATCAGTGTTGTGCGGCGTATGATAGAGACTGACAAAAGAGTGACCTATCAGCAGATTCGGACAAGTCTAGGCATAGGTATGAGTCAAGTGCACAAAATCCTCCATGAACATTTAGCGGTCAGGAAGCTTTGTGCCCGCAGGATACCGCATAATTTGACCGAAGCTCAAAAACTCCGCCGTGTTGATTGGTGCCGAGAAATGATCCAAAAATTTAACGGAGGTGACTCAAATGCTGTGTTCGACATACTAACGGGTGACGAAAGCTGGATTTACTGTTAAGATCCGGAAACCAAAAGACAGTCTGCTCAGTGGGTGTTTCCTTCCGAAGAGTTGCCAACTAAAGTGAAGAGAGGTCGAAGTGTTGGAAAAAAGATGGTGGCCTCGTTCTTCGGAAAGACAGGCCATTACGCGACAGTTGTCTTAGAGGATCAGAAAACGGTTAATGCAGAGTGGTACACTAACAACTGTTTGCCACTTGTCTTGGAAAAAGTTCGAGAGAAACGACCTCGCAGCAGGATCCTCCTTCATCACGACAATGCCTCGTCGCACACCGCCAGGCAAACGATCGACTATTTGGTGACCTTAGACGTGGAATTACTGGGTCACCCGCCGTGTAGCCCCGACCTCGGACCCTGCGATTTTTATTTATTCCCGAAAATAAAAGAAAAACTTAGAGGAAAACATTTTATGGATGCCGAAGAAGCAGTGGCTGCGTTTCAAAACGCCGTTGAAGAGACCCCTAAGGCCGAGTGGGCAAGGTGCTTTTCTCAATGGTTCCATCGAATGCAGCGATATATTGATGTAAATGGACGCTATTTTGAAAAGTTATAATAAAACTAATAACTTGCTAGAATGCTTAGTTTTTGATTTTCTAAGAACTTTCAGTACAAAGAGAGTATAGTTTTAATATTTTATTCTATATTTTTTGTCAAGATTTAAGATAGCACATCGCTGGAATTTGTCTTTTTTTAGTGATGAAAAAGATCATACCTTCGAGCCTTCACTCGTTCAAACTATTAACATTAGCCACTTCAAAATTAATGAATCAATAAATTACTTACAAATATTTTAAAAATAAATATTGTAAATATTAAGGAACGACTGTCGTGGCACAGAGGCGTAGCGTCTACCTGTAAATGCGACGGTTTATGGGTTCGATTCCAACTTTCTCTTCGCTCTGGAAACTATGCAAAGCGCTGCATTGAGTTCCGCCATTTGAGAAAGCGAAGACGGAGGAAGCAAGGACTAAGCAGCAGAGTGTTTTAACACTAGGTTCCTTTGGTCCCTGTAGTTTCCTCTGCCTACCCTGATATGTGGGGGGTAAAGCGTGAAGATAAAAAAATAGGGAAAAAACTTTGAAATAATATTTAACAATATTAAATCACAAGATTATTATAATTAAAAACAGACAATCAACAGAAGAAAATAAGGATCTACTGGAAGCATTCATTAAGGCGCTTGCTAATGCAACTTTTGAGAACTTCGACACAGTGCCCGAATACGATGGTATAGCATCTGACAAATATCTGGAACTCCTACTAAACTTGTCAACGGCCTTCAAGCCGACGCTAACTATTGGCGCTGCGGGTGTTAGTCTTCAAATTATACCAACTGTTACTGAGATGGGAATTTGTTATGGTATCAATTCTAAGGTTGCTGTATATAATTCACCTGAGTAAGTTCTTAAATTGATTTAATAAGTAATAACGAGTTAAGCCACTCAACATGCATTGCCTCGAAAAAGGCGAAAAGCGGGGACGGAGAAAGCAGGGACTAAGCAACGAAGTGTCTTAACACTAGCTTCGTATGGTTCCTGCAGTTGCCTCTGCCTATCCTGTAATATGCGGGATAAAGCGTGAAGCTAATGTCGAAATTCTTGTGTAAATCAGTTTATGTGTAATATAATTGATATACCTTATATTTAAGAAAGTAGTACAGTGTAACCTCCACTGTACTACTTCCTTGTATAGTGTTCGTCAAATGCCTTTTAAGCCTACACCTAGGTTGCAAGTCCAAGACGTAGATTTCAGGTCTATTAGCAAAGTAATTTCATGCAGATTTGAAATATTTAGGAGCTTTGTTTTTTTATATTAATTTGTTGATGATACTAAGTTACTCATTTTTAGCTCCACACTTTATATAATGCGTGCTTCATAATGTGAGGGCACATTTTAGGATAGGCCGAGGGAATCGCAGGAACCATGGGTGTGTTTAGACGTTCCATTCCCCATTTTTCAACTTTTCTAAGCATTGCATGTTGCGTGGCGGAGCTCATCGCCACACTTTGCCTAGTTGCCAGAGCGAAGAAAATAGAAATGAAAAATTCATCTTCCCCGAGTGGGAATCAAACCCACAAACCGTCTCGTTTATAGGTAGACGCTACGCCTCTGCGCCACGAAGGTACAGTCGTGTATTCTTATTTTTACTAAAATTATTTTAATTAGAATTTGTATATAATTTAAGATACCGGGCAGCAAACAGATGGGACATTGCGGAGACTGAAAACTCTACATTTTTTGTGCATCCCTTAGACGGCGAAGTGTTCGCTCAAGTTATGAATATAACATCACCATATAATGTAAATATAAATGTTTTATTATTACAATTTATGCGAAGATAATCTCTTCTGACTTGACTGTAAGTTCAATAGGTATGGGTTCGGTCATCGATTTTCGTTTAAATTTTTTGGTCTACTAAACGAAAATGCCCATATTTATCTAGAATTTAACAAATTCTCGTAGCACATAGAGACTTTGTATCAGTTCTCCTGTGAAACTAAAAAAATATGTAATAGTCTGTTAAGAAACACTATATTTTTCACTTTCTTACCTTATATTATCGCATTAACTATCTAGTATTGAGGTTTATCTCACTTCAGAACATTTTGATTGGAAATTTAAGCGCGGCGTTGACTTCAGCATTTTAATAAGCGATCTATAAAATTTGAATAGAAAAAGGATACTGACTTACTTACTTACTTAGGATTTTTGTATTTTAAATCATTGTAAGGTTGAATTTTTTTGTAGCCAGTTAATTATATAGTCTTGTACACTAATTCAATGCAGGCCTACATACATGGACCGTTAGAAGTACCGGATATTTCAACCAAGCACGAGCACTCAAATGAAAAGTTCTATATGAAGCTATATGTGACTGCATTAACTGTTTACACGGCGCCGGAAGCAGCAAGGTATTAAAGATTATTATATACGTATACAATATGTGATTTTTTATAGCTTAACGCTATATCTCGCGTTTAGCAGGGTTGGCCGAGGGAACTGCAGGAACCGTGGGAACCTAGTGTTAAGACAATCGAATTGCCTAGTTTCCCGAGTGGGAGTCAAACTCGCAAACCGTCTCGTCTACAGTTAGCTACTGTGCTCCTGCGTCACGACGGTCTTCATATATATATATATTTTAAGTTTCATAAAATATATAACAAAAAAGAGATAATGTTAATAATATATACAACTGAAGTGACATAATTTTAATATCAGTCGGTTGTTAAATAGGCTTACTATCCTGGTATTAGAACACATTCCGCTCTGTCCGCCTTATAGCGTTTGAGTGGCGGAAATCAATGCTACGTTTGGTTTTCTTACTAGAGTGAAGAAAATTTAAACAATTCTTCAAGCTGGATTCGAATTTAGGAGCGTTGCATTTACATCAGATCAACAGATACTGTGCATATTTTTGTATATAAAAAAACAAGTCGCTATAACGCAGTGTCTTACGAATCCCATGTGGTAATAGATTCAATTTACAATTTATAAATAAGTAATATTTGTTTTTTACAGATTAAGCGTAGGTCAACGTCGTTGTCGCTTCCCTCACGAAAATAATCTAAAACACAATTCTATATACTCTTACACTATGTGTCGTATGGAATGTCGGATTAACTTATGTCTGAAGTACTGTAACTGTGTACCATATTTTTACAGAAATATCGGTAAGATAAATTTTAACAACCGGATATTGAAATTTTTTTAAAAGAAAATATCTTAAATCCAATTATCAAATATTTTTATGAATTTTAAAGTATTAATCCACACTAAGCAAAGAAATATACTGAAAAGAAATATAAAATTTATAAAAAATTGCTATTTATCAGTCTAATTAAGTTGTACAGTATCAGTCTAATTAAGTTGTGCCATTACAGCACAGATTACATAGCAAATGTATATAACATTAAGGATTTAGTATGGATATACGAGGAAGGTTCTTTAATAAGAAAGATGAGACTTGTTTGTTAAAAATTAATTGTTTATTTTATTATTTATTTAGCATGATTCATTAATAAGTGGTACGACTGAAGCCTATAGAATAGAATGCCCTGTATATAAGGAATGCGGTTAGAATGTGGCTTTTACATACAAATATAAATATAATAAAATATTTATAATATATGCATAATATCGCAAACAGCTATATTATGAAGACAACTATAATATGCTTAATAACTATCGTAGGTTTCAAAGGACGTTACATTATTTGAAATATTTTTTTTTTTCAGGTGACGAAAAGATATGTGACGTCAAGGGCTTACATTGCTTGGCGGAACATAAAAGTATGAACTTGTTACATTTTTGAAATAATAACACTGGTCAACACTGGTTTTGCCACACGAACTTTGATAGCTAATTTTGTTTTATCAGTCTACCCTCATTATTAAATCATAGCTGTTATATGTCTATTAGCCTCATATTTGTTGTGATACGGTAATACTCATAACTAGTACAACAAGAGTAAATTAATAGAAACGCTTACAAGTAAATCCTTACAAAAATATTTGTTGTTGAATTTGAACACTTTTTTCTGATTTATTAACCCTGTGAATATGTCGAGGAAGTGTAATAATGATCCTAACTCTTTTTGTTATGTCTGCGGAGAAATAACATTCAAAAAACAACGACGAAATTTTACGAATCTTGTGTTGGAGTGTTATCACCAATGTTTTGGTTTTTCGGTCGCCCATCAAGACAAATCCTGGGCCCCTCATGTCTGTTGCATAACGTGTGTGGAAAATTTAACTGACTGGAAGAAAGGTGCACGACCTATGCCGTTTTCTGTACCCATGATATGGACTGAACAGCGAGATCACGTTTCAGATTGCTATTTTTGTCTCACAGACATAAAAGGTATAAATTACAAGAAAAAAAACACAGCTATTTACCCTAACTTATCTTCGGCTATAAGACCAGTCTCTCATTGTAAAAAAATGCCAGAACTAATACCAGTTGCAACTACGTCTGTTGAGTACGATAATCCACAACCATCCACTTCAGGTCAATGTGTTGACGACTCAAGTAAATTTGATAACTCAAGGAGACCTAAATGATTTGGTTCGGGATTTAAATTTGTCGAAAAAGCAGGCAGAATTATTAGGATCACGTCTAAAAGACTGGAATTTACTACATCATAATACAAAAGTTAGCTATTTTCGAAACCGTGATCAACACTTCAGAACGTATTTTTCTCAGGATGGAGATTTGGTGTTTTGCAATAACATAAATGAGATTATGAAAATGTTGGACATAGATTTTGATGTCTCTCAGTGGCGTTTATTCATTGATTCTTCAAAAGCAAGTCTAAAAGCTGTGTTATTGCATAATAAAAATAAGCTTCCGTCTGTACCTCTGGCCCATGCTGCAAATATGAAAGAAACCTATGAAAATATGAAACTTTTACTTGAAAAAATAAAATACAGTACATATTCCTTCAAAATCTGCGGTGATCTTAAAGTTGTTGCACTATTACTTGGACTTCAGCTGGGTTATACAAAGTTTTGCTGCTTTTTATGTGAATGGGATAGCCGAGACAGAACTAATCACTATATAAAAAAAAACATGGCCTACGCGTGCATCGTTAGTTCCTGGACAAAAAAACGTAAAGTATTTACCCCTTGTAGAGCCAAATAATGTGCTTCTACCACCATTGCATATCAAATTAGGATTAATAAAAAATTTTGTGAAGGCAATGGATCGCAATGGGAGTGGATTTTTGTATCTAAAAGAAAAAATCCCTAAAATAAGTGATGCAAAGATAAAAGAGGGTATTTTTATTGGCCCTCAAATTAGGGAGTTAATAAAAGACTCAAGATTTGAAGAAAAATTAAGCGATTTAGAAATGTCTGCATGGAAGGCTTTTAAAAATGTTGTTGCAAATTTTTTGGGTAACCACAAGAGTGACAGCTACAGAGAGTTGGTTAGCAAGCTATTATTGTCATATCGAGCATTGGGCTGCAACATGTCACTTAAGATCCATTTTTTAGACTCGCACCTGGATTTTTTTCCTGACAATTTAGGGGCTGTCAGCGACAAGCACGGTGAGAGGTTCCATCAGGACATTTCTAATATGGAAAAGCGGTACCAGGGCAAATGGAGCCCAAATATGTTAGCAGATTACTGCTGGACAATTAAAAGGGACCAACCAGAAGCTAAATACTCAAGAAAATCTTAGATTATTAAGTCATTAATAGAAAAAAATAACTTTTAATTTAAGAGATCTGTGTTTTTTCTTTATATTTTAAATTACTCAATAGAATAAAATTCTTGTCTAGCAAATTTTTTTTAACTGTTTATTTTTTTTTACAATCACCAGTTAAAGTAAAAAATTTCGAAAAAGTTCGTGTGGCACAACAAAGTTAAAATTTTGTTGACCAGTGTAATCAATCTGTACATTTAAACGTCAAAAAAATCTTAATAAGTCGCTTCAGTGCAGTGATATGAACTTCAGTTTAGATTGTTGTGGGTTCGATGTCTACATATAGAAGTGAATTATTCTAATGACACATAACGTGTAAAAAAGCGGAAATTTAAGTTACATTAGCTTTTTACCTACTTTACTATGCGTGACAAATCATAAAAACAGGAACAAAGCGTAAAATAGCTAGTATATATGTTATATGTTATAAGATAATACATTTTTTCAGATGAACTTTACAAACTAAGACACAAAAATGGTACAAAAATTAAATGCGAATGTTATCCCATATGCGACGATGTCAATTATACAATACAATTAAACGTAAGTAGCTCATACTATCAAGCTTGAACCCAAAATATTGTTTATTCAAATAAGATATAGACTATGTTGAATTGCAAATATGAAATGCGTATAAAGAACAAAAAAGAATTTTCAACAGAAGTAATTGTTCTTACCGCTTTCTATAGATAAATATTTTTATATATTTTTACGATGCGTAAATAAATTTATGGTTTTAAGCATCACTAAAGTGCATGATAAGATGCCGTTCAAAGATCTCTACAATCTGAAAAACCAGCCTTGTCCTAGCTGCATTCAACAAAGACTATGATTAGACTGCCAGTTCACCTGGAAGAGGCTTGCCCACAGAACGTCGTTGTCATAGCGATGATATTTCTTTGTTCAATAGTTTTAAATTATCGTGTCACAACAATTGGCCTGAAGCTTTTCAAAGTCCTTCCTTGTGCCATATAGAAGAAACCAAATTTTAAAAATATAATAAAGTATTGTAAGGCATACTATATCAGGCCCAGGTCTGGACCAGATGAGGATAGCCTGATTTAAAATATAACAAAGTATGGTAAGGCATACTATATCAGGACCAGGTCTGGACCAGATGAGGATAGCCTGATTTAAAATATAACAAAGTATAGTAAGGTATACTGCATCAGGACCAAGTTCGGACCAGATGAGGATAACCTGATGTAAAATATAATAAAGTATGGTAAGGCATACTACATCGGGTCCAGGTCTGGACTTGATGAGGATAACCTGATTTAAAATATAATAAAGTATGGTAAATATACTACATCAGGACCAATTGTTCGTTGACGGACCAGATGAGGATAACCTGATGTAAAATATAATAAAGTATGGTAAGGCATACTACATCGGGTCCAGTTCTGGACTTGATGAGGATAGCCCGATTTAAAATACAACAAAGTATGGTAAGGTATACTGCATCAGGACCAAGTTCGGACCAGATGAGGATAACCTGATGTAAAATATAATAAAGTATGGTAAGGCATACTACATCGGGTCCAGGTCTGGACTTGATGAGGATAGCCTGATTTAAAATATAATAAAGTATGGTAAGGTATACTGCATCAGGACCAAGTTCGGACCAGATGAGGATAACCTGATGTAAAATATAATAAAGTATGGTAAGGCATACTACACTTTACAATACCTGATTGGTATTGTAAAGTATACTGCATCAGGACTAAATACAGTAATCGTTGTATAAAAAATTATTAAGTATGACATGTTTCAAATCATGATTATCATACTTATATCATATGTTAGGTTGTATTTGCATCAGGTCAAATTAATAATACACAACTGTAGGATTATAGTAAACAATGTGAAAAGTATATGAAGCGATGCGTGACGTCACAATATCACAATAACATCGCATTTCAGTTAGTGTGTCGCTTCATTAAAATTCGATGAATATAACTATTTAAGCGTCAGAAGTAAGAAATAATGTGTGATATAAAATTTCTGTGAAATAATTAACTATAACTAATCTCCCTACAGAGATGCTAACAACGATATAAGTTGTATAAAAGCATATAAGAATTTCAACACGGCGTGATGTAGAACGCATGGCTCAGGGGTGAGAGCGCCTGCACGGTTCGCAGGAGGGCGCGGGTTCGAGTGCCGCTGCGTTCAAATTTTTATATGTTTTCTTTAAGTATTTTTTCTATCCTTAGTGTGGATTAACACTTTAAAAGTCATAAAAATATAATTAACTATTTTTGTTTAAAATCTGTTTATAGTAATTAGTATATTAAAGAATCTATACTGCGAGAATAGTATAAGTTTTATAAAAAGATGTACCTAATACCAATAAAGCATAAGCAACAAATAGTGAGTATAAACATGCGACAGCGGGTGACGTCACGGAAGAACATGTCTGGACCTGTACACAATGTTATTTGTTGAAAGAAGTAGACATGTCGATCTGATATCGATTAATCGAAAAAATCTATTGTTTAGTGTAAAACAATCGATTTTTATTTTACGAAAGGAGTCGTCTAGATCTCGAGCAATTAGACAAATATTTTTTTTTAAAGTCACTTTTATTTAAAATGTTTAAAATTTTAAATTAGTATAAACAATTTTATTATTTTATTTTTTTTTAACAATATCAATACATCTTTACGCCAAGTCCTTTACGAGGAAGGCAGGGAATATTTTCTATAACTGAGTTATTTACGTTCTACAGACAGACTGTCTGATCTCCTACAATTCCTACTATATATTCCTCTTACTTGTATTAAAGGTAAACTATCATGTTTGAAACATTCGCGATTAATCGAAAATCTTTCTTTTAATACTTGAATTAATCGAAAATCGATTTTAGTGTGTTCGATTCGAATCGAATCAGACATCCATGTTTTTTTTCAAGATTTTCGGCCGCCGTTTGTGACTTGTGTTATTCTTTCGTGAAACCTACGGACTACAGTACGTCTGTTTATCAATTTTGCGAGGGGCGAAAGTTTTGTGTCATAGAAAATCATTTGTTGAATATATTACTTAAAATTATATTGTTTTTATATCGTGTACAATTTATATGTCGATTAGAATATTAAAATATATAAATTATAAGTAAAATTTATAAGTTTAATAAATAAACTGAATACTTAAACATATATTAAGAATAGTTTAACTACAAGGTAAGTCAGAAATCATGGAAAAAGTGCATTAAAATTATTTGCTTTTTTTAAATAATTTTATATTTCAATAATACGTTTTTTTCAGATGACTCACAAGTAGGCTTTAGTTTTATTTGTAACTGATTCATCCAGTAAAGAAATCGACATAGTACCAAGTTCATAATTACAATTAATGTTATCAGATTCAATGGAAGAAGCAGAAAAAAAATATTTAAATTAGAAAAGAGAACCATATGCTTTCTCTACTGATAATGGGCAGTCTGCTAAAGCAAAAGCAGCTGCGGTTGAAAAGACTTTTAAGATAAAATCATTATCAAAGGGAAATAAATCAATACTGGATGATATATTTAGCCAAGCAGTTTCAGAGTTAGCCAATGAACCAACTGAAATTACAGGTAATATATATTATACAAAATGAAAACATTGTTGATTAATTTCTGATAAATTTTATACTGATAAATCTTTTTGACAAGGATTATTAACCCTTTGCACTCCGTTGTCGTCGTATTTGCGACATTAAAAAGCTATAAGTAAATCCGTTGTCGCCGTAGCGGCGACATGATTGTTTTGCTTAACAGTTAAATAAACAAAACAGTCTGTGTTTATCTAATAGTGTTCATGATATGTTTATTATGCTTACATTGTAATAAGAGAATAGAAAACTAAATATTTAAATTTATTTCGTTACATTCATAACGAGGATGGGAGGCGAAAATTTTGACAATAATTGTGAAATAAATGATGTGGAAGATGAACTCGATTTTGCGTTACTTGCCGACGATTTAAGTTATATAGTATTAGAAGATCATTTAGAGATAGATAGTGACGTAATAGTAGCCAGACAAAAGAGAAGAATTGCTATTGTTGAATCTGATTTAGAGGACGAATATAGCACACCATCTGTAGACGGCAATGTATGGACTAATATTACGGGAAGCAATATTCCTTTAGAAAAAATTAATTTTCAACAGGAAATAAAATAGGGCCACATAATTTAATATAGTAAATGTGCATCATGATAATTTTATAATCACACAAATAATTAAAATACATCTTCTTTTCCAGAATAAACGTTTATACTTCTCTCTACATGGAAAAAATTAAATTACGCGGAATATGGGTAACATTATTCGCCCGTATATATCTAGAGACGTAGCACTGATGTTTTTCGCAATTAAATCAAGAGGAAATAAAAAAGTATTCAAAGATACCAGGTTTTTCACTTGTATAAAAAGTAAGTAAATCATTATACAGCGCAGTATTAATTATATTGATAATTAATTGATTATTTTGTAATTGTATGCTATTATTTTATACATAATAATAATTATTTTTTTTATTACTTATTTCATGACATACATAATTTGTTTTTTATTTTAGCTGCAGTCCGACAAAAATGTCATAAAAATGATGAAATTATTCCTGACAGCAAATTGTATAAAGCATTATCATCAGTGCTGAATAATGCAAAAGATTGGGATGATTGAGACAGACTCTCTAGAGTGAAGAAACTAAGAAGTAATGAAGATAAATAAAAAAACATTTAACTTATGATTATTTACCTATTTCTTTTTGCTGTTTGAATTTTAATGAAAAAAATAATAAGAATTAATTATTTGCTTAAAGATATTTAACTAACATATGTAACATATAATTATTAATATTGTAATAATAAATATAAGAAATACATAAATGTGTTATTATTTATAATATCAATTGATTTTTTTTATCAAACATTTTTTTTGAGACCAAATATTGTTTGTTCGGATTTGATTAGGAATTCCAAATCTGGTCGTGATAAAGTTTTCCTGAACGGGTCCAGATAAGGTTTACCTGATCGGGTCCAGATAAGGTTTTCCTGATCGGGTCCAGATAAGGTTTTCCTGATCGGATCCAGATAAGGTTTTCCTGATCGGGTCCAGATAAGGTTTTCCTGATCGGGTCCAGATTAGGTTTTCATGATCGGGTCCAAGCAAATCATCTGCGTTACATTCCTTATCTGGTCTAGGTCAGGCATGCCCGGTCCGGTCCTTCTAAGGATCACGAAAATATTTCTAGTCGGGATGCATGTTGCCTCTTTTGTGTTATGCTATCTCCTTTTTACCGTACATTCTCCTTTGCATCTTCTCCATTCAACGCAACATTGGCGAAGTGAACTGTGCTCAACTGGCACGCTCGGAACGGGACAAACAAAGAGTAGAAGAAGAAGAAAAAGTGTTAAGTCAATAAATCCACTAGTGTCTACAAATTATGAAAAATTCTAAAATTTTAACGTAACACCCTTATTTATTAGAACTTATTGACATATTGTCCAAAGGCTTAGCATATTTCCATGATTTTTATAATGTAAGTATCTACATACATACTAATCAATTTTAAAAGTGTAAAGCAATCTCACACGATTTTCATCTCAAATTTAAACAGTTCTCCCATAAAACGCTCAGACAATCAACACCCTATACCATTAATAATAACAAAAAGCCATAAAACCGTCGCGCGTACGTTGCACCTTAGATCTTACCCCACCTTAAAGATTGGTGGTAAAAAAAATAACATGATTTATGTGGTTTCTCCTCATAAATAGTTGTCTTAGAGGCCTAAGGGCAGGATCCACTCATATATTGGTACCTTTTTGCTGATAAAAAATGACGAATGGAAGAGATGCCCTCTCTTTATGATTAACTGAGTATGTTGATGTAGGTATACAGTGTATGTAGACGTTGGCGATTATATTTTTGTGAAAGCTTGATTTGAAAGCCATCATGACGTAAAGTCGCGTCTGCCTGTAAACACGATGGTTTGTGAGTTCGATTCTCACTCGGGGACGGTGGACTATCTCATTTCCATTTTCTTCGCTATGTAAATAAGCAAGGGTGGCATTGGGTTTCGTCACTCAACACGCAAGCCTCGAAAGATGGAAAGCGGAGGAAGGACAGATCTCATTGTTCTTGCGGCTACTTCTTACTACCTTGCTTTGTGCTGAATAAAGCGTGAAGCTAAAAATATATGATATTTTATATTGTTCAGTGCCACCAAGTCATATGAAATGGTTTCAAATTTGAGTAAAAAGGACAGAGTAGAGAGGGAAACTAACTTGTGTTTCTTTTCTTTGTTTAACACTTTAAGAATTGAATTTGTTTCAGTTTGTGGATATTTGTCAAAATGTTTCTATAGAGATGATAGCATAATGTAAAAAAGTAGGAGTCGCTTTCCAGCTAAAACGTTTAACTAACTTTGTTAACTTGTTAATATAATTGGTCCATATTAATAATGTAGAAATCGTTATTAATATGTTTTCTTTAAATATTTTTCTTCTTTAATGTGGATTAACACTTTCAAATCAAAAAAATATTTATAAAAAAATAATTCTCTCACGCTAAACTATTATTATTTGTAATGATATTAGTGGATGAGTAGTGAAAATTTGTAAAACCTTCCTAAAAACATGGTAATAACGCAATAAGTCGTACAGAGCGTGCAAGAATTTCAATGCAGCGTGATGACGAACGGCATGGCTAAGTTGTCAAAGCGCTTGCATTGTTTGCAAGAGTTTTTATATGTAAGAAGAACTTTAATAAAATTTGATCACTATGAAAATATTAACAAAAATATTACATAAGGCAATTTTTTAAAGTTAAGTATTTCCAGAATTTTATAATAATATGTATTTAGAACTTAATTGTAACTTTGAATACATTTTGTGAAACTTTGCCGAGTCATTATACATATAACAACAATAGATTCTCTTTCAGTCGGTTGACGTAGCACGTGACAGGAAGGGGGATCATCGCGAACAAAGATTTCGCTTAGAGACAAAACACGCTCACTTGAGGTTACCTAGTACAGCGATTATACAGAGTGTTACACTATGGAAATGTTGACTTATAATATATATATATATATATATATATATATATATATATATATATATATATATATATATATATATATATATATATATATATATATATATATATATATATATATATATATATATATATATATATATATATATATATATATATATATATATATATATATATATATATATATATATATATATATATATATATATATATATATATATATATATATATATATATATATATATATATATATATATATATATATATATATATATATATATATATATATATATATATATATTAAACTGATAATGAAGCGTATTAAAATTAATAAATATTGTATTTTATATACATATATTTTTGAATAGCTTCACGCTTTATCCCGCACATGGCAGGTAGGCAGAGGGAACTGCAGGAACTATACGAACCTAGTGTTAAGACAATCCGTTGCTTAGTCCCTATTTTCTTTCCGTCCCCGCTTTCCGCCTTTTTCGAGGCATTGCGTGTTGAGTGGCGGAACTCAACGCCGCGCTTTGCCTAGTTGCCAGAGCGAAGAAAATGGAAATAGAAAAATCCATCTTCCTCGAGTGGGAACCGAACCCAGAAACCATCGCGTTTACAGGCAGACGCTTACGCCTCTGCGCCACGACGGTCCTCAAGACGGTCTTTGAAAAAATAATAAAAGAGAATATTAGAAATTTGAATGTAGCAGGATTTAAATCCCCACCTCATGGAAACTATCTAAGGTATATGAGCTAATAAAAAAGCTATTTTCATGAAGCACGGGTTCAAATCTTATCTGTAATATTTTTTTCTATTTTTAGTGTGGTTGATATAATGGATCTACTGTCTCTCTTGAAAAGACATGTTATATTGTACTCCTAATTCTGGGTAGCCAAAGGTTAAACAAAAGGAGTATTTCAAATTAATCTTAATACATTAACTTTAGATATTTCTTTTATTTGGTTTTTAATAAACTTTTTACTATCAAGAACAAATTTACAAAATTAGAAATAAATGACATAAATAAATACACGTATTCTCTGCTTAAGAAATAAAAGAAAAACTTAAATAATACAAATATTTGTGTTTAGCTAAATTTAATATATACGTTTTCTAATTAGTTTTCCCTCACCCTGTACACTAACTCTCACCTCTTCTTTGTGTCAGAGTCAGGCGCGATCCGACCGCATAACTTTTTAACGAGCGCTCTTCACATTCTCTGTATTGAAATGTCTCCGAATTTGTTAATCTTTATTATACTTAAGGGTCGTTATATTGTAATGATAACATTTAATTTTTACCTTTCAGGCCATTTTCGACAATATTAGTATTAATAAATAAGTATTTGTTTTTATATTTTTAAATATTATCTGTGCATCAATTTTTTTAAAAATCTCAAGACTTTTCAATTATATTTAATATTTTAACTGTTTAGGGTGAATAAAAGACTTTTGGGATATCTACATATTCGCATTTTTGTAATCGACAGTACTGTAATAAATATACATCATAAATATTACGAAAAAAAATCATTTGAAACATTTCGGACTATGGAGGATCATACTAAGACCATATTAACTGAATATTAAGACGAACTAAACAGAAAATGTGTTTTCGTTTCTCCAATTTTACAACTTAGTATATAAGCAATAAAAACTAATAAAACGTTTCAGTACATATAAAACTCATAATACATGACTATATGTTTGATATAAATATCGCAGACATAATAAATATGGACTGATTATAAAATATCTTAATTAGTATGTCCAATTAAAATTATGCACTGAAGCTAATGACTCCCACATTTATACAGGGTGTATGTGATGAGGCAGCCTTTGTAAAAACTACTTATAAGTAGTTTTTACAAAGAAGTACCCTATAGGGTAAAATATTTCAAGGCTGTGTACAAAAAGTTAGTTAAGAATTATCAATAGTTTAGACACAGGATAATTTTTCCCATTTTGCGAATATTATACGTGCCGTGTAACGCATAAGGTAGTCAAGTTAAATACAAATGGCGTAAATGTCATCTGTCATCACTGATTCAAAAAAAAAATAATCGAAAGAGAAAGAGATATGTCTATTTGCCGTTTTGACAGGATAATGTACGTTTGCGTTATATATATGATAAAGGCGTTTTATTTTCGACACCCTGTATAATTTAAATGTATTTATATAAGCGAAAATTACATATTAATGTTTAATATCCAGTTAGAAACATGAGGGATATTATGAGAAGTATTATTGTTTTAATTGCATTTTTGACGCTAAGTTCAGTTGGAGAAGTAACTAAGAAAGGTAAATTAGTGAACACAAACATCTTTTTTTTTATCCCGAACATAGCAGGGTTGGCAAAGGGAACCGCAGGAACCATGGGAACCTAGTGTTGAGACACTCCGTTCTCTGCTTTCCGCCTTTTTTCGAGGCATTGTGTGTTCAGTGATATGATAGAATGATGATATGATTGAGTCATAGTAAGTGTATTCAATACAAGACTCGTATATATTTCGAATTGTGTAGGATTCGCTATAAAATTGTGTATGAACAGCGGAACCCAACGCCGCAAATTCGTAAGTTTTTTGTTAGCTTTTAGCTGCATCCTGCACATAGCAGGAAAATATCAATATAATTAAGACACTCCATTATAAACTTTTGTGTTTTACGGAGCATCACGTGTATAGAAGCAGAGTTAAACGCCGCGCTTTTGCCTTATTGCCTGAGCGAAGAAAATTTAAATTAGTTCGTTGCTGCGTCATGGGAATCGAACCAATAAACAGCCGCGTTTACAAGCAGATTGCCTCTGAGCTACGACGATACTGAAGTTAACATTGACAATAATCATCTTACTTCCAGATTCATTAGTGTCATGCACGGATGATTCAAATTGTTCGAACTATTGCTCTTGGGTGTGCTTTAGGCGCTTAGAAGGAAAATGTATTGGCAGTTATTGTTTTTGTAAGGCGTCGATATCAGCGCCTATTTTAAAATTTAAAATAAACACACCAAAATGTCCTGGTCAGCCGAAAGAGTAGTTTACGTTAGTTTTTATATTGTCAGCTTTTATCATTTCTATTAAAAAAAATGGGTATGCCAAAATCTCCAAATTAACTATAGATGTTATGTGATACTCAACAAATTAATTGCCAACAAAAAATATTATTTCAATTTAAATTGGTTTTTGAGGTTAAAGCATTGAAACAAACAAATTTTTCAGCTTTTTTATGTTAGTATAGATAATAGACGTATTAATTCAGAATGGAAAAAGGAAACTGTCAATATACAAAGTATGAGATTTTGGGTAAAGTATATTCAAAGAAAAATAAGAAAAACAATTGTAGCTTATTATAATTCCTTTACTTTAATCTAGTTATACGAATTTTATTTTTAATTGTTTATTTTTTTAATATATTATACTATGATATACCTATTTTTGTAAATTATATTTTTTGTAAACACTAACAAGTTATATTTTTTCACACTGTTTCCTGGTCATAACTGGGTAGGCAGAGGAGACTGCATGAACCAGTGTTAAGAGACTCCTCAATACCTCCTCCTCCCTCTTTTTTGAATTTAGGTCTATTATCTCTTCGCTTTCTAGTCCTGTGCTGGTCCTTAGAGACTTTAACACTCATCACACATAGTGAGGGTGTTATTACTGTGATGGACTCTCTCTTTCGTTGGTGGACTTGATTGAGATGTTAATCACTGCAATATCAATAATAGTCAACCGACTCGTACGGTAAATTCTAATCAGGCCTTCAATTGATCTCTCTTTACCTTCGCATATCGCTTGTTTTCCAACTACCATGGTCTCTCCCTCCTTGTACTCATGGTAGTGATCATTTACCTGTCTTTCTTTCTACGCATATTAGAAATCTTTCGTCAGTTCTTCCTTTATCGTCTTTTAAATACAACTGGAAAAAGCCCAACTGGAATAAGTGCGCAGGCTCTTAGATTGCATGTGTGGCAATCTTCCTGAGTCTGGTAATTTTGAGAACAGCATTCTTTGCTATGATCAGTTTATCTATGTCATTACATCTGCAGCTGGCTTACATATGCCCAAAACGCGCTCCATTCAAAATCGGATGCATTTCAATACCTGGTGGGATCAGAAGTACTACTCGGAAGGCCATTACCGCCATTACCATTAACAGAATGTTTATTTTTATTTTTATAGGGTTCCTTTAGATATTTGGCATATAACTTAAAACCCACTTTGAGGAGTATAGGAGAGCACTTAGGAAAGGTTTACTGAAAAACTAGAATATGTGTATATTTTCAATTTATTACTTACAAAGGAATTATCAAGTTATAAATAATTATAGAGGACCGTCGTGGCGCAGAGGCGTAAGCGTCTGCCTGTAAACGCGACGGTTTGAGGGTTCGATTCCCATTCGGGGAAGATGGATTTTTCTATTTCCATTTCCTTCGCTCTGGAAATTAGGCAAAACGCGGCGTTGAGTTCCGCCACTCAACACGTAGTGCCTCGAAAAAGGTGGAAAGCGGGGACGGAGAAAGCAGGGACTAAGTAACGGAGTGTCTTAACACTAGGTTCATATGGTTCCTGCAGTTCCCTCTGCCTACCCTGCAATATGCGGGATAAAGCGTGAAGCTATAAAAAATATATATAAATAATAATATTTAGTTTAGTTTCTACTAAAACAAAACTCTTATGTTTAATTTAATCATCAAACCTATTATATACTTATTAAAAATATTAGACGGAACATATTGAATTATTTACGCATCATTATGAGAAATATATAAAGCCAAGAATACTGTTAAGGTTATTTAAACATTCGAAATAAATCTTAATGTGGTCTTATTTGTGATTGCTGCTATGATACTTAAAAATGAGGCTCTCGATTACTACCACACCACATTAGTAAGTGTAAAATTTAAAAAAAATTAGAAAAATCATTGTTTCCAATTTAAGTCATTGAGTTTGAATCTAATTATTAATAAGTTCATGTATGTTAATAATAATAAACTAATAATTAATAATAATTAATACTAACCCAATATATTATGTGTATTTATTGTAATTGTTATGTGTTTAATTTGTTTTATTTTAGGTGAAAGAATATTTTTATTGGAATTTTACATGCATTCTATTATTGTGATTTTAATAATGTAATAAAATAATACATGTGTGATTTCTCTACTATTACTTCGGTTTTCTTCAAATTATAGATAAACGAATAAGATTAGGTTAAATTTCATAATAAACAAATATAATAATCTAGAAAATATTGTAATTATATTCCAGATGGAGGCAACAGAGCAATGGGAGAAGATTATACACCTGTATTGTGTTCGAATTCAGAATACTGTCGACCAATTTGTTCTACGCTGTGTAAATCGACGACACTAGCACTGTGCGTGGCTGGCCAATGTTATTGTGGTCTGGAGTCGGAGTAAACATGAATTGTGTTTTATTTAATTTAAATATATAAATTGTATGTAATATAATGTTTTATTTACTATATTTTGTTATATTCATATAAATTTAGTTAAAATAAAGATAATATCACTCGTTACGTTATAAAAATGAAAACAATTACATGATGCTATTTTTTGTTTAAGGCATTTCGTGTACATATAATGATTATGAATACCTCTATAAGTAACTCCTAAATATTTATTATAAAATTTAATGTTATTTTTCTAATCTGGAGAAATAAAGCGCAGCTGTCTAATAAAGTCCAATAACTAAATCGGAGTGTTACGACAGAATGTTTTTCTCATATCGACTTTTTAGTTTATACGATTGTTTGATCGTCTGCAGTAAAACTCATATAAAAAACTCGACATATTTGTCAATGCTTATTGAAATTGTTTGAACTAGAATCGTAATTATCTCAAAATAGAACAGAACAGAAATGATTATTCTAATGATTTATATAAGGCAGGTATTTTTTATTTTATTGAATGATTTTTTTATAGATCCAACACGTGTAATTTATTTCACGTGTGATGTTTAAAGACCTGTCCTGGTAAATATAAAAAAAAACTTTACTCATTGTTTTTCATATAAAAAAATGATTACTTTGTGTGGATTTGGTTATAACCTTTAATTGGTTCTCTATTCTCATAAATTCCTTTAAGTCGTTGTTCTTGCAAAAAACTTGGCACTAACAAGGTAAATGATAAGTAGAATGAAATGCTGAGGAGATTTTTTTCCTAGAAAAAAATTCAGTGGTAAGATAGTAGAACCTAAAAGTGAATAATGAATTTCTTGATTGCTTATTAATAATAATAGAAATTCTACTCTATTGATGATCAGGACCTGACGGCAGAACTGGAAAATTGTAAACAAACATAAAACAACATAAACAATTGCTGTTCGCAGTAAAATAATTGTGATGACTAAGAAGATAGCTTTAAAGACTCAAGTTGTTATCTAGAAGATATCTAGAAAATAGTTGTATGCCTTAGACCAGGTCAAAGAGATCGCCAATATTTATCAAGTTGGATACAAATTGGAATCCAAGTCTTGGTCTAAACTGAAATCAGAAATTCATATTTCTTTTGAATCTCAAAATTTTTTCTATTATCTATGTTCAATGAATATATTAATTTTGTTTACATTTATTTAAACATTTCTATAATCGTTGTTTGTATACAATTGTAAGGCTCGTCAACTTTAAAAGGAACGTTCCTTGCTTGATTTTGTATGGCAAACTTATGACTAAGAAATCAACTGCATGTGAAACGCATTCTATACCTTCTAACGTACTATGATTCCTATAGACTATTTGCTTGGTAAATCTGGTCGTTTGGACAAAATTACCTTTACAAATACGGTTTGTAATAAAAATATTATCTTAAACACTAAATTGTTTACCTTTAAAGAACTATATATAAATATATTTTATTAATTAATATATTTAAAATATTCAAGTGAAAGGTTTTTAATTTAGACGGCAATCAGTTTAACTATAAGATTAAATTTTAGGTTTAAAATAACTGACAAAATGTGATATTTGTATTAAATACATTACTTATGTTAAGAATAAACCTGATGATAATATAAAATAATGTTTTTCTTTAAGGCCCCCTTTAAAATACATTGACGCTCACCTTTACTGTCCGAGCTCCTCCCACTACCTAACCAAATTTTAAATGATTCTACCAAAGCCGCCTTCGAAGTGCGTTCTAGAAGTGAATTAGTGATAGTTCTAGACATATTGAGATCTTTTAGTAAACTATATAGAGATTTCGCTGTTATACGTCTCGCTCCAACTTTAACCGCATATAAGCTAGCTCTAAACCTATTTCTGGTCAGTTCGTTTGTAAGATCGAAATACTTATTGAGTTTAAGGTGGTGACTTTTCAGGATATTTGTTTCCCAAGGAACTGTAAGTTCTACCAGTACTACGCGTTTTAGGCTTCGAGAATAAAGAAAAAAATGTCCGGTTCTAATTCTATACTGTTTCTCATACGTGTCCATCACAAGTGTCCAATCAGGAGCTGGATCTAATATGGAGAAAGGCTTTTGTGTAGGTTTTTTATAAGAACCTTCTTTCACAAACTCTATTGAGCGTTTGCTGGTTGTTATGTTTCTCTGTGCACTTGCTACTAAAAGACTAACAGCTTTACGTATGATTTCTAGTACTTTGTCATGGCGCCGCGAGTATTGACCACTATCCAAGAGTACGTTACACTCCACCAGCATATGTTTAGCTGACCCCGCTGCCTCTTTACAGATGTAGCAAAATTTATCGGTAGCTTTACCCCATCTTACTAAATTACTTTGATCTGGAAGAGTCCATTGGAACGCATTTAGGTAGAATTTTAATAGTGCTGGAGACCAGTCGTGAATTTGGGTGCGCCATTTTAAAGCTAAAGGGATTCAGAATTCTCCTATAGTTAGCCACTCATTTTGCACTTCTAAGCTCATTGCGTTCACCTTATAAAAAATTTTAAAATCTTTTAGTCGGCAAGAAGAGACGATAAGCGTCTCTTCTTGCCGACTAAAAGATTTTAATACGTCTGTGTCTTGGACTTTCCTCTTTGATTCTAACCCTACTTTACTAGATTGTGCTCCTAACATAAATTGCTTATGGAATTTAAGTCTTGACTCGAGCTCAGGGACACTTCTGTCTCTTGAAAGTAAGGTAACAATCTCAACCCGAGATTTTCCCAGAATATATATTTTGGCGACTCTTAGATGTTTATAGAGCTCCGATTGTTTCTTTAATCTCATCCCAAAATTATTTTTGTCTCTAAATAAGGTTGAGGTGTTTTGAAAATTTCAGCATCTTTATGACGCTTGCATAAGGTTAATATATTATTTCGTAGATATTTGTCTGTCCTTTCGTTTGGCTTGATTTGATTTGGCTTTGACTTTTTAGCTAAGGCCATAGGACTTATAATAAAGATAAAACTCTGTAGGTTTTTAAATAAAACTTCACGTGAAAAATTAGTTAAAGATTTTTAGAAAAGAAATACATTTTTAATAGAGACTATTGAAATATATATTGATGTTTTACCAAAAACCTTGTGATAATATAATAATTATTATAAAAATAATAGATTACCTGCATTACTTTTTTATTAGAACTAGGTACATGTTCAACAGTTAATCAGTTGTATTAATCATGGTTCTATTTTACAAACTACACAATAATTTTTCTTATAACAAAGTGGAGGGCAGATCAATTGAGATTTTATAATGTAAATTTTTATTAAAATTTATATATAAATTTAACGTTGTACAAGTCATCAATATTAAAAAATATATTATAAAGATTTCTGGTAGTTGTGTTTAATAGTTACATATTCTTCAAGGCCTATGGAATAGGACACCAGCATTGACCGTTGTAGCAGAGCAAATTGTCACCATTCCCACATGTCTGCTTGCAGGGCTCGAAACAATCATTAGCAGATGAACATTCTGTGATAGAAAATATTTTCCCAATATAAATCTCAATTACACATTATTATTACTCGAAATATGTTCAAGGTTACGTCGCCTGTAATTCAATTATTTTAAATCCAAGATTTTTTTCATATCTTCACATTTTATCCCACATATGGCAGTGTAGGCAGAGGAAACTGCAGAGACCATATTAACCTAGTGTTAAGACACTAGGTTGTTTAGTCCCAGCGTTCTTCGTCCTTCCTTTCCGCTCTTTTGCGAGGTGATGTTTTCTAAATGATTGCACCTTGAAATGAAAAGCTTGCTGTTGTTCTTTTTAAAGATACCATTGTCACTAATGAATGATTGTTAATGAACAATTTAATAACATGAGTCTAGGCAAAGTGCGGCGTTGAATTCCGCCACTTAACACACAAACCTCGAAAAAAGGCGGAAAGCAGGGACTGTAAAAGCAGGGCAACGGAGTGTCTTAACACTAGATTTCTATGGTTCCTCCAGTTCCCTCTGCCTACCCTGCCGTGTGCGGGATAAAACGTGAAGACAATAAAAATAATAATATGAATAAATTTCTTTCGTTGGCTATTCTCATGACTGAGGCATCAATATTAGGGAACTTGTGATAATAAATTTGACGTTCAAAATAGGTTATTTTGGATATAATGAAATGTTATTGGCTTTGAGTAAAAGAGATTATTTCTCTTCTTACTTCACTTGTTAAGAGAATAAACCATCTCTAGTATCTCCGGAATAGTATTTAAGATGTATGAACAACAATTTACTTACCGGAGTCACAAAGAGCCTCATAAAACATTGCCAACACTAACAAAAGTATTAATGCAAAATATTTCATTTTGAGGACGTTTCTTCTTACATTGTGTCCTCAACTAATTCTGTGCCTATTTATATTAAATAGTCGATATCGTAACTAATTTGTGAATTTTCACGATTATACAATTAACTGTTTATGGCTGTTTCTATTTTAATTTTATAATTTATTATGCGATAACAGAATTTGTAGCTGATTTACACTTGTCTGTCAGAATAATTGGATTAAATGAAAATATGTTCGCTTGTTCCGTACATAAATGGTTGCGAACAGGAACATAAGTACACCGGGGAATATTTTTCTATGGTTATATTATATTCTCCGAAGTATGCAGATTCAGCTTCAAGCTGCAACCCCTCATATAGTATACCCTAATATAGTAACATTCCTTTTGTCATTTTATGTTTTTCGACTCATTGCGTATGCTTTATTTTAAATACCAGAACGAAAATAAATTAAATAATTAATAATTATCACTGAGTGGGAATTAAACCCACCACTGACGCACCTCGATGGGCTGTTTTAGAAATCTCTTCTAACAAGGAGGATCCCTAAGTTAGAGTAATGCTTTTAAATCGACTAGTGAAATTAAAATTAATTTTATTTTTTTATGCCAATTACATTTATCACTTATATGAGATAAGTATTAGTATATAAGGAATTAAAAGTTTGGTTCAATTAAATTTCGAAGACAGAGTGAACAAACATGAAGTGTCTAATCATCTGTTTAGTAATATACTCGGCGGTTGCTGTTTGTTCAGCTAACGGTGAGATTTCTTTTTCTTGGGTCTTCACGCTTTATCCCGCACATGGCAGGGTAGGCAGAGAGAACTGCAGGATTCATAGGAACTTAGTGTTAAGACACTCCGTTGCTTAGTCCCTGCTTTCTCCGTCCCTACTTTCCGCGTTGTTCGAGGCATTGCGTGCTAAGTGGCGTAACTCAACGCCGCGCTTTGCCTACTTTCCAGAGCAAAAAAATTGGAAATAAAAAAATTCATCTTCCCCGAGTGGGTATCGACCCTACAAACCGTCGCGTTTACAGGCAGACGCTACGCCTCTACGCTACGACGGTCCTTTTTCTTAGGTGTTTACAAATATTCAAATAAAAAAGATTTTTTTAAATTTCTGTCAGATCTGATACAGGAATAGAAATATATTCAGTATATTAATCTGAATTCCACATTTTTAATACTGTATGTAGTGGAACCCTGAGGTCTATGCCTATCCAATAGTTGTTTTTATATATGTGTAATTCAGTGGAATTTGAATTCGTTACTACTTCGTTCACTTGATTTGATAAATACTTATCAATATATAGCTATTGAGTGGTTGTTGACTGTTCTTTGTACTTTTCGGTGGGTTCGATTAATGTAATCAAATTATATTGATGTGGTAAAATTAAGACAGAGTTAAATCATTGAATGTGCCATTTAAATAATAATAATATACAAAACTGGAAGGAAAAACAAATAAATGATTTACATATAATTTTCTAAAGTATATATATTTTAACTGTCCACGTTATCTCATATATATCAACATAATCCATGGGTTCTCAAACTGGTACATCGAATTATTATGATTACTGAAAATTTTAATAGTATTTTTTTACCTATTTTATCGACGTAAATATTTATATAGTTGAGATTTTGAGGCAAAATAATAATCTTGTGAAGACTGCGAACTAGAACTAGAGCCAAAAGTTGGTTAGGTTACATACAAAATTGTTTTTTAAAAAAAAGATCTGAAATTCTGCGATTACCTCGCATAATATATAGAGAGATGCGTATATTTAAATTTAATTTATTATGAAGAGTTTTTACATTTTTCAGTGGACGCTTTAGCTACAGTGAACTCTTTAGGTAAAGCAAACGAGAAGCTTCACGTGGAAGCGAACTGCAAGTCTAGCACCGACTGTTTGAACCCATGCCGTGCGCTTTGTCCTAACACGGATGCTGCTCTTTGTTACTATGGAAATTGTGCCTGTAGGGCCAGAAAATAACTTAAACTTGAAAATTAAATGCTAATTGAGTATACAGTCGTTGATTTTTTTTATATATATTGTTTTTTAATAATGTATATGTTTCTTACATAAAGCAAATACCTTTTGAATATTAAGGAATCATAAAAACAATAGAATTTGATATATTTCTTAGATTTAAACGACGAACTCTTCCTTCTGTAATCAGTAGGAAAATATGTTCTGTAAATTGAATATTCTAAAAACTTATTTAAAGGCTTGAGAAAATGATTCCATGATTTGTATTTTTTTTTATTTATCTATGTATATACTTGTACAAGAACATTTTCAAAATCACTGGGCGATTTTTAATGATTTTTAATATTATATAGACAACTATTAGGCCTAGTATCTTAACCATACAAGATATTAAAAAAAATATGATATATTATTACTTTATGTATGTATATATGTAAGTTTGTAACTATGTAACGATGCAGAGATGAAACATTTCACTTTGATATTAATTTACTGAACTGACGGACGGAAGGTTCACGTGACGTTAAGAAATATTTAGAAATAAAATAATAACCAAATTATACCGATTTTGATGCAATTTTCGCCACAATATGTCTCAAAAATTAGTCTCACGATATTAAACGAATGAATTACTAAAATGATTGTTACGTTCTTTTTGATATTTTTCTATATAAGTTACAATTTATAACATAACATTGATTTTTATGTTATGTAAAACCTAGTTAGGTTGACCTTAACTACCTACCATGCCTAAAGTTAAAAGATAAAGTCAAAGTCAAATAATTTTATTTAAAATAAAAAGCTACAATCTTTATTTTTTAAAGTCAAACAACTATGGTAAGTTAATGCCTCAGAAATGACAGGCGCAAGAAACCCAGAAGGACTTTCTGTATTTTTTTTAAATTGCCTAAAATTTACAAGCGTTGTTGTTTAGCCTGATCAATATTTTTGCAAGCTTTATTACAAAGACCTATAGAGTTACAACAACGTTGCTTCTTTTTTTCGGTTTGTTTCGATTGTTGCTGATTTTCTTAGTATAGAACCAGTGAACTTTCCGGGTACAGGGTGTTTTTGAAACAACTGTTATACACTTAATAATTTAATTAAAATAATTACTTTTCGCTTATTGATTACAAGACAGGTTATAGAATTAGATACAAGTTACAGAATTAGATATCCGAAACATAATTAAATTTATTATAAAACTTTACACCATTTAGTTCCTTATGCTTTATCAATATGTCTTAATAAAGGAGGTCTTGGTAAATCATATATAAAAGGGACTACTGCGTGGCATAACTACTTCTTCATTATGAAGAGTGGTAAATGGCTAAAGTTCTATTGGTATAGCTTCCAAGAGGCACCGATTCGAAATCCCCTCTACCCTCTAATTTATATAACTTTCTAAATATTTTACTAAAATTATTTTTTTTTCAATAATACCCAACAATGAGTTGTTATTTACACGAATAAAGTTACTGGCTAAATGCTAGTAGCTAGTAGAAAAAAATCTGCATTCTTGCTGGCATTGACTTCGAGTAGAGCCTTCTTCTCTCTCAACTCCCTTAGGAGAGGGGAGACTAGGCCTAGGCCTATTACCACCTATGAACATGAGCGTATCACTGGAGTTGGCCAAATAAGTTTTGTGGTATAGACAGATGTGTGAAGAATGTCTGAAGACTTCACTCGTGGAAATATATACAAAAGTAAAAAAAATACTATTTTAGAACGAATTTTTTATTCTAACAACACAAGTAAGTCGTATGTCGCATGTAAATCGCTATATTGTTAATAGCACTTAATACATTTCGAATTGTAAACTATTTGATAGATAGATATAGAGGTATACTTTTATTATACACCCATATGACATGACTATCAACCTTAAGGCAACCTTAAGGCATAGGACATAATCTTATTGATTTCAGGTGTTTTATGAGTAAAAAAATAAAGAGAATAAATTAGAAAAAATGTTTATTAAACCAGTGTTACATTTTTAAATACGGTTTGAGTTTAAGGTTAAAGTTTGTTTACTTTCGGTTTGCAAACACAGCTTCCATAGTAACAAAGTACACCAACGTTATTGGAACAGAAATTATAACAGGGGTCTTCACACTCGGCGTTAGTAGCGCAAGATGGGTCAGGTCCAGCTTGCAACACATTTGCTAAATTTGACTTGATCCTGGGAGCCACTGTAAAATACAAATAAAATCCTTGAATCTAGTAAAATATTGAATAAACATCAATAATACGTTAGCTAGAATAAAGAAAATTTATTATTCAACTAATCATAAATTGTGGCCCATGTAAGAAAAACGCGGCGTTGAGTTCTGCCACTCAAAATGCAATGAATCGAAAAAGACTGAAAGAAGCGACGGAGAAAGCAGGGACTAAGTAACGGAGTGCCTTAATATTAGGTTCCTGTGATACTTGCAGTTCCCTCTGCCTACCCTGCCTAGTGCGGGATAAAGCGAAAAGACATAAAAAAATATCTAAATTCATCACAAATGTCTATTCAAAAACAATATCTAAATTCATCACAAATGTCCAACTAGACTGCAAAATGGCTTAATGCGTCATCTTATTTCATACTCTACACTACTTAATATAATCACATTCTGTTATATGACAATGAAATGTGGGTGGCAAAAGAAGTATAAAAGAAAAGAGATTGCTGTGGATATGCGATATCTTAAGATGATATGTGAAGTCAGTGTAACTGATCAAACTCACAATAAAGAGATTCGTGGGACACAGAACATTAGGTGCCAACGAGGATGTCACAATAAATATAAAAATGGTTGCCTGTAAAGTGGGTTTTACGGGCGAAAATTTTACGTGACAACGTCTTTTTCTCGGTAGAATATTTATTGATATGAATAATAATTATAATATAAATTGCACAAATTTTAACTATGGAAAATGGAATGGAATTTTGTTTACTAAAACATTGTACATGTGTCAAGTGATACGCGCGGCGGACCGATCATAGTTCGGTGACAGTTGACACATCGTTACGTTACTTTTTTATAAGTGACTCCGAGCCGCAACCTAATTTAAGACGTTGTCACGTCAAAAAGAAATAAAAGAAAAAGCAAAAGTGGTATATGAAGCGAAACTGGTTAGAGAGATAAGTCAAGACCTCGATTGACTTTCAAAAATAATGTCGAAGATATTAGAGGAAAAAGCATCACCCCCGAAGAGCTTGTATGGCGAGGACAGTAGACACTGACTACCTTGACCAATAAAGCGTGAAGACATGTATGTAATAACAATGACATTCATATGAATATAATATAATAAATAATAATTCACACTCGTAGACAAACCTTCTTACATTATATATAGTGCACACATCCAATCTACTGTACTTATTTCATAATTATTAATAAATTTCTTATTAACTTATTGATTTGAGTTAATTGATGGGACAAGACCCTGATTTTCGTAAAACAGGTTTACATCTAGCTCAATCAGGGATGTCATAGGATTTCATGTAATTTTGTTGCAGAAATAAAATATTTTTATTATTATTCCTATACTTACAATCTCACAAACTTTCACATTTATAATATTAATTGGATTAGACACGTATAATGAGAATCGTTGTTCCATCCATCTATATTGTTCCATGACTCAACTCGTAAAATATATATATTTTTCTTATGTCTTCACGCTTTATCCCGCACGTGGCAGGATAGGCAGAGAAAACAGCAGGAACCATGGGAACCTAGTGTTAAGACACTCCGTTGCTTAGTCCCTGCTTTCTCCGTCCCTGCTTTCCGCCTTTTCGAGACAATGCGTGTTAACTGACGGAACTCAACGCCGAAAGATATATTAAGTGAAACAATCCAGAAAACTATTTTGATAGTATGAACTAGAACAAATCTCACCATTACTTGAAAATACAGCACCGATTAAGGCTATTACCAAAAAAGTTATGGAGCACTTCATGTTTGTTCACTCTGTCTTAAAATTCAATTGATCTAGATTTAAACTCTCTTATATAAGTACTATGACTTATCTCAGATAACTAGTAACAGTAATGTCCGTGAAAAAATAATTAAATTTCTTCTCGTTAGGTAATTGGATAATATACGCATTAGACATGCTGTGTTTGACACTTAGATATATACAAATAAGGTCAAATTTAATTTTATATATTACTTTTTATATATATTTCATTTATTAACCAATACCAAGCTGTAACTTTGATGATTCGTTACGAGAGAATTAGATATCTAGCTAGCTAAAATAATTATTTTAAATATATATATAGAAAAAGCTAAGCTACAAAATATTTAAATCGCTTTACCGTTATCCAATAAATATATTCCATTGATATGAATACAGTCAAAACTTGATTACAAAAAAGGAATACAAATTAATTACACGACAGAGTTGTGAAGACGCACACCGGCCGCTTTTGTATCCACGGCTTTTGGAATAAAGAAGATATGGCAAGATTATAAATCCTCGAGTAAGGATAAAAATTTGAAAGAGATGCTGTATAAGTTGCAAAAGTACCAAACGAAAACGCTGATATATATAACGTGAAAAGACTGGAAGAAAACAAAAACGGAGAAAGCAGGAACTGAGTGTCTTAACACTAGGTTCCTGTAGTTTCTGCAATTCCCTCTGCCTACCCTAACTCCTTTAAATGTACGGAACCGATGGTCAAACTTTATTAATCCAATTATTTTGACTAACAAGTACAAATAAACGAATTCTGTTATCATAATAAATTATTAAATTAGAGTGAAAACAGCCATAAAAGGTTAATTCAATAATCGTGAAAATTAACGAATTAGTTACGATTAAGGCTACATAGTATAAATAGGCACAGATCGCGCTGAGGTAACAACGTAAGTAAAAAAAACCTCACAATGAAATATTTTGCATTATTACTGTTGTTAGTGCTGGCAATGTCCTATGAGGCGGCTTGTGATGTGTGTAAGTAAATTGTTCTAATACATACTTTTAACTTGCACGTTCATAGAAAAACCGTTAACAGACGAATGGACATCAAAGTGACCCTTTATGAATTCTTGTTTTCTCCTTTGAGGTGGATAACTTAAAAATCTTATCTTACTTCCTGATTATAAAGCCTCATAGGTGTTTTTTTACGTTTAAGTATAGATTTAGTGTAATTTTTTTTTATTTTCGTTATATGAAGAGGACAAAAATAAAAAAGAACATCAATTTATTATAAAATGATAACATCACTACGCCTGTAAATATTATTTCACAATTTTTTCTAAGATTCGATTAAAATTTGTTACCCTTGATGTGCAAATATTACTTGAATTCTCTCCACTTACTATGTTTTTTAAACTATAACAGTATATAATAGATATATGATGAGCAGAAAGACTTGACGATAATAAAATAGTGTAAATTTCGAATCATGTGCGGCCTCTTGTTAAAAATATTATAAAGCCATAAATTTAATTTTCTTCGCTCTGGCAAACTAGGCAAAGCGCGGCGTTGAGTTCCGCCACTCAACACGCAATGCCTCGAAAAAGGCGGAAAGCGGGGACGGAGAAAGCAGGGACTAAGCAACGGAGTGTCTTAACGCTAGATTCCTGCGGTCCTGCAGTTCCCTCTGCCTACCCTACCATGTGCGGGATTAAAGCGTGAAGCTAAAAAAAGAATTTGATGAAGGAATGAGTACGAAAATAAACCATGTTATGTTTTGATACTTGATTTTTGATAAAATCACTTTATATCCCTATTTTATATCCTTATAAGTAATTAAAAGGCAATGTGTTATTTAATATTCTTAAAAATGTTTCTATTACAGCATGCGTGACTGGAAAGGACTGTCAACAACCTTGCACCAATACGTGTGGATCGTACAGTGTCAGCAAATATGTTTGCTACAACTATGATTGTTACTGTGTACTTTGACATGCATAAAATTTTAGTTTAAATGAGTACAAAAATGCAATTATTAGCCTTTTAATTACTCCTAATAAAGAAACAATAAAAACATGAATTATTTTATTTAAAAAAGAAAAGAAAAAATTATATAAAGCTCATTCTAAAATTTAACTGTCAGAATTTTCCAGTATAATTGTTAGTGTGGGAGAGAAAGTGTGGGAACTCCTGGAGTCAACCATGAGTTTAACCGTTCTTTTAAGTACAAAAAAGTATCAGGAAAAACTACATGAACAAACTTAAAAGCTTTATAGAGCTTCTATCACAACATTCATACATGCATACATATGTTTAGCAATAGAACCCTGCATACCCCTTTCGCCTCGTGTCATTACTGTCGTTAGCCTCTTCATTTAGCTCTCCGGGGAGTTCTCGTACTTTTTACGTAACCTTCCTTCAGTATTATCGACACTGTGTTTTCGAAAACCTCTCTTACCACTCACTTTTGCTTCGTATAAAGGAAAAATTCATAAAAAAGACCTTGGATATTTAGTAATTCTTTATTGAAAAAGCATATATTTAGCTTTAATATTTAAAATTCTAAACTGTAGGTCTAGCTTTGCAGGCGCATTTTCCATTGATACAATATCCACCGTCATGATTGGGACAATTTGCGTCGCACGGTCGCGAACAATGAAAGTTATACTTGCATGGAGATGATCCTAGTAGCTGTCCCATCTCGCCGGTATTATAGAGCACTGAAATATTTTAAAGCACATTTTAATTAATAATTAATTAATGAAATCCGTCATGGCGTAGAGGCATAACGTCTACCTGTAAACGCGACGATCTGTAGGTTCGATTCCCATGAGGAGAAAATGAATTTTTCTATTTCCTATTTCTTTACTCTGGCAACTAGGCAAAGCGCACGCGATTTCCGCCACTCAACTAAGCCATTTCCAAGTCATTGCGGCTTGGAAAAAGCGGAAAGCAGGGATGGAGAAAGCAGGGACAAGAAACGTTATGTCTTAACACTAGTTTCCTGTGGTTCCAGCAGTTTCCTCTGCCTACCTGCTATGAGCGGGATAAAGCGATAGGAAAACAGAATCAGATCCTGTAATAAAATCCTGTATATAATAATCCTGTAATAAAACCGATCGGTATATCAAGAATGTGGTGATCAGAGAATATGGTGGGTAGTGCACCCACTTCCGCTCCTTTTTTATTTTGATTATTATAATCTAAGCATGTTTCGTGTGCATAATTTTATGGATCTTTTAATGTTTTGTTCTTAAATTGTGTTTCTGTGTACAATGATTGGCTCGATAACAAAGCTAACAATAAATAACTTAGAAATCGTGCATAAAGAAATTTACAAGTAAAATGTAAATTTCTTTTTGAGAAATAAATAAACTATTTAACCACTAATAACGCGTGTTTTTGATTCTACTACTGGGGCTACTGGAATAGTGCCTAACTGAAAATGTCAAACTTGAAAATTGTAGAGATCAAGAAATCGATTACAGTAACATTTATTTCACTAGCTCGCCCTGGTGGTGGCGGTATACCAAAAACACTTGTTAAGTTATTATGTCTATTTTCTAAAGTAAGTCAGGATACAGAGTACTTTAGTAGATAAAGTCAACTGATCTTAAAAGATATACGTAGTTGAAACTATATATACATGTAAATTAATAAAGTTAAGTGAAATCTCTTAAAAATATACTGTAGAACGAAATTTCATATTAAATTTAGTATATATTTTTTTAATTTTTCATCTAACATCTTTTTTCAGCTTGATTTACTCGTATTCCGCATATAGCTGGGTAGGCAGAGGGAACCGTAAGAACCTTCTTTCGAGGCAATGCGTGTTGAGTACCGGAACGCCACGCTTGCCTAATTATCAGATCGAAGAAAATGGAAATGTTTTAAACCCCATTCCCCGCAAGTGTGAATTGAACGCAGAAATCGTCGCATTTACAAGCAGACGCTACGCCTCTAAGCCGCGACGATCCTCTATTACAATGTAACAATGTACAACAATGTAGAAAAAAACTCACCATGATGTGAAAGTACAGCAACTGCCAAAGATACGACCAAACAGATGATTATATACTTCATGCTTGCTTATTCACTCTGTGCTCAAAATTCAATTGAAATAATGTTGTAGTTCCTTTTATACTTATATTAAACTTAATCCATAGAACTAATAGACGTAATATGCGTGAAAATTATTTAATTTTGTTGTTGTTTTTAATTAGCATATACATATAGTAAAATTTGCATTTTTTAGATATATTATTATATATTTTATACTATATCTTATAAAAACAGGCAAAATTGGGTATATTATTAGTGTAAGAATAGATTTTTTACTCCACTTTATATTAATTAAAAACACAAGAAAAAAATGTAAGTAATTAAAAAAGTTGCCATCATGAAGTTGTGAATTTAATTTAATTTATAAAAAAATAATGTGAAGTATTAAAAATATTCGACGCAAAAAAAGACACTGCAGCAATAAAAAATGTCTATTGACGTGTTAACATTTAAAAGTTTATAAATGATCAAAAAAAGTAAACGAGGCACAAGAAGACCTGGCCGCTATTGCCTTATTCGGAGGCATTCAGTTGAAAAAGAACGTACGTCAGTTGGCCCGATTGGAGCAAACTGGAGATTGCCGCACAGCCCTAGGTTCCTAATAGGATCATATGAAGTAAATCACACACACATTATATATATATATATATATATATATATATATATATATATATATATATATATATATATATATATATATATATATATATATATATATATATATATATATATATATATATATATATATATATATATATATATATATATATATATATATATATATATATATATATATATATATATATATATATATATATATATATATATATATATATATATATATATATATATATATATATATATATATATATATATATATATATATATATATATATATATATATATATATATATATAAAAACACTGAGACTACAAAAATAACAATATATATTACATTATCAAATTAAGGTGAAAATTACTATTATATGTTGATTTCACAATCGTAAAAATCAACGAATTAGTAACGCGCAAAATTATACACTATATGAACAGTGTCCGCTGACCACACATATGAACAGTGTCCGCTGACCACACATAAGGCAAGAATCAAAGTCTTCACAATGAAATATTTTGCATTATTACTGTTGTTAGTGTTGGCAATCTCCTATGAGGCGGCTTGTGATGTGTGTAAGTAAATTGTATATAATATAACGTCAGCAATGAACTGTCATGACGCAGAAGCGCTGCGTCTATATAAAAACTTTGGTTTCATAGGTTTAATTCCCACTCGGGGAAAATGGATTTTTCATTTTTATTTTCTTCGTTCTGGCGACTAGACAAAACGCAGCGTTGAGTTCCGCCACTCAACACACAATGCCTCAAAATGGCAGAAAACAGGGAACGAAGTGTCTTAACACTAAATTCCCAAAGTTCCTATGGTTTCCTCTGCCTACTTTACTATAAGCGGGATACAGCGTGAGGCTAAAAAAAGATATAACCACAGCGCACTCTCTAAGAGCTTCAAGTTAAGCATTAGACTAAAGCAAGAACATCAAATTGACCTTTTACATACATTTCTTTATTCATCAACAATTTAAATCCAGATTACCTGTAGACCGATTATAGTCTGGGGTACTAGTTGCTTTGCTGTGTGGAAACTTAAAAAAATTTCGCATTTGTTAATTAAATTTGTGTAGTAATCAATGTCACTAATAAGTATTTAAATAAAGTTTGTTTAAATTTTAAAAGTATAAGGAATTTGCCATTATATCGACATTTAACAAAACTATGTTTTATCGTTAGTTCTGTACTTCATATACAGAACAGTTTTTTACATTATTTTATATTGTACTATTGTTGAGACACTACGTTTCTCTCTTTTTGTCTTTTCAAGGAGAAACGCGCCTATATTGAATGGCGAAACTAAACACAGCTCTTGGTTAGTTATCATAGCAAAGAAAATCAAAATGAAGTAATTTACCCAACACGAGTGGGAATTAAAACTAGAAACGCGCGCTTATAAGTAGATGATGCGCTTTGCGCCACAGCGGTCCTACTTAAAATAAATTTACGACCATAAAAAATACATAAAAAATTAGAGTCAATTTAAAATACCATAAAAATATGATAAGTAAAAAAACACGAACACCTCTTATTTTTCCAAAACAAAAATACTAAAAAATCTTTTAATATTTTCAATATATTATATATTTGTTTACAGACTGCGCCACTGCCGAGGACTGCGCCGCTGCTTGCTTACATTCATGCCAGCCTTACATTACGTACTTACTTTGCTATCAAAATATTTGCTACTGTGAAATTTCATAGTACATGACTAGCGAGCATCTTCCAACTCTTAATAAACGATAATAAATATTATGTTTTTTATTATTTTTTATTTTTTTAGCTTCACGCTTTATCCCGCACAAGGCACGGTAGGCAGAGGGAACTGCAGGGACCGTGGGAACCTAGTGTTAAGACACTCCGTTGCTCAGTCCCTGCTTTCTCCGTCCCCGCTTTCCGCCGTTTTCGAGGCATTGCGAGTTGAGTGACTCAACGCCGCGCTTTGCCTAGTTTGCCATGTTCTTTTTTATTTTTGAAAAAAAAAAGGTTATATTTTAACAGTATTTGAAATGAAATTGCATAACTTTCAAGATATTTTTATTGATTTAAACTGTTTTTTCAAACGACAATATATTTTTTAAGTTTTACTTTGTATTTTTTGAAGAAATTCTTGTGAACAAAGCGCTATTTTATATACTAATTACAAAGATTGGTTAACAAAATGACTTGTACTCAACTATAAGTGATATAAATATTTTAAGCAATTACGTAAACAAAAATGAAAAAAAAAAATATATTTATTATTCTTTCTTCTTTATTGCGTCCACAAAGAGAAGAGAAAATTCTGGAATAAAATTTAAATGATTTCAAAACATTTTTATCAAAGAAATATTTCTAATAGACTTCATCACACGTTATATCTACGTTCTTATAAACTGTAGTGGTCGTGGTGAAGTTATTTAATTTTAAAAGAAATAAAATGAGTGTCTTAACACTAGGTTCCCACGGTCCCTGCAGTTCCCTCTGCCTACCCTGCCTTGTGCGGGATAAAAGCGTGAAGTTAAAAAAAAAAAAAAAAAACTTGTTTTTTCTGCCTTAATAGAATTACTAACATTCTCAACAAACATACATTTAATCAAAAATATAGACATATATTACCGACAAAATTTAAATTAAATTCAAATATAAAGGACAAATTGAATCAAATTCAAAGCATATAAAAGGGTTTTAAAGTAAACTATAAATTCATTAACCTATCAACATTGCGGATTGCACTTGCAATGGCCAAAGCGCCAGTGATGAAATCAAGCGTTTATTTGTACGGAGCCACTCGGCCGTATTGGGATCATCCGCGGATATTTGCGGGTTTCGATTAAATCTGAAAAAGCTGTATTAAAATGAGCAAAGGCAGCGTTTGCGGTCAAGTTTTGGTATTGGATTCGCATTCAGTTGGACTTCGAAGCTTTTTTTTGGAGCTTTATACTTGCAACTCGTGAAAGCTGGTAAAAAAGTCGAGTAAAAAGATATTGAAAAATAAATAATAGTTTAGCCATGTTGTTATATTAAGTAAAATGCTTATTTAAAAATGGTAACAATAATTTAAAAAAGCTTTTCAATGTTTCGTTATTTGGAAAGATTCTAGTTTTACGCTTGAAGATCAAAGACGACGTCCTTGTTACTTTTTTTTAGAGCTGCGGCACTCCATCTACCTCAAGACACACACGAATAGTGCTAAATGCAGCTATGAGTACCACCAACACACACACACCAACAACACACTGAGAAAAAACGTTGGAAAATAGAAATACAAATAGCCTGGGAAATAGATTGGGGCAGGAAGTATAGAATGGAAGATGATTGAGTAGATTGACGAAAAAATATTTACTGAAATTTGAAAATACTATAATGATGATAATAACAGAAAGGTTTCATAAAAATCTAAAGGACATGACGAAGTAAATGACGGTATATCAAGTGGAAAATATATGTACTGACCGAAAGCGTTTGGCACTTTTTCCCCTAAAAGAATATCTCACTAAAAACAAATTTCCTATTAATTTTGAACGCCTAAAACAAAAATAAGGCAACACAAATTAAAATATCTGAAGCGCGCTAATCATTCGACACGCACCACATATCGATATTGGAGTAAAGTCCTGTATCAATTAACAGAGTGTATCGCCACGCTATTGACAAAGCGGCGCGGTGTTTGCCCGCAATGAGCCCAGTAATTAGCGACGAATGCAACCGCTACCAATGACAATCTCTTTGATCGGTTTTCACGTAGTGTAGAGAATTTCGTGGTATTTTTACATGTAAAATGTTTACTTATTGCCATATTTTTACTTGATTTTGGATAAAATATTACAATATATATAAAGCAAATTATTTTAACTTTCAGAAGGCTTCCATTATAAAAAAGGAATCAAAAGCCACTATAGGCAAGCGAGCAAGATTTACATTTTCAATATAAATAATACTTAAAATATAAATATAAAAGCTACAAATTATTGATAGTGAGAGGCTTCAAATAATTTGAATGTACAAAGTTAGGCAGAAAAATTATATCTTTTGCCAGAACAGGCAAATATTTTTTTCCTACAAATTATTAATATCTAAAGTACACAAGTATATATGCAAAGTTTTAATTTACGTTTTTGTCCTCGTCTAATTTTAAGCGTAGGCCTAAACGTGAGGGATTTTCATAATTATTAAATATTGTATTTGCAATAATGAAAAAAGCTGTCCATTTTTTACTGATGTATACATAAGAATCCTTATTCTTATACATAAGAAACCTAGTAAAAGCGCGGCGTTGAGTTCCGCTACTCAACACGCAATGCCTCGAAAAAGGCGGAAATCGGGGACGGAGAAAGCAGGGACTAAGCGACGGAGTGTCTTAACACTAGGTTCCCACGGTCCCTGCAGTTCCCTCTGCCTACCCTGCCATGTGCGGGATAAAGCGTGAAGCTAAAAAAAAGTAAAAGAAACCTAGTGTAAAGATAACTTCCCTATTTTCCACCTCATTTCGAGATATTAAGTGATTTTATACGTTTTACTTTATATTAATTCTTACGATGGAACAATAAAACCTACCTGTAAGAACATACAGGCGTAATTTTTTTGAAAGTCTTTTACCAGCTGATCTACACTAGTCTGTGGTCGCAGTCAGCTTGTTAAATCGCTTCACAAACAAAATTGGTAGCACATGTATTCAGTATAAACGCGATAGTGTTAACGCGTTCTCATTTATGTGATAGGTGACGAAATGTATACGAAATTATTATCGTAGTACATTTTGTTCTATCGATTTTTAGCTGTTTTGTAGTTAGATATATTGATATTTTTAGTGTAGCTTATTGATTTCACGTATAAAGAGAACATAGTGGTTAATGTCTCCGCTCTCTGATTTTCTACCTTATTTTGGCTGATATCTTGAAATTTTTTTAGGTTTACGCTTTATCCCACACATGGCAGGGTAGGCAGAGGGAACCATACCAACCTAGAGTTAAGACACTCCGTTGCTTAGTCCCTGCTTTCTTTGTCCCCGCTTTCTGCCGTTTTCGGGGCATTGCCTGTTGAGTGGCGGAACTCAACGCCGCGCTTTGTCTAGTTTCCAGAGCGAAGAAAATGAAAATAGACAAATCTATCTTTCCCGAGTGGGAATCGAACGCACAAACCGTAACGTTTGCAGGCAGACGCTACGCCTCTGCGCCACGACGGTTCTCAATATCTTGATTATCTGTCTTAACAATCCAAATAATACTTTATTAGATGTATGTAATTATGTCATAATTTTACTAATTTCTTCTGATCTGTTCTATATTTATATAGACGTAATTAACAAAAAAGGAAATTTAAAACCTTTCTGAAATTTCTACCAACATTGAATCGTATCAGTGTATGATAAATTTTATTGCCACCGGAAATTAAATATAAACATTGTAACATGAAATACAACTTGCCTGACCTTTGTACCAGATACATAAAATAAGAAATTACGATTACATATTATGTACCTAAAAGTCTAGATTTATTACGTCTAGATTGTAAACTAAAAATTATTTATATTCACTAGGAATATATATAGCTTCACGTTTTATCCCGCACATGGCAGAGTAGGCAGAGGGAACTGCAGGAACTATATGAACCTAGTGTTAAGTCACTATATTGCTTAGTCGCTGCTTTCTCCGTCCCCGCTCTCCACCATTAGGAAATGTGTTATTTTAGAGGATGTGTTATTTTAGGAGTGTTTTTTTTTTCAAAAACTCCAGTTTTTAGTTTATGGGTAAAAATTAAAGTGACATTGGTTTTCTAATGAAACAAGTAATCAAATCTTTATGATTGTAATTATAAAAAATTTACTAAAATCAAAAGAATAATGAAAGAAAACCTGAAAAAAAAATAAACGATTTCCTTCAATCTTAATGCGAAATTTGAAACAAAACTAAAATTGCAAGAATATTAATTTACATATCAAATTGTAAAAAGATATAGACTAAGAGCTGTTTACAAATTACTACATTAAGGCCTACTTAAATTAAATTCTAATCAAAACTTAGCGTAAAATCGCTCATTTCTTATTAAAATCTTAATTTCCATAAGAAGGTTCTTAAAAATTTGTGTTTTGTTATTATATCTAGGAATTACTATCAAAGTGGGGATGGAGAAAAGCAGGGACTAAGTAACGGAGTGTCTTAACACTAGGTTCATATGGTTCCTGCAGTTCCCTCTGTTTACCCTGCCATGTGTGGGTTAAAGCGTGAAGCTAAAAAAATACTATCAAAAAAATGAACTTACACTATCTTCTTCTTTCTAATCTCTTCATCACAAATAGAATATAGACCAAAGAAATAAAATTAATATAGGAAACTAGTTTGTGCAGTTAAATTATGACGTTATAAATCTAAAACGAGGTAGCATTCAGTGATTTGTTGTCACTTCCGTTAAATATCATATTTCAAATTGTTTATATGCCGTATGTACGTATTTTAAAGCTTTTTACGACTTAAGTGTGTGCGTAACTCAGGTCATAATGAGGTCATTTTATTAAAGTTTTATTAGTAAATTTAAGTGACATTAATTTATAGTATCAAATGAATGTTGTAGTTTAAGACTAGAATTGATAATCTTTGATCATATTGTTGAATCGTCAATGTTTAGTGTAGATTAGTATGGAAATGTTCATATTAGACGTGAGCTACAAGTAAACGAACAGAAGTCATTTATGAAATAATTATTTTTATGGTTCAAAGGGCGGCGTTGTATTCCGCCACTCAACATGCAACGTCTCGAAAGGGGTGGAAAGCGGAGAACATAGTGTCTTACCACTAAGTTCCCGTAGTTCCTGCGGTTCTCTCTGCGTATTCTCTGCGTAAAGTGTATTCTTATAATCTTAGCGGGCAAATCCACGAGCAGGTCAATAGTTAAGTATAACGTTAAATTGAACTTAAAAAATCTAATCGAACTTAATTGATATTAATAGACACTTTACACAGAATATATCTAAATCGCTATATATATAATATTTTTGTAATTACAATATGATTTATTATGATTGTTTTAAGTTTTGTCGATATAAATGTCCACGATTCAGTGTTATTTTGTTTGTATGTATTTTAAGGTTTCATGAAAACATCATATCGTATATATGGCTACGACATATACGAGTATAATGTGATTGTTAATCTATTTATGTTTTAATGTATATAATGTAAGCATGTTACAATGTAGATGAAGAGAACAAAGATTAAATATAATCTTTTAAATTTTCTCATAAATCAAGCAAAATGCGTGCTGAGTTAATGAATTTAGTCTTTTTTTGTCACATGTCTCCTTTATAGGAAAGAAAATTGTGTTTAGACGTCCATATAGAGTTCATAGAGTCATTTTAATGGGATATGCAATATCAAATCTCGCTAATTTATTTTTAAATGTTTTCTAAATCTATTACAATATATGACTTAAACAAAGATACGCATAGTTCCATAATTTTAGTGTACTAAGATTTTTTATTAGTTTCACTCTGTATTACACTCGTCCATACATCCTAGTAGAATAGGCTAAGGAAATCACAGAAACCATAGGAACCTTTCCCCACTATCTGTCTTTCGAGGAATTAGGTTTTGGGTGGTGGAACTAAATGCCGCGTTTTGCCTAAATATCAGAGATAATAAAAATTATCCATTCTCCCCGAACGGGAGTCGAATCCACAAACCGACGCATTTACAGACAGACGCTGCACCTTTTAGCCATGACGGTCTTTAAATTTATCAACAATCACTATCTAATCAAGATTTACTTAGAAATTAGACGAATCATATATTTGTTTCATTTTTCCAACTTTTTAAATCACAATCTCACCTCTCTGTAGAGCGATTAACGCAATCGGTTTATACGATCTAATGGCGGGCGGAGTGGTTTCACATGTAGCTTCGCAGGGGGCGACCCTACTTTTAGTTTTTTACGCCGACTTCTAGGTGACACTGTATTGCTTTCATTGTGGATTAAGTTTCAGTATGTCTTTTACTATGTACTTTTTTTAGAAATGAAAAGTATTTTTTTTTGTATTCCTTGTTTAGAAATATTTTTTGTGTCAACATTACATTTAGAAATTTGGTACTTTTGTCAGCTTGTTTGCAAAAGTTTACGCTAAATTTTCTTATTTGTCCAGCTTAATTAGCTTTTTTTAAATCGCAATTATGTATTTTTGTCTAAAAACGCGTAAAATGCCCAATAAACAAAGATTCATTTTAATATAAGCACATAAATCTCTTCCCGTTTACACGTTTACATGTCGCGTTATAACATGAACGTTCTCCTCCTAATAATACCTGTGATAGGTTTATAGCTCAAATGTCCGGGAAATACATAAATATACGACTAACGAGGCGACGATGTAAAACTTTTATACTAACACTATTATAAACTTGTGCCAAATAAATGACGAATGTGATGAAAGAATTGAAATTAACAATATATAGGTGACAGAAATATAGAATTGAATTGCATTATTATAATATATGTTTCGTATATAACTATAGTATGCTAATGGGTTCATTCACCTGGTGAAGTAAAAATATATTGGACGAATAAACAAAATTCACTATGGTATTGGCAAGAGAGCTTTCGGTTCTAAAAAGTTCGGTTCGGTTATAAAAAGTAATCATTTTTTTTTCTATTTTCTTCCCCGTAGAGTAGGCAGAGGGAATCGCAAGTAACGTGGGAATTTTGTGTTAAGACACTCCGTTCCCTGCTTTCAGCCTTTGAAGGCATTGCGTGTTGAGTGGTGGAACTTAACGCCGCGCTTGCCTAACAGCCAGAGCAAGTCCGTCTTCTCTAAATAGGAATTGAACTCGCAACGACGACGACGCGATGCATCTTTCTGCTGATATAGCTCTTTCTTTTTTGACAAAATATATTAACAAGGCAGTATGATATTAAGAATATCGTATATGAAGAGGATCCTAAGTAAGTGTTCTTTCTTCAATCAAGTCAGTAAAAGTCACGTATTTTTTTCGTTTGTGTAAATGAAACTGATGAACTGAGATGGAGAAAGCAGGGACTAAGCAACGGAGTGTCTTAACACTAGGTTCCTATGGTTTCCTGCGTTGCCCTCAGCCTACCCTTTCGTGTGTAGGATAAAGCGTTAAGTTAAAAAAAAACTATCCGTCCTTTTATCAAAAAAAAAAGAAAATTAAATTCTCTAAGAAATTATAAATAGTTACATAGTAATGTACTCTATGTATATGTTTCTAATTAACATATTTTTAATTAATATCAAACAAGTGTATTAAAACATAAATGTCACATCTGAACGTCCGCCATCGACCTTGCCTGAACACTAATTATGACGTTCAAGATGAAAGCGAAGCGATCGTGACGAATTGAACGAAAAATCCGGGACATTTAATAAAATGGCCAACTATTTTAATAGCCATATTGTGTTTCGTCTATTTTCATTTATTACTGGTGCATAATGTTGTTGATTCTTTGTTGGATTTTTAAAGATTTTTGTAAGTTAAATAAAATAAATTATTTCCAGAAAAAACATTCTATATTAAGAATCAACATAAAGTGAAAATTTAAATAAGTGTAACAAATAACAATTTCTGACCCTTGAAACACTCTCAATAAATCAAAATAAAAAAGTTATTTTACTATTTATAAGTATATATGTTTTTTGTTGTAAATATATACGACTACATTGTAAGCATATACAGTATCTGAGCTGAAATAATAATTTTTAGAATATAGTTTTGATCTAAATAAAAATCTACTAGTGACTAACTAACCCGTGGCATAAAAGCCTGTCCCAGGATAAAAAAGGTCTGGCATGGCATATATCTGGCGATCTTATTGAGCACAGCAAATGAAATTGCGTCAATCAGTTAGTAAGCAATAAATTTACATTGTAACGCCTATACGAGTACACTGCGAGGGGCCGTGATGCACTTTGTGATAATTTATTTGAATATTTCATAGTAATTTATAGACGCAGCTAGAGTCCTGGCGTATTTAAGACTATTTTATATATACTATTTATATATATTTATACTGCTTGGGTAATTGTCAAAAATCTAAGTACAGATTGTATTTGGTTTGATTTAGGAATTGCAAAAGCACTTTTTGCCAACTAAAGCTTTCATTTATTTCTTTTTGTAGGACAAAACATTTAAAATAGTTGATAACAAAGAAGCTTTCGGATAAATTAATACGAAGCTGTTGGGCTTATACTCCTCCGCTCAGAGACTACACTCTCTGTATTAATAAGGCCCAAGACACTCCGGTCACTCGTAAGTGTGAGTCACTAACGTTATTCGATACTAATAATTAAGTAAGTAAGGCTTTTTAGTACTTGTAAGTGAGTTGAAAATATTTTGGCTTACTACCTTTTAATTGTCCCGCTAACAATGAAGTCTAATACTTCTGCATTACTTTTTTCAGGATTTATTTTTATATAGCCACTCATATTTTTCTTCACAAAAAATTTAAAAAGAGGACCGTCGTGGCGCTGAGCCGTAAGCGTCTGCCTGTAAACGCGGCGGTTTGAGGGTTCGATTTCCACTCGGAGAAGATGGATTTTTCGATTTCCATTTTCTTCGCTCTGGAAACTAGGCAAAGCGCGGCGTTGAGTTCCACCATTCAACACGTAATGCCTCGAAAAAAGGCGGAAAGCAGGGACTAAGCAAAGGAGTGTCTTAACACTAGGTTCATATGGTTTCTGCAGATCCCCCTGCCTACCCTGCAATATAAATATTTTCTACATACAATAGGATTTTACCACTGTACGATTATTTGTTACAATTAATATCATTTTTGAATTCACATATGAGAAATTACACGAGTAAAATAATAATAGCTTAAAGAAATACACGATTATTTTCTATTATTATGACATATTGTTGAAGTGTTTCTCAAATTGTCATTAATCAGTTAGATCAAAAGCTGTGTGTGGAGCCCCTTAAAAATATTTATTGGCGCCATTCCTCAATCTTTGCGACATTATATTATATAGTTAATATCGACTTTGTATTTTTATTTTGTGATTTAAGAATTAAACTATTTAAATAAATTTATATATTATATATTCGAGGACCGTCGTGGCGCAGAGGCGTAGCGTCTGCCTGTAAACGCGACAGTTTGTAGGTTCGATTCCCACTCTGGTAAGATGGATTTTTTTATTTCCATTTTCTTCGCTCTAGAAACTAGGCAAAGTGCGGCGTTGAGTTCCGCCAGTCAGCACGCAATGCCTCGAAAAGCGGCGAAAAGAGGTTCCTATGGTTCCTGCAGTTCCCTCTGCCTTACCTGCCATATGCGGGGTAAAGCGTGAAGCTATAAAAAAAATTATATATTTTGTTCTCTGAGATGTAATAATGAAAAATATTGCAATATTTAAGTAAGCTATTAAAAATTGAAGTAAGAAGCGACTTTCTTGAGTAGGTTCAGTTTCAGGAACAAAGTGTAGATGACATGGGAGGAAAAGCAATGAACTTGAGGACACCATGAGTATATATGAAGAAGTCAATGATAGTTTACGAGGCGAAAAAGATACGTGTGGATCGCAGCGTTTTGTACTTGCTAATTTCTTTTAAATTTTTGATCAAAATATCGAAATATCTAAAAAAATTTAAAATTTATTAAAGTTATATATGTATTATATACCACTATAAGCATATAAATAATATTACTTTCTCTTTCTGTCTAGATTATTGGAAAACTTTATTTTAACTAGCGCTTCGTAAAGCATCTCACTATACAAAACCTGGCGGTTATATCCGTAACACTGTATATGATTACTATGTATAAACGGCCAAATGGTTAAGTGATTATAGTACTTAGTAAATAGCTTTTCTGGAAAAAAAGACACATTATTTCACATATAGTAAATTTTTTTTAGTTTCACGCTTTATCCCGCATACCAGGGTAGGCAGAGGGAACTACAGGAACCACACGAACCTAGTTAAGACACTCCGTCGCTTAGGTCCTGCTTTCTCCATCCCCGCTTTCCGCCTTTTTCGAGGCATTACATGTTGAGTGGCGGAACTCAACGCCGCGCTTTGCCTAATTTCTTGGAAATAGAAAAATCCATCTTCCCCTAGTGGGAATCGAACCCACAAACCGTCGCGTTTACAGGCAGACGCTTACGCCTCTACGCCACGACGGTGAAATTATGTTAAAAAAGTGAATTTTCCTATAAATTCAATATATTAAATGCTTTTAAAAGTAGAAAAAGTATAGTTAATAAAAACTAAACTAAACTAAAAACTAAACGGCGCTCTTTGTCTTAATAATTTATTTCTTCCATTGAGATCGAGCAACACGTTTAAAGTTAAACGCAGTTCTAATATACTGTCATAGTAGTGTCATATAACTAGTAAATATAGATTTATTTTTAAATATTTATTTATATATTTTCTTATGTATAGATAATTCTTAAAAATAATGCACTTGTTAATAATATAAAGTAATAATTGGTTTCTGGTTTATTGTGTAAGTAACTTTACACCTGTCAATGTCTAATTGAAGCCAATGCTAATCTAACTGACTTATATGATACTGTTGGCACTACTAGGCTGTCATAAGTTAACGCCTGCTTAAGTACCGGTTAACTGCTGGTTAAGCATAGCATGTTAGTATTATATGATACCCATCGTGGTACAGTAGTGAAGTTTGACTAAGCTTAAGATAATTACGTGTTCAAGCCTATTTATGAATTTATGTTTCAGTGTATGTATGTATGTATATATATATATATATATATATATATATATATATATATATATATATATATATATATATATATATATATATATATATATATATATATATATATATATATATATATATATATATATATATATATATATATATATATATATATATATATATATATATGTATATATATATATATATATACATACACACACACTTTTTTTTCTATTAAGCTGGGTAAAGCTCAGTAAAATATAATTTGTTTGCGCTACCTTTACGGCCGTTCCGCACATACGTACGTAATAACGTTAAACGCATTCCGGATGGTGTTCCCTACAGTTATGTTAATATATATTATATGGCAAAATTGCGTTCATATTAGTTTAATGAAACCATGAACTCTTGTTTGATTCTAGAACCCAAGATAGATTTAAAAATCTAAGCCATTCTTATAAAAAAAGCAGCGATAAGGTCCATCACTCAATTACCAATATCTTTAATTCGTACAGAAAACGAAAAATTTTCTCTGCCTTCCTTGGTAAAAAATAGATATTCTTTATTGCATATAAGGTTATAAAAAAATCATAGAAAAAAGTTTGTTTTTCAATTAAAATATTTGTATATAAAGTTATTAACTAATACTAATTTCAAATGATATTAGGAACCTAATAATATACATTTAAACACAACATTTTCTTACGAATTCCATTTATATACAAATATTTTAATTTATAAATGATTGTTAACCAGATTTAGTCGAAGGCACCTGTTACAAAACTCAATTAAGCAGACCTAGTATCTAATTTGTATCGTGACAGTAAGCTTGGAACGACACTATTAGTACATATTAGTTAGTGACGATCTAAGCTACTCTAATGAAGAGTAATCGAAAATTAATTCAACAGGTTGATTTCAACGGATTGAGATCGATATTCTAATTTAAACGTCCACGTTATAAATAATAGTTAGAAATAACTGTTGCAAATACCGGGTATTGCTTTGTGTTGTATTATTTTTGTTTTTTTTTTCTTATATTAGAATAGTGCAAGGTATTTGGTGATAATGTCTTTGAAACTTGGAGAAGAATTTATAGCTTTGAGTGTATTGAAGAATTTTATGAAAGAACTGCCTTTTTTTAGGATTACCAAAGAAATAATGTCTTGAATTTGTCATTGCTTTTGTAAAATCAAGCTTTTTACAAATATTTTTAAATATAATTGAGGAGTTCAACTTTACTCAGCTACTTGAGTAGCGGAAATTAACAACGCGCTTTGTCTTTCAGAGCAAGAATAGTGGTTTTTTTCCAAATGGGTAATAAAAACACAACTAGATCAGTTACAGACTAAAGTCATCATGCTGAACTACGATAGCCTCTATAATACTATTTTTTTCTTCTTTGACTGCAATTAGATTCAGGAAACTACAAGTGGCTTAATAAAATAGTTATTTTTAACCTGTACAATTAAGTTTGAAATGATATTAAAAAATCATAATATAAGTACATACTGTAGAGGTACTGAGCTTTCCGCAATTCTAAGTAAAGCTTAAAGCCCATTGAATATGCTCCTATTTGTTTTTCCCAGCACACGAAACGTAAGGAAAATTACATACATATCTCAACAGAAATAATAAACCGCGTCTTGTCACCTTCAGATAAAAGGGATTAACTGAGTCGTGAAACAGGTTGACTTCAAACGAATTAATTTTAACTGTATTTTAAACCTTACGTCTAAAATAATAAGATTTAAAGTGATGCGACAGAAAGATAACGAACGTTAGAAGAAAATTAACAGTGTATTATTGCAAGTGTGTAGGCGTTGTATAATTTCATTTCGCGACAACCCTAATGTATAGTGATGTCTTATATCGATAATTCAGAAAAATAATAGAAAAAAATAGCATTTACCTTTTAAATATATTTAATTTAAATATTACTATTTATCATAACGTATGAAGAAACAGAACGAAAAGTATATGCAAAGTTAATCTGAGATTATTATACTAATTTAAATTAACATAATAATTATGGGTTCAGTTGTTCCTAAAATAATATTTGCTCAATTTAAGTTGTTATTTCCAGAAATAGGTTGATATAATAGTGAAAATATATAACATTTTTCATAAACATATATCGATATATGCCACAGCTCTACAAGTCTTCGTTCTTCAGAGGTTTTAACTACGTAGTTAAGTGGCTAAAGCTTGTTTTGTATCAGAAGCAGGTGGAGACGCGGCATTAAATTAAACAATAGACTCCTATGATTGTTATTTGAAAATGTAAGTAAGTTTAAAGTTGATGTCGTAGTGTATTTTGGTAATATTTAATATAAAGCAATGGTTGGCACAAATCGTGATCATACATATATATGACCACGACTGTCACCAGTTCAAATTGTATATACCAGTAGAAAAAAATACTGTACTGTACTATATAACTAGAGAAGCGCGGCGTTGTATTCCGCCACTCATACCACAATGTCTCGAATAGTGGAAAGCGGAGAACGGTGCCTGCATTCCTCTCTGGTTACCCTACTATGAGTGATAAAGCGTGAAGCTTATAATAAAAAATACGAATCATTCTCGCTTGAAATTTTTTTAGTGGTACACTGTTTATGCCTTACGCTTTACCTCGCACATAGCTAGGTAGGGAGAAAGAGCCGCAAGAACCACAGGAACGTAGTGGTAAGACACACCGTTCCCCGCTTACTGCCTTAATTTTTGATATATTATCATTTTTTAAAATATTCGATGTTATTTATATGAAATTTTCATTTATTCATCATAGTTTACATTCTAGTCCAAATAACCTTGCACTAACCAATCGTCTCGAAATAGATATTTATCCAATAAAATTTAAAGCGATACAGATAGTAATGAAGCCAAATAGTATGAGCGTTAAACGTTTTAGATATAGCCGTATAAAAATACCTTTCAGGTAATGGTAAATTGCGGCGCTGTACGAGAAACACATGGCTTGGGTTTATGAATACTATGACGTGGCAGTTTTGAGTATTGGACTCTTTTTTAGTTAAAGTTATATTTCATATTTACTAATTTAGTTCGTGATTTGAAAATAAGTAATAAGACATAAATAAATATTTAAGTTTTGTTTGTTTCTGCTTAAAATACTTGAAGAAAACGTATCCTAATGATTTTCCATGCAGCGGAATTTGAACCTGCGCTGTTGCGCGGTTTGCAATTTTATATATATATATATATATATATATATATATATATATATATATATATATATATATATATATATATATATATATATATATATATATATATATATATATATATATATATATATATATATATATATATATATATATATATATATATATATATATATATATATATATATATATATATATATATATATATATATATATATCCTTAGTCTGAATTAACATCTTAAAAATATAAAAAATATGTCGAACCTTGAACTGCTATTTATGGAACTTTCACTTAAAGACAGAGATTGTGATAATATAGGTGTTGTAGACATATGCATAATATTATATTATAGTACATTCGAGTGCATTCATTAAGTATAAGTAGTAGTGAGGTTGCTTTAAGGACGTAGCTTATTATAATAAAATGATTAGTACATTACACGCTGTTGTAGCGCAGTGTATCTACAGGGTCAAGTTGAAAACTTGCATAAGCGATTTGTTCTATTCCACTCGAGGCTTGTGTGTGCCACAGTGTGGCGTTTAGTTCGGATACTCAGTATATCTTGAAAATTAACAGTATTTTGACACTGACTTCTGTTGTTTACAGACTACTACTTTTTCTACACTTTTTTTACTGCTTACGGACAGAATATAACTTTTTAAAATTTAGCATGTAACATAATATGTACGTAGTAAATCTTTCTTCGCCCTGGCAATTAGGCAAAGCGCAGCTTTGAGTTCCGCTACTAAATACAGGCAAGTAGGGAACAGAGTGTTTTAACACTAGATTTTCAAAGTTCTTGCAATTCCCTCTGCCTACCCTGCTATAAGTAGGACAATATGTGAAACTATAAAACAACTATGTACGTCTCGTTTTGTTTATAATATTTTAAACTAAATGTAGTTATTCTATATAAATTCTGAGCAATATTTTACTGTTAATTAAAACATTTTAAATTTACTTAAATAGCCATTAGAAATTAGAACGCAGCTGGATTTGGACCAGCGCCCTCTTGCGAACCGTGTAAGCGCTCTAACCACCGAGCCATACATTTTTCATCAAGCTGCATCTAAATAGATACTTATAGTCACAGGTTCAAATTTTTATATCTTTTCTTTAAATATCTGTCTATCATTAGTGTGGATTAACACTTTAAAAATCATAAAAATATTAAATTTGTATATTTTAAAGTATCAAGATCTATTCGTCGACAACATCTTGTCGATCAAGCGCAAACGCATCAAACATTTCAGTAAAACTAACAGGTAATTTACAGAGCGGACGTTAGCGATGTTTATTTTTGTTCTTATATTTATTTTACCATCACGAATTAGGACGCTGATTACATTTTATTATTATAGGTGTGATGATGTTTTTCATATATTTTGTATGCGTTGAAAACACTTGTGTTTTAAAAATGTTTTGACATGAGAGTGTTGAGCAGTTGTTGTCCTGGCATTGAGTTTTGTCAGTCCCATATTCGGAAGATGTCTTTGTCTAAAACTTTTATAATTTTCATATGATGGAACCATGTTTTTTATGAATGTTATGGAACCATTTAAGGAACCATGTTTTTTATGAATAAAAAAGACAAAAAAATCTTAGGTCTGTGTCTTTATGCACTTTTGCAATACTTTTAGTGTCAGTTTACTTTTAAATGATAGGCAAGATTTATATGTTCACGAATTTGTAGATCGTTTTATTCTGATCATTTTGGTATACAAAATCTGACTTATACGCTTTTTCACTAGGGGAACAAATATGTTCTAGAACATTTCAGCTTTAAGATTCTTTTTAATTTTATGCAAAGTAAAGAAGCCCTTGTAAAGGTAAAAGATTCTAATATTGCCCCTGCCCACGAATATACTTCTGTATTTAGTTCTTCAACCAGTTACTTATACTAAATATCTAATAACATGAAGCGAAAAGCACACTTTATACATATAAACGTTAATTATTTATACACAAACAAAAGTCAATTTACTGAATGAATAACTATCTAATTCAGGGTTCACCTTTAAACAGCAATAGTGTCATAAATCGCTGGTGCACTATGTCACCATTGCACGCGCTGTCACGTTCCGACTACGTTCCGATTACGTTCCTACGTTCCCAAGACCTTTTTACGACGTTCCCGTGATGATGTTTTCGTCGTATACCGAACGTTCGGTCGCATCGACTCCTCAGTATTGCATGCCGTGCGAGTCTTTTGGTCGTAATCGAGTTTAAATCAGGTGTGAATGATAGCTGTCTAATTACACGACGTTGAGGACAAATGGAATCGGTTCGTGCCATTACGTTGATTTTGTTTTTTGTGTATTGTGTATATATAGTTATGTAGGTATAATGTAAATCTTATATATGTCTTGTTATATATGTCTCTTATCTATGTATATCTTATATTGTATGCTATATATAGAACGTCTGTTAACAAAAAAATAACTTCTATGATATAGAATCTAATTTAGCGTTTTAAATATGAGAATAATATTTAAATCGTTATCTAAAATGATTAGCTTAAAGATACTTATACTAATTATTTTAATTTTAATTTTCACGCTAACACACAAACACTATGTATAAATCACGTCGTTTAGATTATATAGGTTTTGGAAATAAAAATCTATACTGGATTTATAAAACGTACAGTGTGTGTGAGTTTTATTATGATATTTATACTTAGTAACCAAACTGGTGAATATTTATAAATATAAAAAATATATTATTATACACCGTCGTGGCGCAGAGGCATAACGTCTGCCTGTAACGCGACGGTTTCTGGGTTTGATTCCCAGTCGGGGAAGATGGATTTTTCTTTTTTCATTTTCTTCGCTCTGGTAAACTAGGCTAGGTTGAGTTCCGCCACTCAACACGCAATGCCTCGAAAAAGGCGGAAAGCGGAGATCGAGAAAGCAGGGACTAAACAACGGAGTGTCTTAACACTACGTTCCCACGGTTCCTGCGGTTCCCTCTGCCTACCTTGCCATGTGCGGGATAAAGCGTGAAGCTGAAAAAAAAATCATCTTCATAAAACTAACTTTAAAGATAGAAAAAAGATTTAGCCCACCGTAGATACTTCGCAACTAACAAATTACCCAAAATGATCAATTAAACCAAGGCAAGATACATTAATATTTGATAACGCAATTAATTCAGTAGCTTCTCGTAAAATTTTCAATTTGCTTCGCAAAACTTTTACCTGATAAAGTGGAGTTAGGTGCGGTAAAAGGAAAAGTCTTTTGAGATAAGAATATAATTACATCTTACTTGGGTTGGAATTATAATTTTGTAACAAGTTTACTTTTACGTGTACCTTTTAGAGAGGTTGTGCATAATTTGTTATCTTTGCGATATATATTTAATTTTTTTAATTAAATATTGAAAATTTAGTGATAAGTCACCATGATTACTATATTTTACCATTAAATATACTTGTACTCTGTTGTCGCTAATTTAGTGATAAGTCACTATGATTACTATATTTTACTATTAAAAAAATTATTGAACTTGAATGAAATGTATATACTAAGTGGACATTGAACCTACTACTGCCGTAGGTAAAATGAACTACATATGTCTCAAATATATTTTTTCTGTTTAATTTTTTTTTTTTTTTAATTTTTTTTTTTTAGCTTCACGCTTTATCCCGCACATGGCAGGGTAGGCAGAGGGAACTGCAGGAACCATACGAACCTAGTGTTAAGACACTCCGTTACTTAGTCCCTGCTTACTCCGTCCCCACTTTCCGCCGTTTTCGAGGCATTGCGTGTTGAGTGGCGGAACTCAACGCCGCGGAACGCGGAATTTATAACTGGGAAATATTATTTTAATTATTTATTTTCTTTGGACCGTCGTGGCGCAGAGTCTACATGTAAACACGACGGTTTGTGGGTTCGATTCCCACTTGAGTAAGATGAATTTTTCATTTCTGTTTTTATTGCTCTGGCAAGGAGGCAAAGTGCGGCGTTAAATTACGCCTCTAAATACACAATCCTTTGATAAATGCAGAAAAGTGAGGATAGAGTTTCTTTACACTACGTTCCTACGGTTCCTGCAATTCTCTCTCTCTCTCTCTCCTCTGCCGATTCTACTATATGCGGGATAAAGCGTGATGCTATAAAAAAATATTATTCTCTCCCGAAATATCGTGTTAAGCTAGCAACTATCTAAAACTTACAGGAAATACATGTAAATGTACGAAACTAAAACGACAATTTTTTTTAGATGTATATGTGAAATAGGAAAACAATGTGCCGTCTTCTTGTCTCCTTAAATTTTAATTGAACTGTTATAAGATAGATTTAGAATTCATGGACTTGACATTAGTTTTTACTTTAACTTTAACCAATTCCTAGTTTTAAATGATTTTTAACTAGAAATCAATATTGACTGCTTTGTTAAGAAATGATGTCACGTTTTTCAGGTAATTTTGTGTCTATCTGACTGTAAGCAGTTTGTTTCGACTTCTATCCCAATTAGTAAAAAGTAATTCATATATATTTAATATTATTTTCACTGTACACTTCCAAATAGAAAAGGTAAATATTCGGTATTACCATTATTTTTTTTTTATTCTAGGTATATTACGTTACATATCTAGAATAAAAATTAAATAACTGTAGATTTTTTATTAGTATACTAAAGTCATACTAAAGTCTACATTCGTATAAAAAGAAGGACTAAAATTAACAAAAATATATTATTGCCAAGCAAAATCCCCGATTATAACTTCGTGCAATATACTTTATCCGTATTGCCGTACGAGGCCAGGTGCGCCGACCGCTCTCTAAATTTAACATATTATTTATATTTGCCTGTACCATGTTTTTATAGTCCTTCCCCTAATCGGAAAGTGATTTTAAAGCACGTATTTTCACATTTACAATTAACACGCCGGTATACACCTGGCATTCTGGTGTAACACAAAAATAGATGTTTTATGACCAATGGCTTCGAGTTTCTCGTTTCGTGTACTTGGCTGTGCTAAGAAATTGTGTTAATTTGAACTATAATATTATTGTGTGGCGCAGAGGTGTAGCATTTGTCTGTAAACGAGATGGTTTGTAGCTTCGATTCCCATGAGGGGAAGATGGATTTTTCCATTTCCATTTACTTCGTTCTGGCAACGAGGCAAAACGCTGCGTTGCATTCCGCCTCTCAAAAGAAAAAAAAAACAATTATACCTTAGTTGCTTTAATTTTGTTTATGTTCTATTTTTATATATTAGGGACAAGATTGCTACTTCGCCAGATTGATCAATATTCCTGGGTTTAATTTAATATAGCAGATTTATAGCTTTAATATTGTTGTGGTACAAGTAGCTAGAGGATCGAGCTCAGTGGCGTGCCATTGGAGAAACCTAAGTCCAGCACAGCAATTAAGGGAAATTAAGGGAAGCTTACTAAAACACGTTACAAATATATTTTCATGATTTTTAAATGTTAATCCACACTGAGGATAGAAAAAGACTTAAAGAAAGCATCTAAAAATATGAACGCAGCGGGATTCGAACTCGTGCAAGCGCTCTCACGACTGAGCCATGCGTTCTTCATCACGCCGTGTCCAAATTCTTACATGCTTTATGCAACTTATATCGTTGTTAGTTACTTATACGTTACAAATATGTTTCTGAGATTAAGACGTAGAAGCACACAGATAAACATATAAATAGGCAAATAGTTTAAAATCCTTGTTTTGGCTTTTATCACATCGATATATTTTTCATTCCAATCATATTATTTTATTTATTTGCCAGGTGCAGTCACTGTCACATACATTTTTAACACAATATATGTATAAAAATTAGATATGTGCTGACAATGTTTTCGGCCGAATATTCATTTGTAAAAGAGTCAACTACCGATCGATATATCTCTACATAGTATATATGATACATAATATATATTTGAACCTGTTACCACATACCTAAAAATCGTCACCAACAAATTAAACACATTAATGAATAGCCATTACTCGCAGCCTACGCATAACAATAGATAATTTAGTATTTATAGCTAGTTTTATTGTGGCTGGCGTGTTGCCAGGAGGGTCAGGTATGGTAATGCTTGTGTTGGTGCTGCGTATAGGTGTACGTAGTTTGTCGTTAATATCATATGTTTTTGTATAATTTTTTATTTTATGTTAAATTTGTAGTAACATATATTATTGTTATGTAAAATATATATGTGCCAATTGTGGTGTGACATAGCGTCTGATTGACACCTTGATGGTTGATTGTTCGATTACCTTGCGAAGGAATTAGTTTATATTAAACTCTCTACTCTGGTAGACAAGATTTTCGTTAAGATATGTCAATTAAAAGTGTTATTTAAAAAATTGTAGAAGACAAGTCGGGAACGGAGTGTTCAGGCACTATATTATTCGTGCCCCTGATACTGTATGCGAGAAAAAGATGTAAAAAACATTTGTTTGTACTTTAGGATCTTTGCCTTTTTTATTGCTTACTAATTTTATTATGCAATTTCAACACCAAATATAAATTTCACTTAAGCTAGTTTAAAATTACGAAGGTCAGAAAGTAGGGACAGAAATATTTTTTTTCTTTCTTTTTTCTTTCTTTCTTGTTTTGTTTTCACAGACCGTTGTATTTACAGGCAAGCCTTACGCCTCTATGCCACGATGGTCTCCTATAAATAATAAATTATTTTATTATAAGTGAAAATAAATTAGTAAAATTCCCAAATTAGCAAGCTTTTGAACTTGCAATAGCTTGGACTGCATTCCATAGTGCTATTTACGTACAGGGCATTGTTTCACCCCACGTGTAGCGTTATAATTATTGCGCTTCATCAAACAAAGCCGGGGGGCAGCCCAGTCGATGGGATTTTGTGATTACTTCCAGGATAATAGTAGATTTTAGTATATTGGTGTGATACGTGTAGGAATATGCCTACGCCATATTGTAATCGGTTTAATAATTTATTTTTAAAGATATTTTATCCTCAAAAAAAAGCCAGCACAGTCTTTAAAGTCGACTAGAAAATACAAAAATTAATTTTAAAAATTCAAAGGTAAACGATTTTAGAAAACACGAAAGAATTACAAATTTATTGAAAATAATTATAGCAATTATGAGTAGGTAGGATGTGACAGTAAAGCTGTAGATGCAATGAGATTTTTTTCTATTATTTTAATTGTAACAGTATTATAAATGTTAATAATAATTTTTAAGAATATGTTTATTTAGTACTAACTTAAAAATATTGTTACGAGTTTACTATTTAGAAGATATGATGTCGCATACAGACAAATATGTGCACTAAAAGTTTGCACACTATATGTTTTTTACCAACAATACTAATAAATATTAGGTTTTCTATATACGACATATAGATAAATATATTCAAGTATACACTTGCATATATTAAAATATACAATAGTTACAGGTTCAAATCCTGAAATATCTAATCCAAACTCAAAAGGAATATTTATAATAATTATAGTTATTTACATGCAAAATAGTAAATCTAGCCAGTAGCTCTAAATGTGAATCCAATCAACATAAATTTAAGCGTCCACGCTTAGAGCGACACAGCGACAGATGCCGTGTAATCGCTTCCACGACGGTTTTTCTGTCCACCCTCACCTAATATGGTACGGTGATCGAATCTGTTTAAAAGTAGATACACATGTATGGAATCAGCTATGTAAATTAAATAGTTGAAGCGTCAAATTATTCTTAGAGACACTGAATGTAAGCGAGATGACGGGAACTTAGCGTTTGTTATAATGTAATTAACGTTGTGAAATTGTTTACTATACTATATATATACATACACATACATATGTAAAAGTGACACATAAATGTTATTTATAGAAAAACAAACCTTTGAAAATATCTTTTTTTATTATATTTTATTCCTGTAATTTATTATTACTGCAGTAGGTTAGCGTCTAACTGTGATGGTTGCAGATTCGATCCTTAGTTGGGAGAATTGATAATTTTCATTAAGCCGTTCTGGCAAAAAAAGTTTAACTTTTCATTTAGCTTTTTTAAAGTGATCACAATAGGTTTAGGGAAACCTGGCTGAGTTTGTTGTGGGCTCTTCTCACCAGGCCGCGCTTGGAACCCTCGTAACCTTAGTTTTAAGTCATGGAGTGTGTAGGTTTCAGAGGGGCTCAATTCGATATTTACTATCAAATTGGGCTCCTTTGACACTCCTCCGTTCGCTCTATCTGACGTACACAAGTGATCATCTTATTGATTCTAAGTGGAAAATAAATAAATAAATAAATAAATAAATAAAAAAAATTGCTCCAATTTCGGCAGAATATATTTAAAGTTTTACCTTACAATATACATATAATATAATCTCTTTATTTTTATTACAACATTAATCATTATTATTTTCCAATATTAATCCTATGCCATACTGACTTATCTTTTAACTTTGGCAGGGGTGCAGTGTGCTCAGGTGTCGAATCGCGATTCTGTGAGGTACATATCCACCGTCCCTACTAAACTGTATACGGGAATTAAAGCTGCGGTACATATTGTGAACAAAACAACGATTTTTTTGTCCTTTGAATGAATAGTTTGAATTTGAATATTGACATTGGAGTGTCTTAACGATCGATTTCCTGGACGAAAGACTAGGTTTTTTAATCAGTCCCGTATAATCTAAATTAGTCTATTAATTTTTGTGATAAAATCATTTAAATAAGCGAACTGCTATTATTGCTCAGTATAAAGAATATTTTTTACATTGTAAATATCATATTTTTACTATTGATGCAAAATATTTATCTACTCTTGACATTTTTAATGAAATCTAAAATTACTTACATATTTATTATTAATATAGTTAAAATATACTTAAAAAATATTCCAAAACCGCGTTGATTTCCACTTTTAAAGTTAGAGCGGATATCATCTGCGCCTTGGTTTACGCTCAAATGTCAGAAGAGAATGCATTCTCAGCCTACTGTTGTATACGGCATGAAATTGAAAAAGATACTTTTTTTAATAATCGCAGCATTTCCTTTCCTTTTTACTACCAAACCTCCTTGATGACTTAAACTTGATATCCTATAACAATATGAACCTAAAGCCTGAAAAATTAAGACTGTAATTTTTTTTAATTTTTATAATAGAAATTAATGAATTAAGAATTATATTTCGCATACTTTTCTTTGGAACAAGCATTATATCCACACAGGGGATGACCAGGGAGGGGAGCGCCCCAACTCTTTGATGTGGTGACCGTGAACGCCGATCTGCGATGCAATTAACGCATCCGTAATTACATTACTATTTGTTCTTTTATTTCAAATTTTATATATATATATTTTAAGTGGATTTCGTCTTTTAAGATATATGTTAAGGTAAAGAGTGTCCAAACACTATGTTAATTAATCTAAATTACAATATATCGAGTGAAAGTGTAAAAAATATATAATAAAGCTGTATATAATTTATTTATTTTTTCAGTATTAAATAAAAGTATTAAACATTATGAAATACTGATAAAATTATCATTCAAGTGTTAATTATTATATGCGTCTATTGTATACATGTTTGTTATTTAAAATTACTAAATAAAGACTGAAAACATATGTGTTTGATTGCCATTTGTGGTAAAGGACAGGGTTTCTTAGCACCAGTTCCCTCTGCTTTACCTAAAAGCATATTTTAAAAGTATATTAATATATTTAAAAGTAACATTGGATACTTCTGCGCTTATTAAAATACTTACATATATACGTGCATAGCTTCACGCTTAAACCCTAGAGAAATAGACAGAGAGAACTCTTTCGCTTCCTCCACTATCATTAAATTCTTCTTACAAGCTCTCCGGTGGGTCCTCATGCTTTTTCGTAAACTGCCTTCAAAATCTTCGATACTGTGTTTTTGAAACACTAACCGCTCACCTCTTTTGCCATTTACTTTTACTTCATATAAAATATAAAATACTATTATTATTTTAATAGCTAAATTAAATAAAAATACAATTTTCAACTACAACATCTCAAGCAATTTCATGTACGGCAGACCATTTAAGAAATTATAAATCTATTTATAATATTGTAATGTGTTTGCAAACGTTTGTTAGAATGGTTTTAGATAAAATCTCAATATATAGGTATGATTTATGCGTTATTTATTGTAGGGGGCGTTAGAGTCGATGCAAGGGTGAAATTGAACGTTAACTCGTGAGCTATTCGTATGGAAAAATTACTTTAAATAATATTGCGTCTAGGGCAAATAGAAATGCAATGCTTCACTCTTTATTCCACATATAGCAGATTAGACAGAGGTAACCGTAAGAACTATTGGAACCTAGTGTTAGGACACTCTGTATCCCGATTTCCGCTTTCTTTTAAGCATTGCGTGTTTAGTGGTGGAACTCTACGCGCTTGCTTTCTTCTATTTATAAAAATTATAAATGCTTTAAAAAAATCCTACTTGTCAGAAATAATGATATAACCAGAGTGACAAAATGGTCAATATATTATATAGTCTATGACGTATAATATGTGCGAATCTAATTATGAATGAAAACTCGATTACTACATATTATAATAATATGTCATAATCGACTTCATTATATATATTATATTTATTATTTATTATAATTATCCTGTAACAAATGATTTTAGAATAATTAACCTATTAACGAAATAAATTAATTTACAATTAAAATTATTAATAAATAGATTGAGAACAATATCTACCAGAGAGCAAATTACTAATTTAGTGTTAGGATATATACCATATCTAACGTTGTTACGTTAAATTTCAGTGGCCTCATTAGCGCCACTTGTGCCTGATTAATGCGACTCTAATTACACGACTGTACAACTAGCAGGTCAAGCCTACGTAATAAGTCTTCGTTGGTTAGTTTTTTTTTTAATTACCAAACTGTAAAAGAAATATTGGAAACTGTAAAGCTGAGCCGGTTGTGGCGTAGTAGAATTGCGTCTATTGGTAATTGCGATCGTTGCAGGTTTGATTCCGATTTGGAGTAATGAATTAACTTCCTGTCTCGAAAATTAGGCCTGGAACGAAGTGTCTTATTACTAGGTACTTGACGTAAGCCTGGTTTATGAATTGTATAATATGAAGTTAAAAAATTAAATGTCAAGCTGTTATGATATAAGACTAAATAAAAAAATAACTCAGTAATTGATACCAAATGCAAAAACACTGTGAATGTATTGAACAACTAATTCTGACATTTAAGTGATGGGACTTAAAAATAAAAAAAAATGATCATCCTTTATTTGGTATGCGGAACCCTAAAAAGACGATTTTATATGTATACATACATCCCTAGTGGCTAAAACGAACAAATAAGGTATAAAGTTAAAATTGACTCGGAGTTAAGAAGCAGTTGGGTTCTCATCAATCAATGTTGATGGAGGTACCTATAATCAAGTTTGTAGTCTGTCCGTACAAACACCTACTAATTCGAGATCAGGTGCACTTGCGAGTTTCATTTTCGATAACTTTATGGACGACTTTGGTTATATTTAAATGTATATTTATAATAATACAATGGAACGACATCTGACTGTTATCATGTTGGTAGTAAGTTCGATTTCTACTTGTGGGAATGAGTTAATAAGCTCTGGTAAGAAGATGCTCATACAATGTGTTGAAAATTAGTCATATAGTGACGTACACAGCGTCTTAACATTTGATTGAGTAAATTTCAATTTACCTAATTCCAGCCTATATGCACATTGGACTTTTATTTTCAATTGATTATACTTATAGGCATCTGTAAAACATATAAACATATAATAAGACTGACTACGGGTAGACTGACTACCCCGACCCGTGACCACGGACTACTGCAAAGTGTTCGAAACGTCGGGATACACAATAAATGTCAATATACGCGATAAATCCGTTTAAATTGTTTTATTTAAAATTTGTTTATTTTTTATATGTTAATTAAGATTTTATGATATTATATGTTCAATTCGCATAATTTATGACTCAAATACATATAAATAAATGTTTTGTCTTCAAATTTAAATATATAATATATTTTAATGGGTAATAAATAGAAATTATAGATCTCTGCCAGTAATCCTAATACTTGTAATTAAAAAAACATCATCTAAAACAGATTTAAAAGTTACATATGCAAAGTACTCACATAACCCTCGGACAACCATCAGGAGCTAACAGGAGCGTACGTAATTATAAATTTCAATAATCACCCCACCTCACTGGAACTAGACTATATGAATACAAACTCAAGTGTCCAAATAATTTTCAATTTTCAAACAAAAAACTACGAGTAGTTGCATCTGTCGGTCAAACACGCCGCGGGCATCTAAACGATTTACCCCTCAGCTCGAGGCAATCATATCGAGTGGCATTGTCGAAGATAAAAAGGTAAAGGCTGGTAAAAATTCATGGGAGTACATGGATGCGGTTTTTTTTAGATTTTACATAGTATATGTTTTTTTTGATTAGGTTAGGTTAGTTTATATGTAATTTAAAATGAATCTTGTAAAACATCAAAAATATGTATCTACATTTAGTTAAATAAACGTATAGGATTAAAATGTTTAAGGTGGCAAATGTAAAGCATAAAGTTATTTTATATTACTGATAAGTAGATACTTTTACTAAGCAAAGCGCGGCGTTGAGTTCTGCCACTTTACTAATGCCTCTAAAGAGGCGGAAAGCGGGGACGGAGAAAGCAGGGACTAAGTAAAGGAGTGTCTTAACACTAGGTTCATACGGTTCCTGCAGTTCCCTCTGCCTACCCTGTAATATGCGAGATTAAGCGTGAAGATAAAAAATAGTAGATTTTTGATTTCAAAGAAATGTTATATTACATATAATTGTTAAATAAATAAAAAAAATACATATAACAAAAAAATCTTATCCAAAACGTTCGTAACCCAACGTCGGCCAGCATTATACGCTGCAATTCCCCCAATTTCGAGTACGGGGCCATGTTTCAAGTAGCGAGGTGTGCGGGTCGATATCGCCATTATGATAGATCTTTTATGATATCCAAAACGCTAGAACATGTTTTGTACTTTATTTATCTTTAAATGAAATAAATACTAAAATATAGGCACTATATGTAATTGATTGTATTACTTTAAAATAATATTTTTCCGTAATTATAAATTGTAGAATTAACAAAAAATGTGAGGGCTGTCGTGGCGCAGAAGCGTAAGCGTCTGCCTATAAACGCGACGGTTTGAGGGTTCGATTCCTACTCGGGGAAGATGGATTTTTCTATTTACATTTTCTTCGCTATGGAAACTAGGCAAAGCGCGGCGTTCAGTTCCGCCACTCAACAAGCAATGCCTCGAAAAAGGCGGTAAGTGGGGACGAAGAAAGCGGGGACTGAGCAACAGAGTGCCTTAACACTAAGATCATATGGTTCCTACAGTTCCCTCTGCCCTGGAATATGCGGGATAAAGCGTGAAGCTAAATGAAAAAATAAATAAATAAAAATAAATATGTATATTTTATTAATTTCTAATAGTGTTAAAGCGACTTTGTATGCTGTAAACTCAACGACTATTGTTTCTATCGCTCGAATATTCTGGAAGAGAATGATTTATTTTTTTGCCTAGCTATAGCAACAAGACAATGCGCAGTGTTGAGTTACGCCACTCAAAATACAACACGAGATATACAACTGAAGAGAGACACAATATGTGTAAAAAGCGGAAAATGAAGAACTGAGTGTCTTAACACTAGGTTCCCTATTCCTACTCATCTATTTGCGGGATAACGCGTGAAGATAAACAAAAAATAATATTTTTTATAGATTACACTATTGATTTTTCTATTTGGTATAAAAATCAAAACACGTTCTATATGCCAAGGTACAAAATTTTTAAAAATTCTCAAGTGAAGCCAGGTCTGGCATGTTGTGTTAGATGGCATAGTAATTGTCCAACGGTCATTGATGAAGGCTAGCAAGTAGGAGGAGGATCAAATCGAATTACCTCCCAATCAGATCGGATTTTAATTTGAATCGGTCACAAAGAGTTCGGAGGAATTTTAAAATTACAAGGACCTTTATTCGTTATTCAACTTTTTCGCATTTAGTGGGACGGAAAATTCACAATTTATTCGCGTAAAGATCGGCTCACCCCAAAGGCGGTTACAAACGATAAATTTAATTAAAAATGTGTTAATATGGGAATTTTATATGTTTTATATGTTATATTAAAAATATATCTAAATTGAGGATTATTTTTTTTTTCATTTTCTTTTATATCTCGTAATTGGAGATCCCAATATTACAATATTATAATGCTATTTCGCTTAATTTATAAATATTGTTGGTAAATATGGTACTTGCTGTTCCTATTGTCTTTGCCCAGTTTTAAAAAAAAAAATCTTCTAATGTTAACTTTGTCATATCTTTAGTATTTATAAGGTTTTATTCCACACTAATGATAAAAAAATATATTTAGGTAACACATTAGAAGTTGTGGGTCAAATCCTTCTGTGCTTAAATAAATTATAATACGTGATATGCTTATAATATTGTTATTTTATTTTTTCATACGAATGAAATGTTTAATATTGATTCAAGTGTAATTTTATATTTCTGTATATGGCTTTTATATTTACACCTTAAGCTGCTGCGCTACGACGACTAATTTTTTAAACTATATAATGCACATATATAGTTAACAAACCTTTTAATAGTCGAATCCTGTTATCTGTTCCATGCAAACTTGCATATTCAAATGAATCCAGTCCCACCTTGGCACTAACTTTTGCTACTAATTTACGGCAGAACATTAAGCATCACCTACTAGGGAAGAACACGCCAGGGGAGTTTTGTGTGTTTTACTAATTGCTAAAAGATGGTAATCAGGTGCCGGAGACATATTCTCCTCCTTTTCCAACTCTATGGAGAATCCATTATTTATCCCACTCTAGAGGTTTTAAGATATAACTCAAATGCCAAAGTAAAAACCATGACAAGGAATTAATTAGAGTTTAAGGTAAATAATGAAGATTGTCGCGTCTTCTAATGAGTTTTCAGTAAGTAGAGTTTGTTAAATAATTTTACTTAACATTAAGAGGATTGATGGTGAAATGATGAGGACATTTTGCAGTTACTGAATTCAGTTGAAAGACAAACAATTCGTGAAATTTTGAACCGATATATTTTAGCTTATCACTTTGGTCCTACAAACAACATGGTATCTTTTGTCTGGACAATCCTTTCTGAACTCTCCGATATAATCAAGACATTGCATGCTAAATGGCACAAAAACACTACGAAGAATTGAATCAGTGGTTATTTGATCTCATAATTAAGTATGAAATAGAGTTCTTCGTAACATTTTGACTTAGTCAACTCTACCTATATCTCTACAGTAACATAAAATATGTTAAAGATACACGAAATATAAAACGTAAATGTGAAATGATCATATCAAAAGTGAATACCATCCCTTACCTGCATACAGTTTTTAATAACATGTCCTTTGAAGTCCCCACGTTAATATTGCTGTGCGTTGTTTATAAAAAACAAATTAGACACAACAGAAATGTTTGAATAAGTGTGTGATTGCGGGATGTGAGAATAAAACGAGATACATACATTGAAGGTGCGGCACAAAGCGTGGTGATTGAAATAAAATCAAGAAAGCGGACCCGAATGCATATGAGACCGGGACTTTGTTGGTATTAGATGAATTATAAAGTCATGGTATTTTAATACATGTAGTGCTCTATGTATGTATGTTTTGGTAATGATAGAGTTCTATTATGAGCTTTTTCCTTCTTACTTTTTCTAAGTTACACATAATTTTGAAGAGAAAAATTAGAGTCAAAGTAAAGAAGAGTCTTGAGATCAAGATATAGTGTTTTGAATGGTTCAACGCCGTGTTTTGTCTTATTAGATTGTCTAAAACTAGCGGCATGGTATTTTGCAATCCTTGTTGAAAGTATGATACTTTTTATTATTCTATTTGCTTCTTGAATATTTGAATATGCTTGGTTAAATTTAAAGTCTTAAAAATAGTAAATAATTGAAAAAAATGTCTTACTTCTTAAATTATTTTTTATAACGAAATGTGTACATTTCGACCACCCAGTCAAAAAGCATTCTTTAGCATATAATATACTAAGCGTAAAGAATCCTATCGTTGGCGACGCGGTTTGTTTGATAGAGCGTCGCATAGTGTGTGGCAAATATTATTGAAAACGGAAATATAATAAATTCCAATATATGTTAAAAATTCGATTACCACTTTAGAGTGTGAATTATTAACACGAGAGAGAGCGTACTCTACATAACTCTACATCACAAAAATGAAGCAAAAACTAAAAAAAGCAAAACAATTTACTTCATATTATATATCTACCAGAAAACTAGAATAACAATGTAACTGCAATGCAGAAGCTACTTCTACCCTATACACATAATTTTAAATTCATACATAGCCTATATACTCGGTAGTTATTTAACAAGGATGCAAAACATAACGTAGTAGGGTCGTAAAGAAACTCGTCGTACATTTTTCATTTCAACTGCTTCATCCGAACCAGCGTTATGACGCGTGTCGCCCGAGTTTGTCTCCGCTGACCATTTCCTGCCCATCCCTTGCATTGGACTAAGAAAAGTATGGAGTCATAAGAATTTGCGCATAAAAAAATAATATAGTAAAGTAATAGAGACGTCATAAGTTCATATCATATTTCTTTTAAATAAGGTAATTGAGATAGTTTGTGTTATTTTAGTGTGAACGTAATAAATTTATATTTTTGGGAATATTAATTGTTTTTATTTTATCCCACGGCTTTAAATTCAGCCAAATTGTATGAATTCGTGTAATAATTGTAGATTGGAATATATTGACAGTAGACTCTATTGGCCTTCAAGTTTGAAACATATTCTATATGAAAAATTTAATGTTAGATAAATCCTGAAAACGAATTTGCTAGTATCAAAGGGAAGCTAAAAATGCAAATATTTATTTGAATTTCACTTGTCAGCATAACTTACTTTCATAGTGGACATGTTTAGAAGCTCCCTCGGGAAGAATGTTATTATGTAAGAACATGAGCGAGCCTTTATGATCACCTCGTCTTTCACGGTGGCCGAACTGCTTTGCAATTGTAGGGTTGTCAGGAATTCATGACTTGAATATTTTATTTGTTTTATTACTATGTTTGTTTTAGGCTTTCATTGAAGTATGACAGGGTCTGATTATAACTACAATGACTTTTATGATATAATTTTTTTTAATTTCACGCTTTATCCTGCACATGGCAGGGTAGGCAGAGGGAACTTCAGGGGCCGTGGGAACCTATTGTTAAAACACTCCGTTGCTAAGTCCCTGCTTTCTCCGTCCCCGCTTTCCACCTTTTTCGAGGCATTGCGTGTTGAGTGGTGGAACTCAACGCCGCGCTTCTTGCCTATTTTGCCAGAGCGAAGAAAATGGAAATCTAAAAATCTATGTTCCCCGACTGGGGATCGAACCCAGAAACCATCGCGTTACAGGCAGACGTTGCGCCTCTGCGCCTGCGGTCCTGATATAATTCTTTACTTTAAATTTTGAGATCTAAATTATTATTATTAATTTTCATAATATAATAAGTATAGATTTTAAGATATAATCGAAAGACTAGTTATTTTTTTATTTTACTACTGTTAAAAGAAAGTACAGTGAAAGACAATAAATTGGTATTTATAATAATATTTTGATAAGTGCTACATACTCCTTTCTTATTTGCTTTGTCACATATTGATTTTCTATCAAATACAGCTGCTATTAATACGATAATATTTCATATTATATTCATACATTATTATGATGTGCTCAATTTAAATCGACGGTTTCATGTTTAGCTCAATTTCATTGCTCAGTTTCAGAAAACTTTGCCCATATCTCCTTGTCACTTATTTCTGTTATGAGTTCTGCTGTTTTTATGCCAATATTCCAAAAGTCACACAATTGATTACTAAAACTCACTTAACTAATTTCCGCTTGATCACTTTAGTCTAGCTTCCTGTACCTACAGTTTTATGTCATATGTTACAAAAATGTGGACGAATCTTATTTCTGATACTAGTATAAAGGAAATAAAATATTTTTTACATTTTCTCACCTTACTCTACATTGTATGGCAGCCCTGGTCGCGGAAGTCAGTATGCGGACTCTTTATATTCACCTTGTCGTTGGGCGGCAGATTTATTCAGTTCCTTAGAACGTGCGCACTGACCGTGTCCTGCCCTCCACCTTATAGCGGTGGTCGTAACAAATGTAGCGTTTTAAAAAACGATTCAGCTCTAAAGAATGAAACGTGTGTCTTCCTTTTAGAATGTTTTGAAATTTCTTGATATATTGATCTATTAGTCTAATAATTTTATTATTAATTTGAATATTATAACCTTTTTTTCTTTAATTATTTTGTTTACTTTTCTGCTATTTAAAGCTTGCCATTTCTATGACATCAGACGACCTGAAGCATTTTTTTCCTAATAAAAAATTTTCAGGGAGAAATCTGATTTGATTACAAATACAATCTTAAGTGGAAATATAAATATTAACAATAAAAATTTTAACTGGAATTCCAATAAAGTGTAAATTTGTGTACAAAATCTCTGAACGATTAAAAATCGCATAGTGTATAAAACCGAATCGAACCCTAACTCGTCTATGATATGTGTTGCGTAAAATTTTGTTTTTCAAGCCGCGAGCCGGTCCGTTGACAAATGTGGCTAGTTTATTACAAGGCAAGGAGCTACGGTCACTATTCGTGTGTTTATTTCAAGTTCGGACTTTATGGAACATTGAACTTGCCAGGTCAATATCAACGATATATTGCATCGTTTTATTCAAAACTGTCACTAGAAAATAAGGTTATATAGGATATACGATGTAAGTTATGATAACTGTTTAGACTTTGGATGGTAGATGTACGAGGGGGGTTGTATATATGGCAAATTGTGCAGAGTTAAAAATTGTTATGAATAGCTGTTTTATAGCTTTATTAAATACTTTTTGAATAAAAATTATGTTTTTTACGTTTCATAGATGTTTTACATTTTAAGGCATGTAATTGATTTCGAATATTTTTATAAGGTGATATGAAAGAAATATTCAAGTTTATTAGATGACTACTAGTGTATTACATGTAATGGGCCAAAAAATGATGAACACTCACTCAATTATAATCAAATATTTAAAATATACAATATAATAAAAAATAAACAGCTATCTATAAAACTAGTTATAAGAAGTCACGTGGATTTGTGTACATGATATATGAAATCTGCTCTACATTTGTTTCTTTGACAAGTACTAAGGTGTGATTCTATTTTAGTTGACGACCTATTGTATTATGTTTGCTTCTAAATGTACAGTGCACCGTGTTAATTTGTTTCATATGAGTTTTAGAATAATTTTTTAGGGTACCATAATATAAAGATGGTAAAATTTTACCTAAATATTTTGAAATTTTCATTCTTAGGTTAATTATAAAAAGTATATAGATCATAAATAATGTTTTTTTTAGCTTCACGCTTTGTCCCGCTTAGCAGGATAGGCACAAGAAAAATCGATAGGCAAAAATCGTGGGAATCTAGTCTTCAAACACTATGTTCTATTCTTACTGCAATTTTTCGAGGCATTGCGTGTTAATTGGCGGAACTCAACGCCACACTTGCCTAGACACCAGAGCAAAGAAAGTGCAAGTAAAATAATCTGTATTCTTCGAGTGGGAATCGAAATCCCAATCCTTCGAGGTTACACGCTTAGTTACTGTGCCTCTATATCTTAACAGCCCTCTAATATTTTTAGTTTTCAATTTTTCTGCCCAAGCTTGACACACTGCATGTTGAGTGGCAAAATTCAACAAGACTATATTAGTCAGAGCGGAAAAATTAAAATAATTTACACCGATCGTAGATGGAACTCATAGTCATCGCGTTTAACCACTGTCCTGAAATGCTACGATATTTTCATTTTTTTTATTTAAAATAAATTTACTTTTTCGTATAGAAAAATAATATTTATATTAAAACCAACCATATATAATTTATCCACATACAAGTACATCCAAATTGAAATGACATACTCTACTTGAAAATTTCATAATATGAAAAAATCACATCTATTAAACTCTCACGTGGGTAAAGACAACAATTGGCACGCGACCTCACCTTTACTCCCTATAGTAAAAATAAAAATTTCGAATAGAATGACCGTTTCGCCCCGAGCTCCCCATTAATTCAATAGCATTTATTTGTAAAGCTCATATATAAATAAGGTAAGGTAAGATCTAAATTAAAAATGAAGTGCAATAGTGGATTGCAACCCCTTGCCGCGGGCGTGAGGGGTGCTTAGATTGATAGATGGGATACGTCCGTAAGTATGAGAGAATTTTAGTTTTACCTATATTAAATTTTTTAAAGAGCTTATACTTGAAAGCTTTTAAAATGATATGAAATATTTACTTATTTTAAGTTTAGTTTCGAAACTAAAATGTATTCAAGTCATAAAATTTCAGTGAAGCGATTGATGAGTATATATTATATAGTAAACGAAAAAGTTACTTATAAATATGATTAGATTTGTCTATTGCAATACGAATTTCCATAGTAAAAGGATGTTACGTTTACTATGCCTAATTAGTGCCTTATAAATACGAAATATCTTGTTTTTTTTAAAGATCAAATCATATATGTCTCTTACAAATAACATAATGTTAAAAAAAAAAACATAATAATATTTATAATTACACGCAAAAAGAAATATTAATTTGTAACAGGCAGTGGCTTGCAATTCAATTATATCACCCAGTACGTTATTATCCCCACCACAACGGATGCTGCAGCGCGTAATCTCGTACCTGGCTAACAGGATTGTATCAACTGCCAAAAGATCTGTTTGAGCGTAGCAAATACAAAACGAAGGTATTTTGACTTTACACATGCCTTTTTTGATCGAGTTGCTCTATTTTAGGTGTTTTCTTAAAATTTTATGTTAGAAAATTATTTTTAATGTTATTCACTATTAATAAGCTTGAAAATCCTTATCCTGTTATAACATATTTTAGTAACTTTTACAATTTAGTTCAACATTTTGTAAATTAATTACTTTGGTTTCCATTGTAGAGACATAGCAACTTGGGTTACTCAAATTTGTACGAAGAAAAATAGAAGATATATCTCTTTCAAACACAAAGATTGGTAGGTAGTATAGGTAGTATAAAATATGTATTATATATTATAAAATGCTATATTTGTAACTAATAACATATTACAGTATTATAATGAATCACATTAAAAAATATTTATAAAATTTATAATAATATATCACAAAAATCAAAAAAGTCAGCCAAGATTCAAACCATAGAGTTTTCGCTACTCACCGCTACCGTCGCTAGTGTCCTCCGCCCACTCGCCCTACATCTGAATGAACGTAAGTTGGCCCGCGTCCATCAATTCTTAATTCGTTTACAGATTTCCTTCGTAATAGTATCTAATATATTTTGACGTGGATGCGTATTAAAGTTCACTTCGATGTTTCTAAAACTGCTCTGCATCAAAATATTTTTTGCGTTTCAGTAACTAAATGGAAAGTGTATAAGTTTTTAGAGCTTAACTTAAAAGATTGAGTATAAATGAAAGACTTTCACATTTTTGTTTGATTTTCTAACGATTGAACTTCTGGTTCATATAAAAAAGTATCGTCTTTCTATGAACGTTTATTAATAAGACTTGAGATGCATTACTTACGAGTAGTTAAAAATGTACCACCAAGAAGCTATATACGAAAAATATTACGTGATAAAACAAAAAGAGAAAAATAAAAATTATATTCTGCATCATACATAAGAATACACATATTTCAAAGTAAACAAACAACCGCTTCACTCAGCGGTCTGCATTAGAAGATAAAGTAGAACTTTGGAAGACGCGTGTTGAAAATATGATCAAAGATGAACGACGATCCCTGATGATTACCTGTGACAGTGATTTATTTATAAACATGTATGTATGTATGTATGTATGTATATAAGGCCATTGTAGCGCAGTGGGGCAGTGTCAGACTCTAAATATGATAGCTACGGAGTAATTACAATTACAATAGTGCATTATTCTCATTTTTCTTCTTTGAGAACAAAAACTTTTTTGGTAAAAAAAAAATATCCATTTCTAAGCAATGTGGAGAAATTAAATGGAAAAGAAAGTGTAGAGTGACTTTAAATTAACTTATCTCTATTTATCTTGTCAAACGATTTATAAATATGTGAAATGTATGTAAAGTTAAAAAGTTATAAGGCACTTAATAAATGTGATCTTTTTTACTTTTGGTCAATAGAACAAATAATATATGTAATGTAATAACGCTCTACTTTTTAACATTCATTACTGTTTGATAAAGAATATATTAAAATTTACATTAATTTCAATCATTTTACAAAATGTCAAATGTACTATATAGCTTATTTATATACATATAAATACTAAATGCAATATATAATTACAATACGGAATTAGCCAAGTTGTCTCTATCTTACAACACAGTGTACAAATTTTACATTGATATATCAATATTACTAAGCCATTTTGGTTCTTATTACAAATGAAAATATGAATTAATATTACATACACATATTACAAATATTCTTCGTTTAAGTTGACACAAATAATCAATTAATACAGTCAGTCGCGGTTATTAGCAGCAGTCATACCTCGGTGGTCATGATTAAGATTGATTTCTTGGATGTGTTTATGTGAAATGTAGCCATCAAATAATTATTATTTATTAAAATCAAAATCTTTTCCTAATAACTGGTGTAAAGATTGGGATAGCTTGTGAGTGTAGTAAATGTGTATTTCCTCCTGTCGGACAAAAGACACTACTCCACCACTCAATATGAAATAAATAGATTTTGGACAGAAAATAGAGAACAAAATGATATGTCTTGTCACCTAACTCATAATCTTATATTGAAGTTGAATTTATAAAATTGAAATTCAATTCACAAAATTGAAATTGGATTCATTTCTCGGTTCCAGGCAAATACTTGTATGTAAATGTATGTTTTAGTATTTGTATGAAAAATAAAATTTTAGATATCGTACACATATAAGTTACAATGAAGTTTTATGTTCATTATGACAGAACTATTTATATTTGTAATTTGGGTGGCAATTGGGAACGGGAAATGGGATTGGGATTATCAACACACATTGCCACCCTATATTTTATGTTAAGCGTTACTTAAATATTCACACTAAATAGAAGATTTTTGATTTTTATTGTAACCTCTACAATAAAAAGTAAATTGTTATATAGTAACAAATTATTTTAGATATAAATAAATAACCCAGTAATTACATTTTATTAATAATAATAGCTATTAGCTTATTATTATTCCGTTTTATAAAATTTTGTTTATATTTATAACAATGTTATACTCCATATTGTCATCTTTGGTATGACATCAGATGGGGTGAAGTGAAAATCTCACAAAGGGAACTTGTTTACCTCTAATTAATATCCGTAGGTAAAGATGTAGAGATGTAGAGTCGGTGTTTCTACTTTATGTTGTTATTTAGCGATAACCAGTTACTTCTTTTTGATAATTTTTAGTACTTTAGCAGTTGTTAACGTTAGGTATTGGTTAAATGTATATTATTTTTCTTCATGTAGATATTTTCTCTAGTTATACACAAATAATTACAATATGCAGCTGAACTATTGAAGTAAAAATGACCATTTAATAGATCGTTTTTTTTCTGTAATAAAAAATATTTATTACAGAAAAATATGTGATAAAACAACAAAACATACTACTAAAAATCATAATTGAAACTATTTTTGGTAAATATTTATATTATTTAATAAATAATGAAAATACTGAAATTCCAATAATTATTACGACTCTACAATTTTCTATAAGCAATATTATGAACGGAATGACATCAAGCCATTAGTGAAGTAGCGGCGCCCTACGCACGTCTTTATGGGAATTTTGAATCTTTGAACATTGTTTAATTTTATAAAGCTAATTATAATATTAATACATTTTTATACGTTATTTTTTAATACAATGGAGTAAAAGTAAAATGAATCAACATATAAATTGAGCTTGTCGATGTATGACATAGTTAAAACAGATACATACCTACACAATTTCACGCTCTATCCCTTGCAGGGTGGAGAGAGAGTACAGAGCACCATGTGCATGCCTGCATATCTCTTTCGCCTCGTCGACTGTCATTAACTTTCTCACACTCTGTTCTTCGGGGTTTTCGTGCTTTTACGTGACCTTCTAGACTACCCGCTTTTGCTTGTATCATTTTTACCATACTGTCCTCACTCATTCTATCAACTGTATAATGTAAAGTATTGCATTCTTTAAACCACCTGAGCTTGTCTTTCTAATTCGAGCGTTCTCACTGGTACCTACCCGTGCATCCTCGCTGGTACCTACCCGTGTATCTCTTCGTTGTGTATTTGGTCAGTTAAACTGATTCCGCATACCCTCCGAAGAGGATATACTGAGGATAGCCTGACGTCTCCACAGTATTCTACTTTCTTTCATTCTTCTTCTGCAATATCCACATTTCACTACCATACAACAACGTAGGAATCAACTTCTTTGAGTACTGCCAGACATGCAGCTGTACTGACTGCTGTCTCAAGAAAGCACTGCTTTTTTTATTGTCAGCAGTAATACTCTTTTTGGATTCCACAGAAGCCTTTCAGATTTCTCCTGCATCCTTCTTGCTAATATTTTTGCATATTCTTTACCACCTTCGCTAATTTATAATAGAACTATCTGTGAACCTTTGCCTTTATGCAAAGACACGATAACTGCACCTTGCCAATGATCTGGGACCTCCCCCGATTTCTAGCATAAATTGCATAGAAACCAGAACAAGTTCAAGGGCCCACGATTTTTTATTATCTCAATAGTAACTATCTGCTCCCGCTGCCTTATTTCACTTTCAACTTATATTAAAAAACATCAGTAGTAAAAAATAGATAATTCTTTTATAAAGTAAGTATAATTTTTTTGTTTCTAGATATTACTAATATTCGTTACAATATTTTGTTTAAACCTTATGAATTTGACTGAGTGGAGAAGTCTTAACTAAAGCACTTTAGTTTGCTTTTGGAATATGATACATTACGTATTTAGATGCACAGAATGTATTATTTAAATATTAGCCAGTAAATTTATTTATTATATTGTATTTTTAATTAAAAGGATATATTATTATATCATCATAAACTACAGCATTTTATGCTAACAAAGCATAGAAAATATACAAACAGATGAAAAGTGACATATAAAAGATAAACCGACATATACATATATTACTAAATACATATATTCTCCTATCTTATATTAACATAGTTCTTATATTAACATTGTCAAGACATTTTGTTCTCCGTTTTGACTCCACCGTACTAAATAACGAAACTCAACGCCGCCGCCGCCTTTATCTTACTGGACTAAAGTAGAAAAAAATTTGAACCAACGCCCCCTATATATATATATATTAAAAAAACAAGTAGACATAATAATCATTGTATTCCAAAGGTCTTAATCAACCCTCAAGTAATAAGGCTTCGGAAGCGTAGCCAATTAATGAATATTTTACTTCCACTCGCATCTTTAAACGTTCCGTGTTCGGATTTTTAGGGATCTCGAGGATTTGTCGTGATTTATTATCTAGTGACGTGATTGATTTGAAATTTAATAAAGCAGGTTTTAATTATATAATGTGAGAATCTTGTTTTTCAGCCTTGTGTCTTTACTTAATTAATATTTGAGTATATTAGGTTTTTTAAATTTATATTTAGTCCCTTATTGTAGAATGATCCTAGTGTCAAAACACTACATTCTCTATTTTTCTGGAATTAAAACCCATAATTTGTGCAGAGAAAATATATTCCCCCGGATGTGTTTGTGTTGAACGGTCAATAGCTGCCCCTACCACCACAAACACTTACCTACGGTAGGCATTTTCAGCTATATCTTAGCTCACGATGCAGTTGATATAGAGACGCATATTTAGCACTTTCTTTGGGATTATAATTACATGAATTACATGAATGAGATTTTCACTTTTTATACAATATTTCACAATATTAAATGAGGCAGAAAACGGATAGCTAAGTGTCTTCTCACTATGATCCCTCTGCCGATACCGTTATGACGGATACCATGTGAAGTAAAAAAATAATATCAAATCTTGTTAAAGCATTAAAAATTCAATGAACTTGTGCTAAATTTTAGGTGTAAATGAATTATGTGAAATCGCCTTAAACATGAAGCAGCGTTCTAAAGTTACCGATTTTATACTTAAAAAAAAACATATTTGTTTAAATGTATATAGAACGCTCTATTATTAAATATCTACATCTATTATTATATATCATAGTTGTTATTACCTTATTACGATTTTAAAATAAAATATAATTAAAGATTTTACGATCACAAAATCATATTATTTGCCATTTGTTTAAGATTTTACGACTTCCAATTCGAACTTCAACTTCAAACGTCCGCGTAAAACTTTTGACACATTTCTTTTATTTTTATTTTTTCTTATAAATTAGTCATTACTAGAGTATCTTTTTGTATTTCAAATAGAAAATAATAAAATTTCATTGGATTTTGAACCTTATTGCTGGAACATAAGAGCTACACGAATTTTTATAGCGAAAATTAGCTTTTTATACCAGTAGTAAATTAGTTTGTCAAAAGCAAGACACCTGAGTGGTTTATATTTTACAAGTAACTTGTTAAATGTATAACGAGTTTTTTGATGAGATGTGAAATATGTGATCTTATAACAGATGTGTGTATGTTTAGATGCGTGTATGGATGTTGTATGCTGGACCACGAGGGTCTTTTCACATATAATTTTTCCATATTTCTTAGTAATTTTGGTATTATTTTAGTGAAAATATTTTTAATATATATAACTACTTATAATATGTCATAATAAGTATTTTTATTGTCGCCTTGAAAATATTTATAGTAAACTATAAAAAATATTTATAGCTAGTTATTAAAAAAACGTAATTTCATAACTATACAATAGGTAGAGAAAACCGAGCATACGGTACTAATTAGATCGTGTAGATCATTTTAATTTCGCTCAATATAATGAAAAACACTAGAACCATTTTTGTGTCACTGCTTCTTATTTACCAAAATTTTTGTTAAAATTCTAGACATTACTGTCCTATTATCATTTTCTACTTTTTGGATTGATGATGGAAAATAAAAATCAAGAATATATGTAACCTTTTACTAATGTGTAGATATATCTTTAATAAAATATATTGCTCTTTAGCTAAGGTGACCTCCAATAAGAATTTATTATGTGACTGAAAAAGTCTATATTATAAAAATATACATGAGACGTTATTTAAAAGAAATGAAGTTAAAACTTAAAGCTCTTTTAATGAACAATCTACACGGAGCGGTTTGACGGTAATCTTAACAAATTGCTTTCATTTTCGAGCTTCGAGCTTCGAGCTCCTCGAATTGGCCCAAGCTCATTGTACTATAGTACTTTGTATTTTTGAAACATTATTCATTTATTTTTAACAAGTTAATTCATTAAATCTACATTTTTTTTTTAGCTTCACGCTTTATCCCGCACATGGCAGGGTAGGCAGAGGGAACTGCAGGAACCATATGAACCTAGTGTTAAGACACTCCGTTACTTAGTCCCTGCTTACTCCGTCCCCACTTTCCGCCATCTACATACTTTCTATATATCGACGTCACTAAATAATAACTAAGAACGTTTACATTTTTGTTTGTTATTTTTATTTTAGGCTTAGTTGAACACCTTGTGGCCTCTTCTGGAACTTGACTCAGTATCAAACTATATATGGTTTATTATTTATAATAAGTTTGATTCGAGTACAAACGAATGAATTTATTTTCATTTTGTAATTGCTTTCATTTGGAAAAAAAGAAGAGTTTCTTAACTTACTACTACTAACTAACTTACTACTACTTTATTAATATTAAATAAACAAAATGATCATAAGTATCTCGAGTATCACCGTATACGTTATATTACAACATTAAATCATTATATGTGGTGGAAATAGCTTATGTCAACTATTGTAAATTATATCAATGAAGTTTATACAGAAAAAAGTACAGGTATTAGAAAAATATATCACACACAAAATACGATGTTGAATTTAAATATCTCTAAATCAAGAAGAAATTTAAATTCAGGGGAATTCAACTTAAATTTTAATAATAAAATTGTAGTGCCTGTTTGTAATAGAAAAATAAGTGTAAGAATATTTTTATATGCATATGCATACACCTACGATACGTTAATCACAAACCATTTTATTATATTTTGGCTATATGTCCCATTTCTTTGTCAGGGTTAAACTATGAAACAGCTAAGCAGATTTTTATAAAAGTACCCCTGAAAGATAAAATAGATTGTGCAGCAGCATATAACCTTTCGGCGTATATACTTTCCATACTAACGTATTGAATATAAAATGATAATTTTCGTATCAATGACATCATTTACTGTAGTAATTTTTAAAGGAAACATTTATTTATAATATACTCGTATACAGTAAATCCAAGAACATCGATCAACCGAATGAAGTCGAACCCTAATATAAAAATTGCACTCCCAATTATGCCAAAGCAAACAAAACATCATTTAATAAATAAATTTGATCACAAATAAATATATATGTAGATCGTTTATAATTCTCTAGTTTTAAACTGAATGGCTATAGATTTTCATTATAAACCTCCTATTTGGCCCCCAGGAGCGTTTCCTCTGACCACTCAGACCCCCCGCTAGTCCAAGCCATAATGGCCACCTTGAACAAAAGGTATCGGAGAATTTTCATCAAGCGATTGATTTTATTAATCTCAACGGGTTGTCAAGAGTAAAGAACTGTGGAATGAATGTGTTTGCGTATTTTTGTTTAGATAGCGATTGTTTTGATTGAATTGAATTGAATTGAATGTGGTAATAATTTATTTTAGTTATAGCACGATGATTGTGGATTCGATTCCTGCTTGAGGATATTTATTGTTTTCATTTTATTCCCTCTGGGAGCAAGGCGAGGCGCGGCGTTGAGTTCTTCCACTCAGCACGCATTGTCTTGTAAGGCGGATAATGGAAAACGGGATATCGCAACTCCAGGTAATTTCAACCTACAGCTTCATGCGCCAACCTTTCTACATGCAGACTAAAATATGAAGCTCAAAATAACTTACTTTTATTATTTACAACAATATTTTACTGCTACTACAAAAAGACCTGCAAAAAGTATATATATTTTTAATTAGATATAAAATTAATATAAAATACTGAAAAATTATTTATAAAAAAATCTGTATACATTAAAAATAAAACAAAAATGTAATGCAAAATTAAAATAATACTCCAATAGACCAGACCTAGGTAGAGTTGCCAGCAAAAATAAATATTGCAAATATAATAACGAAATCTAAATTGCTGCATCAACGTATTGTACTTTTGTGACCCTTATTGCATTAAGAATAGAGTACAAAATCGCACATCAACATATGGTTTAGTTGTATTTGTATTTTGATAGGTTTTATTCAACTGACCGCAAGTCGTAAAATCGAGGTTGGCGAGCTTCCCTGTACATTTTATTGACCATCTTAGGTACACTAGTTTTATTATTTTTGGACAATTTAAAAGGAAAAAGGTATATATTTGGCACAAATTTCAATTTAAAATGAAATTTTGGCTTTATTAATTTTTTCTGTATTTTATTTAAAATTTAACTTTAAATTTAGTGTTTTATCTTTCATAAAAATGTAAGAAAGGCAGTATACGTCATATCATTATAAAGTAATTTTATTTAGATAAGCTGGTGTCAAATGTTAAAAGGTTACGTAGTTTATTAAGTCAGCAAAGTATTACTAGTTAGATCGAATGATTGATGCTTTTTTTATAGTTTCACGCTTTATCCCGCACATGACATAGCCTGCTAGCAGGGAGCAGAGGGAACCGCAGGATCGTGGGAACCTAATGGGAAGACACTTTGTTCTCAGCTTTTCGCCTTTTTTTGAGGCATTGAGTGTGGACTGACGCAACTTAACTGCGCACTTTACTTAATTGCCTTAGCGAAAAAAACAGAAATGAAAAGTCAATATTCTCCGAGTAGAAATCGAACCCACTAACACTTGCCTTTATAGGTATACGCTACGCCTCTGCGGCAGAGGCGGTCGGTGTTGATGTTTTTTATTAATTTCATCGATTTAATATTTTAAAAAGGGAATCTTTTTAAGGATTGTGTTACATTTTAACAAAATATCCCTATATTTTTCCTTGAATGACATTTATTACATTACTAGTACTAATTTTATATTATAATTAATACCAATATTGGCAGAAAATGGGAATGGACAGCTTAATTTCTTTGTTAGTCCTTTGAGCCTTTCCTGTTATATGCAGGATGGTCACGGTCCTTACTTATTTTAAATAATCTCATCTTCTTTTTATTAGCAATTTATTAAAATATAGATATACTAAATATATAAGCATTTTGTTGTAATTTTATGATAAAGTAACAAAGTTTTACAAAGAACAGCCATTACTGTAATCCTTTTAAGAAATAAAAAGCTGTATCAAACATCACATATAAGTAAAGCGAACGAATTCAATAAAGCTATTAACCAACCGAGCTTGAACAGTCAAAGCTCCACTCATAGGTAAAACATAATATTTATACATATAATATTTGTTTATTATCCATTAACCACTCGTATAGTTATCCAATTAACACTGCATAAAGTGTTTTATAAACAACATTACTCCAACCGAGATCCGAGATCAAAGTCCATGATATATCAATCGCCTCCACTTTTCCTCACCTTAGCATTGGCGCCGTGTAGACCAAACAAAATTGACTGAATGAATTTTGAAATTAGATTTATAAAAAAATTTAGAAAAGTATGGAGTAGTTTGTAGTTATGAGTTCGATTCTTTCTTGTTTGTTATTAATATTGCATTTATTTTTATGGATATGACAGTGGAGGAGGCGAAAGAGGTATGCAGGGACCGCAGCGTTTGGCGCTCCGTTCTCTCTGACTACCCTAATAACCTATGTGTTTTCATTACGTTGGTTTTCATGTTATCTTGACTTGTAATAAAGACTGTCATTAAATATTACACTTACTCGGAAGACGATAGGTGCAGCGTCGAGCTACTCCAATGATATACAAACTATACGAGTTTCCCTCTTCCTTCTTCATTTACTTCATCACTATATGAAATTCGAAACATTTCTAAAATTACCTTTGTATACCACTTTAAAGTACTAACAAATATTCGAAATTAGCATTGGCATTTACACCGTCCTTTTTTCTAATTCTAAAACCTGTAGCATTATGAAAAAATGCAAACAAATGTAACGTGGGCGCCGGAGATTAGCTTCGCTCACGGATCGAAATAGGAATTAGTTGCGTACAGTTCTAGAGTTAAGTCGTAGAACATACTTTTTAATATATATTATTTTACCTACACTTTATATTTTTTATAGCTTCACGCTGTATTCCGCCCTTAGTAGAGTAGGCAGAGGGAACAGCAGGAACCGTAGGAACCTAGTGTTAAGACACTCCACACACAATATATAAATTTTACATAAGAACATATGGACCTATTTATGGATTTTTCTATTTCCATTTTCTTCGCTCTGCAAAGTAAGCAAAGTGCGGCCTTAAATTCCGCCACACAACACGCAATTTAATTGTTTTTAATAATAAACTATACCTGCAATATAGGAAGCACGGGTAGGTAGTAATTTACAGATAACAGGAAGGTCTGTCCAAGGTATAAATACAATTTTTCATATAGTGAAAGCGAAGTCACAGAAAAAAGTTAGTCTTACTAAAATATACATATATGCACTACCCTTTAGTTCTCGAGTACAACGTAATGTAAATTGGCAATGTCGTCTAAGCTCGCGGCACATGTCACAATAAACGTTTAAAACGTACAAGTCATAATTCTTTATATTCAGTTTTTTGTTTGTGTTTTTAAGATCATTGGTTTTTTATTGTTTTTTTTAGGGTTTCACATTTTTTTTGGTCAGATGATTTTTTTCTTATATATATATATATATATATATATATATATATATATATATATATATATATATATATATATATATATATATATATATATATATATATATATATATATATATATATATATATATATATATATATATATATATATATATATATATATATATATATATATATATATATATATATATATATATATATATATCCCACTAAATGGAAGAACCTGGAAAAATATTTTTTTCTATTTGATTTCACTCCATTTTTTTACTCATTTCTCATTCAAGGTAACGTTCAAATTTGTTTGTCCAAATAATCGTATTAAATTGAATTCCGAACATTTTGGGTCAAAACATAAACGAATGAAAATATTATATTTATAAATAATTTAAATAAATAGCTTTTGGGAAATCCTCTCTAAGAGGTTTACTATGATGTCTCAAGGCCGTACCAGTATGCCAAATTTCATCTCCTTTTCAGTGCGTAGTTTCGCTTTAACATTGTGTGCCTCTTTCTCTTTGCCTATATTTAAATGAGATAAAATAATTTGTTAGATTTTTGAAGATATCTAGAACTTCTTATTAGGTATATATTATTATTTACTATATACACAGTTATACAGTTAATGTAAACCTCACTAAACCTACCCTGCAAGGAGACTTAAGTGCTAAAACATTTTGTTCTCCATTTTTTACCAGTTTTACGAGATGTATTGTAGTGAATGGTTGAAGTCAAAGTCCTAGTATAGTATATGCTATATGATAGCATCTAAAATTAATAATATAAGAAAGATCTAAGCCTAATAATATAAAAAAGGTGCAATAAAAACTCAAATCACGCTGTAAATAACTGTTCCACAATCTACGTTCTATCATCAAAGCGGCACATCGGAAGTTAGGTGTTGTAAACACGGCGCTCGAGGTAAATGAAAACGCGAATCGAACGCAAACATGAGACTGTGGACGTTCTATAATGAACGAGGAATTCATTTTAAAAGAAGACAAATTATATTTAGAAGAATTTGTTTAGAAGACCAAGACCGTGGAGTAAAGGCGCAGCACCTGTCTGTAAACGCGACGGTGTGTTGGTTCAATTCCTATAAAGAAAGACAGCTATTTTTATTTCCATTTTCTTTGGTTTGGTAACTAGGCAAGCGAGGCGTTTCTCTTACTGCCCCATCCATCCACGGCCATCGGTTCTGTGAGCTATGTGCCATGTCCGCTGCCACTTGAGTTTTGCAACTCAAAGGGCTAAGTCGGTAAGCTTGATGCTGTCTGCTCTCCATTGTTCTGTTGCCTATAGTATGCGACCATATTCTCTGCGTTGTAAAGAATATATTTGTCTTTTAAAATACTCACACATACACACACACACACACACACACACACACACACACACACACACACACACACAAACATTTTTGTACGCTATATCCCTAGGGGGGTAGTCAGAGAGAACGGAGCGCCAAACTGTGGTTTTAAAATAAGAATATATTTATATATAGAATAATATAATAATTTATTTATTAATAATTTATATGTAGAATATATTTATATATATAGAATATATAAATGTTTAAGACAGAAAGAAAAAAGGAGCATTAAACCAATATTTCTCTGCCTAACCTCATAAGTATTCATTGATAAATGCGAAGCTATTTTTTTAAATATAACACCTTTATAGCACAGTCAATAATCTGAATATCCGGTGGAATTAAAAATCGGACAGTTGAGTGACGTGACAGATGTTTACCTCGCCGTTTCGTTACCGGGTCGGGTCGCTGTAGTTGCGTCATATTCTTACAAACTCTATTTTAAGTCATCCTAGTCAGTCAGTCACGATGGAATTATCGTCTTATCGTCACGTAACGTTTTATAGTATTTAAATTATGCAGAAATTAAAAATTGAATGAAGTCATTAGTCGTATTTTCTTACATTATAGGATAGGCAAAAAATAACTACAGCGAATTAGGTATCGAAAAAGAAAAGTTAACTTCTCTGTCCCGTTAATTTCATTTATATTAGTTGATTAATAAACGTCCCTAAGGTTTATTTTCAGAACAAACAATATAATTAACAACAAGACGACCTTGAGAGGTCTAAGGGTTTGGGGGTTCGATTCCCACTCGTGGAAGACGAATTTTCTTTGCTTTGGTAACAAGGCAAAGCGCTGCGTTGAGTTCCGCCACTTATCACAGCACATTTTTAATGTATTTATGTATTTTTGTATGAAGCTCTTACCTATTTCATTTTATTCTCTATTTTATCAGTTAAAAATGGTAGAAGCTGAAGTAACATTTTATCTAGCAATTTTTTATACCTAGATATAGCGCGGGGACGGAGAAAACAGAGATTAAGCAACATAGTGTCTTAACTCTCACACAAGCTGCTGTGAAGCTAAAAAAAATTAGAGCCCTCTTTAAATTTAATCCTAAATCCATCTTTAAATGGGCTAGTTACGATCCTTAAGACCTAGTTACACCTAAATTCACAATATTTCTCATGCCACAAGATATAATTATTTCCAGCCATTTAATTACCTAGGCTAATGTTAACATAACAGTTTACATGTTTTCCCGTAAAGAATAAAAAACCAATAATATCGGTTTTAGAAATCCCGTAAGTAAGTTTACTGTCGACTATAAAAGTTCTACAATCACCGAGCAACACCTGTTAGGGATAGGGTTGTCTGTATTGAAATTTTTGTATGTACATAATATTATAGTATATCAATATATTTTTGTTTAACTTTAAATGAATAAGATGCCTTATGAAATATATGCAGAAAATGGAAAATCAAGTTGCTTTAACACGAGGTTCTTTGATCTTTCTGTCTAACACTATTAATACTTACATACTTTAGAACTGAATTTCAATATTTTTGTATTAATATAATATATATATATATATATATATATATATATATATATATATATATATATATATATATATATATATATATATATATATATATATATATATATATATATATATATATATATATATATATATATATATATATATATATATTGTAACATATATAATATAGTATAGTTACATACTAGTTGGTATCCCTAGTTACAAGTAGTAAACCCAGATAAAGTAATTGCTAGAATTACCTGCTTCAAATTGCTTAAACTGTTTAAAATAAACGTTTAAAGTAAACGCGACGGTTTTTGGGTTCGATTCCCACTCGGAGAAAATAGATTTTTCTATTTCCATTTTCTTCGCTTTGGTAACTAGGCAAAGCGCGGCGTTGAGCTCCGCACTCAACACGCAATCGCACCTAGTAATAGGGAGACAAGAAACGAGTGTCTTAACACTAGGTTCCTATGGTTCCTGCAGTTCCTTCTGCCTACCCTGCCATGTGCGGGATAAAACGTGAACCTAAAAAAACATAATAAATTTTATTTTACTAATATAATTTATAAATAGTATAAGCTCATATTATTATTTACTCCGTAAAAATCTCTAATTTTAAATTAATAATTAAAATGTGAGTTAACAATAATGTCACAAATTAATTTTCTTAGTTATGTATAACATATGAACATTTTATTTCATATGTTTATTATAGCATTACATTAACTTTGTATTTATAATATACAATATGTTTGTATATTGCAGGGCCTGAAGATAAACGATAACGACATAATTGTGATTGTAAAACAAATCTATGCAACTAATAAAACACTCAATGTACACAAAAACATAAGATATATATAAAATATTATATAAAGCTGTTTTTAATATATTGAATTACTCATCTTTTCCCTTCATTGTACTAGAAGTACATTCGATACACCGATATCGAAACTATTTATTATTGCATTCAAGGGCCCTTCGGTGTCTTTTTTATATCTTTTGTAGTAATAATTATATATAGACTCTACTTTCAAAAGAATAAAGCAGACCAAATTTCAATCTTCGCTTTATATATTTGCCATTTTAAATAGATTATTTGTATAACCTTTTCCATTCACAGCGGGGTAGGAATAGGTTCAGAAAAAGCAATCGCTGGAACCGTAGAAACCTAGTGCTAAGACACTCCGTTCTCTGCTTTCCGCTTTCGTTCAATACGTTGCAGGTTGAGTGGCAAAACTCAGCGCCGAACTTGCCCAGCTGCAAGTGTCAAGAAAATCGAAATAAAATAATCCATTCTCCCCGAGTGGGAATCGAACCCAAATTGTAGCGCTTCCAGACGCGTCATTGCCACAACAGTTCTCAACATACGTTCAAAAACACTAAAGAAGATAAAATTTCGTTCTTCGCTTTATATTTTGTCATTTTTATTTACAAATTACGTCTAAATAATAATTAATAGGTTATATTAGAAGTAAAATCTTACCGTTAAAGTGGATATAAGGGAACACTTTAGCATATGAGAGTAACAAAACGTAAACGTACAACGTATAGCATTTTTATTTCGATCCATGTATATTTAGAGTGGAATGCGTAGACTGGCGACGTGATATACGAGGGCTACCTGACTTTTATTCAGTACAATGCGGCTAACATGGCTATTTGTGGTGAAACGTTAAGTGTATATTCAATGTGCATGTATATGTATATAGATTTATATATAGCTCTTTAGCTTTTAAACCATTTAATTATAGCTGTTAAACATTCGAGGGCGATATGGTGTAGTAAAGCGTTTAAGTGTAAACGAAAAGGTTGAGGATTCAATTCCGTTTTAAAGGATTTTTTTAATATCCTAGCTCTGGTAAAAAGAGAGACAAAGATGTTGTGATCCGTCACTCAAAGTGAGGAATTTAGTGTCTTAAAAATAATTACATATAGTTAGAAGAAACTTAAAAATCATGTTTTAGATTTTATTACATACGTTGCCTGGAAGAGATCACTTTAAGCGATAAGGTCGCTTTTTGGTAATTCTTTTATTTATCTTTTTTCATTTGTTATGTTGTTTGATTAAGTTGTGCAAATAAACTATATTCATTATTATTATAGAAAGCAATAATAATTGAAGAAATGGGACGTTATAAATTAACGAAAAAAACAAAAATGGTGCAAAGGTAATATTTAATAAAATTACGTGTCAAATAATATCAGTACGTAACATTGCTAAAACCTTACAAAACAAATTTCTATAATATCATTTTAAAAACAGTCACTTTACTGTTGATTTTAGCAGCCCCGTTAGAGATGCTTATATTGTTAAATAAAGTTAAAGACCCTTTAAAAGGTAAGCATTCCTTACATTTGTATCAGCAACTTAGGTAAGTATTACAAGTATAAGGTAAATACTTACTTCCTCATCATAGGTAAACTCAACAAAGTTAAAGTTAAATAGAGTAACTAACAAAAACTATTTTAAATCACCTAAATACTTAATCGACGCTCATATTCATTTAAGACACTAAAACAAAAATGAATTAGTGTCTGATAGTAAAATATAGTAAAATTTATAATATACGTTGCACACATAAATTTGTTCGTCGTTTACTATGATTTATAACTCAGCGACATTCAGATATATGAGAAGCTGTTATGAGACTAGGAATATTTAAAAATATATAATTTTTGGCCATCGAGGTGTTTTGTTATAACGTCTGACTGTAAGTGCGGTGGTTGTTGGTTCAAAGCTCACTTGCTGGGCGTGTTTCTTTTGTATTTCAACTTTGACTAAGCGTTGTGTTAAACTACACATATCGCGAATTGAATTTAGGTAAAAGTCGAAGAACGATATTTCTTAATAACCGCTGAGTGAATCGGATATCTCTGCCTAATTGAGACACAGTGTAGTGCTGAAGAAATTATTGGTTTTTCATAGAAATTTAATATTATGATTTCTTATATAGCATTCCTCTATTTTATATAATAAAAAATAAACTGACTTATCGGTTACATCATAATAAGAAATATATTATTAAACTAAACTTATAAAAAAAGGTTTTAAAAGTAAATGAGGAAAATCTTTTAAAATAAAAGTAAAAAAGTGACCAGCTTTTACATAATATTTTTACATAATATCTTTATAATGTATTAAATTCTAATATAGTGATATAAATAAATATAGTTAGGAAAACTTATCGCATGCTATAAATACATTAAGTGTTTACGACAGATAGACGAATGAGCTAAGAGACAGCAGGTTGACAGATCTCATTTAGATACTATCCTTGGATGCTGCATCTATATGGACGTGTAATAGTTCGTAAAATTAAATCTCGATATATTTTTTAATTTTTTTTATGTTTTCACGCTTTATCCCGTACATGGCAGGGTAGGTAGAGGGAAGTGCAGGAACCTAAGTGTTAAGACACTCCGTTGCTTAGTCCCTGCTTTCTCCGTCCCCGCTTTCCGCTTTTTTCGAGGCATTGCGTATTTAGTGGCGGAAATTATTAATTTTCCAGAGCGCAGAAAATGGAAATAGAAAAATTCATCTTTCTCCGTGATAGCATATTGATTCTTCATGGGAACCTCGAACTCACAAACCGTCGTTTACAGGTACGCTACGCCTCTGCGCCACGATGGCCCTCAAAAAATTGGTTTTTATTAATAAAATACTAACATTAAAGAACAGTAAAACACATTCAGCTTAGAGGTATATTATTGTTGTACTAAAATATTCACAAAATCTACAGAATGGAAAACAAGAAGTAAATCCCATGTTATAACTACTATAGCAAGATCCCTATGAAATTGTTATTTTTTACAATAACACCCACTTCACAGGTCCCTAATCTTTTGGCAACCACTCAATATGTTCGTATAAAATTGTTTTACATCTCACGATAAATCGTATGGTATGGTTTAACGAAAATGTCGTCGTGACATCCAATTTAGGTTTTACGATTAATTAAAAGTGTTAAAGATATATAAATATTTTTTTTGATGAATATTAAATATTTTATGTGTATATGAATAAGTAAGTATAAGTATATACATATATCCACATCATAAACCTTACTTTCAAATGGCAATTAAACCCACCCAAACAGACAATGGTCAAGTTAACAGAGGCTATAATGTATTGGTAAAACATGAAAAAAGTTATATTAAAATTACGTTTATAGCATACGACAAAAATAATCGTATAGTTCAAATAAAAATTCTTTACTATCTTAAAAATAAATTATTTTTAATAAATCTACAAGAAAAAAGGCTTTAGAATGCCAGTTATTTAGAAACCACAGATTTATCTCATTCAGTTTTATAGATGCATGAATTATTTTAGTATTTTATGAAGGTAAAATGGTGAAATCATTTCAATGCATTTTGGGTAAGAATAGAGTGTATAATTTTAAAATGTGCCAATCTCTACTTCCTGCAAGATTTAAAGATATTGTATGTTATAAATATAGATTAAAAAATAATTTAGCACCATTAACTTGATTTTTGAAAATTTTATAGCTTCACGCTTTATCCCGCACATGGCAGGGTAGGCAGAGGGAACTGCAGGATCCATACGAACCTAGTGTTAAGACACTCCGTTGCTTTAGTTCCTGCTTTCTCCGTCCCCGAACATATATATTTTAATAATATTGAATATTTTTGAGTAAATTGTGATCTAATGTAAGCACTTATTACGTACGTACTAATATACGTAATACTCCAAAACGAAACGTTCTTCGCACTTTGAACATCATCATCGCCGTTATTTTGTATAAAACATTTAACATACATACATGTGTCTGTAAGCGCCGGCCAAGTTGTTTAAAGATATTATAGCATTATGTATATTATTACAAATATTAGAAAATATTTTTTGTAGTAGAAATGAAATGATCACCTAAGGCGTAATTATCATATGTTTATAGATTGTCCACGGTTGTTGTACAGGACAGAAAGTAGACAGCGAAATTCCTTATATATTGTTGGAAATATTTGAAAAATGAGAAATATTACTTAATTTTTTTTTATTTTACTTCACACAAGGCTCGTCTTAATCTAATTGTTAGATGCTGGAAATGTATACAATTGACTTTTTTAATAATAACCACTAACTAACGCAGTCTGGGCGCCGCCTAAACAGCAATTGTGCGTGAATTACAGCGGTGATTACAACGTTTATGAGGGGAATAGTCAGGCGCACGTGTGCTAGCATATTGATTCCAAATTATAAGCAAATAGCGACGCTTTGGCTGTATGCCAGTGCACTTGCCAAAATGTAAGGTGGCCAAAATTCTGTACAAACGTTTTAAATAAAACAATTTAACCTGAGTAATCGCCATTTATTAGCATTTTTGCCATTTAGTGACCACGGGTATTTAATTTCCAAAGTGTTCGAAACGTCAGGTTTCCTATGTCACGTACGTGATTTACTTAATTATTTTAATTGAAAGCTGTAAATACGGTGAAAATCAAAGATCTTTTTAAACTACTTAAAAATATAGAAAAAACAACAAAAATGTGATTGTATAGATAAAAGATAAATATATCAGATTATTTGTCTTAGATAAAGAAAGATACGTATTTGTATTTTTAAGACGAGTATTACGTTTCCATAATAATATAAAATTAGCAGTAATATCATTAATACTAATGGTAAAAAAACGAAATAATGTAAAATGTTACGGATCTACTGTCAGAAACATTATAGGGCTTATACTTTTATTTGTTAGTATTTAATAAGTGTTAATGAACAAATACCAGATTCAGAAAACTCATAACTGGTGGTAAGGCATGTTGTTCCATAAATATTTTTATAGCTTCATTCTTTATCCCGCTCATAGCATCATAGGCAGAGTGAATAGCAGGAACCTAGTGACAAGATACTCTATTCCCGCTACATTTTTAAGGATTGCATGTTAAGTGGCGGTAATCAATGCCGCGTTTTGCCCAGTCTCCAGACCGAAGAGAATTATATTGAAAACATCCATCATCCTCGAGTGGGAACTAAACCAAGAAACCGCCGCGCTTACGAAAGACGCGACGACTTGCGATTTTTATTATAAAATGAGCAGTAATAGCCATCTGCTTCTTTAGCCTAAGAAATGACCTCAGCCCACATTTATATGGTCACCCTACATAAACGTAAAGCGGCACGATTCCGTACCGACTGAAATTTACAGGTAACAATGTTTATGTTTGTTCTACAATGCGTTCTGTTTAACTAATAATTTTGTATGAACTTCTCTTGGAGTAATAATTTGAGGTTAGTATGCTTGGACGGTATCCGAGAGGAGCGGGTGCAAATCCTGCTATGATAAATTTAAGGTATGGCTAGCTTTTTTATAGTTTTTAAATATTTCTATATTTAGTGTGGAAGAACGATTTAAAGATTGGAAAATGGAAAGCTGGAGAGCAACGTTATATGAATATTTCACGTATTACATTTATTCCTATTTACTAATATATCTAATTAAATTGGTTATAGCTCTTAAAATTCATGAAATCTTGAAGCCTTTTGCAACGTATTACAATAAATGTGATTGTGGGTTCCATTACAACTCCGGTGAATCAATTGGTCATTTCATCGACGTAGTTAGAAGACACTACGCGTTCTGTTCCTTCTATCTACACCCCAAATTATAGCGAAATAATAGAAAAATATTGTTTTCTGTACAGTTTTTTTAACATCCTAAACCATTTTTTTAACATAGAGTCCAAATAATAATTATTTCCACTACGTAATAAAATACAAATAGATATTAAAATTACTATAAACCATTTTAAACAATTCAATTTCTTCAACAAAGTAGGATAATTTGAAAGCCCCGGAAATCAAGCGAGATATTTTAATAACGCTAAACAACAGACTGTCGTTGCTTCCGCTGCAGTTTAAATAAGAAATATGCTTATAAAGGTGAAAATAAAAGGTTTAAACTGCTTATTATATCTAAGAGTAAAATTGACAGTAGTTATATATATATATATATATATATATATATATATATATATATATATATATATATATATATATATATATATATATATATATATATATATATATATATATATATATATATATATATATATATATATATATATATATATATATATATATATATATATATATATATATATATATATATATATATATATATATATATATATATATATATATATATATATATAAATTAAATAAATTGATTGAAATAAATAAATAAATTGTTTAAAATGCTTGCATGGAGCCGACAAAAAAAGTTCTAATAAGTTTCTAACGTTTCTTAATTTATTTATTTATTTATTAATATTTATTAATTATTTATTTATTAATTTATTTATTAATATTATTTAATTAATAATATATACAAGAGAATACAAATGTAATGGATGAAAGAAAAAAAATCTGTTCAAATCAAGTTATGCGATGGAAAATATTGAAAATATTGATTTGGACGTTATGAATTTTACTTAAATTACAATTACTACCTGCAACATGTACACGGGCCTTATTGGAAAGGACTACGCTGTCGCTTGTTCTCGCTTATTGGGAATAGGTCGAGACGACAGTGTCTCGATGAACTTGTATTTTTTAAACAATATAATGTTTATTTTTAAGAAATATTTATTATAACTTCACGCTTTATCCCGCTTATAGCAGGGAAGACAGAGGGAAAGGCAGGAATTGTGGAAAGTTAGTGTTAAGACACTCCGTTTCCCGCTTTTTTGCCTAGGTGCCGCATGTATTTTACATAGTTTGTTGTGGTAAACACGTACATCGTTGAATTCTGTCACTCAAAATAGCGGAGAGCTTACGTAAAGAAATTAATTCAATATTTAAAATGAAAATATATATAAATTTCGCAAATATAACCAAAAAATATCAAATTAATGTTAATTTAATTTCAGGGCGCAATAGCATAAAATTTGACTGTAGATGACTGACGAGGTGTGAGTTTGATTTCCGCTCAGGCAAATTATTTCCTAATTATCTTAAAAAAATCAGCGAAAAATAGGAAACGGAGTGTGTTGATGTGTAGAAAGTGTGTGTGTGTGTGTATTGCAGAATATTTATGTACGTACAAAATATTCATTCCACATACAAGCAAATATTTTGAATTTAATAGGGTCGTAAAAAATTTATAGCATCTGATCATTCATGAAGACTACAAAATGTACAGTAGTTGATACGAATCAAAGAGTGGCTGTGTACTTTATAACCGGCGGTGGTCGTAAAATATTTAGTTAACAGTTTAAAGTATAAAGGAAGCTACAGGTGTATGATGAATTTAATTCAAGATTTCAGCATTTACTTACAAGAAGTAAACCTCTATATAATTTGTTACATATTTGTAAGAACGAATATTTTTACTATATGATTTTAATATCTAATTAGTTAGTCTATAATAAATAAAAGCATTGTTTTCTAGTTTAGTAATATAAGAGTCAAATCAGTTAACGCATGTCGAATGTATATATATATATATATATATATATATATATATATATATATATATATATATATATATATATATATATATATATATATATATATATATATATATATATATATATATATATATATATATATATATATATATATATATATATATATATATATATATATATATATATATATATATATATATATATATATATATATATATATATATATATATATATATATATATATATATATATATATATATATATATATATATATATATATATATATATATATATATATATATATATATATATATATATATAACGAGAGCATAACTAAGATTTTCATACAAAAACCAACGTACAGACAAGTGACCTTGGTAGTATAAAAATAAACTCTTTATGACAAATTCTTGTGCAGTACACAGGAATGCAGCTTGCAGGTTAATTGCATGCGCTTGGATTGTTTATCATGCTAATTACGAAGAGTTAGAGCTGAGTTGTAGTTTACTGTCCAATTAACATGTTTAAGCTTTCTAGTTCGTCGTAATAACAATTTTATGGAACTGTTATTATTTTCTGGCAATAATAATTAGGTTTGTAATATGCTTGAATGGCAGTGGAAAGTCGAGACATTCTATGGCAACTCTGCTGCATTAAAGATGAAATGTAGAAGCTATACAAAAGTGTCGTTTTATTTATTTATTGACATATTAAATTTAAATTTTACTTTTGAACCGTTTTTGCTGTATGAATTTTCTTACAAATAAGTATTTATATAACATATATCTTGTAAAATTTCACCTATTTTATTGTAAAATAAATTAAATTTTAGTATCTATATATAACATTTTAACCTAACCTAACACGAGTGTAGCTCTACCAATCACAATTCAACGTGCTCAGTCATTTCCTTAAATATCCAGGTTTCAGCATTCCAACAGTCTCAGGGAACACTAAATCTGTCAATGTAACAAAGAAATCCGCTAAGACTAAATTGACCCATATAAAAAGACAAAGAGCCTTCTAACGGCGATCGTTTAAAATATATTGTGATTCAGTAAATTTGAAATTATATGATAAGCGACTCTATATATTTGTTGCTACAGTTAAAATTCAAACGTTAAATGTTTAACCTGAAATTTCAAGTTATGTTGAATTTTAATTAATTTGCCAATCGAAAATATTTACTGTTTTTACTGCTATAGAGTTTATAATAGCCTGTAAATTTTACAGAGGCAAATTGAAATTTTGGATGGTTGTACAGAATACACGTGTCACCATCACCTGCCATTCGTATGAGCACAAAGCGTACAAAGATATATTTGTATTAAAATCACATTTGGATGAATCATTTAATGTTTCTGTATTTAACTTGTTTCAGCTTTAATTTTACACTATATCTGATAAAGAATATGGTGAGAAAAATGTATAATGGGGTAGAGTACGGAGAAAGGCATTTGTTAATCTAACTATATTAAGAAATGCCTGCAACTGAAATTTATAAAAATACAGTAAGTAATTCAAATTATAAAATAAGTTTTAATTACAAAAGGTGATTTAAAAGAAAAGTTTTTAATATTTATTTTATTTTGAAGATATCCTGGCACAACTTTGCAAAAGTGCAATTTGTAATTTGGGGCATGAGATAATTTAATTCATCCCTCCTGGTAGATAAAATGTGACATTGACTTGCCATATCTCGAAATTTGGGCTAAGTATAGAACGAAGCGTCACTAAATTTCCTCCTTCTACCTGCTTTACACGAATCATCACATTTCTTTTACTAAAAACATCATAAAGCAAAAATTACAAGTTTTCAATAGAAATCGTTCCTTGCTCATTTATTTACAATACTAGCTAAGTTACTAAAGCTTTTCATATCCAAAAACCCACTCACATATTAAAGTTATTTTCATTCAATTGAAACAGCAGAAATATTTCTAATTCACATAACACCAGTATTCAAATCAGTTCAAGATCGAAACATCCGTTAGACGTTACTCCTCTAAAATATTACCTAGTAATTATTACAAGTAACGGTGTCTTGTAACAAATAAATTACTACATACTAATTTCTGTAGAATCTTTTAAAATTTTAAACATACATTAACGCATTTTCTCTATAGTTTTCATTTTTGTATTAAGTAAACGAGCAATGTCTAGGGAATATTTTGAAAACAGCTACATTTTTCCTATTATAGTGTGTAGGCGATACATTAGTGTTAATTTTCGCATGTCTGTCCGTCATAGCACAGCATCGCATCCGTTAGCACACGTCCGCTTTAAAATAGTTATAATAAGATTAAATTATTATGTAAAAGATTTTTTTTTCGGTTATTAAACAAAATTAAATTAATTAAGGTCTTATAGATAATTACAGAAATAAAATAGAAGGTTTAAAAATACAAAAAATAAACACTAACATTTTTTTATGCTATTTCCTTAATGTTGACCGATCGATCTGAACGGTTAATTATAACGAGAATTCGAATATATATATATAGAATATATATATATATACATATATATATATATATATATATATATATATATATATATATATATATATATATATATATATATATATATATATATATATATATATATATATATATATATATATATATATATATATATATATATATATATATATATATATATATATATATATATATATATATATATATATATATATATATATATATATATATATATATATATATATGTATAACTGCTATCATAAAATCCAAAACTTATTTAACATAAGATTTCTAAAGCTTATTTAAACATAATATATCTGGTTCTCGTAAAGTATAGTAACGACTTCAAAGTGTATAGGCGGGGCGTGTCGAATCCGCTACCCACAGCTATTTTTAGTGTACAGGTAACAAGAATGCCCTTTGAAATTTTACACTTCCGCTCATAATGTTGAGTTGTTAAGAATATATTGTTTTTAAATGTATATACTGCCAACGACCGCCCGTTCTCTAAGAGTAAATTAAACATATTTTTTTAATTTTTATGTAAATATATAATCTTTTACACAGTTGATTACCCTTGACCTGATGAAATATGTGCAGCTATTTTTACAATTATACAAATACAAGTATACAACCGACCGTCGTGGCGCAGAGGCGTAAGCGTCTGCCTGTAAACACGACGGTTTAAGGGTTTGATTCCCACTCGGAGAAGAAGGATTTTTCTATTTTCATTTTTTTCGCTCTGGAAACTAGACAAAGCGTGGCGTTGAGTTCCGCCACTCAACAGGCAACGCCTCAAAACGGCGGAAAGCGTGGACGAAGAAAGCAGAGACTAAGCAACGGAGTGCCTTAACACTAGGTTCATAGAGATCCTGCAGTTCCCTCTGCCTACCTTGCAATATGCGGGACAAAGCGTGAAGTTAAAAAAAAAATAAAAAAAGGTAGTTGAAAATCCAGAACATACATAACGCAAAAAAATCCTCCTGATATCGATCAGGCCTATTGTGATCGGTGCCAGCTAACACTTTAGTCTTAATTAAATTCAACAATAGGTATCTTATATAATAACAATTAATAGCAGAACACTACTAAATTTGACATAAGATTTTGAGTATAGTCTGTGTCCACATACTTTAAGTTAAGTAATCATTTTTTTTCAATTTATTGTTTGAATTATTTTTTTAATTATTTGCTTCATTATAAATAATGTTTTCTTTATATATTTACAATAATTAGTAATGTGGTATTGCGAGAAATAACGCTTGTGAGGTCTGCGTTAATAACTGTGTTACAGTTTTATACTAATACGGCTGTTATCGAAAATCTATTTTCCTCTACTTTTGTTAAATTTTATAAATATAAATAAAAAAATAATAATGTAAACGGATTCAAGCTAGTTTCCTCTTTATTTAAAATTAATAATCTTTCAAAGCAAAAGTGAGTGGTAAAAGATGTAAGGGAAGACCTCAGTTTACTTTCAAAAACGCATCGAAGATATTAGAGAAAGGTCACGTAAAAAGAATGAAGACTCCCTGGAGAGTATGTATGAAGAGGTTAATGACAGTGGATGAGGCTAAAGAGGTAGGACTGCAACGTTTGGCGCACAGACTACCACACTAGGGATTAAATGTGAAGACATGTAAGCTTGTATGTATGTATGTAATAGTGTTTTGATATTTTATCGTGTTCCACAATTTTTGTAAAAAACAATAACAACATTAATTATAAAGAAATTTAAAATAACAAAAAATAATATACATGCACCACGTCTGTTAGAAGTATATTCTATAATTCTCTAAATAGATTGACGCGTTGGACGTCAATATTTTATACATTTTACGCTTATGCTATAGATATGGCTAATTCACTTTACGCGTAGAACAATTTATTTCAAAGTTTATTACCTGTGTTAAACGTTCGCTCTATTTTTAACTACTTTGGGCTTTTGATACTTCCAGAGATTGTTTTATTTGAATTTAGTTTGTTTCCAAACTAAAAAGAGATTACTTTACTAAGATGTTATGTTGAAAAGTTTTTAGTTACAAAAACAATTAGTTTAGACGTAAGACTGCTTAGAATTTTCTTACTTAATTAATGCTAAGAGTTAATAAATTTTATTTGTGCAGTAGTAATCTTCAGTTTCCCCCATTATAACTATTCCCACTTTCCTTTTATCTATTTTTACTTATTTACAGAGCATACAAAGAGAAAGAGTAGGTATTTACTGTATTTCACAAAATTTCATAACACTGTATAGTCAGTTGCAAAAATTAATACTGTGTTCAATAGTCTCAAAATGGACAAATTATAATGTTATAATTAATTATAATACTTTGCTTATTTTAACGGGGATCAAATCATCAATCGTTATTCTGTAAAAGATATCATATTGTTTCCAAAAGACAGAAGGAACGCACCACAGATAACTAGTAACAAGTAAAGAAAATTCAAATTCCTACAAAAAAAGTGCCAAACAGCTGTTTACTTGTTCGCCGCTTAATCTTACCTTCAGTAAGAAGGTACTACTGGATAAATAAAAACCTCATTTAAATGCCATTAAAACTAAATTCGCTCAAGACATAGCGGAGCTCATTATTTTTGTTTAGGCTTTTCCTTGGGGAGACTGGGGCTGAGCATACACTGCGTTTTATGGTTCCACCGTTAATATGCTAATTTTGATGCGCTATCATGGTACAGTTGTTAGGAAGTGTGTCATTGATGATAGAAGGAGGTTTAATGCTACAATTTAAAAAACGGCAATGAAAATTTTCTCAGTCTTAACAAAGTAAAAAACGGGTTAAGATACTCTTGACACTGGCTTCATATTTCACATAACTTTCGAGATATTAAATATTGGTTTCCAGTCATATGTTTTTATTACTAGAACGGGATTTCAATGATGATAAATAAATCTTATGCACTAAATTATATACTCGATTGTATATTATTAAAGAATATTTTATATTTTGTAGTTATTAAAAATGTACTTATTGTTTATTTCTACTGGAAGTGAAGACAATTTAATGTTTACAACAACCATTAATGGAAAATTGATTGATTGAGTCCACAGTGGCGCAACGACACAGGGTCTGATTGTAATCACGATGGTTGGGGTTCAAATACCACTCAGTGGATTGTATTATCTCATTTTTCTTTTAATATTATTTTATTTTTGAAACCATGTTTTGTTACAAATTGCTTCATTGAAATCCGACAACATACAATATCTAGCGAATTATATAAGAAGTCAACAGAGTTATATCATTAAATTCGCCATATCTGTTGGAAGGAATTTTTTTAGCTTCACGCTTTACCCCGTACATGGCAGGGTAGGCAGAGGGAATTGCAGGGACCGTGGGAACCTAGTGTTAAGACACTCCGTTACTTAGTCCCTGCTTTCTCAGTCCCTGCTTTCCACCGTTTTTGAGGCAATGCGTGTTGAGTGGCGGAACTCAACGTCGCGCTTTGCCTAGTTTACCAGAGCGAAGAAAATGGAAATATAAAAATTCGTCTTCCCCGACTGAGGATCGAACCCAGAAACCGTCGCATTACAAGCAGACGTTGCGCCTCTGCGCCACGACGGTCCTTATCTCAATTTTCAACAGCAATATCCACGAGGAAGAACATTTACGTCCAATATCGTAAGTAACAACATCATTATATAAATTGCTAGCAATCATATACGAACGAAGTATAACAAACGCGCGATAAAGTCAAATCTATGTGTGTATTATTTAAAATAACAGCCCATTACTGTCCAAATGAACGGAGAATGCTTTAACGAGGTGCATCATTTAATTGTGCTAAATATATTATACGTAGAATAGGTACTTACGAACTAATTTATAAATAATTGTCGTTGTAAAGAACATAATTTTGAAATTTCCTTCAGTTTTCTCTTAGATTTTTTGAATTAAAACAAGATTTCATGAATAAATTTTCTAAATTGTGAGATATCCAATTTTATATATAAATGGGTATTTTTCTATTTTAATGATTTTTAGCTTAAATATTTGTTCCGTCTTTTTTTAACGAATCACGTAATACTGTGTTGTTTTCGAAAATGTAATTTAAACAGTAATTAGCGTCTCTGAGTTTAGCTGTAATTTTAACAATAATCTAACTAATGTAAACACTTCATACAATAGCTTGGGTGGCCGCGCTATGTCTTTATAGTCATGAGCTTAAGAGCTTATCCTCCCCGGAAGAATATTGAGTAAACAATTTACGATCGCCAACCGCTACGTTAAATTTGATTGTAAATCTGCATTGCTGGTGTTCTAATACTAGCTATCTTCGTATAGATTAGTTAAGAATATTCTACTTTAGTAAATTATGTCTATACACGGCGTTGAGTTACGCCAAATAAATACTTTAATAATAAATAAAGATGATTTGAAGAACTTCCTTTGCTCTCTATCCTGCTATGAGGGTAAAAATATCTATAAAAATTAATCCCGATTATCTTTAAATTTTTATTTATATACATATTATAATTGTTTATTTCACTTTCACACATAATCCCACGAAGCAGGATAGAGATGAACGTCTATTGTCTTACTAGAGTGTATATTGAAAATAATTAGTTACCCTCAGCGGGAATCGAACTCCCAAACACATTTACAGACGCTGACCCACTCTACGAATATTTACTAAAATACAAATCTAAGTTCTAAGATCGCATGATATGAAATATCTAAACCGGAGATTGGGTCCGAGGCGGACGGTTCGCCTTGGGCGCGAATTTCCGCTCCTGCCGTCCACACACCTCACGATTTCGTAGGTTGAATCGTTTGCCCTTTATCTTGTGGGGGAAATGCTAAGTGAAGTTCTACATTTAAGGATATTATGAACTAATGTATTATTTTTTTTATTGCTTTATCACGCTTTATCCCGCTTTATCAGCACGTGGCAGGGTAGGCAGAGAGAACTGCAGGAACCATAGACCTGTTGACTGAACACCTGTTTTTCTTAATTTCTAACTCTTTTACATTCATGTTCGTTGGCATAACCTAACGCTGCTTTCAGTTATGAACACGTATACAGAGAATATTTTTAATATTTTTACAGTGTTAATCCATATTAGGGTCATAGTAAGAGAAAATATGTAATATTTAAAAAAAACATTTAAAAATTTGAATCAACGCATGGCTTAGTGACTAGAACTGTTGGAAGGTGTCGAAAAGGCGCAGGTTCAAATCCCACTGCGTTATTTTTTTTACATGTTTTCTTAAAGCATTTAACACGTATATTATTGCCAATTGCTCTACTATTGTGTTGTAGTACACAAGCGTAGCTAGAGTCACAGTAACTGTACTATGACAGTATTAATGTTTTATTAACATTTCTCTGCCAAATTATCTGTAGCCAAAGAAAACAATGCAACGTACCTAATTGTAATTCAATGACATTTGCCATTGTAGCTGTAATTTACAAGATTTTCATATTTTATTACAATCATTACAGTACAAAGAGCTCACAGTACAAAGAAAACTTCTAAATATCTAACATATATAGAAAAAGCACTACGAATCCTCGTCTTGTCGATTTTTACTTTTATTATTCACAAAGCCAGCTCACGCTTGACCCATTTTTTACTTAACCTAATGTCAAATTTTTCAATAGCATAACTTTAACTGCAATTTCTTGAAGCCGATATCGAATTTCCCCGAAGGTACTCCACTCAATTTAATCTGTTTACTTCGAGATCAAAGCTTCGTAAATAGTTTATATCGGACGTTTGATGTGACCGGATATTGTGACAAACTGTGTCTTTAGGTTACGACTTTATTGGTAATATTGTAAACATTATTAGTGGTTTGTTAGTAAATTTTGTACTAGTAGTGGATAGTTTTAAATTTATGAGTTATTTATGCATTTAAATGCAATTATTTTCAGTAATGCAATGTATTGAGAAGTGTCATCACTTGATGTGTCATATGTGGATAATTATTTTATAAATTCTATAAAATAATATTTGATTTTTTAAAGAACATCTTATAAGTCGTAATGTAATTAATAATATCAAAGCAGAAGAAAAGGTAAAATTAAAAAGAAACATCTATACGATAGGCCTTGTCTGAGAAAAATGACTTGTATATATATTTGAATGTGAAACTCGCGTATTTTTCATATAAAGTCTAAATATTTCCATACGCGACACAGTGCAAAGCAGGATAGCAAGAGAGAATTTTGCGCTAAGATGCTTTTTATTTTTCGAAAATGAAACGTTGAGCGGCGTAACTCAACGCCTTGCTTTGCCTAGTTCCCAGAGTGAAGGAAATGGAAATAAAAAATCATCACCCAATGGGAATCGAACTCACAAACAGTCGCGTTTACAGCGTATGCTACGCCTATTCGCCACAACGGTCATCCAATAATGTTTAATATGTACTGTTATTACCTAATAATAAGCATCAGGAGTAAAATTCAAAATAAATATATTTTCCTGAACGTAAAGAAAATTTCAAAGACATTTCTACTCTAGAAACACGTATCACTTTTAGATGTTTAAGTTTTTATAAATAACAAACGTCCACATCAAAGGCGGGCGACAACTTCGTTAACCTAGAACAATGCCTCAATAACTAATTTCAAGCAAGAAATACGACTATTTTAAGCGTAATATATTCGAAAGCCAATATATTTTGAAGCACGACTGACAATTATTTTTCCTTTACATTTCTTTCAAAAAAAAAACATAGAAAGAGACAATATTATTAAATAAAACATATTTTCTATAAATATTTCTGCATAAATTCATGACAAGTGTATTCTGAATAAAAAAATATACATGTGAAAATTCTAATAGTTTTTAGATTTTAAAAAACATCAACAATCATAATATTACAATAATAATAACATGTAAATTTTAATAATAATTTACTTTAAATAAAAATACCTCCTTATTTTAAAACTGTGCAATACAGCATATAGGTAGTTATATTATATATTCATACAGCTCTATGAAAGGAATACCAAAAGGCCAGGATTGCGGGCGTGATTAAAAACGAACGGTTACAAAAAGGTGTGGAAACAATGGCTGTGCGACGCCTCAATCTGTCACGAGTGTCAACTGTCACGCTGGCGGCTGTCACGCTGACAGGTGTCACGGTGACAGGTGTCAGGTGATGAGCGTTTACACCTGCTGTATTAAAGCTTGCGAAATCTTTTATCTTAGGATTTATGTTCTTTTGTTTTTGTGTTGGTAAGGAAATAATTTAACGCTATATAGGTAAATGTTAGTAGTAGTCCAGTGCGGAAGAAGTTTGAAGTAATGTAATGGTAGTGTGGCAAATTTCACTTATTAATAATATTTATATACTATCAAAAAGTCAATTGTTTTAATTTATATAAAAGAAAGTTTTTAACTGAAAGATCTGTGTCTAAATATCCAACTCTCTCTTTTACGTTAATTATTGGTTATTATTTTTCAATTGGGAACCCAATTCAAAAGTGGCGTATACAGCCAGACGCTATGCCGCTGCGTAACGTAGCATGAATAATTTTTATTTCTCACCTATTTTATTTACATGTACAAAAATCTAATGAATAGCATAGCAAATTAGCATTCCTTAAGATAGTTACTTGAATATTTACGAATTAAAGAAATATATACAACATATATATATATATATATATATATATATATATATATATATATATATATATATATATATATATATATATATATATATATATATATATATATATATATATATATATATATATATATATATATATATATATATATATATATATATATATATATATATATATATATATATATATATATATATATATATATATATATATATATATATATATATATATATATATATATATATATATATATATATATATATATATATATATATATATATATATATATATATATATATGTATATATGTATATGTATTAAAATAAATAAAGGACACAGATATGCTTATATATTTCATATACAACTCGGCGTTGAGTTCCGCCACACCAGATTCCTTCTACCTATGATATTGAAAGACCTATGATATTGAAAGCTTACAAAAGCTTTTCTATCATCAAAAATCGGACGGAAATCTAAAAACGTTATGTAAAATATGATCAAATAAAACTAAATCGTGTTGTGATTAATTAAAATTTATGCAGATATCCTGTCTTTTTCGTGTAGGTGTTCAGACTTTAGATGTATGCGTAATTAGAACCACCTATTAGCGGTGACACTCGTTGCGACCTGCTTCAAAGGCAGTTAATAAAAATTTAAATTTTATTTATATTTACTATTTCTTTTAGAACTAGTATAAAATAAACTTTTACTGCGACTTTGCTTGTTAAAAAATTTTTGGTTATTAGATAGAGCATTACAATAAGTTCATACATTTCATACTTCACCCACTAGTTTGATTGGAGTGATACAAAAATATTAGTTTCAAATTTTGCTTTTGTTAAATAAATAAATAAATAGTAAATATTCTCTATAAGTAGATACTTAAACTAGATTTAAATCTAGATTTAAATCTAGATATATATACAATACATCTGTTTAAGTAACTTGTTTCAATATTTTGAAAACTATCTGTATGTTAAAATATTCCAATATAAACAATATGGTTAATGAACTTTATAAAGCGTTGATATTTACTTGAATCGTCGATTTGATTATTTTCTGACCTTTGGTATGCCAAAGAGCAAATTAAAAATTTAAATGTTAAACTATAATGATTCAATGTCAGGTGAACACTCTCAGTACTCTCACTGGTATGCGAAGTAAACAAAAAGTTTTATACTATAATGCGTATTGTTACTGTCGAGACAATGGTAGAGCTACAAGTATAAATATTTTAATAATTATAAACATATGTCACGGTTAGATAGTCTTTTAAGTGGTCACAAATCATTTTGACGTTTGAAATAATATGTATATTTTTTATAGTATGAAGTAAGAATTGTTTTTGTGAAAGTTTTAATTTTTAATTATTATATGTAGAGTAAGGTGGGAGAAGTGACCAAGTGAGTAAAAATCGTTGCACTAATCTGACATTTTATCATGTTGATTATAAATATAAGTAAAATCTATAATTTAGTTCATAGATTTTTTAAATATTTTAACTTTTTACTTCTTTCGTATTGTATAAATACAAAAAATAATACAAACTATCACTGTAAGTATTTTTATGATTTTTAAAGTGTTAATCTGCACTGAGGATAGAAAAAATACTTAAAGAAAACATATAAAAATTTGAACGCAGCGGGACTCGAACCCGCGCCCTCCTGCACGGTTCGCAGGAGGGCGCGGGTTCGAGTCCCGCTGCGTTCAAATTTTTATGTTTTCTTTAAGTATTTAATCACTGTAAGTTTTTAATAAATTCTCATAAATATTAAGAATGAGTTCTTACAATTTTCAGCATTTGCTGTTTAAAATACAATGTCACATATTTGCCCCGACAAGAAAACACAACATTTATTAAAACTGCTCTACTTTCATACGAATTACAATCAGAGAGACAGATTATTTTAATTTTATGTAATCTAAATTACTTAGTGTCTAGAAACTAGAACGAAATGGGCGTTATAGCTCCTTTGACGCACGCACACTCTCGCCGCGAATCGACTTTACAACACCTTGCTTTTACGAATCGTGCCAAACATTTTTTGGCACAATGCCGTATTTTTTACTTTCTTATCTCGAAATAAGCGATATTTCTCAGGTAATCTGTCGTCCATAACACGAACTCAGAGGCAGCTGTTTGGTAGAGCTCGTAATTTATTTATGCTCTCTTTATTTCAAATGATACGTAAGGAATGCATGCTATTGGAGTTTCAGAATGAATTATAAATGTGTATTTTTGATGATAAATATTTTTGTGCATGCGCAGTGGTCTTTTACGTAATACTATTTATATATATTATATACTAAGATGACTGAAATCTATTATAAGTGTTTTATTGACTTTTGAAAGGAACTAGTAGTCCAAATGTAAATAGGTTTCTGTCACCATCTATAGAGATTTAATCCACGTCACAGTTAGGCATAGTAAGGCTTTATGTTTTTGTCTTAGTAAATTATATTGTCTCATCGTAACGTATTTGTAAATAATTTCAAGTTGAAATCGAAGTTGATAGCTTTGATTGCTTTAAAGCCTTAATATTGTTATTATTAATCCTTTTTTTAAATGATATCAATATAACTAATTATATTTGTGTGGGTATGCTTACTACAAGTGCTCCTATTTGGCACACGTCGTTGGCACCTTTAGATCCACACCTATACTCTAAATTAAACATGCCTGACGAGTTTTGTACCTGTTTCGAACACAAAATGGATTGGATTAAAGTATATTATCAATTTTTATAATTTTTTTTGGATATGAGGAAAAAGGGGGAAAAAATATTTAACAAATAATTTGTTTCAAAGTTCAGAGGGCCGGGATAGAGAGTATGGTGTAAATTTTGTTTTCTACTGACCATTTGATTGTAGATATTGTGTATACTGTGGTGAAACACGACCTTGATTACTAACTAGTAAACAAATAGTTTAAATATTACCAATTTTTTCTCCTACATATAAGCGTCACATACACAGTACAATTTGTAGTAATTTAGCTGATAAATACACTATTTGCAAAGCTGTTTATACAGAAGTGTTTTCTACATATTTCTATGTTCACAGAACGCATGCATTACGCTTATAATATATTAATGAACACTAAAATTAAATAACAATTAAATCAAGGGTAACGGGTTTGATAGCCGCTAAATGTCAAAGAGACTGTAAAATATGGAAGAATTTTATGAACATCATACCGCACATTATCTTGATAAGATCAGTGTAGCGTATATATAAAATTAAACCTTTTCAGAGTGGCTTATATGTGGAAGGGCAAATATATATATATATATATATATATATATATATATATATATATATATATATATATATATATATATATATATATATATATATATATATATATATATATATATATATATATATATATATATATATATATATATATATATATATATATATATATATATATATATATATATATATATATATATATATATATATATATATATATATATATATATATATATATGGTCTATGTGTGCATTTAACTATTAATTGCATAGAAAATTTAAATGTAGCATTTTCTTAAAAAAATACAAAGAAAGAACGACGAAACGTATTTCATTTTACTCTTGGCAAAATGTTTTTGAGTCGTATTTTTTGTCAGCTATCGCGTTTCACGTTGATTTAGAACGTCTGTTGTACTACATTTTTATAGGGGAATCATCAAAAGTGTAAATTATTAATTTAGTTTACGGTCACCGTTGTGTAACCTTACTGTATGCAAAATATGTTGGGATTTGTTCTCAATTACACAATACATAAAAAATACATAGTTTTATATAGCTTCACGCTTATCCCGCACATAGAAGGGTAGGCAGAGAGAACCGCAAGAACCGTGAGAAACTAGTGTTAAGACACTTTGTTCTCCGCTTTCCGTCTTGTTTTAATAATTCCCTGTTAAATGACAGAACGCAACGCGTTTTGCCTTGTTACCAGAGCCAAAAAAGTGAAAAATAAAAAAAATCGTCATACTCGAGTGGGAATCGAACCCACAAACTATCGTGTTTACCGACAATCAATCCTCCAAGGAGTATTTAATTGCCTCTACCGAACTTAAAACCTGATATCATCATTTAATCTGCAAGTTTGAATTATTTTGCTCTTTTTATTACAATTATAAATCATAAAATAAATGCTCATTTAAAAAAAAAATCACATCGTTAAGGTGTCGTATACGTATCCCGCGGGTGGTATTTTTTTATCTGGTCTTTAAATTGCTATCCGATATCCAGGTTGGGAAAATGATTGGTATCGTTATATTTCATATGTAAGTTATATTTTCTTATTAATATAATTTCTAATTTAAGGTTATTAATTTGGTAAGAGAGGTATAGGGAGACCCCAGTTGACTTTCGAAAACACATTATAAAAGATACTAGATAAGAGGAAGGTGACCTAAAAAGCACGAAGACTCCTCGTAGAGCATTTATAAAGAGGCTAAGGACAGTGGACGAGGCGAAACAAATATGCAGGGACCGCAGCGTTTGGCGCTCCGTTCTCTCTGACTACCCCTCTAGGTAATATAGAGGACAAAGAGTAACGTTGATTTCCACCGTTAAGATATAATGTACAGAGTGATCAGTGATTTCACTGTCAAATTAAATACATTATCTGTATTTTATTTACTAGTTAAAACCAAATCTGTTATCTAACACTTATCTCTACTAAACTATAGTATAGAATGGCAACTTGTGCCAAGTTTGAAGAGTTGCAGTTAGCGGACGTCAAGGTGTTCTGGCACATCACTCTGACGTCTGGCGTTTGTTGGCAATAGGCGCCTAGACTGGGTGATGGGAATATAAATTATATCGATAATTGCTTTCTTATAAACAATTATTAAAATATATATGAGGACCTTTGTGCCGCAGTGGCACAGCATCTGCCTGTAAATGCGACGGTTTGTGTGTGGTGAGAATGGATTTTTTTCATTTTTAATGCTCTAGCATCTAGACAAGCGCGGCGTTGAGTTCCACCAATAACACGTAATGTCTCAAAAAAGGCGGAAAGCAGGAAATGGAGTGTCTTAACACTAGGTTCCCACGATTTGTGCAGTTCCCTCTGCCTACCCTACTATGTGTAGGATAAATAGTGAAGTTAATAAAAATGTAAAAATATGTAAATATAATCTTATATATAACATTATGTAGGTACTAGCTCAGTAGAGATAGTAAACAGTAGTTTATAATTACATAGATTTACTTGTTAAGAAATGTTATAGTCTATCCTATCACATATTTTTCAGTATCAGAATATTTTCTTTTTCGTTTATTATACTGTGGTTCCAATTTTATGGCAAAGAAAATCTTGTGAGATATTTTTAAATATTAATTAGAAACATGTATGTAAAGAACACTTATATTATAATTTAAACAATACTTAAAAAAAGGTAATAAAATAACCTTGTTTTGTTTAAATAATAATTAACGCATATACCTTTATTTAAATTCAATTAAAAAAAAAAAAAGAAATAAATTTTCTTAATTTATCGATACAAACTTACAAACAGCACTATTCAAATGAGTACTGGCGCCCAGGTGTAATGTTCATACATAGTTTATATAGCATACTTAGATATAAGTCATTATAGTTCTTTTTATTATGTTCTCAATTAGAAATAATGGCTTGCTTAAAATTTTTCGTTGAAATGAAATGTTCAAATGAATTTAGTTACTAGCCTCAAAATAAATTTGTATCAGTAAACATCACGATATACATTAAGTTTCAAGTTATTGAGAGGCAGATTCTAGATTTACGTATCGTTTAAAAAAGCTCGAGTAAAAACGAACAAAGAACGAACCTCAAACGGTAGTTAAAAAGAAAATTTTAAGAAATTAAGAATATTTTATTGGTATCATTTGTTTAATGATAAACTTGTTGTAGTTTATAATTTTTCTTTCTCACTTTTCTCGTTTTAATAATAAGTATTTCTTGCTTGTTGAGTGGCGAAACTCAACGCCGCGCTTTGTCTAGTTTCTAGAGCGAAGAAAATGCAATCTGCCTCGAGTGGGAATCGAACCCACAAACCGTCAAAACTGTAGGTACAGTCAAAAATAATATTAAATCGATACCAAGTTTCCAACAGCACTACGCTAATGAGCACAGGCGTCCAGGTGAGATGTTCACACATCATTTGCGGCCGGATTTCCGCCTGCTAAAACACCGTGTAATATGTGTTTGAAATACGGGCGAAAAAAGACACGTTGTCAGCTCAACCTGCAGATGAAAACGGACGCTGCAAATGATTGATTTCATGTATTAGAGAAACAGAATTGAGTGTATGTGTTTTTTTTTCATCTATGTTTTATGATTGCTTCATCTTTATATTTTTATATGACACATTTGAGAAGTATAATGTAAAAAATAGAGTATTTTTTTTTTTATAATTTAGAAACCAGAAAGGTATACATTTGATATTTATAAAATTTTTAAAATTGTAGCTATAAAAAGGTCTCTTCCAGGCAAATTTTGGGTGCAGTAAAATCACAATCTTGGAAAAAAGATAGCTATGTGGTAGAAGACATTTTAAGAAGTTAAATATTGTTTTTCAAAAGAACTTACATGGAGAAATCAATATAATGAACATATTTAAATCTCTATTTTTATACAATAACTATCGTGACATAGTGGACATATAGACAGCTATACAAATAATGATTCTCTCTCTCTGCCTAGCCTTATCCCATTTCACTTGGGGTCGGCTCTCCTCGTCATTCTTCGCCAGGTTGGTCTATCTTGGATGGTCGAGGCATTAAGTTGGGCTTCCTTTACATCCTTGTTTATAACAGACTTCCAAGTTAAAAAGGGATATAGATACAAATAATGATGAATGTTTACAACAAAAACAATATTTCGGTAAACTTAGCTATTTAGTACGCAATATCTTAAGAAGGTATGTCAAATGAAGAAAAGCTTTGTACTAAATTTAAGTTTGTACTATTTTTTACGATATAGCTCAATATTAAAAAAATATTAAATTTTATAGAAATAAGAGAGTATTAGGAACAAATTCACAACAGTAGAAACAATCTGTAAGCTAAGAAATATAACAACTTGATAACACCTACTCAGGTGAACTCCGCCTCGCTATCGATTTGTCAGGTGCGAGCGTTTCTATTGGTCGAGAGGTGAGGTAGCACAGGTAAAGTAAGTTGGGCCAATCAGAGTAAAGTTTATATTGTGGAATGTAGGTTAAGGCGGTGTTTGCCTTGTTTACCTCAAGAGTATATCAAAAATCTACCTGTTGAAAGTTATAAATATACCTGTTGAAAGTTATATAATATAAATTAGTTTGGCACACCTCAACTTTTATTTCCCACATGACAGGTTGGCTGGTAGAGAATGCTTTGTAGCGTTAAGCCCGCCTTTTGTACATGTTTACTCCTTGTATTGTGTGCAATAAAGGATAAATAAATAAATATGAATAATTGTTTGAGTCGGGTATACGTTATCTGAAATACAATTTTTTATTGTAATCTTAGAATATTTATAAAATAAAACTAGTATAGTTATTAATTTTAAAGAAATAGTTATATTTGTGTTATTTAATGATTAATTAACAGCCTAATGGCTATTAAATAGTAAGATAAATCTTTTTCGATTACTTTGCCGTTTTCAATGACGCAAGACTCTCCACCTAATTGTCGAGACATCGTGTCGGCTATAAAGTCAAATTCAAGCCGCAAAAGTATTGCCAAAAATCTACGTCACATTTTGTCTAATCGATAAAGTTTACAAAAATCTTCACTGAAATTGAATTAGAAAATGAATATAATAAAGAAAAGGTATCTTAAGATATTATCCTATTTTAGCTCCTTTTGAAATAATCATTCAACATAAAATTTGTATCAAAATTGCCAATGCAAAGACGTTTCTATGACATGTAGGTCACAATTATTTTAGTTTATTGTTCCTAAAGAAACACCTAGAAAACTAAACAAAAGTTATTCCTAGTTTATGTAACCGAATAACGGGCATCTGCCAAAAATGAGAGCTCTAGAGGAGATTATTGTATTTGAAAACGTATATTTTTAACGTAATTTTTATGTAACGTAAATTTTTATATATATATATATATATATATATATATATATATATATATATATATATATATATATATATATATATATATATATATATATATATATATATATATATATATATATATATATATATAATATATATATATATATATATATATATATATATATATATATATATATATATATATATATATATATATATATATATATATATATATATATATATATATATATATATATATATATATATAATACGTACAGGCAGTGAATATTAACGTAGAGTACTCCTTTTTCCACTTTCACCTAATTATTAAAAAAAAATACCCGTCATCTTTCTAGAGGTAGCAAATAAAAATTAATTTTTGTCCAGAATGAGAATTGATCCTTGTACCATCAATTTTACAGTCACATCTATATATTGTATATGTGATTATTATTATAAAACATAACATGTATATACATTTACATGTATATACATGTATACACATTTTCGTTGATATTTTTTTAAAAATAATCTTTATAATTGACAAAATCTTTTCAGTTTTAAATAGTTTTTACCGCATTGTAAGAAACAAAAAATAGCACATACTTTCTTTAAATTACAACGGGCTTTGTGTCACCTATATCTTTCTTTATAGAGTGTGTATATAAAGATAAATGAAGCGCAAATTACTTGCGTGGCAGTTGCACTCATAGAACGTGAACGCACACGTCAACAGATAACGTAAATAATTAAAACATTTCGACAGAGATACGTTTACACAGTTTATTGGATGTGAATTTTACCCGCACGTAATTTTTTTCATGACTTAACGCTTTATCCCGCACATGGCAGGGTAGAAAGAGGTAATTGCTGGAACTGTAGGAACCTAGTGTTAAGACACTCTGTTGCTTTTTCACTGCTTTCCGCCGTTTATCAGGCATTGCGTGTTAAGTGGCGGAAATCAACGCCGCGTTTTCCCTATTTCCAGAGCGAAGAAAATGGAAATAGAAAAATCCATCTTCCCCTGATAGGAACCGAACCCACAAATCTTCGCGTTTAATCTGTAGACGTTACGACCTGCGCCACGACGGTCCCATTGTAATTTAAAAAAGAAAATACTCTTTTCACTGCTACGAGGAACGACTAGTCAAAAAAAGTAGTAATTAGTCAGGCAGAATTCAATACCACGCTTTTTGTTAAGTATAATGTGGAAATAATAATAATATAGTTATAGTTATTTCTGAGGGTGGATAATATCATGATCGCGTAATGAAGTAATTTATAAATATATTTTATTTGAATTAAATTGCCTTTCTTCCAACGGCATATATATAATTTGTTTTATATATAAATATATCTTTTAATATAATTCTACAAGTTATATACAACTATAACAAGTATTACTAAATTTCTAATAAAATACTCTTCACTAAAAATAAAAATCGGCAAAGAAAGCTTATCGTTCCGTCGTCACAAAAAGCTCTATATAAAAAGTTGCGCAAGACCCACTGGCATAATGATTTATCTATACGCGTTTAGTTCTGACATGAATGTCATGTAACTTGCTCTCAAATGCTTTAATACGCTATAAAGGGAGCGCTTTGAACTGTTTTATTGATGCGCCGGCGCATCCGCCACGCTGTATTAATATAATATGTCTTTGTTAGTACCTACTAGTTTTCTTAAGTGCATAGATATTTAATTTTCCCGCATATCTCGTAAATTGCGGGGAAGAATATTAAAGCATAAGTAAATCGGAGGACCGTCGTGGCGCAGAGGCGCAACGTCTGCCTATAACGCGACGGTTTCTGGGTTCGATCCCCTGTCGGAGAAGATGGATTTTTCTATTTCCATTTTCTTCGCTCTGGCAAACTAGGCAAAAGCGCGGCGTTGAGTTTTGCCACTCAACACGTAATGCCTCGAAAAAGGCGGAAAGCGGGGACGTAGAAAGCAGGGACTTAGCAACGGAGTGTCTTAACACTAGGTTGCCACGGTCCCTTTGCCTCTGCCTACCCTGCCTTGTGCGGGATGAAGCGTGAAGCTAAAAAAAAAAAGTAAATCGTTTTAAATGCGTTTTGTAAAATAAGGAATCTTATATATAAAAATCACTTGCACTTGTTACTTTAGTTTTAGTTACTGTCTCGCTGCACCATGAGAGCTTGATTTTTTTTATTTAATTACTTATTTCCTGGGTCTAAAGGTAAGATTGGTAATTGAATAATTTTAGAAATATCCTATTACATATTTGTTTCATACAAAATATAAAATATATGCGTTAAAAAATTGTATTAATATATAGTTTAATATGTAATAATAATAAACAAAACATGAATGAAATAAAATAATCGTAAAATCTTTTACGTTTTTAAGTGGAGACGGAGAAAGCAAGAACTAAGCAACGCAGTGTCTTAACACTAGGTTCGTATGGTTCCTGCAAATCCCTCTGCCTACCCTGCCATGTGCGGGATATAGCGTGAAGCTAAAAAAAATCTTTTATCGAAAACAACTCTTAGCTATGAACTTTTTATTTATTTATAAAATCAGAGTTTATCATATATTTATAGAATCCAATAATCAATATCTAAATTATTTTGTTATTTTTTTTATAACAAGTTATTTTTTTTTGTTATAAATGTTAATTTTAATTTATTTAATTTATTTTGTATTTTTTATTATCTCCTATTTTAAAACAACATATATTTTTATTTTACGTTTAAAAAATGATCTAAATAAATATATTAAATTTAATTTAAAGCAAATAAAGCAAAAAAGAAATAAAAAAATCGAGTTACCCCTGGTGGGACTCGAACCCACAATCCCCGGCTTAGGAGGCCGATGCCTTATCCATTAGGCCACAGGGGCTGCCCTGTAAGAATCGAATATCAGTATTATTATAATGTAATTTTGTAATTTAAAGTCATTAAAGCTAAGTTGGATACCATTTTCCACTAAACACAGTTTTGAGTTTAGTAAAAACAGTTAAAAAAGTCGATAAAATTCTACTAAATAATTTTTATGTTTCATGAAAATAAAGAGTAAAGCGAGAATACACTCCAGAATTAGACTCTATTTGTATATTAAGTATACTGTACATAAAAAATGTATATTTTAAAATAAAAAGATATATTTTTCATTGTGTTAATATAATTTCATACGAAAAATAGAAAAATATTCACACAACATATGGCTTAGTGGTCGCAGCGCTTGGTAGATTTCCGAAAAGCGTAGGTTCAAATTCGATAAAATATAACTAGAATGAACCAGGTATCTCAGATTACCATATGAAAGAATACTCACAAAAAAATAATGTATTTACTTTTTTCAATAACATATGAAAGGGATGAAAGATTGAGAAGAGACAGACTGTCAAACTATGTTGTTTTTATAATATGATAAAGTAATCATTTATTTCTAGCAATACAAAAGAGCGAAGCGAACAAAGCGATCTAAATAACATAATTATGTTTTGCAGTAATAATTATATAATATTCAAACAAAAAATACTATAACCCTACTTCTTTACTTATATACCTTACTCTACATCTAGGGGTGCAAGCAAGAGACCGCTTAATATCGTTCCGATTGAGTTTTTATTTATGACTTACACTGATCGCATTTATATGTTAATCGCGAAGATCGTCGGGGGACGGCCCGTAGCTACCTCTAATGAATTAGTCAATTTATTTTACTTGTCTTCTGTGAATTGAGATACATTTTGAGGTGAGTTTTAAAGTAAAGCTTGGATTGTTGTAAATTTAGCATAAGCTTTTAATGTAGAGATTGTCATAGCGTAGTGGCACAGTGTTTTTGAAGCGCGAAACATAGTCGTGGGTTTCATTTTCATTTACGAAAATAAGTAATTTTCTTCTTCTAGTATGAAAATAAAGCGCAGCGTTAAGTTACACCACTCTATACGCAATATATTGAAAATCTCGAACAGTGGAGAACGAAAAGTCTTAACACAAGGTTCCTTTAACCAGCCGTATTAATTGTTCAAATATACAGAGAATTACTATAAAGACGATCCATGTCTGTGATATATTTCTCATATACTATGCTCTTTACTTTGTCTATAATTATTTTATTTTGACACTAGCTATTTATCTATAATTAATACAGGGCGTTTATTAAATATGCTTTATGAGATTGAATGATTTGTTGCTAGGTTCTTTGCATATATCACCCAGCGTTTACAAATTCTTGGCTCATATTAGTTTTATAGTACATACACACACTATATGTTATACATGTGTCCATATATATCTGTCCTTACGTACAAAATTAATTCATAGTTAAGATAACATTTGTAGAAAATTAGTACAACTTGTATTTCAGTTTGAATTCTACATACTTTTCACTATTAACATTTAAATATTGAATTTGTAAACGTTTTTTAATCAACTTCAAGCTTTATTCCACACAGTAAAACTAGAAATGCGACACTCTTTTCTCTATTTTCCAAGACAATATGACTTGAATGATGGATTTAAATACCGCCATTTGTGTAAACGAAGCAAAAAATCAACTTTACACTTAAAAATTATACTATCGCATATTATCTTTCGCGAACAAAGAAACTTTTAATAAATAAAATAACTTCAAGTAAACGTATCTCCAGATCACAAATGTCATTGTCTAGTATTTATATCACAGACACATGTCTGTTGCTATTTTGGTATAGTTTATTTCCAGCTCAAGCGCCTCCTACATCGAATTAAGTGTTATTAAAAAAATATCGCACGTGTGCTTTATTGTTTAATTGTTCATATTTTTTCTGTATGTTGCAGAAAAACGTCACTACGTTTTCCACTTTTAATAAAATTGGATAAGTAATTTTAGTCATTTTTTCTCGTGTAGACCAAAATAGTTATCATTATTTTACAGCCAGACGCTGTTCAACTGTTATAATATTAAATACTTTTACAAAACTTACCGTATTAGTCTTTTAATATTTTTTTTGGCTTTATGCTTTATCCTGCTCATAGAAGGGTAGGCAGAGGGAACCTAGTGTTAAGACACCCCATTCGCCGCTTTCTGCCTTTTTGTGGCATTGCGTGTTGAGTGGCGAAACTCAACGCCGCGCTTTGCCTACTTGCCAGAGCGAAGAAAGTAGAAATGGAAAATTTCATGGTTCTCGAGAGGGAATCAGATCCACAAACCTTCGCGTTTACAAGCAGATGCTAAGCTTCTGCGCCACGACGATCTTAAAAAGAATATATATTCATTTAGGTTAGCTCTACATTTCCCTATAAAATCAACATTTTTTTCTATATAAAAACATTCCATTAGTACAATGTAGCTTACTTACATCACTAGTTATAATAAAATAACATTGCATTTTGCAGTATTATTACAAACAAAAATCTTTAACCTGCTTCTGGCATCATTCCAAGTCGATACCGGCCGAAAATTATTATACACAGACTTACAATACAACACCAAACTATAGATTTATGTACGTAAATTACACCAATTTGGATTATGGATTTTTGTGTTTACCTCATTATCATAAATATTGTGGGGTTACTTTGAAAATATTGAACTAAGAGCTAGTGTACATATGTTATGTTTTATAGCAACGTATGTATAGTATATATAAAATATAAGATTATAAGAAAAGTTTCGTTATATTTTTAGTAAATTCTCTACTCTCCTGAATGATAACATGAAACGTTTCTGGTTTCTCTCTGCGTATTTTCGGCTAGGCATTGTCAGTCAATTAAGTCACCAATATTAAAATGGAAACGCATTAACATTATAAATACAAAAAAAACATGTACTTTATTTGGAAATACTTGTGAATAAATAGTATCTATATATAAGGGTGTAGTCTTAGTATGTCAAGAAATGTTTGACATTTTTTTTTTAAATCAAATTTATTAAAGTGAAGTACAAATATGCTACAAATATGCTTGAACAAAATATTACATATTACAAATATTTCTGAATTACACCGTTCAACACATAATATGTCGAATTTATATCTAAAAGTTAAAAGTTAAAATATAAATAATATATAGGTAAAAAACTTAAATGTCTATAATAACTACGAATAGCTTCAAATCAATCACTTGCTCTTAGACTACACAATTTACATGTTTTATTTTAGAATTTTACTAACCATGTAAAAAAGAACTCTATGATGCTGTGCGTAAAATGCATAATGCATTGTACTATGTAATGTAGAGCATAGGCGAAGTTAAAAAAATCTGGAACACAAATTCGCATTAACTAAAGTCTTTAAGTGGAAAATATTATCCGGGAAACGAATCTGTATCATCGTTTGGACACGATCGTACAAATCCTGTGTTATGTGTATGTTTATTAGTTCCAAAAAACCCACGAAATAAAATTATAGAGACGAAACTTATTTGAAATTTTATTAATTAAAGGTTATTTTTATACTATTTGTTGACAATATTTGTTATTTACGAATCAGCTGTTTTGTGAATCAGTAGCTTTGGACTTACCGCAATGAATTATATTATCCGTGAGTTTTTGTATATATTAGTAATATTCTAATATATTAATTATTCTTATTTTTGTTTTATTAAATTTAGGTCAGTTTATCATTAAGTCATCTTTTTACAGTCACTTTAATTCCAGAACAATATAATTATAATTTGCCTACATTATTAAAAATTGTATATCTTATATTTCAACGGTAATATTTTCGACTGGACTGTATTTTCTATCAAAACATATAGCTTACCTATATGAAAAAAATAATTCCTTTAAACATTAGCTTACCTATCGGAAACTACTCATATTGTCTTTCCTTGATCTAGTTATTCAAAATATCACATAGAGTTTTATCAATAAATTATCAATATATCGTTTCTATTTTATTTATTTCAAATAATTCATATAAATACAAATTATCACACTTAATACAATTTTTATGAGTGAGTATTAAGATATACTAAATGAGGATTTCATGATATTTCAACAGGAAAATAGTTTACGTTCAATTGTAAATATGAAGTGAAATAGCATATAAATCTAAAACATATATGTATACGTTTCCTTTCCAATCGATTCTGTACAAAATCGTAAAATTCGAATACAATATTTGTAAAAACGGAACGCGATGAGCCGAACGGTGGCCGATATGTCATATTGACATACAGCTTCCTTGTGACAGTACAGTGGGCTACTGGCGTTTGAGGTAATATTTTTTTATTTTTGTTTTTTATACAGTAAATTATGGTAAGCACTTAATATTTACCAAAAAAAATTAAATACTACAAATTAAATTAAAAAAATAAAATAAATATATATTGCATTAAAATAAGTAAGTCAAAGGCTAATAATTCTATTCAAACCAAAAAATTTCAGGCTTCATTTTTTTAATGTGACACACTGACCGTCCCCATATGATTTACGTTCGCGCTGCCACTTCCATATTTCAATACTTTTTGATTATACTCTGAACAATAATACTAATCGTAACTCTTGGATAAATTCAGTTCTATGAATAGAGGCTTTAATAAAAATGCAATATAGATAGTTCTGAAAAAACTTTAAAAGAAATATAATTGAAAAAACACTTTTTGACGTTATATAGTAACGAAAAAAAAGGTACGTAGTTGCGATTTCAAATAATAAGCTATAGGTTTTGATTTACATTTAATTATTTTACATAGTTAAAAATTAATTCATTAAATAATTCATAGCATTTTACTACCTTTATCATTAATATTTAAAAAAAATATTATTCATAATTTGGTTTACGTGTACTATATAATATCGTTTTTTCTATAGGATATTAAAAAAAATCTTATCTTAATATAAGGTAATTATATTTACAATCCAAATATCAGCCTTCCACGTGTTCGTCAGTATCTAATTGTCAATCACTGACTCAATTATAAAACAGTTGTGTATAAGTTGATCCAAGAAGGTTAAAAAAATAAACATATTTAACTACTTGTACTAACACACAAAATGAAAATAGAAATATAATTTTTATATAGTTTACTTACGAAGAAGATTTTAGTAGTGATTTGAACAGGCTAATCTATATATATTCACATCTTCTAACCACTGGACCTCTGTGACATTGGTATACAATATAAATAGCGGAAATCGTTTAATCAAGGTGTCGTGAAGGACGTACAATTAAATATCGCGTTGACAAGTGACAAATTGATAGCCGCGTCTCGTAGTTATAGATAGATAGGGTTAAAAGGCATTGTCTTAAAGCTCAGTGAGCTTATTGTGTTAGAATAGTCATAGATTTAAATACGACTTAGTTTATGCCTTAATTTTTTTTTCAGCAAACCTTAAGCTTTATTTAGCCAAGCCAGTAAGTAAATAATTCTACTGGAAAAAATAATTTAGTCGTAGTGAAATTTGAATCCACTATTTCCTACTATAGATGGTATTTAATGAAAAACGTTTTATAATTACAAATTGTTGGTATATTTTTATAGTACATGTAAAGAAATTAAAAGATAAAAAAGTTAAAATTTGAAAATTAAACTTTTTCAGCTTCTCGCTTTATATAGCAAAATATAACAGTGTCAACGAAACGCTATTCCCCTTTCTCTACCTGGATTCAACAATTCAGTATACAACGTGTAAAGGAACTTAAATATATATTTTACACGAATACAAGACTAGTAACAAGGCATGCTTCCTCACCGTTCAGGGTTAGCAATCTCAATCAGAAACACACCTTGTTTCACCTAAACAACTCCACGAGATTAATGGCATTATTAAGGATTTTCTAGAATTTCTCATAGCCGGGATGACATAATTCGTACCTTCCTTATGACGCAACATAGACAACATAAGATAAGGAAATGAACCCGCTCTATCAATACCAAGACAAGTAATTAATATGAAAATTGTATTTTGTTCTGCAAGATTTTATTTCCGTAAAGATGCAATATCGATAAATGTAGAGTAATATGATTTAAGATTTTGAAAGTGTTGTTTCATATTAAAAAAAGATAAATATTACACCGTCATGGCGCAGAGGCGTAAACGTCTGCCTGTAATCGTGATGGTTTGAGGGTTCGATTCCCACTCGGAGAAGATGGATTTTTCTATTTCCATTTTCTGCGCTCTGGACACTAGGCGTGGCGTTGAGTTCCGCCACTCAACACACAATACCTCGAATAAGGCAGAAAGCGGGGACAGAGAAAGCAGGGACTAAGCGACGGAGTATCTTAACACTAGGTTCAAAAAGTTCCTACAGCCTCCCTCTGCCTACCCTGCAATATGCTGGATAAAAGCGTAAAGCTATATTAAAATATATTATAAAAAAAACATATTTAAATTTGAACTTTCAAAATGTGCGAGTTCGAATCTCACCAATTTCGCATTCTAAAGAAAAAAAACACTCACCTAACTTTACTGAAAAATATCGCATATAACATAATACATATATGTATATTATAACATAAAATAAATAAAACGAAAACATATCTAAAAACAATCTAATTTTACCAGAAAATATAACACTAAATCAAAATAACATAATGAATGCTAATCAAATGTAACTAATAAATATTCCCGACTATTAATAACATATATACGATGTCCAGTAATATATTACATCGAAGCTGACATGATACATTAGCAGGTAATGTAGGTACCTACCAACGCTAATTGGGTGTAGAAGCAAAAAGTGTAGAGCCGTCGCCGTCGACGTGTACGGGGACGTGGAGTGCGGAACACTTGCGTTTAAAAGTTTTTCTTTTGGAAATTCTCTGGCAAGTGCTGTTTGTTTGCAACTATTTTGAATATAAATATATTTGGAAAGTTCATTTTGGACTGTGAGTATGTACGTTTGATTTAAAGGACGAAAGCAGCTTATTATCAAATTTATTGAACACTTTGAGTGTATTAAAACCAGTACAATTAGATATATTTATATATAGATCACTTTAAAGTGACAATTTTTTTTAGCTTCACGCTTTATGCCGTACATGGCAGGGTAGGCAGAAGAAGCTGCAAGAACCATAGGAACTTACTGTTAAGACAGTCCGTTACTTAGTCCCTGGTTTTGCTCTCCGCTTTCCGCCTTTTCCGAGGCATTGCGTGTTGAATGGCGGAACTCAATGCCACGCTTTTGTCTCATTTACAGGTAATATATAAAAGTGCAGTTGTATGTATATTTTTTAAATATTAATAAATTAAATACCGTAAATTTAACGAGCCCATAATAACTTGAGGAATGACGCATTCGATTCCAGGGCTCAATTTATGCCACGTTTAGCATTTGTAAGGAAAACGGAGAACAGAGTGTCTCAATCTACCAACCTTCCCTCTTTACTATATTTTTTTATTATTTTATATCTTAACCTCATTTTTAAAAATAAAACTAACAACCAGAAATAAAATTATATTAATATAAATCGTACGCTCATCATGTGAAGTCTCAAACGTCCTGATTGCTTCACAGTGTCGTATATGAAAGTTAAAATAATAAATCTAAACGGGCCTAGCTTAAAAAAATTATCTTATAAATATATCCAAATGACACCACACCTGGCGCTAAGATCAACGGAGTTGGCAAGAAAACGTAAATATATATATTTTTCGTGTAACAAAATAATAAACAAATCGCGTGTAACTAATAGTTACATTCGTGAGGACAGAGATGAATTCTTCACCCAACGAACAAAGTGACAAGCCAATATAAACTTTTTATATATAAAGAATTATTCCAGTTTATAAAGATATTTATCAATATGTGAATTTGAAAACATAGTATGTTAGCTTCTTCTAATAATAAAATTAATAATCTGCTGTCGTAGCGCAGTATAAGAGTGATTGACTGTAATCGTCATTATTGTGAATTAGATTTCCAATCGGGAAGAATAATATGTTTAAAGTATTTTCATTTTTCTTTTCCCTGAATCGTATGAATATATATAACAAAACCAAGCTTTTTTTTATGTCTTAACGATTTATTCCGCATATGGCAGGGCAAGCAGAGGAAACTGCAAGAACCATAGAAACCTAGTGTTAAGACACTCCGTTGCTTAGTCTTAGTCTCTGCTTTCTCATAACTTAAGAAAATATATTCCGGATGGCAAGCGTTGAATTGAAAAACTAATACTCAGATGGTTATATAGTTATAGAGAGATCTTAAGGTTCCAGTTGCTTAGAGAGTTAAAATAAAGAGGTCAAGAACGAGGATTTTTTAATACATATATGTAATAATAAGTAAGCTAAAACGTTTATAGTCTTAAAAGGACAGATTGAGAGAAGGCTTGAAGAAACTACATTGACACATGTACTGTGGAATGCTTAAGATATAACTGTATAGTTGAATATTTGAATTAGGTGATTCAGCATATATATATATATATATATATATATATATATATATATATATATATATATATATATATATATATATATATATATATATATATATATATATATATATATATATATATATATATATATATATATATATATATATATATATATATATATATATATATATATATATATATATATATACATATATATGTAATACAAAATTGATATCATATGTATAATATACGGTAACCATGGCTTCGGCTTCGTTATTAGAAAGCTTTTGAATTTTCCTTTAGAATTCTAATTATACTTAATGAGCTTTTATCTGAGGAACTATGACTATATACGTTTAAATATATTAGTATATAGGTAAATTAAATATTAATTTATTGATATTGCTATTATACAATTATTCATGCTATTGCTTTAATTATAAAAAAAAATCAATTACATATACTAAGTAAGATTTGAGTCTACATCAGAAAAGAATCAGAAAGTTTTTGTAAAGGAAATAGGAGGCACGAAGTAAAATTATGTATATATATATATATATATATATATATATATATATATATATATATATATATATATATATATATATATATATATATATATATATATATATATATATATATATATATATATATATATATATATATATATATATATATATATATATATATATATATATATATATATATATATATACATAAATAAGTCGTATACTACACCTGTTAATTTAGTGGCAGTACTGAATAAGCAAAAAGTACTAATGTTCCGCGCACGGAAACGGGCTCTACGTCTCATTTAATGCTTTAAATATTCATTTATGGCTAAATTAGATGATGTCATGTGCTATTTATGAATTCCTATAAATGTAGCAATGACTTACTTACATAGTTCAGTAATAAGGAAAAAAACAAGGAAAATATTTGTTTTATATGTCGTTTAAGAATTATAAAAAGATGTTATAAAAAAGATAAATTTTTCGTACATTTATAAATTAAATTTATTAATTTATCTTAACTGTATATTTTTATAGCTTTACGCTTTATCCCGCTCATAGCAGGATAGGCAGACGGAATCGCAGGAATAGTGGAAACTTAGTGTTAAGACACTCCGTTCCTCACTTTCCGCCTTATCTAGTTGTAATATATTATTTACAATTATTATTATTATAAACATTTCATTATTGTATTATTAAAATATTATAAGATGTTACAAAACTCAAAAGATAAGGCAAAGCATGGCGTTTAGGTCGACGAATCAACTCTATTAGTATATACTATATACATTAGATTTTTTATATGCTTAAAAAGTTAAATATCTACATTAAGATAAACATAACAAAGACGTCAAATATATTAAATATAAGAATAATTTATGTGCCCCAGCACTAAATCCTTCTTCCATCCCAGCATAGACAATTACCTATTGAACACATACATCAAGACTGTCCAACACCACACTGTTTGCGACGAAACGCTTGATTTATGCAAAGAAAAGCTTTGAGAGGCGTCACCTATAGCGATTTCTGGTTACATTTAGTAAGAAAATGATTAACTAAGAAATTAAATTTATATGCAAATATTTTTTTTATTTAAATTTTTACACATTATCTGCCTAAGATTGTATAATTAATGTATTATGGATAAAATGATCCTTTTTCTTCATTAAGTGGCGGAACTTAACGCCGTGAATCGTGTCTCGAAATTAAAGAAATTCAAACTTCTATACAGGATGTTTCTCAATGTAACGCTTGTTTTGCCAATAGTCGGCCAACTTGTGCTAAATTCTTCCAATAGTATTGGCTTAGGAGATTCTTCTGATTATGAATTTATTCTCTCTTTACAATAATTTTATTAGTTTTTTTTTTCAACTAAAACACTTTAAAATAGTTCTTATAAATAAACTTACTATTTGAAGTTACTTACAAGAACAGAGCAAATTATAGTCCATAAAGGTAAACTGCACGTGCAGTCCTCACAAATCACTTAAACGGAGTACAACCAAGTAATAAATATTAAGATATATTACTGTAAATGAAGCAATTATTCTATTTTGAAACTGAATTACTCTACTAGATCTACTTTGGAGGTGATAAACTTGTAAACGCTTAAGTCTATATTAAATACAAAAAGTATAACAATTTGTTATTTTTTTAAAGTTTCAGCTTAAATGATTACAGATTAATATCAAATTTATTAAAATCAAATTATTACAGATTAAAAATGAGAGAAAAAAATATATAACTAAGTATTAAGTAAGTATTAAGTATTTTTCTATCTTCAGAGTGGACTAACACTTTAAAAATCAAAAATAAAACGATTAATATTATTTTTTTTAATATTTTAACTATTTTGATATAATAATTGGAAAACATAAAGCCTAGTTTTTAAAATGGCATACAACAACAAACAAACGCTCCATACACACTCTATATATCTAAAATTACACGTACATCGTTCAGCTGAGATCAAAGGAGTGTCTGACAGCAATTGTTTATTTTGGCGACTATGTTGCCGGCACTGTAGGTGCTCTAATGTAGATACACCTCTTATTGCCGACACTATGAGTGATGTCTCATGATATGGACAGTGAAATTGTCATTTCGCTTTATATTTCAAGCTAAATGTTTTATGATTGGACGTTGGTTATTCATAAATGTAATTAATTTGAAGTAATATAGTTTTCTCCTATATTTGTGTCCATAGTTTAATTGTGTGTGTGTGTGTGTATATATATATGTGTGTGTGTGTGAATGTGTGTATTTTATTAAAGATTGTGATTATGAATTTTATTTCTAGGGCTGTGAAAAAAATGATTTTATTACAAGAGAATGTCAATTCCAAGACTCCTGTCTTCAATTTTTATTAATATGATGGAATTTTAGGCCAGATGTAGAGATGTAGTGTCTTATGGACACTATAAGAGTTGTGTAGATATAAAGAAATATATTTAAAAGTAAAGGAAATGTACTAGAGGCGGTGACTATGAACGCGACGGTCTAGGGTTTTACACTTACACTAGGAGTGTATTCTTTTTATTCCTTTGCTTTGGTAACAAGAGAATAGCGCAGCGTTAAGATCCGCTGCTGTGAACTGAATTGAATTTTTAGGTAAAAAAGCGAGAATAATTAAAATATTAACATTATTTTAGTTATTATTTATTAGAATGGAATGAATGTGAGGATAGGTATAAATAAATATATGATTGAATATACTCTTTTGAAGCATCCATAGAACTCTAAAAACCTATTTAAAAAGTATTTTACAAGTTTTGGTAAATGAAATGAAATACAAAAGAAAGATAGAGAAAAAATATAAAATAAAATACATAAGAAATATGATTTTTGTCAATTTTACTATTTTATTGTTGTAAATTAAGATCTAAGTTAGACGAAAAGGACATATAAACTACGATATCGTTCTTCACTATAGTAGAACAAATAGTACTTCAATAGAGTTGCATCCTTAAATAAATGCGATATTAGACAACTCACGGTGGTAAGTCGGTCCCTTTCATCAGCTGCAAGACCTGGTCTTTATTACTTTGTATGAAGAATTTGATTGCAAAGCTAGTTTATTATGCTATAAATTGAGCATTAAGTCTTTGCCAGGTGGATTCTAAGGAAAATTAGGAATAGAATACACATGTTTTTTTCTGGGTTCGATTCCCACTTGGGGAAGATGGATTTTTCTATTTCCATTTTCTTCGCTCTGGCGACTAGGCAAAGCGCGGCGTTGAGTTCCGCCACTCAACACGCAATGCCTCGAAAAGGTGGATTGCGTGTACGAAGAAAGCAGAGAATAAGCCACGGAGTGTCTTACCATCTTCCTTTGGTTCATGCAGTTCCCTATGCCTACCCTTTGCAAAGTGCAAAGTAAAAGCGTGAAGCTAAAAACACGTTTTTACATGTTATTTAATTTAATTATTGGTAAGTAGGTATTTTCAATAATTTAGAGATTTACATGTTGGGTTCTGGAATCTTATTATTTAAATGTGTATGTGTAATATAGATATAAATATTGGTATGCATATTCAATAACGTATAAAAGAAACGCACCACGAAAGCTTCAACTTACTGAGTTGGTTCTAATTAAAATATTCTATTGCCAATTTATTTAAATTATGTACAGAAATTATCTTGCAGGACGTTATAGCGCCTATGTGGCGGTCGTAGGTTCGATTCCGACTTATTGGTAAGAAATGTATCATTTCTATGTTCTGGAATAAAAGAAAAGTATAGCATAAAGAAGCCAAAGCGTTTCACAATTTTCTGGAATGGAGAAATGGAGTACAAAATAATCAACAATTATTGCTTAGCTATGAAAGAATCAAGCTTTTATACAGCTTTTACATAGATATGAAAAAATATATATAGTGAATAGGTTAAAGCTTTTTAAATATTTCTTCATCTAACTAAGTCGAGACTCAGCTTTACCACAACCACGATCTGTCACACTAAACCTTGTTTAAAGTGACGTGAGACTTTATAGTTTAATATATTCATGAAAGTAATGCAGGAAGACCGTCAGCGAGACACGCGCTCGGCTATTTTAGTCTATTCCTAGTAATAGACGATTTTTTTCCTTTATTTTGAGTATCAAAATTATATAAATAAATTCATCCCTTACCTTACCTTAGTTACATTGACATATAGCCTAGATAGGCTTTTTAATAGGCACAAATTACTGTTCACATATCAAAGTTATACATTTATTCTTATTCATATCTTAGTCTATGCAAAGTATACATTAGACATATATATATATATATATATATATATATATATATATATATATATATATATATATATATATATATATATATATATATATATATATATATATATATATATATATATATATATATATATATATATATATATATATATATATATATATATATATATATATATATATATATATATATATAGACATATATAAAACTTTTTATTCGAATGCGTGGAGAGTTCCTCCACTAAACACATCATCGCTAGAAAATCAGGTGTAAGTGAGAGTGTTTTAACACTAAGCTGTATCTGCCTACCGTACTACTACTACCTACTCAAATATATGCGGTATATAGTTTATGCTTCAAAACATTATAGGGCTAACTTTTACAACTTAAAAGTCCTTAAACTTATATTCATTGATTCTTGAACCTTAAAATAAATAACAGAGAAAAAAATATATATATATATATATATATATATATATATATATATATATATATATATATATATATATATATATATATATATATATATATATATATATATATATATATATATATATATATATATATATATATATATATATATTGCTTCAAAATAACATTATACAATAAAATAAATAGTATAAATAATACATTTAATATAAAGGGAAGGTAATTTACAAGACTGACCTCACCTCGCTCGATACAAGAATCAAAATAAAAGTCAGACAACAATAAACCAGAATCCCCGCTCAATGGGCATCATCCCGAATCAAATGTGGGAGAATACAGACAAATCTATTATATAGAAATGGCAAATGGCAATTTCATCACTAGATGCAGCATCATAATATAGAATAACTGTTTTGTACACATTTCAGGTATAGCAGACTATTTAGGTAGAATGTAGTGCTAAAATTATAATATACACTTGTTATATACCAAGATTGTGTTGAAACAGTCGGTCTTGCCATGACAATCTTAAAACTAGTAATCTAACAACTAGGCTGAGATGAAATATAATGTTTTTTTATCTTTAATTAAAGATTCGTATGTATCCTTAAGCTATAAAAATTTATGAAGATCTCTCCCTCATCCAGTGTCCACTGACACTGGACGAGGCGACATAGGTATGGAGAGTCACAGCGTTTGGCGCGTCTTGCACATGGCAGGTATAAGGAAGCGTAGGAACCATCGAAACCTAGTGTTAAGACACTCCGTTCCACTCTTTACGTCTTTTCGAGGCATTGCGTGTTAAATGGCGGAACTCAACGTCACGCTTTGCCTAGTTTGAAGAGCGAAGAAAATGGAAATAGAAAAATCCATCTTCCTCGAGTGGGAATCGAACCGACAAGCCGTCGTGTTTACAGGTAGACCCTACGCTTCTGCGCCGCGGTCCTCACAACATATAAAATTAAAATAGTACTCATTTAAATATTTATCTATGTACATATAATTTTCATTGTAATTAATCATATTTAGTTGTGTTATCATATTTAATTGTACACACGTATTAAAAAATTACTATAAAATGTTGCCATTTCTACAAGCCTAAAGTCAGAATGTGATCCACATAGCTACGGTGGCGGTGGCGGTGTGACGTCGATTGTCAGAATAACAATGGAGGGACGGACAAAGCGCCGGTGCCGGTGCCGGTGGTCGAAACAACCGAGTCTTTGTTGGGGAATATGGACAAAGATTATTTATTATATTAAATATATATACGGATGTGCGTATCTGGGGATATTGAAGATATCTTATGGAGGAATTTGGAGGAAAATTATTGTTTTTTATTTGTATAACATGTTTTCTGAGTATTTTTTTTATTTTAAAAAGTATCTAGTCAAAAAACACTTCTGGCAGCACGATAAAATAAAAATAATCGTTTCCTTCGAGCGGAAATCGAACCAATAATCACCGTTGTATTACTGCGCTACGGTTGTATTGAATACCTTTCTACGACTAACGAAAAGCTGTGACTCCTAGTTTATATCTTTATGCCTTGGTACAATTTGTATGTTTATGCCTTAGTCAGTTATCATCTAATCGACACACTCTCTGGGATACTGTATACTGGGTCAAAATTTAAGATTTTAACATTGTTTAAGTAATCATATAGAAAATCAAAAATCCATGCTAATATTATGTGATGTTATAAATATGACAAGTTCCAGGAAGGAAGAGAAAGATTTATTTTTCTTATTATCGTAATTACTATTATACAAGACAGGTCACTGGTAAAGTGAAATAAATGTGTAAAGGCAAATTAAAGGCAATTAATAATTGGTTTATACATTAGGAGTTATATCTGCATCAACATGCATACATACATATATGCATACATATCTTCATGATGCATGCGTAAATGTAATAAATAATGTTCAAATTAGCAAATATTCTTTGGCAAAGCGTCAGATGAAAGGTGCTACAGTGCGAATAAAACATACCTTTCTCGGACAATAGGCTTTAATACGTTGATTTATCCCTAAACACTATACAAACAAACAAATTTATATCTTAAATCGATGATGTCATAGTGTCTATAATGTAATGACGGTATTTCGTGAATTTGATCAAAACCTTGATGGCATTTAGGTGTGAATGCAATAGTGTAGAGTAAATAGACGTTCTTAAATTCAAATTAAGTTTTAAATATCTTTTTTTCTGTTTTTATTTGTAACATGTTATTATATAATAGGGAAAGAAAATATTCAGGTCCTAGAAACCATCCAAGTTCCTAAGAGGTGTCTCAAGTAAGAGACATAGGTCCCGCAGAACATCTTTTTAACTGCAATAGTCTTCGGCAATGTCACCAAAGTCTTACCATTTTAAGTTGACAGTAGCTGCTACTTTTATCACTTACCAAATATTTGAATATGTATAGAGATGCACATTTTACAAATTTTTTTTATATAGCTTCACGCTTTATCCCGCACATGGCAGGGTAGGCAGAGAGAACTGCAGGAACCATATGAACCTAGTGTTAAGACACTCCGTTTCCGACAATCCGTAATTTTACAGATTTAAATATATAAATGATTTCTAAATATTACAACGTTTATCATTGATTTTCCTTGGCAATAGAGGGCTAGAGATTGGGCCTACTCAGAGCAGGGTAGGCAGAGAGAACCACAGGAATCGTGAAAACCTAATCTTAAGACACTCCGATCATCGATACCCGCCTTTTCGAGGCGTTATGTCACGAGTGACAGAACATAACGTCACACTTTGCCCAAGTACTAAGGCGAAGAAAATGGAAATGGAAATATCCGTCCTCTCCGAGTGGGAGTCGAACCCACAAACTGTCCCTTTTACAAACAGACGCTACGCCTTTTCGCTTCGGCACAACCAAAAACCTTCTCAAATGCTTTATTTCATTAGAATAACATTTGACGTAATAAAATATATTTTAAAATTTAATACTAGGTCGAATTCCTTAATATTTCTACGTTATAATTACATACGTTCTCTATTACGAGGTACAGAGAAATAAATATTAGGTAACGTTCACGTTAGCACAAATATTATGGTAGCACACAAATATCTTGATTTATAGACAAGTTTCTATCGACTTAGAGATCCGCGTATATTAGTTAATTATTAAAAAACTTGTAAAATGACTCTTGATTCATTAAATTTAATTAATAAAATAGAAAGATGAATAGGATTGAACGCGATGGTTGCAGGTTCAATATAAACTCGATGCAAGAATCTTTAGCCCCCCTCGCTTTAATAAGCAAAGATTCGAGTTGAGCCGCGCCAATTATGGCGTATTTACCTAACATAATTTAACGCTAGTTTTTGATTACCTTTGTAGAAAGGAGAAAGATTTTTTCACTGTAAAATTATATATAGAGATTATTTTATATTGTAGAGTTTTATATAGTGTACGTGTGCTGGAAAAATTATGTAAATGGATGCTGATGAAAGGAATTTGTAGACGTTGAATAAAATTAAAAGAAAAAAAAAGCTGCATTCTTTTTTTCGCACGTATAGCGTGGTAAACAAAAGAAAACATTGGGTGCTCTTTATGAACATTGCGTGATGAGTGGGAGTGAGAAAATTAAATAATGTGTTTCTAAGGAAGAGAATCGAAGCAGCAACCGTTTGCAGCATTTTTGGCGCTGTGCCGCTGAGCTACAATGGGTTTGGCAAACAAGCAGAGGCAAAAAATATAAAAATTTTCATTCTACATATATACTCAAACTACTCTACTAATGCTTATAATATTATACCCTTCCTTTCTTATATAGTATATATCGAAGTTCTACAGAACCATAGATATTTCAATACAAAATCACCTCCGTTATAATTGCAGACCTAATCCGCCACATGTAAACAAGTTGCGAGCGGTATTTGTTTTCTTAACGTATTTTTATTCGACGCACATGTTCTATAAGACGCGATATTTCATGGACGCTTGATCATAATATACATGTATTACAACTATTTTCTTATATTTTAAGCTGAATATTTTGCTTTATTATTTCTTACATACACGTACCTGTTACGTTTCTGAGCACTATGTAGATGACTCTATGATTCTACGTGTAATTTTTGACAATAAAGGGATTCAGTAGAGTTTTATCTTTTAACAAACTAAACGAAATAGAAAGTAGGGTAGTTAGAAATAATTATAAATAAAGTAGGTAGTAGGATAGGCAGAGAGGACTATCTGCTATACCTGCATACCTCTGACTCTTCGTCCACTGTCACTATTTTCTTCAAACATACTCTCCTGCACAAGGCTCCTCATGCTTTTTACATGTTCTTTCCGCCAGTAGAGTACTAATTAAATTAATTTAATTTGAAATTAAAAAGTTTTTGAGCAATTAAATAAAATGTATATATATACATATACATTTCACTTGTTTATTTAACTGTACCGGTGAGAAGTGAAAGCAGGGAAGGTGGGACGGGGGCTGCAGTAAATTGACGATGATTGCCGACAATTGCTGACAATCGAGCCACTGAGATAACGGCTTGTTGGTATTGTATAGTATGCTTGAACTAAGATTACTTTACATTGTATTAATATATTATACATACACACATATATATGTACATATATAATATGGGTTTTTATAATTATTTTTAATTTTCTTTAATTATTACAATAAGTATTACTAATCGTTTTCAGCATTTCGATGATTTTTGAGAGGTGTGAGTTCAAATATCGTTTTTAAGAATTCTCTTACTCTATGCACGAAAACGATATCCAGAAGACGTTCTTTCTTGGTTAATAAATCATTTTAAGTCAAACCATCAAATTTTTTTAACCAATTTCAATAACGACACCTTAAATATGACATATTCAATTTCCCATTTTATAGCGCATATAAAGTATTGTATTTCAATAATCAATTTTGTATTTTGTGGAACGGAAGAAGCAGCCACCTTTAATAACCTTTTAAACCTGAGAATTCTCTTTTTTCTCTATTTCTCTCTCACTATCAAAAACTACACCTCTTGAAGTCTGTTTATTTCTTTATATATAATAAAATAGTATATATGTCAAAAACAGTCCATTATATTAAATATACATATAATTATGTCAAATTATAAATACATTTGTACAATCGTCTTTATAATAGCTTCTAAGAGTAGAGTTCACATAACATTACGTAAAATGATACGGCAACGTGTTTGATAGTAAAGTAATTTAAACAGATGAACACATAGCTTAGCAGTCAGAGCACTTGCACAATATGCAGGAGGCACAGTTTTAAATCCCGATGCGTTCAATTTTTTTCTTTAAGTATTTTTTCTGTCTTCAGTGTTGATTAATTTTAAAAAATAATGAAAAAGAAAACCTATGTTAAAAGACTTTATTCTTACCATTTCAAGATATTGCAGGCTAAATTGCGTAACTATAAATAGCATTCATTCGTATAATAAATCGGAAATCGACCTCAAAATTGTCGTGTTTCCAAACAAACGCTATTTCCATGTCCTTGAAAATGAATTATTTTATTTATTGTAGTAAAATAAATCATAATCCCGTGGCTGTTAAGTACTTAATATTTTTTTTTAGCTTCACGCTTTATCCCGCACATGGCAGGGTAGGCAGAGGGAACTGCAGGAACCATAAGAACCTAGTGTTAAGACACTCCGTTACTTAGTCCCTGCTTACTCCGTCCCCACTTTCCGCCGTTTTCGAGGCATTGCGTGTTGAGTGGCGGAACTCAACGTCGCGCTTTGCCTTAGATGCCAGAGCGAAGAAAATGGAAATAGAAAAATCCATCTTCTCCGACTGGGGATCGAACCCAGTAACCGTCGCGTTACAGGCAGACGTTGCGCCTCTGCGCCACGACGGTCCTCATTACTTAAACTTAATATGCACATTTTCAATATGTGAGGACTGTCGTGGCGCAGAGGCGTAAGCGTCTGCGTGTAAACGCGACGGTTTCTAGGTTCGATTCCCACTTGAATATTATAGATACTTTTTTCTATTTCCATTTTTTCGCTCTGGCAACTAGGCAAAGCGCGGCGTTGATTTCCGCCACTCAACATGCAATGCCCCGTAAAAAGGCGGAAAGCGGGGACGGAGAAAGCAGGGACTAAGCAACGGAGTGTCTTGACACTAGGTTCGTATGGTTCCTGCAGTTCTCTCTGCCTACCCTGCCATGCGTAGGATAAAGCGTGAAGCTATTAATTTCAATATGTTGACTATATATATATATATATATATATATATATATATATATATATATATATATATATATATATATATATATATATATATATATATATATATATATATATATATATATATATATATATATATATATATATATATATATATATATATATATATATATATATATATATATATATATATATATATATATATATATATATATATATATATATATATATATACATATTAATTGATTTATATATATGTATATGTAACCTAGATAAGCTACATTATCACGCGTAAGCGGTCACAGACCTGGCGACGGATGTGGCCAATTGTAGTGCAATAAAGGTGCGTTTACCTCCGACCTGCCTTGAACTTCGAGGGCAACGACACAAGCGATGAGATAACAATGATTAACCTGTCTGGAGAACTAATAAACGTCATTTAAAAGCATGGTGGGTGATAATCTATAGTATTTCTTAGTAGTATTTAGAGAATTTTTTATATGAAACATGCCATTAATTATGAGTTCAATGTTTATATAAAGTTCTTCTTTATTATATTAATTATTATAATTTTTTTTATAACAAAGTAAACAATTAGTTTAAATAGGCCTATATATGTCATGATGAGTTTAATATCTACTGAAGAATATTATTTCTAGCAATAATTGTTATTTAAATAGTATTTTCATTAGAAAAATTTATTAAGAAGACGAATATGTTACCGATGAACATAACGAAGACGAAAATGACGAAAAAATAAAAGCTCGAACTCTCTTTAATTTAATTTATTGGATTAAATCGATAAGGTTCAGTTTTAGAATGTATATGTACAATATATAGAATATACACCAATAACAATTTTGAAATTTGTGAAAAATATAAAATGTAGAGAATAAAAAAGTTATATTCAAAAAATCGAATAATTTCAATTTAAATCTTAACTTCACGACTGTACCAATCAATGAGACAGGTCCACCTTTTATTGTCGCTTTCATATCCCGGTGTCCGGTTGCCATCCGCGAAGCAATTGTCCCTTAGATCCTAAAGGGCGTTTCAATGTTCGCCTTTCAACGATTTTCAGTCCTATGACTGGACGTTAAGACATACTTAGTAATGCACTTTAAAATGCAGCCCCATGCAAGTAATTACTCTGTGGTTCGACCAATTTAGAAAATCTAGGTGTGGTGACAATGTATCGGTCTTTATATAATAGCTCTTGGTCTCTACATTCCTTTGAGAATGCATCGTATTATATTTTGTTTTCGTATTTAAATTTTAATCTTTGCAGATAAATAATATGAAATGTAATTTTCACCCTCAGCAGGTTGTAGGTTCGATTTCACTTGAAGGGATGAATTATTCTCCTATTCTTGCTCTAGTATGGAGACGATGTAGTATTAAATTCCATTATTGAATAATCAATGAATCGTACAAACAATATTTAAGAAATTAAGACACAGAGTGTATTAACATTAAATATTTGCTGAAAATGTGTGTCTGAAAATAAAAAAATGATCATTGCATATGCTTAATTACCATACAAATAAAAAAGGAGAGAATTCCTTTAAATTATATACTTATTTTAAACTGTAATATAGTTTTTTACTAAATTATATAAAAATTAATATCAACAGCTTATTCTTAGAATTAAATACTTAATATCATAGAATTGGAATTGCACCCATAACCCTCACATACGAGTATCAGACATACGCCTAAATTATAATCTTTGTACCGCACTACGACAACCATTATTACAAAAATGTTTACAATTAAAAAAATCTTAAAATAAGTTGATTGAACGAGTTGTTTTTTTTCCTTCACTCCATGTTTTTAGTAAATGCTAATGTACTAATATATATTATGTTAAATAATAAAACACTATGAAAGTAATTAATAACCAATGTAGATCATTTATGTTAAAGAAATTCTAAATAGGAAATTCTATAATTATTCTACATTCAATCGTTTCTTCACTGATAGCTTATCAATAAGAAAAACATAGTTTCATCAAAATAAAATGTATAACAATATTTATGATAAAAATTTTTAATAATGTGATGTTTCAAATTGCATATCTAATTCAAAAGATTGAAAATCTATTTATGTATATATATATATATATATATATATATATATATATATATATATATATATATATATATATATATATATATATATATATATATATATATATATATATATATATATATATATATATATATATATATATATATATATATATATATATATATATATATATATATATATATATATATAATATATATATATATATATATATATATATATATATATATATATATATATATATATATATATATATATATATATATATATATATATATATATATATATATATATATATATATATATATATATATATATATATATATATATATATATATATATATATATATATATATATATATATATATATATATATATATATATATATATATATATATATATATATATATATATATATATATATATATATATATATATATATATATATATATACTATGTAAAATATGTGCATATATTACATAGTCAGATTACTAGTAATCTAATAAAGTTGAAGTATAAAATTCAATTATTATATTGTATCGTATTGTACAACCTTGTTTTGAAACAAATAAATATATATCTTCAATACTTGACCGCTACCCATAGAAAAAAGTTTTGATACGTACTTTACGTAATCTACAACTATCAAAATCATAAATATATCTTTATACATTGAACGTTCGTATACCTTCAAGTATATTCATATTAGAGCATATGAGGCAATGTATGTGGAAATTTGATTAAGCGTTGTAACCTCTTCCGAGGAGATCGAGGCAGAATGGCAATGTAGCGGTAATAGTCAAAGTTAGTTTTGAGTTAGTTTTTCATAGCAGCCCCTAATGGTCGCAGGTTTGATGTATGGCCAGAGTGACCACATTAATGCTCTATACCTATGACTTTTTTGTTATGTCGCCATATAATAGCTGTATTCCAGCTTTTGTACTCGTTTGTATAGAAGTTATAACTCATAGCTAAGTGCTTGTGCTCTCAAATAACAGAAATTATGACATAATTAGTTTTCGTGATACAACTAATTGGATAACCTCCCTGTTTTTTTTTCTTTTGCTCAGACAAAATGCAGCGGTGAATCGTCACTGAACAGATGAACACTAAGAAAGATAGTAGATATAATCACTGTTGCTATTAAAGATATACCTATAATATATCTTAAAAATAGAGGACCGTTTAAAAATGGTTTAAAAATGGAGGACCATTGTAGCGAAGAGGCGCAGCGTCTACCTGTAAATGCAATGATTTGTGGCTTCGATTCCTATGAGTGGAAGATTGATTTTTATATTTCCCTTTTCTTCGCTCTTCAAGCTAGACAAAGCGCGGCGTACAGTTCCGCCACACAACACGCAATGCTTAGAAAAAAGCGGAAAGCAGGGAGAAAGAAACGGGGACTAAGCAACGGAGTGTCTTAACACTAGTTTCCATGGTTCCTGCAGCTCCCTCTGCCTACTATGCCATGTGCGGGATAAAGCGTGAAGCTTAAAAAATATTACTAATATGATAAGCATAAAACTTACAAAATACAATTTGTATTGCATAAATAGAATTCTTCTTATAAAAGATATCAAGTTTTTGTAAGGATATATTTTACAAATTCTCACGTTATCATCAAGATTTACAGAAAAAAATACTTATCTGTAAATCACGACTCAGTCAACCTGATACCAGCATTAAGCCAGGGTATATCGTTGGATCTGACCGGAAATTAAGACACGAGGCGCCCTCCATCCGGTTCCGCTCGGACGTCACCTTACGCCGTGGGCATTATCATATTTCAGATGTTATCCCATCGATGTGGGGGATTATTTCGTTTCGTTTGAATGTTCTTATTCATCAAGATGTGTGTATATATATATATATATATATATATATATATATATATATATATATATATATATATATATATATATATATATATATATATATATATATATATATATATATATATATATATATATATATATATATATATATATATATATATATATATATATATATATATATATATATATATATATATATATATATATATATATATATATATATATATATATATATATATATATATATATATATATATATATATATATATATATATATATATATATATATATATATATATATATATATATATATATATATATATATATATATATATATATATATATATATATATATATATATATATATATATATATATATATATATATATATATATATATATATATATATATATATATATATATAACATATAAGAATTTCATCGCAGCGTGATGGATAACAATCGTGCCATATATATTTAGTTTTATTAATTTATTTAGTGAAAATATTATCTGTTTTCGTCTAACACCTGCATCTTAGCTTATGTCAAATTTCCTTCATTTCTTTTCTCAATACACAATAACCGGACTTATTTCTTAAGATTTTTTAGCTTAATGCTTTATCCCGCACATGGCAGGGTAGGCAGAGGGAACTGTAGGAACCATAGAAACCACTAGGTTAACACTAGTTAAGATACTCCGTTGCTTAGTTCTTGCTTTTCGCCTTTTATGAGGCATCGCATGTAGAGTGGCAGAACTAAACGCCGCGCTGTGCCAAGTTTTCGTATTAAAGAATATGGAAATGAAAAATTCCATCTTCCCCGATTGGATATCGAACCCACAAATCGCGTTTATAGGTAGACGCTACGCTTCTGCGCCACAACGGTTATCAAATTAAATAAAATAAATTATTTAAAGTAAAAACAAAATTGTTAAACATGTCCAATACAAAGCTCCATATATACACAGGGCAAGCACATAATTTGAAGTGTCGACCATCTTGGAGCGATCACCGCACCGCCCCTCGTCCTCCACCTCCCCACCGGGTGACCCCAGTGGGTGATGGGTATACGAATATTTTTCACACAAACACGTTGCTACGTGGACACTTCTTCTTGATATAATATTGCTACAAGCACCCTTGGTTTATATGGAATTGAATTTATAATTTGTATTTTTTTAGTAATATGTATATGTAACATTATTGTTATATGTAAATATAAATATACTATATATCTATAAATACATGTATCTAAGGTACAGATATCCATAAATTCTTCCAACAAATATATAAAGATTGTGAAAGCCAAAGGTATGGTAGCTCAAGAATATGTTAGAATGCTGAAAGCGGGGACGGAGAAAGCAGGGACTAAGCAACGGAGTGTCTTAACACTAGGTTCCCACGGTCCCTGCAATTCCCTCTGCCTACCCTGCCATGTGCGGGATAAAGTGTGAAGCTAAATATACAGGTAGCTCACCTTAACTACCTATTCTCAAGAATCTCTTAAGTAAGAAGGTAGAGGAAGCACAGTACTCAGTTCTGCACTGTATACTGAGTTTTCAAGATATTATATGATATTAAAGATATTATATGATATTAGAAATCTATGCTATGCTTTGTCCAGTTGCTTCCGAATGCGAATCAAGACCATATCTATCTACAATGTCACCATATCCTCTTTAAAGTTTACTGCATTTATTTAATAATTAAACAAATAGAGTAAATTTCTAAAAATATTTCATTTTACATCATTAAATTCCAACATAAATATTAAAATTTAATTTAAATATCAAATTAAACAGCAGCATCATAAACCACCGCATATAAGCCCATAAAGCTAGGTGGTGTCGTAAGTGTCCGCCGGCGGTCAAACTTTTATATATTTTATATGATTCGGCTCACCGCGTCGCATTTATTATTCGAAGTCAACCCGCCCTTCCCCGCCTGGTGCTTTAAAAATTATACATATTATATATAACAGATAGATATATATCATCAAGGTAGACGTCCTAAATCAACAAATATTATTTTGGTTTACGCGTAATTTAATAGGAAACTACTTGTTTTTGCTTTTTTTCGTATTTTGTGTCTATAAAATATTTTGTTTATTATGTATAAAAACTTATTAATATAATGATGAAATACAGCTTATGTGAGATATTAATAATTTGAAAGGATTTTTTTTTTTACCTTCACGCTTTATCCCGCACATGGCAGGGTAGGCAGAGGGAACTGCAGGAACCATAAGAACCTAGTGTTAAGACACTCCGTTACTTAGTCCCTGCTTACTCCGTCCCCACGGAATTTAAACAACAAAATATTAAATAAAAAGCTAATGTTAATACAATCCATTTTCCAAATTGGGTCTAATAAATTAGGTGCTTTTTTTTACTTTTCTTTTGATCTGAAAAAAGCTCATTGTCAAAAAACTTAGCGTTAATACGACATATTAATAAACAGTTTCCACTTCCCTCATTTTCCTCTTCCATATATGATAAGGCGCACTAATAAAAGGTCTCCTGATATCTTGACATCTGCAACGGGTGTCAGTAGTGTCAGTTTTACGACGCGCCGTAATCTTACCTTGCTTAATAATGTCACGTGGACATAAGGGTCGTAAAGTCTGCAGCTCCTCTTAGATAACTATTTGACCGGTTCCGAATTTCTTATAGAAAGTATAGGAATGCATTAATTTATACAGTGTTGGTTTTATGTATATAGTGTAAAGATATGGTCTGGCTTATAATATCGGTTAATGGAGTGTTTTAATAGTTACTTAATACATTTGTTATAAATTAATTGTCAATGGTTAATTGTTTTAAGGTAAAAATTTCTTGCTTACCAGTTACTTACGTAATATGCGTAAGATAATTTCTTCTAATCAGCGATAGATACCTAGGTACAATCTAAGTTCTAACATATTCTTGACATATTCTTGAGCTAAGTAGCTTCCACTGTATGTAGTTCGCATTTATTATTTAAAGTTAAATATGTTGTATAGTATAAAAAGAGTATTATGATTTCTATATTCAATAAGGAAATAGTATCATGTGCTATCGATAATTATTTTTTATGACCTGACGCTTTATCCCACACATAGCAAGGTAGGTAGAGGGGACCACAGGAACCGTGAAAACCTAGTGTTAAGACACTTTGTTCCACGCTTTCCGCACTTTCGAGTTATTGCGCGTTGAGTGGTGGAATTCAACGCCGTAATTTGGTTACTTATCAGAGCAAAGAAAATGCAAATAAAAAAGAACTATCTTCCTCGAATGGGAATCGAACCCACAAACGCGTGCGTTTACAGTTGTGGGCCACAATGAATAACAAAAAATAACATATATAATACATAAAATATAACATAAACATATGATATATTATTAAGACTAATATATTACAATACAATATGTATATTGTCAAAAGTGTAACACATATTACAATATTTGTTTCAGGTGAAACATTTATTTGGATGGTCATTATTAATCGTAATGTCAATAATCAAATACCATTGCAATACATTATTGAAAACAACTCCAGGTGTCTTATATAAACATTATTATAATATTTATGTGTTCTTTATTGTTTCGAATACTTGTATTACTAATACATACTATTTCATATTTTTTACCTATTTTAGTGACGTAATGTACTCCAGAACTCAAAGTCGAGCTTTGTTGGCCAAGCCTTGTAATATTTTTAAAGAGAACACTCACAAGTATTTAATGCACGCTAAATACTCTCATGATTGAGGATGTCACAGTTAGAATAAAGAAGAACGTTCTCTGATCGTTTGGGTACGCCGAAAGAATGAATGACGAAAGAATGGTAAAAAAGTTATACGATGCAAAAGTGAATAGTAAGAGAGGTAAGGGGAAACTCCGGTTCACTTTCGAAAACACATTGTCGAAGATACTGGAGGTACTGAAGACACTGAAGGTCACCTAAAAAGTATGAGGTCTGAAGGAAGAGATTAATGATAGTGGATGAGGAGAAAGAGGTATGTAGGGACCACAGCGTTTGGCGCTCCGTTCTCTCGGACTCATTTAGTTTCTGAGTAGAAGTTGGCCCCACATGTGCACCGCCTGCGAATCAACTTGAGGTTGCGTATACTTGTCGTTGCCCAGCGGTACGTTTAACTGTGAGTTCCTTAAGTAGATTCCTTGGTAAATTTAATTTCCTCGCATTTGTGAAAAGACGAAGCGCGGCGTTGACCGCTACATACCACCTAAATACTTGTAAATCTATATTACGCTGTATCCCACATGAAGCAGGACAGACAGAGAGAACATAGTGTTAAGATACGCCCAATATTAAAATGTTGCGTGTTGAGAGACGAAACTTAACGCTGTGTTATGTCTTGTTACCAGAATAAAGAATGTGAAATTGTCTTTTTACAACCCACAACCACACAGTCAAATGCTATACCGCTGTACCACGAGGTCCTCATATAAATAAGAAAACGCAATAAAAACGCGAGGTGAACGGACGTGAATGTTGCTCGTACATATTACGGCAATTGATACGGCAAATGTGAGGAACGAATGATGCGATGAAAGCTTGATATCATTGTAAGGGGAGAGAAATTGAAATGTTGATGACGAAACCAGAGATCTTTTGTAAAAATATGTATGTGTATGGAATTTTGTTTAAACATATTAAATGTTACTATGAAAATTTTGAATTAAATTGCATTTGAGAGAGCTATTGAAAAATATAAAAAATTGCATCTGAAAAATTAAAAAAATAATCTATTAACATATTAATAATTATATATAACATGTATTTAATTATATAATATAAATTTCTAAATCTAATTATATATATAGAAAATTGGAAATAGTTAAGCCGTCAGGTACGATTACTAAACGCAACGAAGCTCTGAGCGTCATCTGGTACATTTTTATTAACGAATATAATAATAAAGACGTACAAAAACAAACACTCAGTAGCAAAACATGCGTAAATAGACAGTTCCGTGGGAGACGTGGGTAGACTTAGGTTAAGACGATCTTATTACAGGTGAATAAAGTTCAAATTACCATTTAAGTTTAACTTAAGTATTCCTTCTGATGTAATGTTTTTGTTTTAAAGTGTAATGGAATACTGACAGACGTGTGAACAGAAGGGCGGCCCTTTCACAGAGTAGTGTAAGGGCATTTTAATTCGGTGATTAGTTAGGTGGGTTCGGATAAAATAGCAGAGTAAGTTCACATCAACAGTGACATCTTTTGATCATCGCCTCTAGTTCTTAATTAGTTGATTAAATCAATTTGAAATGTAATATTTATATTTTAATTTATTATCATTTGGTTATTGTTTCTGCTGACAGTTATAATATTGTCTTTATATTAGAGTGGTTTTTTAAGATATTTCTTAAATTCAATATTACTTCGTATTTAAAAATATGTATACATCCTTGTAAAAACAACATAAATCATTATGTATTGTACAGTGTAATCCAGAAAATATATTTTTTATTGAATTGGACTCGCATTCATCAGGCCATATTTTCAATCACTTCCTAATTAAGCCAAAACAATGTCAGCTTTTTTTATTATAAATGATATTAGAAGACATATTAAAAAACCAAAGACAAATATTAATTTAATTAAAGACATTCATTGCTTCATTCCATACTACCTTCCCAAGTTTATAGCTTTATATTGTCCAAAAATGGCTCCATCGTGACGATCCCTAAACGTATGCTAATTTTATTTTAAAAAAATGCAAGAGCCGCCACATGTCGCCCGGCCATCGTGCCGCTCCTTTTTTATTACTTTTATTGGATTGACCACTTTGGCCCACCTTCCTCTCCTGATTTGATCGCATATTTGAAATAAATTACATACTTTATATTATATAGAATTTGGGTTTTATTATTTGGTTTTCTTGTTACTAGAATAAAAAGATGTAGTAGTAGAATACAAGGATATGGGATTTGAGGATTCTTGTGGAATTACATAATAAGAAGTTAAGTCGTAATACAAAAAAATCATCTTATTGTATGTAGGTAACGATTACGTCTGCACGATTTTCATAGGCAAGTTTTTATTGGTGAGCCTTTCGTCCAACTAAATAATTTTTCTTGTCAATACGATGTTTATAATAAAAATCATAAAAATATCTAATAGAAAAATAGTATTCTCTTTCAACAATCGATTTTTCGGAAAAGGGTAGTGGAAATTTGCAACATTTTCTCTACATAGATGCTACAACATAATGAGTTTTAAATTTCAACGCAGTGAGATAAAAAACACGTGGCTTAGTAGCTAGAGCGTTTGGACAGTTTCCATTAAGCGCGGGTTCAAGCGCGGGTTTTGGTACATCTATTAATGTATTTTCCGATATTTTTGGATTTTGGACTGTATTTCCACAAAATTCAAAAATATTATCATATGAATATCTTCACTATATAAGTTTATCATACTCTTGTTGTACTATAGATGTCATAATACGAGTATAATGCATACTATTAGTGTACTAAACACCGAAGCTAATTCTCCAAGCATGCGTTACAATGTTTGCATCGGCCTCTACTTCATTAGAGATCTGCTGACGTTATATTAATTACAAACGCTTTAAGCGACTTACACACAGTTGAAAGAAGTGCTTTTTTTCTAATAAATATATATTAATTTAACCAATAAAATATATAAGCTTTTATTTGAAAAATTAATATCTACATATTATTCTCAAATTTTTATTTTTAGAGTGTAGGAGTAAATAGAGATACGAAAAAGAGAAGAAAGTAGACCAAAAAAAATGATTTCTGTGAATATTTCTTTCTGGAAAATGTATGTTTTACAAAAAGTTTAATCTTATATAACAAATACAGGTAAATTTGGTTAAAGCCATTACGTTCTTAAAGATAGTTCATTTTAAACGTTTTCCATCAGTCCGTTCAAAATCATATCTAAATTAATTTCGTGTGTAACAGCTATAACATTTCACGCCCCAATACGACGAAACGTCACGAGCAATTACTAAGATACCTGGAAAGTGAAATTTTACGATTTACTTGATATTTGTGCGAGGATTAAATTGAATCGAGTTTTTAATTAATAGTTAAATTTATAATTGGCTTATAAAGTATAGGTATATTAATAAACTATTTAATTGTGAATTGTTTTAATAGCAACTAGACACAACGCGGCGTTGAGTTCCGCCACTCAGTACAATTCCCTCGAAAACGGTAGAAAAAAAAGAACGGAGAGAAGTAGAGGGGACGGAGTAGTTAAGCTAGGCTCCTTTGGCTCCTGTGATTCCCTCTGCCTACTTTTCTATGTGCGGGATAAAGCGTGAAGCTAAAAAAAACACAAAAAACAAAATACTTTTTGTTTACTATGAACAATAATTTATCACCATACCAACAAACCAACGAGCTCTATAATATATTGCTACGTCTTATATTTTCGATTCTACGCGTACTTTGAAAATAAACGGATTAAACCTACTTTAAGAACTCGTGAACAGGTGCTAGCGACGACGCGGCGGCAGACGTGTGTATCATCATCAGTCTAACGTGATGTAAGTATACATTTTCAACAGGGAACAAAACTCTTTTGAATATATTTAAAAATTATTTAATATGGAAAAATATAAAGGTATTGTAGCAAAAAAATATAATTAACTGTCATAAAATAAACATGAGACTTGTAGCGTCTGCATCAGAACAGCTTGTGGGTTCGATTCCCATTTTGGGTAATTTTTTTTTTTTCATTTTCTTCGCTCTGGCAAATAAGCAAGGCGCAGCGTTGACCGCTACTCAACACGCAATGCCTCGGAAAGGCGCATAGCAGGGAAGGGAACCTAACACTAAGTTCCCACGGTACTAGCGATTCTTTCTGCCTATCCTACTATTTGCGGGATAAAGCGTGAAGACATAAAAAGCAATAAGCAAATAAAACGAGTATTATGTAATTTGTATTATTTTTTATCTTTGAAAATTAGTAATAAAAAGAACGAAGTGTTTGAACACTTGATTTTTTTCTGACTTATTAATAGGAATATATGTTTTTTAAGTATTTTTAATACATACACATGCACGATACGTACAAGCCCTTTTTAACTTATACTATATGTTGTGATCATAAATATTAATTATATTACTATAGTATACAGTTATACACTATAAAGTGGGGGACAAACAATCATGGCAAAAAGTGAAATGCAATACGAGAATTTTAGCATAATTTAATTTTTTTCACACACGCTGTATCCCGCACATGGGCAGGGTAGACAAAGGGAACTGCAGGAACCATACGAACCTAGTGTTAAGACACTCCGTTGCTTAGTCCCTGCCTTTATCCGTCCCCGCTAGCCTAACTATTTATTTATTAATATTTTTTTAGGAAGCTTTAATTCATAAATGCGAGCTTTCATAATTTTATGTCCTCCCACTCTAAATAAGACTTAAAATAAGAAAAATGTATGAATATAAACAAACAAGTTAGTAATTTTTAAATAGCCATGCGTCCAGTTTGTTACCGGCGTGTTCCATGTTGACGGCAACGGCACATCTATCTACGCCCGCTCTGTAACCAAACGTATTAATACTATTCTAAATATTGTTATACTGAGGTAAATATACTTGAAATTTCATGAATTTAATATGATCTTGATTTTCAAATTTAGTTAAATGTTTACACTTAGAAAATAAAGTGATGAATAGAAAATTATTAAACTGTTGTTTTGTTAGTTTCACACTTTATCCTGCTTACAGCAGAGTAAGCTGAGGGAACCGCAGGAACTGGAGGAACCTAGAGTTACCATATTCCGTTCCCCGCTTTCCACCTTTCGAAACGTTGTGTGTGGAGTGGCGGAACTCAAGCTGCGCTTGCTTTGTTAAAAGAACGAAGTAAATGGAAATGGAGTAATTCATCTACCCCGAATTGGCATCGAACCCATAAACTGTCACGCTTGCAGGCAATTATTCTAGTTTTTTTAGGGATTTTTTTAGCTTCACGCTTTGTCCCGCACATGGCAGGATAGGCAAAGGGAACTGAAGGATCCATATGAACCTAGTGTTAAGATACTCCGTTGCTTAGTCCCTGCTTTCTCGGTCCCCGCTTTCCGCCATTTTCGAGGCATTGCGTGTTGGGTGGCGGAACTCAACGCCGCGCTTTGCTTAGTTGCCAGGGCGAAGAAAATGAAAATAGAAAAATCCATCTTCTCCGAACGGGAATCGAACCCAGAAACCGTCACGTTTACAGGTAGACGCTTACGTCTCTGCTCCACAACGGTCCTCATGATAATGGTGAACATGGTGATAACGGATAGAATTGGTTAGTATATTATGGATATGAAGGAATATAATAACTATCGTAAAAAATTGAGGATGATCTTTACTTGAAATGTGAAGATTGCTTATTTTAAATAAATTATTTTTACTAAATTACTAACGCTCGGTCATATGAAAGCGTTAGCTACACTTTTCGAATTCGAGACGTATGTATATCTTTACATCTTACCTATTATTATGATAAAACTTATTAAAGTTTTAAAGTTATTTAAACATTATTATAAAAGTCACCAGATTGAAAGTATCAATTTAAGGTAAATCAGAAAAAAAGTCCAAAAAGAAGACATTCTTTCAAAAATATATTTTTTTGATTTTTAAAGTGAAGGAAAACAACGAAATAAGTTGTATAAAGCATATAAGAATTTCTACGCGGCGTGATGAAAAACGTATGCATTAATGGTCAAAGTGCTTGCTCGGTTCGCAAGAGGACGCAGGTTCAAATCCCGATGCTTTTAAATTTTTATGTTTTGTTTAAGTAAAATATTTCTCGTCTACCTTACAAAATATTGGAGTAAATATAAAATAACCAATAGTAAAGGAGTCAAGGACATGACCTAATTATTTCTTTCTCAGAAAATTTAATTCTATATATTTCATATAATTATTTTATACGTATTTTTATTACCAATAGTCGACTTTAAAGAAACAAACACTGAAATATTCGTCGATTGATTGTTTTTTAACACCGGATGGGTGATTCTGTGTTTCATTAATTCCTGCATTTTTTATTTTTTTAGAGGACTGTCGTGGCGACGGTTTGTGAGTTCGATTCCCTCTCGGGAAAGATGAAATTTTCTATTTCTATTCTCTTCGCTCTGGAAACTAGGCAAAGCGCGGCGTTGAGATCCGCCACTCAATACGCACTGCCTCGAAAAGGCGGGACGCGTGGACGGAGAAAGCAGGGACTAAGCAACGGAGTGTCTTAACACTAGGTTCCTACGGTCCCTGCAGTTCCCTCTGCCTACCCTGCCTTGTGCGGGATAAAGCGTGAAGCTAAAAAAAATATTTGTTATTTTTATAAATATTTTGATATTTTAAAAAAAGCTATAAGAACGATCTAATAATAATGATAATGATCTAATATGTTTTGTTGTAGTGTACTCAGTCATTGCATACTATATCCAGTATAAATAATTATGATAAAATAAATTACGAAATTGAAAAACGAAATTTTCATTATTTAGTATTTTATTTTCGATAATTTACAGTCGACTGCATAGTGATTCAACTCTATTTATCTTTTTGTCTAACCATATCTTAGAAAAATCTTTAAAGGATATGTATAAATAAAGGGTCATAATATAATATTATTTAATATTTTTGTAAGAACCTAGTGTTAAGACACTCTATTCCCCACTTTCCGCCGTTACGAGGTACTGCGTGTTGGGTGACGGAACTCGACGCCATGATTTGCCTAGTTGCTAAAGCGAGAAAAGTGGAAATTCAACGCTTTATCTAGTTGCGAGAGCGTAGAAAATGGAAATGAAAAATTCCATTTTCCCCGAGTGAGAATCGAACCCACAAATCATCACGATTACAGGTAGACGCTACGCCTCTGCGCCAGGACGATCAGTATAATTATTTTATATAATTTTTTTACAAGGTAGGTTAATATGAAGAACTACCCAGTTATTAAAAGTTGTTCGTATGTTTCAGCAACACAGGCTGGCTGCAAGCCAACATCAACGTGCTAGGATTACCATATGTAAGGTGAATGGTTTGTACTATTTTCAACCAAACTATATTTTCTAGTCCTACAGAATATCAAAATTGACGTTTTTAATACATTTATTTTGATTTTTTTCTTCTTCTTCTTTTAATTATTCTCTGCTCGTTCTTCATAATTTATAAATATGTAAATAAAACATAGTATGTGTATAAAAACATATATTTTTTGGGTATTACTTATTAGTTCTCGAACGTAAGTTACGGAAACTGACGTGTAAGTTAATGTAATTTAAACTGTTTTCGATCACCGTTTTAGGGGGCTTTAATTTTTCCCGTTGTAGTGAAAAGTAAAACGCGGCGTTGAATTACGGCAACACTTAGTAAAACTTAATTTTCAAAAAAAGTAATTTTTGCTGTCCATAAAAAAGATCAAGTAACTTAAGAAAATCAATCTCTATAATTAAACATATAAAGTTTTAACAGGACTTATCCTCTAAAACAAATCCAGCATATCTTCACTACTGTAGGTGCATTAATCAAATAACCCTCAAGAGGATCACTCAAAAATCGTTTCAGCGAACAAACAGACATACTGATAAGTTTGACGATTTTGTAAACATTTTGAGTAAATATATTTTCAGTCTATTCCTGTATTTTGTAGTGTGTGTTACAAGGACAGACATATTTTTATTAATTATTTTTGTGTTTTATCACTAAGATTTTTCGTATAGTTGAGCCTAAAGTTGAAAAAAGAACAACATTATTATTAAAGCTATACGAAATTTTATGATAAGCAACTCATATATTATATAGTGAAAACAAAATAGACAAAAATTAAGTCGATATCCATTTTATCCACAGCTGAAATATTTATTAAATTAACTACGCTTTTTACTCTTACTAAATCAAAAAATTAAATAAAAAATAAAAATAATTAAAATTTAAATATTATTTTATACATAATGACTCTACATTTCATCTACACTCGTGCCATCTAAACACGTTGACCACTCCGGTAGCGCCCGTGCATTAGCCCGTCATCGCTGGTGTCCATCTGTCGACTGCCTGTGATCTTACAGATATTTACTCATTATGGAACCACTTTAGTGAATGATTGACAAGGCTGGACTTACGTCACCTTGGCTCACTTTACTTATTTTAATATAAAAATAAGTTAAAAGTAGGAAAACGTATCAATATTTTAGATTGCGCCTCGTGCAAATTGTGTAATAGATAGCGTTCTATTATTAAGTAATACTTTTTTTTTGTAGAATAACACTTTAAATATAATAAAAAACGGTATATGTAAGTTATAAGATATATTACAAGCAAAATAATATACATGGGTTTTTTTATACAACAATGAGTTAAAATGATTTTTCAAGGTATTTATAAAATATATTTTTATTTTAACATTCTCTGCATAACATTGTCATTGTATTATGCTATGAATGTTCCTCTACCTGTTCCTCGTTGCCCTCTTTTCTATTAACAAGAACAAAGCACACTTCAGTACCAATACCAGTATCTGGCAATATTAAGTAACAAAGTAACGAAGTGTGCTTTGTATGTCAGACAAATATATATAAGTTATAGGCAATAAATAATAAGCAAGTGTATTCATAGTTATTAACTAAACGATTCTGCTCTACCATATTCTGAAATACCATATTTCATGGAAATCTATTTGCCTTCAGGCTTCACTGTATTTTTACATGCATCCTAACACAGACTAGTAAAGTCAGTATGACATGTTTAGCATAAGTTAATATATACTTAATAATATAAAATAGTATATTTGTTCATCTTCTCTTTGAATATTCAAAACCAGAGGAAGCAATGACTAATTGTTAACGTTTGAACCAATTTTTTTTATATAGAAATAAATAACATAAATAGATTTACTGTTTAGTACAGTAACAGGCAAATTATGCAATTATGCATTTTGTATTGTATTGTATATGTCAAAGTAGAGTTAGCCACTTAAATATCACTTAAATTCTTGTAGTTTTGTATTATTTTCTGTATTTTCTATGACATGTAATATTCTCCATAAAGTAAAGCTTAATATAGAGTATATACTTTTTAAAATATACGTAAACAAATGCTAACTAAAATGAAATTATAATACTTTTATTACTGCTCTACAACGCGCTGGTTATCACGCCTGTTAAAAAGATTTATTGTTTCTTAGCGTTTATTAGCGCGGTTATTTATCAAAGATACTTAGAGATATTGCTAAGGCGACGGCGATGGCGATAGCGATGCGTGATCTGTTCAAATCTCGTAAATCACACGGTATTTAGTCCAGCAATATTGTTAATAGCAGTTACTATGGTGAATGTATGGAAAAATCACAGTGTTGATGTGTATATTAAGGTTTTTTATTTACATTTTAAATATAATTGAAGCTAATTTTTACATAATGTTTTTACAACTTTGACAGTTATTAAGATATTATTTATTTAAAAGAAGTGAAATTAGCTAAAATATTAAATATTATCACTGATTTGGAGTACAGTATGTGATTTTACTGTGGAACTGTTGACATTATTTAGCATTTATTGTTATTTTATTTACGTTCGCGTCGTATCCCGCATGTAGCAGTGTGAATCTAGTGTTATACATTCCGTTCTAAAGAACGGATTGTAAACATTATCGTAATTTTTGAGAAAGTGTGAAAGGAACGGAATTCGAAATACCATTTTATCTTCTGAACACAATAAAGAAGGATAATAAAATTTTCAAATTTACACAAAATTCGTCTCGTTTCCAATAAGACGTTGCACCGCTGCGTTGTATTGGATAAATCTATAATGCGAGTAAATTTCTAAACAAATCGGTTAATCAATTAGTTATAGCATATTATATAAAAAATATTTGTATAAAAGAAACTATTACAAGAAATATTTCAATATCAATTGTATAGAATCTTAACATCGCCACTAGACCATATAATAAGACTCATTATATACCCATTCAGAATTCTTCTGGGAACAAACACGTCGTGACGTAACTGATGACTCTACATTTATATAAAGTGATAGAGACATTTATTAAACATCTTCCGCTTTTGTCGAGCTATTTATGATCTCTAGGTGTGTCTCGGAATGGCATGCAATGAAAAATTTCAATACTCTGTTCACCTGACTAGTATTAATGTAGAGTTTATGTTAATATGATAATTTATAGTATTATTAGAGTACATTTTTTTTTGATTCTTTATGCGACATAAAGGGTGACCTCTTACTACCTAAATATATTACTACTTCTATTTACATTTTTTTTTTGTTTTAAAAACAGTATTTATTATTTTCTATAGCTTCTTATAGTTTGTAGTGTAGGTAAAAAGTATTTAGTCAAGACTACCTAAAAAACGCAATCTAACAAAGTTATTAAAATTTCAAAATTTAGAGTAACACTTCGTTGTTCTATACTAATTATATATCACAATCACATGCTTTCCATCAAAAAAATATGTGAACACCAATTTCTAAAACATAGCATTATTCCAAAATATTTTTGAATATTCACAAAACGTACAAAAGGAGAGTTCTCGTAATTTAAGTATTTTAAAACACGATTATTTTTATTGGATCACTTTTAACTGACTTTAATGTGTTTGTTTAATCATTATTTTCAGTTCACAACATCTGTACCAATATACCTCTAACTTATTTTAAGATGTCACCTGACGGCTACTATAACAATTACTTCTGCCATTTAATTGTATCGCCATCTAACATGTGTCTGCTAAATAAAATGTGAAGTAAGGCCGTTTTAAATTATTGTTACAACTTATACTGTTTTTATATATCTTATAGTATAAAGAAGAAACCTTTTCAAGAAATGAGATTTATTTCTATCCATATCGATTCTGCGTTCTGAATTCTGAGAGAAAGTAGAGAACGAGAGTATCTAAGCACTAAGCTCTACCTGTCAGTGGGCTAACGAGTGAGTCTTAAAAAGAAAAACACCAGGTGGCGTAGGTGTACGATAGGTGCGAAAGTAAAAAACCGTGTAATTTTCTGCATTCTTGATATTCCGCCAACTAGAGTTGATGGAAGCCATTACCTTGATTAATTGTGTTGATTTTTCTATTAACAACGATAAAAGCTCTTGATTTATGAATATATGTATGTATCGTGCTTTAATTTTTTGTGAACTGAAATTAGATTAATGAAAGCTTCATTGAATGAAAGTGTTCTGTAGGTAAAATATATTTTGAACCAAATGAGATATTAACTATATATAAATTGTTTCTACATACACGTATTTTTGTATATTAAGATAAACTGTTGTGTGTTTGTATATGCATAGGTATATGAATATTTCGAAAATATGTTTATATATTATTAAATATGTTTATATATAACTAAGTAGTCTATATAGGTAGTATATTATGGTGTCTATATAGGTCATTTAAAACTAAATGCAAATAACAATACTTTGTGTAAAGGAATTGGAATTTTGAATTATTGTGGCATTGCTTAAGTCACTTATCCATTTTTTTATAATGAAATAATTTATCCTTGTCAGAATATTGACTTTTTGAAGATTTAAGAAATAAATAAAAAAGAATATTAAATTCAAACGTTACGCCAAATGAAAACTGAACTTGCGAGTATATCAGCCAGATCCTACTAAGCCACTAAGCCTCGCCTCATAAATAGAAATAACCATATTCACAAAATTTATTCTTCAAGGTTTCATTTTACAATCCAAGGAACCCAAATAATTTTTATTACACGTGTATGCAAAAGCGCTAAAAGTTTAAGTCGTTAAGTCACGGTAAATTATTGTGAGCTTCCTTACGTCAGAAATTCAAATTAACGTAAATTACAAGTATTTTGAAATCAATATTAATAATGCGGTAAGCTTTATAAATTCTCTAAAATGAGAATATATATTTCTGTAAACGATCGTTAAACTCGTTAAGATTAGTTTTAGGTGAGAAACAAACTTGTGAATTATGCTATTTTTTCAAATTTTTCAAATTTTGTTGTATATATCCGTAAAGAAATATAAAAATAGCACAAGAAATTCAATTAGGAATTCACCACTATTATTTATATTGATAAGTTTATGTTTCGAGTTTTAATTTCTAACTTGATAGTTTTCATTATTATTGACCTTGTATTTCCTAGACGTCAGTTATACCCTTCGCAATTTCAAATGATTAAGTAATTAATTCTGATTGGAAGTCGAACCTACTACCGTCGAGTTGGCTATCAAACTCTACCTATGTGCAATGGCCTCAATTTGCCTAATAAAAAGTTAAAAATAGTTAATATCGTTAATTTAATATACATTGCTTCAGGTATTCATATTAATATTAGTTTGTAGTATCAATTTCAGGAAGCAGGCGTCCGGTCGTACATAAAGACCCTTTATGTGTACGCGGATGCTTTTGGCATGAGTTTGTAGCTCGTCTTATTATAATTACTATAGGTGACTAATAAAAATATTTATTTAATATTATGTATTTTTATATGTTGCTTTGTCATATAAGATGGAGAATTTTATATATAGTGTCTGTTGTTAAGAAATATTTAGTTTTGAAATTCTTTTTTATTTTATTAACGAAGTTAAATAACTGTTACTATAGTAATAACGTTATAAAATTTAATTGAAAATAGCATTTCAGCATTTATTTTTTTGTTCAAAAATGTTTACTTGGCAAACGTTTTTTTTTTCGAATCAAGTTGTATCGTTGCTTTTAAGCACAGTTCTGAATAATATGAATAAATTTAGGTATTTTAGAAAATACAGTGTAATTCTATCGCCTATACAGGATATGTACATCCGGTGCATAAAGAATTTGTAAGCTTTATTATTTTTTGTATTATTTTAAGATTAGAAATTTTGCAATTTTTATTTTAAATTGGCGATTCCACGACTTCTCCAACTCACACCGAACTATTAGTAATTTATTAGTAAAGTAAATTGCAATCGCTTATATTTGGATATGTAAGCTATATTTTATTATAATTAAAAAAGTGAGAAATAAATTCCCACCGTAATTTTTGCCTGAAGTAGTAACAAACATCGTCACAAATATTCACATTTATAATACTATTTTTTGGTTCTTTTTTAGCAGAGAAGGTAAAAGAAACTCCATTACCCGCTTTCCACCTTTTTAAGGCATTGTTTACTGTGTGGTGGAACTTAACGCCGCACTTACTTAATTACAAGAGTGAATGAAAATTAAAAATTCATCTTCCAGTGGGACTTGAACCCACCAACCGTCGCGTAGACAGGCAGATGCTGCGCGACTGTCCCACGAGGCCTTCATATCTATTTATAAATTTTATCAAAAAAATTAAGTTAAATTTAAATAAGAGCTATTTAAATGTAGTTCAAAGTTAAATGATAACCCTGAGTACCCATTTATAAGCTTGAACGCATAATAAACATATAAATGTTTTCTTGAAAGCATTTTGTGAGTACTTTGCCTACAATATTAAAAAAAATTATATTACAATAACCCCCAGGTTATTACTAATATTTTGTTGGTTTTATCTTTTTTTCTATCTCTTTTTTGTTAAGTTTTTTTTTTTTTTATAATATAGGTGGCAAACGAGCTGACAGATCACCTGATGGTAAGTGAATACTGCCGCCCATGGACATTTGCAACACCAGAGGAGCTACAAAATGCGTTGCCGGCCTTTTAAATGGGAATACGCTCTTTTCTTGAAGGTCTGCAGGTCGTATCTGTCCGGAAATACCGCATGTGGCAACTCATTCCACAATTTTGTGGTGCGGGGCAGAAAATTTCTGCTAAATCGTACAGTTGTACTCTGCCAACTGTCAAGGTGGTGGGGGTGGTGGAGTTGTCGCATAGATCGATAACGGAAAGAGGCGGCAGGGATCAGTCCGAACAGTTCTTCAGAGCACTCCCCATGATATATGCGGTAGAGAATGCATAGCGAGGCTACATCTCTACGCAGTGTTAAGGAGTCGAGCCGATCAGAAATCTTTTCGCAATCGACAATTCGAGTCGCTCTCCTTTGAATGCGGTCTAGAGGGAGAAGCTGGTACTGGGGAGCCCCTGCCCAAAGATGTGAACAGTATTCCATGTGAGGCCGAACCTGAGCCTTGTAAAGTTGCAGGCGGTGAGCCGGCGTGAAATACTGTTTCGATCTATTGAGCACCCCGAGCTTCTTCGAGGCTAATTTAGCCTTACCCTCCAGATGATCACAAAACTGGACTTCGCTCGATATGTCGACGCCAAGAATTCCGATATTGGCTGAGGCAGTTAGAGGAGTGCTTTCGAAACGGAGCGATACGACAAATGGCAGCTTTTTAGCGGTGAACGCGCAAACTTGTGTCTTCTTGGGGTTAAATTGGATCAGGTTTAGTTTACCCCAGTCTGATATTTCCTGAAACGAAGTTTCAATTACAGACACAAGTTTGGTTCGGCTTTCAATGACGTTTTCCCGAGAAATGTTGGCGCGGCCGGTGTATAAAGCATCACCTGTGCTGTCATCCGCATAACAATGAATGCCACTCATTTGCAGCATATCATTAATGTGCAAGAGGAACAGCGTGGGTGATAGCACACAGCCTTGCGGGACACCAGCATTAACGGACATGAGATCGGAGCATTCGCCGTCGACTACGACCTTTATGCTTCTGTCAGTTAGGAAACTGGTGACCCATTCACATAATTTCTCAGGAAGCCCATAGGAAGGTAGCTTTGAAAGTAGTGCTTTATGCCAAACCCGATCGAAGGCCTTCGCTATATCCAGACTAAAAGCCACAGCCTCGCCCTTACTCTCGATGGCTTGTGCCCAACGATGTGTCAGGTATACTAGGAGATCACCAGCCGAGCGACCCTGACGGAAGCCGTACTGATGGTCGCTAAGCAGCTGGTGATCCTCAAGGTACCGTAGGAGCTGGTTGTTAATAATGGATTCCATTATTTTCGAGAGCAATGAGGTTATGGCTATTGGCCGGTAATTGGTCGGATCTGCGCGGTCACCTTTTTTAGGGATCGGGTGCACTAAAGCTGTCTTCCATGAAGACGGGACTACGCCAGAGGAGTAGGAAAGCCGAAAAAGTCGCGTTATTGCCGGTGCCAACTCCGGCGCACCTGTCTTTAGAACAATGGGAGAGCTTCCATCGGGCCCGCTCGATTTGTGGACATCCAGGGATAGCATTGCTGACCGCACTGCTTTTTGGTGGAATCGGATGTCCGGCATAACAAAGTTGCACCGTGGTATTATCGGCGGGTCTTGGCCCTTGTCATCCAGGAATGAGTTGGACGCAAAGAATTTGCCCAGGAGGTCGGCTTTCTCCTTTGCGTCGTGGACCAATGAATCATCTCCCTTGAGCAAAGGTGGTAGAGATGGCGTACAGAAATTTCCCTGGACGGCTTTAGCGAGGGACCAAAATGCACGAGTTCCAGACGGAAGACGCTCTAGTCGCTCGCCAATCCTGGAGGTGTACAAGAACTTCGCCCTAGCAATGTCTCTTTTGAAGGATCGGGTGGAGTGGTTAAACTTCTTTTTTAAGTCACTGGTATTCACATCCTTCGTCGTTGCAGCAGCCGCCCAGGCCTGGTAAGCCTCCCACTTATTGCGAGATGCAATTTTGCAGGATCGGCTAAACCAAGATTGGCGTTTGGCACCAATAGGGACCACAGAGTTTGGAATGAAAAGTTCCATACCCTGTAGCACCACATCAGCGATAGCATCAGCAACGGCATTGGGGTCAACCAGTGCAAAGCAAACCTGACTCCATGGGAAGGACGCAAAGAAGGATCGTAACCCATCCCAGTCTGCTGACTTGTAGTGCCACACTCGACGTCTTCGTGGACAGCGTGGTTGCGCTAAGAGTGAGAGTGGCACCACACTCCGTATAAGGCAATGGTCAGAGGAGCCTAGAGGAGCACCGACAGACACGGTGTAGTCTTCGGGGTGGGAAGTCAGCAGAAGATCCAACAGTGAAGGTTCCTGGTTTTCCACATCTGGGATTCGCGTGGGCGTTGTAACCAGCTGCGTAAAACCATAGGCCAGGGCGAAGTCATGAACAGATCTTCCAGCGTGATCGGTCTTGCGTGAACTAAGCCATTCGGCGTGGTGGGCGTTAAAATCGCCGAGTATCACGATCTCTGCGGAAGGGGTCTGCTGTTGCACTAAATCTGTAGCCATTTGGACGTGCTCAAGGAGTCGTTCGGTTTCGGCATCACCGCTATGGGACCTGTAGAGGCAAGCGTAGATGCGGGGGTGGTCGTCGCTATCTACACGCAGCCACAAGATGGAGAGGTACCCACCTTCACGATTCCTGAGGCGGCGTGCGCTAACATCTTCTCTAACGTACACGCACACACCTGCTTTTGGTACGAAGGCATGTTCCCAACTGTAACCACGGTAATGCAAGTAAGAGGTGTCCGCCGGAGACGATATTTGCGTCTCAGTCAAAAAGAGCAGAGCCGGCTTTACTGTCTCGAGGTGGTAGTGGACAGCATTGATGTTAGAATGTAAGCCCCTGATGTTGCAAAACTCCACAACTAGTGTGGCAGGGGACGCCGTGTAAAGTCCGCTCTTGCCCCGGGAATTATTTAGCGCGGTTTTGCCCCCCCCAGAATTCGTGGGGCGGCCTGGACATCCACGCTCAGCTGAGTTGAGTCCTGAGCCTGGATGTCCAGAGAGGGATTTTTAAACGCTAGCGCAGTTGGTACCCTCCTGGGGTAGATGATTTTTAAACTGCGCCATCATAAGGGAGGGGGGTTGGGGGGAATTGGGCCTCCGGTACCCTCACTCACGCGTCGAAACACGACGCAAGCGTCCTTTTACGCCGGTTTTCTGTGAGGCCGTGGTCTCACTCCGGTCGCGCCGGCCCATTCGTGCAAATGCAAGGCTCTCCCACGGTGAAGCAAGATATGTGATTTAACAGTTTTTATAATTCTTAACGCTGCACCTCTAATATACTAATGTCGCTAGAGTGTTAAGACACTCCCTCTTTCTACCCAATTATTAAGACAGTATCCGATGAGTGGTGAAACTCAGCGCTTCACTCTTAATATTAGATTGAAAAAAAAAATTTTTATATTATATGCATTGTATAGATAGCATCATTATATTTTTACATACTACAAGTTTCTTTTATTAGTTAATTAGTAATTTATCTATATTCTCCATCTAAAACTCCAATTAGAATTAGTAATTTATCTTCGTTATCCAAAACTTTTTTTCCGTCCAAGTACAACCGTATGTATACACTAGTGTGTTTATAAATTAAAATTCTAACGCACATCGGAAGTCAGTATCCGGGATATGAAAGAGCGTCTGTAACTCTCATTAGATCGCAATGAAGCGAATTGCAATTTTTTCACAATCAATTCTTTGAGCTATTTATCGTTTTGGGAGTTCAGATAGTGATGTAACGGGTTTGAAGAATCGAATACAAAATGTTATAACTTTGTATCGATTCGATAGATTATAATTATATAATTATATTGTATAATATATATATACAGCATTTATCAAAACAATATTGTAGGTAAATTTATTAGGTATTCCCGTCCGTCCGTGCCTACGTCAAGTCACTGACCCAGTGTTTATTTTGAATACGATATAGAATTAAAGTACGTAGCCTACGCGTCTTTATAATAATAGTTTTAAAATTTATTGGACAATTTGTATTTAAATTTTTGTTTATATAGAAAGTTTTAATAGTAATTTTTTATGCTTCACACTTTATCCCGCTTAAAGCAGGGTAAGCAGAGGGAACCGCAGGAACCGTTCCCTGCTTTTCGGCTTCATTTGAGGCATTGCTTGTTAATTGGCGGAACTCAACGACGGGCTTGCCCTGATGCCAGAGCGAAGGAAATGGAAATGAAATAATCCATTCTCCATGGGAATCGAATCCACAAACTGTCGCGTTCCTATAACAAATATAGAATAAATTGTAAAATACCGCCTACTTGTATGAAATGCGGGAGTATTAAGTTCGATTCTCACTCAAAAATATGTATTATTTTATAAGACAAACTGCGGTTTCAAATTTGACCAGTAGTCAAACAATATCTTGAATTCAGGGAGAAAACGGAGAAAGGAGTGCCTGAGCACTTATTTTCTCTACTTGCTTTGTAAATTTTAACGATAAAGAGAAAAATATAGGCTAAGGGAGTCAGAAGCGACTACCAATAAGTTTTTTTATAATAATTTTGTTTGAAGAATACTCTACTCGAATATTTGTTAATAAAACCGGGGAATTGAAAAAAAACAACAACTTTACGTTAAAAAAAGCATTTAATAAAATCCGTAATATTAATACGAGTTGTGTAAATAAACTTATCTATCTTGAAATTAGGTCATCTACACCAATGAGCCAATACACGTGGATGCACGAATCGCTAGAACTGACGCGTCCCAGTTAGGTAGATAGTATGATGCGATTGTTTCAGATTTGATTCTAGGAAATATAACATTGAACTGATATTGAGGATGGGTGACGGTAGCTAAGCGGAGCAGCGTCTGACTGTAAACGACGTCTGTGGATTCGATTCCCAGTCGGAGGGAGTGAACTTTTACGAGACATTTTGTCAACACGATAAAACGCGAAGTTGAGTTCCACTGTTGTCTTAAAAATATCTTAAATAGTATATCTACTTTTTTTTGGTAAGTTAATCACATTGAAAATTTAAAAAAAAAATTGTAAAATGTGAGGTTATTTGGATTTGAATTCGATTAACACATAGAGAGTTCTCACTTTCTTCGGTCTAGTAAGACAAAGTGCGACGTTGATTTTCACAAAATTTACGCCAACACATACTATCTCGAAAAGTGTTACTCGCTTCATTAATACCCGCCATTCATAATACATTCTCCCCAAGTGGGATTTGAACCCAACATTCGCGTTCACAGGCAAACAATGTGTCACTGCGCTACGACGGCCTTAGTTCTCCAAAAGCCTATTCATTTTTTATTATTATAAATAATATTTTAAATTAAGTATCATAGTTTCCAAATATACCATAATTGCAAAATATTTCTTATAACACTTATGTTTTGACTTAAAACAAATAATAATAATATACTCGTACACATAGCATCTGTTACTTAAGTAATATTGCTAAATTATGAACTCACACATACATACACATATCTTCACGCTCTATCTCTAACGGGGTAGTCAGAGAAATCGGAGTGCCATACGCTGGTCAAAAACGGTCTCTGCATACCTCTTTCACCTCGTCCCCTGTCATTAGCCTCTTCATACATGCTCTCCAGGGAGTCCTTATGCTTTTTAACGTAATCTTTCTCCAGTATCTTTGACAGTGTGTTGTTGAACGTCAATTTCATATTAGATTATGAACTAACATCAAAATATTAAATTCATTTTTTTCCTATTGTTTTGTTTGGAAATATGCCGTAAACGAGAATTTAATCTGTATTTTTATAGTAAAAATGAACAATAGTTCAAAAATCTTATAATGTTTTAAGGCCGAACAGAGCTGGGAAAGTAAATCTACTTGACGCTAGATGGCGCTCAACGTATGTAAAATGTTATGTTATATATATATATATATATATATATATATATATATATATATATATATATATATATATATATATATATATATATATATATATATATATATATATATATATATATATATATATATATATATATATATATATATATATATATATATATATATATATATAATATATATATATATATATATATATATATATATATATATATATATATATATATATATATATATATATAATGCAACATCAGAAATATCCCATTCTTACATTTTATCGTCCCACTTGAAAATCAGTATTTCAAGTTAAATTGGACGGATATTAATTGGCGCGCTTTGAAACCGGATGTTGTGACAAAATGAAGGTATTGAGGTGAATTTATATTATGTATCATAATTTTTACGTTGCTAAATTTGTAAATATACGTCAGGTGTTTTCAATTTATCATTTCAGTTTTAATATACCTTGAATTAAAAATCTTAAGGAATGACATTGGCATATTAAAGTATATATATATATATATATATATATATATATATGTATATATATATATACATATATATATATATATATATATATATATATATATATATATATATATATATATATATATATATATTATATATATATATATATATATATATATATATATATATATATATATATATATATATATATATATATATATATATATATATATATATATATATATATATATATATATATATATATATATATATATATATATATATATATATATATATATATATATATATATATATATATATATATATATATATATATATATATATATATATATATATATATATATATATATATATATATATATATATATATATATATATATATATATATATATATATATATATATATATATATATATATATATATATATATATACAAACGCTTTAGCCAATTAAGATATTCGTTCTCATCCACCAGTTACAATTTTTATACGTTGCGTTTTTTACATTTTTTACACTTTATCCTGCACATAGTAGGTTAGGCAGAAGGAACTAAAAAAATTAAGAAATCTAATGTCAAGACACACCGTCCCCTTCTTTGCTTAGAAAATGGAAATAAAATAACCCATTCTTTTTTACTTTTTCATTTATTCTATTTATTTATTATCGCAAGATAATTCAATTTACTACATATTTCAATGTTTTTTACAAATATTTGATCACACTAAAGAAAAACTATATGTTTTCTTAAAAGTACCTCAGTATTTACTGTGCATATAGTACACAACCTATGAACTAGGGCCTTTGTCATCTTTTAGCTTTTCTATTAAAACCAAATAGCATCTCAATTCGTCAATAAAAGCCGCCACCGAGCGTTCCTAATTAAATTACAATTTTACACGTTAACTTCTTCCTGCAAAATTCTAAGAAAAACATGTGCTTTATTTTTTTTGTAATACGTCCCAGAAGCTTTTAGTTACCTTGAAATAAGATCTGTTTCTTTATAGGTTAAATCTGATCGTATAAACCATTTCGAACTTAATTCTTACAGACATAGAGTATAATTTCCAAGTAAAATAAATATGTACTATCTTCAAAAGGTCCGCAGTTACCTGAGGAGGTGTGGGCCATGTGTACTAAGAATATTGTTTCATAATGGCCGCTAGTGTAATGCTTATATATTTTGTACCTTAATTTGAAAAGGCTAAGGCCTATTATTGAATGCACTTATATTATTTTTATAGGATCCACCTTATGGTTTTCTTTTTTTTCAAATTGGACCCCAAAATGTTAGTTTTGAGAAAAAATGGATCAGTCTGGTTTATAACAAGATGTTAAAAATTATATACGCCTTGTATCAAAGTCGTTCTTTTTTCTATTACCTTTTCCTTTTCCTTCTATTACCTTGTAAGAAGACTTTGGCATAAATTAGCTTTTTTCTAAAGAGTTTTATATTATATATTGTCATTCTTGTGCTTAAAACTAATTTTATATACATAAGAGAATTCACTTCCAATTGCCGCTCATTTATAAATTATATTTTAAAAATAATATATTTCTTTAATTTATTACGAAAAGTGCTTCTATTCCACAATTTAGCTAAACGATTGTTAGAATTTACGAGGTGACGTTGAAGGCACCGGAAGTGTATTTTTGTTCACAATTTCGAGAGCCATTACTGTAAAGTGCGATATAACGATATAATTTTTCATAATTTTTTACTTTCTTACGATGATGTAAGAGTCAACAAATCTTACAGTATATGAAATGATAAAGATTCGATTCCAATTTGCAAAAAAATTTTATTTGGCTCATCTTATTTTTGCCTATCTTAGGATAGGTCGTGTTTCATTATATATTAAAAATGGACAGGACACAAGGATTTAAGTAATTATTCCCTTCATTTATAATGTTTCTTGCCTGTTAAAGTAATTAAATAGAAGTAATAAGGTATGTATATTTTCTAAGCAGTGAACCATGAAATTGTTCTCAATTGTTTAATTTTGTTCTTGATTTAATGTATAATAGCAAATAAAAATAGTTAATAAGTTCAATTCATACTCAAGCTAGGATAACTAGATTGCCATATCAAATAAAAAAAAGTAGTTCAAAATAACTTAAACTGTTACCATTTGTTACTTCACTCTGTATTATATACGTAACGAACAATAAACGTAGAGCTCAGACACTCCATTCTCCGTTTTTCACAGATTTCGAGATATTTTATAATTGTGAGGAAACGAAAATGATTTCCTAAAGTGAGAAATAAACCCAAAACCATTGCATCAATGATCAGATGTTAACCCATTTCTCTATAATGACTTCTTATTTATAAGGAAAAGTTAACTATATTAGTGTTTCAAAGAAATATATTACGTTAAAAAGTATATTCTCTTAAAACAATATAAGTATTCAAATAACCCTAAGTGAATGCGTAATTCATTTTCTACGGAACCCATATAAACAAGGTGGCCATTCGATTGTGAAACCATACAATGTTTGAAATAGCGTCTGTATCTTAATTACCTTTTTATTTTATTATCGATACAAAGTAGTAAAGACATAGGACTGCTTTTAAGCTAAATTTTTTTAATAAATACCTATATATAAATTATATTAAATATATATAAATTATGTCCCATATGTTTTCTGTACGTACAGTTTTATATATAGTTTACGTACAGTTTTATTAATACTTTTTTAACATAAAAAAAAAATATAAAAAATTTAAAATAACATATTAAAAAGACGTACACAAGAGATCTCTTAGAGGTAACCGTTTGATATATTATTAAAAAAAAAATAGTACCGTGCAAAAAATATACCTAAATCTTACTTACATAATTATTATATATTAAAACATATACCTTCATGTTTACAATAACATACACAACCATACTATCATAATTACGACGACAAACAAAGATTATGTAATTATATGTAAATGTAAATTACATATAATATGTGATATGTATATATGTATATGTATATGTACATTATACACATAGTGAGAACAATACAATGTCGGATAAACACCTCGACTACGCATATGCAGCAATGACGTCAGCGACAACCTGTCGCCCGCGCGTGTAATTAAACCCGTCCCGTGTAGAGATGTAGAGTATGAGGCAAACTATCGATATTTAATAGAAGAAATCGATTTAATAATTTACTCAATGTAGTTAAATTCAAATTTAAAGTTAAAGGGTTTAGCTCAATTGATCTGATATTTTAAGGTCTAGGTGGACTCATAATTTTCAGGATTTTTTTATGTTGAGATATTTTTTAAATAAATTAGTAAGTATTACATACACACACACACACGCACGCACATACGCACGCACGCACACACACCTCTACCTCTTTCCCGCGCGTGCCTCCTCGGTGGCGTGGGCGGGGCCGGGGGGCGGGGAGGGGGGGCGGGGGGCGGCGGGCGAAATCGCGCCGGGGAGGCCGCCGCCGGCTCACGCAGGTCCAAGACGTGGGCGCGGGGAGGAAGGTGGCTGGGTGTGGGGAAAGCACCGAGGACCCAGGGAGAGGAGAAAGCCGGACAAGCGTAGTGTAGAGGGAGCGAGCGGCCCACACGTTGTGCGATAGTTCTATTTAAACCAACATCGCATGCGGATGTTATAAGTTTTTAAAACAATCTTAAACTGAGAGAGAAAGCAATACTTCTGAAATAGATAGAAACAATATATTACTCGAAACCATTAAATCCCGCTATCGACTTCCACTGCCCTTCCAAAACTTTTTCCCTACCCATACCCCCGCGGCAACCTCGTTTTATTAAGGCGCGTTTTTTGTGTGCGACACACGTGCTCCGCCTACCTCGACGTCCGGGATAAAGTTCTTTAACCACGAACCTACCTATCTATGGAGGGTATTCTTATTGATATATAGCTTATATAATAGATGTAATTTGCTTAGATGGCATAGTAACATTCACACCATATTTTGTTCTATATTTGTAGGATTACGTTAAGTTGTTTATTGTTCGTTTTGATTAGCATTTCGTATTCAATTCATCGCACGACTATCCACACACTGCTTTCATTTTAGTTTCTAATTGGAAAGTACTTAAAACCTTTTGTATCATTAGGTTACTTTATCACATTATCATTTGCTTCTATCTATAAGACATAATGTTAACAAAAAAAATATATATACTAATCACCTTTGAGATAAAAAGTACTTAGCTAACGCCTAAATTATATAGTCAAAACACTTGTAAAGATATACTATGTATAGAACTCGAGTCGTGGTGCAAAAACTGAAACACCTATTTTTCTTACATTAGAAGCTTTCACCACCGCTATAAATCGTAACAGAAAAGCTCTGATTACGAAGCTTTTTGTCAACTTTCACGTATTTTATATTCAGTTCGTGAATAAAAAAACGTTCAGTTTTTTCGAAGTCGAAATGAATTCACGCAGCCGGCTCTACGAGCACGTTGAAAAAGTTTCAAAAGTGACCGTCACGAGGTGCTGGGGAAAAGAGAAACTAATAAAATTACAACGAACGTAACTAATATATTTGTTTGGAAATTGTAAAATTATGTACGTAGTGATATAGAGGCGCAGCGTTTGTGGGTTCAATTCCCACTCGGGGAAAAGGCGAAAAGGACGGAAGAGAGTGTCTTAATATTATGTTTCCATGGTTCCTGTAGTTCCCTCTGCCTACCTTGCTATAATCGTGAAGCTAAAAAATGTACCGTAGTAATATATGTATATATCTTATTAAGAAAACTTTTCAACAGTATCTACTCTAAGAGAATGAAGAAAAAATCATTACGTATTCTCTATGTAATACACATATACTAAATTACTATTAAAACTTTATGACCCTCTTTCATTTGAGGCTTTGACGGCTAACGTGGCGTGACGTCACATAAGCGATTGTCGTCACGGCTCTAGCTTTAGTAAGAGCAGGTCAGTTTGAATTATAAATGAACTTTTAGTGGGCGGTGAGGCCTTGGGAATTGAGTGCTCGTGTATAACTAGTGGTAATTTTACTAATAATGCACTAGATGGAAGTTTAGAATTATTTTAATTTAAAATTCTCTATTGTAATTAAAGTCACAATAAAACTTTTTACATTAAATTTAACACAATGTAACAAAAAAAACATTTTGTGCGAATGAAATAATTCCATTTATATACTTGTAAGGATAATAATTCTTTTGAAATATGCCATCAATAAACCATATCCACTTACACCAACAAAATCACCTTTTAAATATTTTCAATGACGCTTTTACAGCGTATAGAGTCGAAGTGACATTGTTACATTCATTTTATTCTCATAAGAACTACTTTAAACTGGATTTCAATAATGACTTTTCTTTTAATTTTCCGAAGCTTCACTGTTATAAAACTCCATCCTTTCGTTGACACTTAATTTGAGATAATACTTGTTAAATTAACGGAACTTAACTCCGCACTTGTCTCGCCTGAACTACTTCAGAAATTTTGAGTATTCTTTCATTTATGACATTGTAATAATATTGTATTTTCAATTTACAAAAAATTATTAGCAAAAAATAAGTCTTCAGGTGATCTCTATAAGCTCTACATATATCTAACTTGGTAGAATAACCACATTGGTTAAAAAAAACAGCAATTTCCTTTGTATAACACACCCTAAGGTTCCAAAGTGCAATAAAATAGTTAGGGAATAATATGACAGAGCGGCGCGAGATTGGAAAACTTCACTCGTTTATGACTTGAAAACTTTTGGCGATTTGTTGTCGATACCTAAGACTATCTGTCATAGAAATTAAAAATATTGTAAAGCTTTTGTTGCAACAAGCAATAACTTTTCGATACATGTATATAGGAGGAGAGCCGGAGAGAGCTTAGCTTAAAATCCTATATTCTCTATTTTTCCCATAATTCCTTTTAATTGGTTAGTACATAATTTCTTTAAATAGTGGGAGCCAATAAGTGAGAGAAATTAATTAGTATAGCCAAATGAAGATTGAACACACTACCATCTCTTTGAAAAATAGACACTGCCAAACTGCAACAATGTCCTTCCAACACAATATACTTTACATTTCACCCAACTTAATATCAGTTAAACGTTTATTGATAGTTCTACAATAACTCTTTAGACCACAATCTACCGTCACCAAGGATTTCTGGTTTGAAATAGGGTTCTCTATGTTTTAAATAAAAGCTTACACTACGGATACAATATAAATTTTAAATCAAAAGAATTATAAAATGGCAATTCTTAAACATAACTTAAGTAAATAAAAACAAAAACTCAAGAAGATTATTAAAGTCTGAGAAAAGAGGACTATGTGTAATTTTCCGGTTTCGCTCGCACTGATTGCGGCGCGCCCGGCGGGAGTACTCTTATATTTTATGTTACCAGAGTGGAGGTGACTTTTGACTATAAACGGTAAATTACTTTGAAACGTTACAATATAACGTGGTTAGGTTGATAGATTTAGAAGTGTATTTTTTAAGTTTATCTATATGATTTTAGTAATTAACTTCTCTAGTTTTATAACATTTTACATTTTGCTTTGAAAATCTAAATAAAATTCCTAACGTTTTTTATATTACTGAAAGTTTAAAAAAAGTAAATATGACGGTTATGTATTCAATTCTCGTTATAGGAAAAGACGCGTTTTCATTTTTTAACTATGGCAAGAAGAAAAAACGCTGCGTTAAATATTACACGTATTCTATTGCAATTACCCAAAAGTTGTGGAACAGAGTTCTTAATTCACAGATTTCTCCTATATTGCTATATAGCAACGCTATATGCAAATCGTAGGCGCCATCACGACGCACACTTATCAGGAGAGAACCTGAAGCTAGTAATACCGTTGCAAACAAATATAATACATACATTATATGTAGAGCTTTATACTGTATATATATATATATATATATATATATATATATATATATATATATATATATATATATATATATATATATATATATATATATATATATATATATATATATATATATATATATATATATATATATATATATATATATATATATATATATATATATATATATATATATATATATATATATATATATATATATATATATATATATATATATATATATATATATATATATATATATATATATATATATATATATATATATATATATACTAGCTGACCCGGCAGACTTCGTACTGCCTCATCGATAAAAAAAACCTAATCTTTTGTATAAAATGATTTTAAAACAAACAAATCGAATCCATATTTAATAAAAAAGCATTTATTGAATAAAGCATAAAGATTTATTATTATTTTCGATACATCATGTTGCTTACTTAGAAAACAGAGTTTACCTGAAATAATTTAAATTTGATATACACAGACACACACTGTTAAAATACAGTCTGTTAATTAATTTAAAGCTTTCTCATAAACTATACTTTTTGTTTTGTTTTGTGGTGCGTAAATAAACAAAGAAGACGGTTTTCCGACGCGCGAACACGCGACGTATAATTGTCCATGCGCGAAACAGGGAAACTCCAAGTTGATTCCACAAACTTCTAACGACTGTCCTAGCGATTTATTTATGGTCATCGCAAAGGCCAGACGTACTGGAAATTGTAAGCGTTTAAAATCGAATGGTAAGTCCATTGGAATCATCGGTATCCGCGGGATCAAGACATCCTCTCCTTTATATTTTCCTTTTAAGATTGTCACCTCAATGAAGTTATTCATCAGTCTTTTCACAGCCAGTCTTGTTCCATTGCATAGTCGAGGTTGATTAATGTTACGGAGCATGATGACAACTGATCCTACTTTTAACTGCAAATTGTGAGGTGGTAATTCAGGCAATTCCAGTGTATTTAAAAACTCAGTGGGATATTTGATTACGTCATCCTGGTTCATTACGGTGTCGACTGATTTAAAGGAAACCAACTGTCCTGGAAGAAAATTCTGAATGGTCGCATTAAGATCCTCGACATCTTTATTTTTCGCTGCTAATATTGCTCGTTCACCCAGACAATTATGGTTATTGAACTTTTGCGCTATATCTGGGAAAAATCGCTGAATAAGCTCCACTTTTGAGTCTGTGATGTGACAGAAATCTGTAGGTAATGTGATGAATCCGGTCGAGGTGTCCACTGCAACTTTATTATTTCCAATGTCTAACAACTGCTTCGCAAACACATTTGCAGTTTCATCTTGTTGCAAAAATACTCGCACGTTAGTTGTTAAGTGGAGTGTCTTTACGTACTGCCACAAATTTGATCATTTTAGGCATGCATTTAGTTGATCAGCAACAGTTGATCGGGGAATAACTGGAAGAGTCTGACGAAAATCACCTGACTACAGAATCATGGCCCCACTGAAAATATTTTGGTTGTCACGAAGATCTTTCAACGCTCTGTCCAGTGCCTCCAGTGACCTCTTATGGGCCATTGTGCATTCATCCCAAACAATCAATTTGCATACCTGTAGGATCTTGGCCATTGCGCTATTTTTGGCGATGTTGCAAATTGGTGTTTCGGTGATATGCATGTTTAGTGGTAATTTCAAGGCAGAATGTGCAGTTCGCTCGCCTTCTAGCAGAGTTGCAGCTATTCCAGATGAAGCCAATGCTAGAGCAACATCATTTCGCGATCTGATCCTCGCCAAAAGCAATGAAATTAAAAATGTTTTTCCGGTTCCTCTGGGAGACAAATCTTTTGGATTCGAGGGGAAACATGTCGATATGATAATCGCAAACAATGTATGAATTTGATGCGGCGACGAAATATAACGGAATCCTTGAGCGTATCATCCCAGTGTGAATCGTTCTCAAGTAAATGTAATAGTTGACATGCCTCACGGTAAGTCGCACACAGCTGTCCATTAACTGTTCTCAGTTGTTTAAACGATGTCGGACCACGAACATTCACCAACAACAACCACAAATAATAACATTCATCGTTATTTGGATGTACTGTGTAGATGCGACCCAGAGCATCTGAAGCAAATACATTTGGATGTGCTTCAACTGGTGTTTAGAATCATTTCCAATCCCAGAAACTAAAGAGCGTAAAGGATCTGGTGGTGGGACCAATTGTAGCAATTTTACTTTGCCTTCAGCACAACATAATCCAGTAGATTCACCAGTATATTTTAACGCCTTACAATATTTACAAATTGTTTTCATTTCCCCAATTGTTACCGATTTGTCGGCACAATAATCAATTGCCGGATCATAGTGGAATGCAGCTCGTTCAAGAATCACAGGAGCACTGCGTCTGCGGATTCGCTCAATTTCATTATGTCTAGGTTGCTGTTGTTGTGTTTGATGTGCACGAACTCGTTGCATTCTAAGCCTATCTCCTACATTGTCACTCACTAAAGAACGCAATTCTGACATAGCAATACGACTATTTTCTTGATCTGTCTGTCTCCGGTCATCAGTGCGGTTAGCACGTGAGGTAGCTCTTCGCACATTTGATTGACTACGACGACCTAAGTCAGGTCGTCTTCTCCTCGGCATCGTAAATTGTAATTAATCAAAGTGAGAAAATTTCCCGCTTATTTAGCAGTAAAGTGTCACTATCACAAAAAAAGCACATTACTTGGAATGTCACTATCACATAGGATCACCAAAGTAAAGAAAGTTCTCGCGCACGTATCCACAAAGATAGATATAATATCGTAATACTTTTCCATGCTCTGAAATGCGACAGGATGGATTGACATATTAGTTGGTTGTCAAATCAATGTCAAATATTATGATTGCGTTCAGAAATTTAACTTAAGATTTATAATTTAATTTGTGACAAAACTTAAGATTTATCTTTCGATCTCAATATAGTCTTATTAAAAAAAAATCGGACAGATTAACAACTGAAGTTAGCTGAAGTTAGCCGACCACTATGTATTTTGAGACTATGCAATTTTGTCGCGTTCGTGATTCACTTTCACTTCTGTTGAATTTCAGAACGCGATCCTCCAACGCGCACGCGAATTTGAACTTTATGTAGCGGTAATAAATTACAAATTGACTCTTCATTTTATTTAGAAAACATTTGTATGGGAAATAGAAAAAAAATTCCGGCAATTATTCGAATTTTTCTCACCTTTTAAACCTTCCCTAGACCTCCACGAATAATTCAAGACCAAGATAAGATAAATCCGTTCAGCCGTTCTCGAGTTTTAGCGAGACTAACGAACAGCAATTCATTTTATATATATAGATATATATATATATATATATATATATATATATATATATATATATATATATATATATAGATATATAGATACAGTATAAAGCAAATATATATATATATATATATATATATATATATATATATATATATATATATATATATATATATATATATATATATATATATATATATATATATATATATATATATATATATATATATATATATATATATATATATATATATATATATATATATATATATATATATATATATATATATATATATATATATATATATATATATATATATATATATATATATATATATATATATATATATATATATATATATATATATATATATATATATATAGATACAGTATAAAGCTCTACATATAATGTATGTATTATATTTGTTTGCAACGGTATTACTAGCTTCAGGTTTTCTCCTGATAAGTGTGCGTCGTGATGGCGCCTACGATTTGCATATAGCGTTGTCATGGTTAAGAAATACAATATGTAGCGACTCTAAGTGCTAGTTATAATACCACAGCACTTTACCATTTGTATTAAGTAAAATAATATAATAAATTATATTTCAACAATAAATTTAAGTTTTTGTAGCAATCATTTTTAATAACTAAAAAAATAATTATAAAGTTATCAGCAAAACGGGTTTAAAATGTAATTTAAGCTTTAAGTCTTCTTTTAGATGTAAATAAGTACATATACCTTCTATATAAATTTGTCTATAATAAATATAAAAAAGATACAAGTGTAAATATAATTAAACTTCCTATCACTATATATCTTAAAACATGACTTTTAAAAAAGCTTTCTATAAAAACCGTAAGCTGCAACAATACTGGTAGATGCAAGCGTCAAGCAAAGTTGTAGCGAGTTGCGTCGCCTCGCTCGTTAAAACTTCGACTTTCTTCAGTTTACCTTTAAACTATCCTACTCGTGCTTGGAATATATTCTAATAAGAATATCTTATCGTAAAACTACTTATTATCTACGGTGTTACTTGTTTATATTTTTTCAATTTAGGTAGCTTAGGTAGCAATTGTTATGAGATTGAAAACCTTAAATATGTAGGGATTTCTAAAATTAAAACAAAAGCTATTTTTAAAAAAGCTATATTTTCTCTATTGTTTGAAAATAGAGGAAATATTAAACTGAAACTTTCCATACAAGTAATATTGTAATATGTAGTTCAAATTTTAACCATATAGTAATCAGATTATTCAGAATTATTGCTTTATCTGCGTAACAAGAAGCGATTGCGAAATTTTTATTTTGAAGTATAACGGTCAATGTTTTTTATATTTCTGTGAACTTAATAACAAAATCACATGACCGTCAAGAAAATATTCTTTTTAATTATGTATAATACAATATTTTTTAGATAACGAAAAATGTATGCAAATTCAAAAACGACAGCTGTTGGTTATAAAACGGGCATATAACTAAGTGGTTTATTAAAATGTTCTAATAAACAACACCTTTAAAAGCTACTGTACTTTAGCGGTGAAAATTTTTGGAGAAAAGCCAAAAGATCGCGAGCTCTGGCGAATATAATGACACAATGAATAGCGATATGTACCTACGTATCACGTGTCATATCATAGAGTTTTCAATTTTTATAGAACAAAATCAGATTTTTTGTATACAGGATGTTTAGTTTGAGAAAAAAATATATCAATACTAATTATATATCTTCAAGTCGTTTACTTTGACTAAAAATTTAATTTACACTACTGTTATGCCTCTGTATATGACGGTATGTAAAGTTAAAGGTTAAAATTACCATGCAAATTACTTATTTTAAATTTATAATACAATATTAAAATCATAAAAGCTTCATTTATAGTGCGCCTCCCACAACCACCCACCTACACCCTCCCCATCACCCCGTCTTATATAGCCTTAGGTGCGCTCCAAGGTATAGCCTAGACTGTAACTTAGCTTCTTAAAAATGAATTATTTGGGCATAATATAGAATTTTAGTGTAAATCACAAAATAATACAATATCTTAACTATATTTATTTATAGAAAAGAAATATTTAGACGATATGTGGTATATATCACGATGTATATAGACTAATATACAGACTTCTGTACAGAGACAGATGGAAACTAAGTATCGCTTAGTTTCCATCAAGTGGCAAGAAAGTGTAATAGATTTTGGATGTCTTTATTCTCGTAACAAATATAACTTTTAGTAATATTTGAACCTTCCGCATAATATGTACAATAGAAACAAATAACATATTTTGTCCATAGCAGGTATAAGAGTAAATCCCTGAATATTTAATGCTGTAACCATATAAAAGCAAAATAATCATAAGCTCTACATTATTATAACTCTAAATATGACAAACACAATACAAAACAAAACAAAAATAAAGTAAACTTAAATAAACCTCTACCATTTTCTTAATAATTTTGCTCAAAAAATTACATAAAAAATATATAAAAAAAAACTTTCAATTCGCATCCACCCAATTGACCTAGATAACAACCAATCTCTACACCTGGCAGGTGTGTGATACGCTATCGTCTAAACCAACCGCGGACCTGCCCTCCCACGAACATTACAGGTGATACAGGTAAAACGACCACGCCTTTTTATCGAGCTGCGCCACAACCTGCGCGTTGATTGGTCGACTCTACCTGTCAGGTGCTTCCCACCTACAGTAGACTCTACAACACCTGACAATCAGGTCTTCTTCACTTTAAGTGACGTGATAGTGAGATAGTAGTGTCACAAGTGATATGTCACTGCTTCTAGTGATATCGTGTGCGCATGTGTCGCTACGATTGATGTTTTCTTGAGGTGTTCTAAATTTAGCAAGGTGCCGCGCCCTTGTAAAGGTCAGTTATTGCTACGTTATATATTTTGTTTCGTTTGTTTTTTTATGGTTTCTTTGGTTTTTTTCTTTGATTTTACATTGTTTTAGAATTTTATGATGTGTATTAATTTATATTTTTTATTTAATACAATGAAAAAAATATATGATATTACAAGTACAAAATTAAATATAATCTTCATATAAACGAGAAATCAATATTACTTAATTATGACATCTTTAAATTAAAAAAAAATAATTAATAAAAAATATAAAAAAATATAAACAATAAAATGTTAATAAATGATATATTATTTATTTTGAATAACATAATATACCGCACATAAAAATAAAATGTAAGCATATATATGCAGACTTCAAATACGGGATTCACAAAGATACAAGTTATTATAAGCTTTCAAATAGTAATAGCAATTTATTTTATCATTATGTTCATTCAATCTTCTTTCATAATTAGTGCGGTGCCACCCCCACCCTAGCACACCCCATTCATCCCCTTTGAGCCTGATTACCTAGAACTTTAGGTAGTCTAGCTCGCTCTGTAATTAGGTACCTAGTATTACCTCCGTTTAAATGGCTTCTTTGCCGCCTTTGTTCAGTTTAATGAGAAAATGTTTCATTTGTGTAGAGTCCGTTCTTAAGTATTGTTTATTAATAATAGTTTTCGATTGATTAATTGTAATAACTCATTAATAATATTTTTCTTGTAGCTTCACGTTGTATCCTGTACATATATAGGAGGATAGTCTGAGCGAATCGTAGACCGATTGAAATTAGTATAAAAACCTACCGTTCCGCGTTTTTACGCTTTCAAGGTAAAGCATGCTGAATGGCGGAACTCAACGCCGTAAATATATACAAAAACATTAATAATATAATAAAATCACTCTGCAAGCAATATTTTCAGAATTAGATGGATATTGGGGAACGAAATGTCTATACTATAAAAAAGTTGAAGTCTTAAAAAGTGCAATATATTAGTTAATTTTTTACTAACTATCGAAAGATAACACATTCTGGACTTATCCACTAAATATTTTAAGCTGAATTTTGTTATAATTCCATAATATTTCAACTTTACCAAAATGACATCATGATAAAGAACTTTATACACATATTCATGCGAGCGGTAAGTAAGTTAGCTTTGAATACTGCTCAATTTACGTCACACTACGACTACCTCCACTCATGTGAACTCTGTAATTTTACTATTCTATGCTTATGCTTAACTAAGCAAATAACTTAAACGATGCATATTGTGATAAGTATGTACCTAATGGTATTTGTGGAATAAAAGTACCTATTGTTGTCCTGGAAAGGTATAATTTTCTGATGCAAGCATCTTTAACTATATATAGTTTCACGCTTTATCCGTGGACGTAGCAGGAATAGGCAGCAGAGAAACGTGGCAACCTAGTGTTAAGACACTCCGTTCCCTGCTTTCCGCCTTTTTTCGAGGCGTTGCGTATTAAGTTGCATGTTTCATTAAGCATCTTTTTTACCAATATAGCTTGGATGTCGGTGGATAAAAATAGAAATATTATTATTATTATTTATACTATACTTAGATAGTACAATAAGTTTATATAGTATTTATATATGAAGTAGAGTCAAGCTGGAAGTCCTAACAAATACATATACCTTTCAAATGGAAATTATATCGATATGGTTATATAACTCAACTTAAAACTAATGTCAAATTTAAATATGCAGTTTTCATAAATATAATATTTATATAATAGGAGAAAAAAAAATACATATTTAATTAATCTTTACTGATAAAAAATACAGATTGTTTAATAATTCTAAAATGTAGAAGCTTTAATTGTCATACTTCAAAAACGCACTATTCTACTATGCCACAGAAATTCACGCCTATTTTTAACTATAATCAATATTACCCATATACCATCCGATAGTCTTATAACTTTAACTGAGGTATCCATTTATAATGGTTCGTGTGTATCGATTAAAAGTTACGAACAAAGCATTAGTAGGTCAGCTTCGATCCTTATACAGCTTTTAGTGCATAATAAAATGAGATAGCGTTTAAGCATATAATATACAAACGTATATAAAATATATGTATATATATATATATATATATATATATATATATATATATATATATATTTATATATATATATATATATATATATATATATATATATATATATATATATATATATATATATATATATATATATATATATATATATATATATATATATATATATATATATATATATATATATATATATATATATATATATTGAATATTCCCCAATCATGTCAGCTTTTGATATTATTAGAGCGGATCGTAGACAGAAAAAGTAGATCGCAGTATATTTAATACATTCTGTCATCCAAACGTGCGATGGGAGAAAAGTTCAAAAAGGACATAACAGTAAAGTCTATCTACGGACACCAAACAATTCGTAAATTAGCAGTTATTATTTCAATTTGCTGATTTCTTAGCATATTCTTAGCATTACTACTTGATTTTATGATATAATCAAACAAAAAATCAGTATACAATAAATATCTTCTTAAAATTTACATGTTTCCCGGATATATTTTATAAATTGACAAATACAAAAATATAACATACATGAGACCCGCTTGAGCTGACAGTCCTATAACAAACGATACAATTTCACGTTTATAAAATGTTATTCGGACCACAATTTACGTTCGTACGCGTGAACCTCCCCTGTTAGTTTATTTGCTTGTCCATTTTGTTTGGTCTCAACAAATCTGGCGAGGTGTTTCGTTCTAGACTCTTTAGTGTAGAGCAAGTAATGAAAAATAAGCGTGTTTTTATCATACTTTTTAAATTTAAGACTTTATTCTTTTTAACTCGTTTTCATCTTCTTATTTAAGCGAAAAGACAAAAGTCGTATAATACCAAAGGATCTTAATGAAATCTTTCGCATTTTACCGAATATAGCATTATATTAATAGTATAAGTCTTTCTAATTTCAACTACATTATAATTGATGCTTTCTTCATTTTTTTAACCCTCATTTGAGATTTAGACTCGTATTAAGGAAAATTTTACATTTCTTACGATCTTATACGACGCCTAGGTTTTGCCAAGTCTTGTTAGCTTAAGTCAACCGAAGCTGTTTTATCAAAAGATCGTATCCATTTTAAAGAGCAGCTAGGTATATGGATAATTTACTCTAAATTGAAATTGTTTTTTTTTACGTAATCAGACAAAATAATTTAAAATCCAGCCAGTAATACAGATGTTAAAAAATTAAAAATAAAAACAATATTTATTTTATTATCTCTTGTAACTTATAATGCATAGAATCGAAACAAACAGAAATGACAGGGGCTGAAGTGTCCGGTTACGCGCACCTGATGGTCGGCTGTAGTGAATTGTAGGAACAAGGGAATGTCTACAGTACTGTCTGGATACGATCGCTAACGATATAAACCTAATACCATATTACTAAATCTACTAAATCTGTTTTAATACTTACAGTTTTGATATTGTCATTAATAACTTATAAAGCTTTATTTTGCAAAAATTATGAAGTTATTTCAATTAAGTTTAAAAATTTAAAAACATATTTAAATTATATCGTTAGGTCTCATCAGTATATAAACTTACTTTTCTATTTTCCACTACGTTGAATATGCCGTGACAAGGTCAAAACAAGGTCCCTAGACCTTAGATCAACGTGTATCAGTGTAGCTGTATGAATTTTAAGATTAATACAGCTTTGAATGTAATGTCATCAATAAAAAGGCTCTTTATTCTTCTAAAGAGAAAAGCTGAATCATCGCTTTCACGTGTCAAGATCAACTACTAATACTCTTTAGTATATATTTTTTCCTTTCTCTAGTGATTGAAGTGATTTAAATGTTTGAATTTATTGATGAAAATTGAAGTGGAAAATATCTCAAAATTCACAGCACTGTAATAGCTAGTCATTAATAATGGTCCTTTTTTATTTTATTTCTTTTTTTATGTCACATGGCAGGGTTCAACACACTCCGTTGCTTATTTAGTTAGTTTTCGTTTAGAAACACAACGCCGCCCAGTTTCCAGAACGAAAAAAATAGAAATAGAAAAATTCATCTTTCCTGAGTGGGAATTGAACCCACAAACCATCGCGTTTAAAGGCAGACGCTACGTCCCTGCGCCACGACATTATAATTTTATAGATTGTAAAAGCAGTGTAATCCATACTTACGTGTATGTTGTGAAAGATTAATTACATATACGTACAGTATATTCATTTTAAAAATATAACATAATATTTCCTGTAAACAGGTGACTGAGTCACTCATCAAATGCCCACCCCTGTTTGTTCAGCTAAAATGTTTGCTCACGTGAACACTCCACTTTGACCCCTGCACAGATTATAAAGTATCTTGTCATCTTATACACTGTATACTAAATCTGTATTTCTCTTTTTTTACATATATCATAGGTTCAATTCTCTTGGAATGTTTATTAATTTTTGGACTAATTATTTTATAGGTTAGGTATTAAGTATAAATTAGCAAATACTAGCTGACTCTACAAAATATATATTATTTATAGAAAATGCTTAACATAGTTTTTGATTTCTTGTTTATTTTAAATATTATATCATAAATGATAATGGTGCAAATTAGTTTTGAAGTTCGACTAATTTTAAACTAAGTCACGGTATTTTAACTAATAATACCAATTGTATAAATATAAAACCGAACAAATGCGAGTTGAACTCGCGTGGAAAGGGTTCCGTACACAATATAGTGAAATATTTCCCCTGAAAACGTTTTGTCTCTTAAAACATTTTTTATTGAATTTACCATTTTATTTTCAATTTATGAAATCCTTATAGGTCTTCTTGTAATCTACAAGCCATAAACTATATTCAGTAATTTTTTCAAATTTTTCGGCCCAGTAGTTTCGGAGATTAGGGGGAGGGAATGGTCAATTTTCGGCTTTTTTCATGAATATCATCGAAACTATTTATTTTAAAGAATTAAAAAATATATATTCGAGATTCTGATGACAAGCCCTTTCATTTAATATATGACTCAGTAAGGTTCGCAATTTTTTTTAATTTCCTAATTTATCCCCCGAAAATTACCCTTATTTCAAAAAAATATTTTTTACGTTACACATCTGTGTTCAGGTCAAGGCATTACACCATCCTGCCAAATTTCACCTGATTCCGTCTAGTAGATTCAGAGAAAATTGGCTGTGACAGACGGACGGACAGGAACACGAGTGATTCTATAAGGGTTCCGTTTTTTTATTTTTGTACGGAACCCTAATAAAGATACACACAGATCCTACAGATATTTTATATAAGAAATTACATTACATTATTTGAAGCTAGATCCATTTTCTTTCGTATAAAACAATCGTTAGTTACTTCCAGTGTAGAGTCGAGCAAAAACCGTAAAGTTGTATTCTCAATAATATCTAGAGTCAACAATTAGTATAAAGGTTGAGTCATTTTGTAAGCGGATATAAGATGTGTCATAAAAAAGGATTATACTTGTCATTAAAATTATAAACGAAAGCGGGGACGAAGAAAGAAGGGATTAAGTAACGGAGTCTCTTAACACTAAGTTCCTATAGTTCCTGTAGTTCCCTCTGCCTACCCTGCCATGCGCGGGATAACAGCGTGAAGTGGGAACTGCAGGAACCATATGAACCTAGTGTTAAGACACTTTCTACTTTTTCCATTCCCACTTTCCGCCTTTTTTGAGGCAATGCGTGTTGAGTGACGGAACTAAACGCCGCGCTTTTGCCTAGTTTCCAGAGCGAAGAAAATGGAAATAAATCACCGAGTGGGAATCGAACCCTCAAACTGTCGCGTTTACAGGCAGACGCTTACGCCTCTGCGCCACGACGGTCCTCACTATATATATATATATATATATATATATATATATATATATATATATATATATATATATATATATATATATATATATATATATATATATATATATATATATATATTATATATATATATATATATATATATATATATATATATATATATATATATATATATATATTAATTAATATATTAAATATTTGCCAACTTACTTGATTTTATGTTATATTTTAATTTCATTTCAACAGCAGTTTATTTTTTAATATAAAAAATATTTTTGTCGTCTTAACTGGAACTCTACGAACATATTTGCTCTGGTCACATTAGCAGCCACTTCGCGTGGAAAAATGTTGCAATCATAGCTATATTATACACCGCGATGAGGATAATTAACTCTGGTACTTACAGAGACTGAGCTTTTCTTAATGCTAGCTTTATAGCTTCTTAATGAAAATGTGTCGTAATGCAGCTTTTTGGAGCTTCATGTCCAAAATGTACGGAAAAGTTTCATTATAGCTTAAGTTACTTTTTATATTTACTTTTTTATGTAATTCAATAACAATTTATACGTGCATATACAAATCTCTTGTGTATTGTTATTAGTTCTCTTAAATTACAATTAACTTAAAACAAAATTTATAATCCTGAAAAAAAAAAAGGAAATGTCATTAAAAATTTACGTTAGACTTGTCAATTCCTTTTCTATTAAAAATACAAAACAATCTAAGCTAAATTTTATTACGTTGATACAGCCACATTTTTTATCACAAAAACATCACAAATTCTATAGGAGGTTAGTAATAAAAGCATTTATAAGGCATATAGAAACTTATAGAAACCTGTTTCTTTATAATATTTAATGTATAAAAACAAAATCTTATGTGCACTTTAATTTTCATAAACTGTGTTTAATATAAAGATGTATATATTTACATAATAATATGAATATCTTTGAAGTTAACTTATTATATCAATGTAAGAATTAAGCCTAGTAAAATATAAAGTTTTATCTTTACCTAAACCTATGTATTAATAATGAAAACAATTAAAAATGACCTAAACATTCGTAATTTCAAATACACAATTAAACGGGAGACATAAAAAGTTAATAACGGTTTTTACTGACCTAACGCCGAACTCATACATCTTTCACCAGTTCATTCCGAAGGTAGCGGTCCGTAATGGACGTAAAAAACGCCGTACCTAGGCTTTATTACATTCCTCTCAATATGCCCGCTTTTTGCCCATTACAACCTTCAATTCTGAGTGCAATAACGTTTTTGTGATATATGTGTATGTATGAAATAATGCTGTGAGAGAACGTGGGATTATTATGTGAAATTTGGTAAGAAGGGATGATTTGGTAGACTTTGCTGTGTTTTTGTAGTTTAAAGTCTTATTCAATTGTTATTAGTAATTATTACACTATACATAAATACATACAAGTGTCTCTAAGCTTATCCAGTTTTCGTTACTAATGTCATAGATGAATTCAAAACAGTTGTAAATAAAAACTTAAATGAAAGTATTGATTGATTGTTTTAAATACAAATCACAATACAAAATTTACAATTTTTGCTACCTGCTTATGTTTAATATAAAGCCTAGTAACAGATTTTTTTTTTAAAAAATATTATTCATTAGTGACAATGATAAAAATAGATTACATTTAATTTCCAGGGCGCGTCATCATTTACAGGTGCAGTAGCTTTAAGTCCACATTGAGTATAAGCAACACATGTACATCACTGATTTCCATAGTTAGCCATGTCCAAGGCAAAAAATACTGTAGAATCAACATGATTTAGTAATATTTTTATAATGTTTTTCGTTCTGAAAATAATTTTTAGAAAGAAAAATATTATTACTATTCAAAAGAAATTACAACAAGCAAAGTTTACATCGTTATATTATTTCAGTCTCTTTTCATTTTAAAAATCTATCAATTTGCTCCGTATGTTGTCAATTATGGGCGACGCTATATACGTACTTTAATAAACAAAACAATAGACAACTTTTACTATATGGTAGGAAAAACAATTGTCGTAGCGGGGTTCAACGCTGTGCTTTCTACATGAAATTATCTAAAAAGCAACTTTTTTTAATAAAAATTAGCACACGTCTTGTAAAAGAATATTCGTAACTCATATTTTACATTCATAATATAAAAATTACTAATTGAGAACATTTCAAATGAACATCTCGGTCACAAGGTTAACGCGAACTAATATACTATGTAGTGCTTCCGTCATGTAATTCTTGAAAGAGTTTTTCTTTAATACATCATTAGTTGTAAAATATAGCATCCGGCGCTTTGATTGGCCGACGTGGACACTGAGGGGTCATATATTATTTTTTAAAGCAGAAATTATTTATACAATCGAATTGAATTATTAACTGAATGCCTAATATTTATCGATATTTTTGTTGTGACTTTGCATAAATATTACATAATTATATTTATAAAGTATAAAAACATAAGTTATAAATTAATTTTTTCATATATAAAAGATTTAGAATCAAGTCTCATAGGGTAAAATAGATTAGATAATTTCGAGCTTGATGCCGTTACAAAGCTTTTAAATTTATTTATTTTGTGACAATTGCGATTACTGCATCTTTGTAACATTGTGCCATAGCTATTATTAAATTTAAAATGAGTTTAAACAATTAAAAATTATTAATTGAAAATGAACTTATAATATTAATTACTTCATTTATATTATAAGTCAATTTATTCCCATACAATTTACATCTGAAAATAATTACAATATCTTATGACACTACTAAACTAATTAAGCCACACCCATTCGCAAAACTTAAAGACGTATTCCCATTAGAACAAAAGCGCAAACAAACCCTAGAGCAGTTGGTGTGAAAATATGAAAGAAATATGCATAGAGCCACGGATAATCTCGCCTGGACCGCCGCGGGCGCGTGATTAGCGCCTGAGAGCCTTTTAAAAGCCTTAAAAGGTGCTTATGTACTTGATGATTACAAAGAATAAACGTGCCTCTACATTACTCTACATTACGAATATTTTTTATTAAATAAAGTTTTTTAATGGTGTAGTTAAAATATGCATATATTACACTTCACTAAATTTTCAATTTCTTAATACAGAGATAAGTAATATCCTCTACTTAGCGATTATAATTATTAATACAGCCTTGAAACAATTTCGTCATATATATTACATGCTATGTTAAAATATATGATGTTTGTAAAATAAAAATATTTGTAAGTTTAGTATTAGAGCATTTTATTGTTAGAATATCCCGAATTTTTGTAAAATATAAAAAATGGCAACTGCATACTCAACATTTATTTAAAAAGTACATTGCATTATGGAGGACCATATTCTGATGTTCGTCGAATCCGGACAGCTAAAGAATGTATTCATATATTTAATAGATAGGTATTTTAACAAGTAGGTTTCAAAATAGCAATCATCTGTGTATATTATTTATTAGGCGAATGAATAAATATATATATAAATAATTTATAAGTACTACTTATAGATTATCATGTTTTTATTATAATTTAAACCCTGACGTGTCTTCGTATACTATTTTCATAATCTCTGTCTCGGTCGTAGCGGGCGCGGCTCATTATTACTGTGTAATGAATGCCCGCGCACGATATTGTGGGGTATAGAGGGTGCAGCGAATGAACAACCTGTATACACTATACAGCTCAGAATAGGTTGTTTTGCTGTTTGTGTAACATGTGCATGTATGTGCATGTAATGACACCGGACATGCCCGCACTGGCTTTGTTTAAACTCTTTAGAATATTGATGTTGAAAAAATATAGAAGACGCATTGTTTATAATTTTGTAAAAGAATCTTTTTTGTCTGGCTATGATTAAATTTGTCCTAATTGTGAATTATTTACTTATATGTATGTACATATATGTTTTGAGGTACGAAGAGTGGGTGTATATCTTAAAAAGAGTAGTAGTTTTATATTTAAAATTAGTGGATTTAAATACAAAATTGATATCCGAAATTGACCTCACGTCTACTGATATTAATAACGCATTCAAAATAAGCTTTTCTCTTAAGCCCGTCCGTTATCTAGTATTTGATATTTTATCTAAACAAAAACCTGGGTTAGAAGATTTCTAACGTCACGCTGGACCTCCGTCAAAACGTGAAAAGGCATAGAAATCCCCAGTTCAATTAACGAACAGCCTGTATGCTTAATAAAGAAGCTCAGAGCTTTCATTACACCCTGTATAATGGCCCGTACAAATATTTTTAATCCTCGTTCTCATACATCTTCCGTAGTTCATTTTGCTGTCCGATGCTTTTAATATATTCTATATGTTTATACAAAATACATCCTTATGGAAATGTACTTGGGTCCCATTTCGCTTGGTGATAAGCTTTTGTGTGACCACGTCTAGTTAAGGTAAAATGTTGTTTATAATTCAATACTCAGGGCGGTTGTGACGAACGATGATACTTTCTTTTCTTTAGGGCGCATGTGGAGTTATTCCGCTTAATATATTTTCTTCTGTAATTTGATTGAAACGTTATATATTAATTTTTTATAGTAAAAATATATTTTTAAATAGTTATTGCTTTCATACCCATACCATTAGAAATTCTATGGTTTTGTTTTTTTTAGTGTAATGACTTACTATTTTAAAATTATATAGTTTGTAAATATATAATAATAATGGAAGCTATTGTGGCTCTGTAATAAGTTAAAGCCTCAAATGCAATGCCTCGGACATTAGGGAACGGTAGATTACACACTAGATTTTGTCTGCTCTAAAATTGAGTTATAATATTTTTTTCAGCTCGAAGCTTTTTAATTTTTTAAAACTTAATTTTTATAACCTATAATTTTAATAAAACTATAAATGAAAGTCATGAAAAGCGTAAAAGTTTTTATAAATAATAGTTTTTTTAAATTATAAGATATTATGTCGAGAGACCTGACGTAACGCTACAGACGCTGCAGGCAGATGATGTGCCTGTAGCGTTTGTAAGAACAACGGTTTATGAGTTCAATTCCCACTTGATGAAGATGGATTTTTCCATTTCCATTTTCTTCACTCTGGTAACTAGGCAAAGCTCGGCGTTGAGTTCCACCACTCAACATGCAATGCCTCGAAAAGGAGGAAAGCAAAGAACGGAGTCAACCATATGTGGGGTAAAGGTAAAAGCCTATGACCAATTACAATATTCTTTCAGTGTGATTATCCTAATTCAAGGTATATATTATTATAGCAAACAATTCTAACAGACAATTATTTTTACACACAGAAACTAAATTTTAATCTCGTTCCGGAGTGATCGGGGATTCAATTGAAAATCATTCGTACGTACTTCAAAGTTCAAACTCACGTTCATTTGTCGCAGTTTCCTTTAAACTCCACATACAAAAAGATCCTAAATCACCGTCACTTAATAATAAAATGTAGCCTTATTCTAAATGTTTTAGAGCTTAAAATTGAATGTGATAGGTAGACGAGATAACATTTTTAATTGCGGGTAGTGTCAGCAAAGCACAACGCACACTCCACGCCACGTGGCACAATTAGTTTCATTCATCGTCGGTCCTCCGTAGCGGAAGGTCGTACGCGTGTGCTCGCATCCGACGTATTTAACGTATTGCAAATGAATTGAGTTAATCGTTTGTAACGGTCCTCTGAAGATTCTCTGCAGGGGGTTAGAAATGGATGGAATAATATCTATTTTTAGTACTATTTCTTGTTTATTTTGTAAAGGATAAGACATTAATTTTAAATATTGTATACTTTTTTATAATTGAATGGCTTTTTTATGAAAGATTATAATTATACTCACTTACATCTAAAAATAAATAAAAATATGTTATAATAAATTTCAATTTTCCAAAAAACATTCACTTGATATGCGACTTATAATACTTACATATAATATGCTAATTATATTATTGATAAATATGTGTAACGTAATTTATTTACATTTACTTACCATACTTATACATAATTCGTTACATATAAAATACATATATTAATAGTAGATCGTTTTTTTCAACTTTATAATTCTAAAGCAAATCAAAACCTCTGATAAAGTATGCGTGGCGAGTAGCCAACCGTGTTTGTCTGTAGAGATATTGTAAGTATTATAGTCATTACGTTACGTAAGTATTATGAATCAGTATCGAAGTCTGCCCCCAGATGCTATCTATTTGGCACACATTTAACTTCAATAAGTTTACTACGTATTTTTGCTTAGAAGTTTTGTGTGATGAACAACTAGACATGGGCACACATTCTTTTAATATAAAACACTAAATTATAGGCTTGTAAATTCAAAAAACCTACTGAAGCCTGTATATTTCCTATATAATATGTTTATTTAATATATTTATTAAAAACAAGTTCAAGATTTTTGTTAATATCATCTTACTAGCAATAAGCTTGGCAAGATTGATAGCGTTGTAAATGTTTTAGTGAAGAGTGTCTATGACATTCATTGAAGTATCACGATATAGTCTTTATAAGGCTCTATGAATATATCTATATAAAGCAAATGATATATTACAAACAATAAAGAAAACATATAAACATTCCAACCTCCTTTCCAAAGCTATTGAAAGTGAAATATCATCGCAAACAAATCTATAGGAAAGTAATGACGCGAGCTCTATACAGAGTGTGTATAAATTATTATAATACTTCGCTACGTTTATTATGGAGTGTATGAGAGTAATAAATGTTCATCATGCTGTTGATGTGAAGATGGAGACTAGTTGAAGTATTACATATATAGATATATAAAGACAAGAAAAGAAACTCTCTGTTTTCTCTCCTTTATTTATATTAATTATAACAATATATAATAATCTTATTTGGTAGTAAGAACCCAATAATTATATATAATACACACGGGTCAATTAGTTAATCGAAACGCTTGAAAAATAAAGTAATTTTGAATCGCAGAAGCTCTTTTTGACTAAATGATTTGAAAAATAATGGTTAGATTGCATTTTATAAAGAAGACATTAAATAGATTTTCCATGAGTTCACTAATCGAAATTAACTTTGTCGCTTATAAAAACTATTTTAAAATCAAAAAACACAATACGAGTAATATATAAAATTACTAGAACGTTGAGTTAATTTAAATTAATTGTAATATTTAACTTTTCCCAAGTCATATCATTTATTAATGTCCACTAACCATAAACGTAAAAGGACGGTGCACTAAGTGAATTCGTATGTCGACGCCACCTCCAATTTAGTGATGCGAACCAATCATCATTACGAAGGGAGCGAGATCAAAATGGTCCAAACGACCCGATTCCTGGACGCACCTTCGAAAGAAAGAGAAACCAATATTCTTATCTTACAAAAGAAAAGGACGGAAGATTAAGAAAGACAATAATCGTAAACAATTCGGCAAATGAAAGATTATGTTTATCGAATTAAGGTGGTCCTTTTGCACCCAAATAAAATTTCTTCTTTATTGTCACGACCATTTCTTATTTGTGCGCCCTTTAACATAGCTTGTTTTGTCTTAAAAGCTATACATAGTAAAATACAACAAAAAGTTTTCTTTTATTAGTCTAACTAAGCTACAATATACAATATGCATATTATATATATCCATACTTATAAAAAATATAAATCACTTGCCTTGACAATATTTTTCTTCGTTAATTTTATGATTCCTCTAAAATGTGAACAAAGCATTTGAACTTTGATTAAATTTTTGACGGAGTGACATATTGTCTTTTGAAATTTTCTTCTATTTTATAAATTTAATTCGTCCATCACAGGCAAAGTGTCCTTTTACCACGTGAGACTATCTCGTAAATTATTACAGAAAGATACAAGTATTGTGCCATCCGCTATCAAATTTAAATCTTATTCGTAAGGAATAGAGTTTAAATTTAAAATACACTGAGCACCGATCTTAAGTGAGTTTGATTTACGTGAGAAGACAATGCAATCTATTCCCAAAACTCATTTTCACTCAAATTTCAACCTTATCCTCTTGCATTTAAGCACAAATTCCATGACTCTACATAGAATAGAGCTAAAGAAGCACTCACATTTTACTGAAAAATGTGTAAGAAGTAAGGCATGGAAAGCCACGGGATCCGTTATAAAGACATATTATTCTTTTGAGGCAGAACGGGATTGCCGAGGCGCAATAAGTCCAAGTAATCCGTGAGGTACTGCTATCCAATTGTCATTGTTCTGTGCCTCTAATGAAAAATATTTTGTTTTCTCTTTTACTGTATACTGTACAGTTTTTATATCAAAGAAATTGTTAACTTGTATTCGACTTTTTCGCTCGACTAGTTGCAATAGGTATCAAATTCTCTCTGCATAAACCTTATTTAAAAGTTCTTTGATATTCTTCGCTTTTTATAAGGTAATGGTTTTGTTATACTGACATATATATATATATATATATATATATATATATATATATATATATATATATATATATATATATATATATATATATATATATATATATATATATATATATATATATATATATATATATATATATATATATATATATATATATATATATATATATATATATATATATATATATATATATATATATATATATATATATATATATATATATATATTATTTAGTAAAATATAATTTTAGTAGTATATTAGTAAATTTTTGATATGAAAATAATAATAATTTATATCTATGAGTAGCAATCGACTTCAAAATTGTTCTATCGTCTCTATGTATGTTTACATTTAAAAGTCTTAAAACTTTATTTGACAGTATAAAAGTAAGATAAAGTTGAATTGGCTGTATCGATATGCATTCTAACTGAAAATTTTGAACTCCATCGATATAGCCCGGATAAAACTAAAAAAAGGCACAGATTTCCTGCAAGTGCCGAAAGCATTTTGGCGCAGAGCAGAGTCCGAACAAATTCAAAACAACCATAAATCAGAGTGGACAAATAAAAAACTAAGGTAAGCACTCCTGTTGTGGCCCGTCCCAAGCGGGCGGGATTCAGGCCGCGTCCGGCCACCGGAAACGGCTCTATTGGCGTAAAAACTAGAGTCAACTGGCCAGTTTGTTGGTGAATTTTTTAACAATCGATTAGTTTTTTTTTGCACAATCGCTTTGACGTGGCTGCCTTGTCCGCGTTTTTATAAATTTCGCCACTAGTTGAGATTTTTTCTATTCGCGATCCGTTTTATATTTTATCTTTTTCCGAATAGTTTGAATCGGCTGAAAGCTTCTGATTCGTTTGAATATAGTTTTTTATGGGAGAATATATTTATTTGTTATGCTATGCCATATATCTAATGCCATCGAAGCAAAAATTAAAATATATTTTAAGTACAACTAAATAACCTCTTCATCGACTCTACTTTTAATATTCAAATCAAAGCTACCTACAATAAACGTTAACACATATATTATTAACAAAAGTCCTCCGTCGAATCCCTTAAGAGAACACTCCCGTACACGCGCCGCCATTCGCCATGCACGTGTACTGCAAATTAAAGTCCACGGAACTATTAATTGCCAGATATCGCTCCGTCTACCCTACGTACGCCGTGAGAAAGGCACAATTATAGCTCATTGTTAAAAAATCGAGATCGCATTGGGTGAAGCTGTAATGTTATTGGCTTAAAGGTGTTCTTGTGGTGAAGGTGAACCATCTATATTGGAACATCAAAGTATAAATGATTTTGTTAACTACTACTATGCCATACATTATTACATCTATATATTATTTACTTAGTGTAAGTTCGTTTTGAAATATTTCTTGTGAGAAATAAAGAGCGTATTTTTAGGTATTAGATGACAACCTTCATTTCATTAAAACTACTACGATTGTTCATACATTAGCGTGTATGTCAAAAATTAATTTAAATTAAAAAAATCAGTGATGGGGCCCACATTATTATAAATCAGATAATCAAATTAAATTTTTTTTAAGCAACACTTGGTAAGATTAGAGTTACAGAGCACACTTAATAGAATTTTTAATATTTATTTTTAATATTTCTTTTGGAAGCTTAGTTTCAAATGACAGTTCAGTACATATGCAAAATACAAGTGATTTCTATAATCTTACTGACTTCACTATTAGTTTTTATAGTTATAGCAAAATATATCTAAAAGAATATCAATATCTTATAGAATTTCCAATATTAATCCATTTCATCGGATTGCTATCGAACTACAATCAGTAACCAAGATTTTTGAACTCAATCACAGGGCCGTTACATTTTATATAGTCCACGTGTCGATACCACTGATATCCTTGATGAAAAGATCCCCTGGCGATAGTGCCTGATCTTATCATCTAGTCGGCCCAGATCGACAGATGGACGAGTGATTTGGTACAATTGTTCTGAAACAACTTGAAATAATAAGAATTCCAGGAAAGTTACTTTAATGACTAGGAAGTTATTTCGTGATATTTCAAAGATATATGTACATTTGATTTTTGGAGAAGTTTGTGTTAAATCTGAATTATGGCATTCTCGAAAATTCACATAAAACATATTTAATTTTTGCTATTTATATTTATTCAATTTCATTATTATATCTTTTCTACAAATAGATTCTTTAAATAAAAAAAGTATCTACATATATATAATTCAAAGAAAAAGTATAAAATATTTTTTATATTTTTATGATTTTTAATCCACACTGAGGATAGAAGAAATACTTAAAGATAACATATAAAAAGAACTTGCACGGTTCGCAAGAGGGCACGGGTTCGAGTCCCGCTGCGTTCAAATTTTTATACGTTTTCTTTAAATAATTTTTTTGCCTATATATAAACTTTTCAATAGTTGTTGAAAACTAACATTCAAATTCTTATATTTACTCTACACTTACATACATATCGGCCAGTTTCATTAAGACTGTCTCCTTAAAACTTATTTACCTCTTCATAGATGACTACGAAAAATTTCAAATAAATACGAAAAGTTATAACATTTACAGCCAATGATTTGATATCAAAATATCAACAAAACATAGGTAAAACCTACTGACTCGGAATCCAAATCAGTCATGTGAGAAAGCAACATCGTATTATTAATAAAAGCGTGCATAATTCGGCGATTGTGCTCCGTTGAAAAGACGATTATCGCCCCACGTCTGCCACCCTCCTGACCATGTACCTATTCATTCTTATTTAAATCTCTATTTACTGAAACGAATCTAATTAAAAATGCACCTCTATTGTGGCTCAAGCGTTTTGTTTTTAGTTTACATTGGTTCAAGTTGAAAATTTAGTATGTAAAAGTATAAAGAATAACTATTGCAGAAAATATTTGTAATGATAGTATTATTACTACCACGTAGCATATGATTGTATAACTTTTTTCTATTTTAGTAAATAAAGAATGGCGATGAGCATCGCTACTCAATACTCAGTCTCCTCGTTAATCCTGAATGCCCAGGTAAATCCATCTTAATACTAGAATTGCTGTTTTTGGATAAATAATTTATATTAAGGCAAAAAATTAAAGAAAATATAGGACGAAATATCTTAACTTGTTATATGTGTACCTGTTATATATGTACGTGCTTTTTAAGTAAAGTACAATAAAGAAAAACAACAAGAACATAAAATCAAAACAAACACATTCAAATGGAACGTAATTAATTGAATCTGCAGCCAAATCTGTCACAAAAATAGCATTATTTTAATCTTTGAATCAAAAGCGAGGCTAATTCATCGCGAGCGTTGTCCCTTACATTAGCTAATACCCTCGACAATGCTGCTCGGTTCACACGCACGGACAATCGCTACCCCTGTTATATCGATCGATAGGTTTAACTGATTTTTTTAATATGCTCAATATCAATATATATTTAAAGATTTGGAAAGGAGAAAATATTTGTAGGATTTTTGAGGATCTTAAAAATAAGATAATTGAATAAAAACAGCGAATTTTGATATTATATAGATATATTATATTATATTTTCTTTAGCGTCATATTCTAAACGTGAAAGGGGAAACTTGGTGTTAGAGAATGGTGAAACTCAGTAATTCTTTGTCTTGTTAGCAGAACAAATTATATAATTCGTTTCTTCGAATAAGAATTGAACCTAAAATCGTCGTATTTATAAACGCTGTACCACGACATATTCTATATGTCGTGGTACAGCGTTTGTAATGTATAATTTCAGTTAATTTTAGACACTGTATACCCATAGCGTATATAATTTAGAAATATTATAATCACTTATAATAACAGTCATATCTCGTAGGGGTGTACCCTGTATAGTATGTAGCAAGCAAGGTACGCGCGTAGAAGCGCACGCGTCGATCGTCATTGTCCTCTCCCCAAGCAAAATATTACGTATTATCGCGAGATTTATTGCATGGAAAATTGCACTTATTGTCATTACATATATAGTATCATAAATAATTTTTATGTTAATTACTATTCTCGTTAAGGTGGGGTCCCAACGGTTTCGCTTTACGACTTGTCACCCTCAACTGTTCGCGCTTGATAGGTGTACGAGGCAAATGTTCAAATTTGAAACGTTAACGGAAACTTAATACGGTTTGAGGACATCGTGGCACAGTGGGCAGCTTCTCGTTGTAAATAAGGCGGGTTGTGGGTTTGATTTCACCTCGACGTAATGTAGAGTTTTACCAACAAGCAATGTCTTGAAGACTAGACAGAAAATAGGTAACAAAATTTGTATATATTATGTACGTTATTCCACATCTTTTATATGCAGGGCATAGTGGAACGTTTCTTTTTAACAATAACATTACGTCTGTATTCTGTAACAAGTTACAGATTTAAAATAGTGGAATCTGTTAGATTGATTACCGAATTGCCGATATCACCGAACCGATAGGACCAAATTATCATCTATGATAACCGGATTTGATAATTTGGTAAGGTGAGATTGAAGATATGTGAAGTGAGGATATATTTAACTGTAGAGTTTACCAAAAACATGGAGATAAACACCGAACAATATGTATGGTTTACATATCCGGTTATCCGGATATAGTATGCAGCATTAGTCCGGTTAATCGAGCTTTTTTTTTTTTTTATTTCAAAATAATTAGCTCTACAGACACTTGGTCCGTACCCTTTTTTAACTTACACTATATGTTCTTATTACAAATATTGATTATATTAATACATAAAATTAATATTTATCATAATGAACATCTATAATAATCTTTACATTTTTTTTTATATTTAATATTACTTAGAATTAAGGCTATGGCTGATAAGCGAATTACATAAGTCTATACGTTTTATCCTTGGTTAAATAAAATTAAATTTTATAATAAATTAAGGTCGCTTGATAGTGTTACACAATAATGACAAAAAATAAGCTTTGATGCGACTTATATCATAAATATTAGGGCATGTCCGCTATAATTGAAGTTGTGACCGCTGCGTTCCTGTCTTTCATGGCCATCTTCAAGTTGTACTCCACAATGCTTTTAGTTGTAGCACCCATCGCATTACGAATTAGTCTCATGACTGCATCGTCTTTGCCCTCGCTATAGTAGTCGCAGCTGTTGGTGTGTCGCGATATTGCTACGACCGCATGCGAGACACTATCATGTAGCTGCAGCTTGGCCGATTTCCTGTTAATAACTACGATAGTCTCGCTGGTCAGGCCTTGAGCCTCATGAATCGTCAGGACCTTCGAACCTGTTTCTTCTCCCCATCCTTGGCTAATCAGAGATTCTTTTTCTTCTTGTGTGTAAGTTAGGTATAGGGTGTTTTTAAGATCCCGGGATATTGGCGTCAGCTTGTTGTTTTATGTAAAAAGGGGAGTGTATTGCCCTTTTTGAAGAGTATATGCCAGGATATACTTCTCGTAAAGCGTAGGCAATGTCCATGGGACTTCTATAAGTACACAACAGCTTCTCACTTATGAGATGAGAATTCGTGACGGTCTTCGGTAAAACATTTCAAAAAGGTTATCTCGATCTATATAGGGTAGTTGGTTTAGGTCTCCTATTAAAAGTACTTCGTCAGCCTCTGAGTATATGCTTGCCAGTACTATTGAACCAAAGTGGTTCATAAGGGCCTCGTCGACTATCAGACGATTGCACTTTTGTGATCCTCCTTGTGCACCGTTCACCAGTATTGACGCCATAGTGCGGATTTTACTTTGAACCAAATTCCCTATACGTTTCGACAACCTCTCTCTAAGTTCATTAGCTGCTTCTGTAGTGCTAGTAACGACTATATCTTTTTCTAAATTAAATTCCTTGACTATCCAAGATGTTTTACCACATCCAGGAACACCACCATCGATCCATTTTATCTTGGGGACCTTCCACGGACGCTGATATGCGGAGTCCAGAGTGCTATCTAGATATTTAGCTCTTTCAAGCATTCTACCCTCCAGCATTACCCGCGTGCACTTAGCGGTAACTACTATAGGATCATTGGCAGATGTGTCAAACTTGAGGTATCCTGTTGTACTGGTTTCCTCTTCATTCAGTTCGACAAAACTAGATGTTGCACTGTATGCTGCCATATAGTTACCCTTCATAATTCCCGCGATGATCTGACCGTTACTGTTATCATATATGGCGGCTTCTGCTTCCTTTAGTTTTACTCCCAGTATAGAGTACCCACCTCGAAAAGCAAGCATAATATCCTCGCACGTCCGTAACTTAACTTGCATTGTGGCCTTTAAGACGGCAAGAAATTCAAGAACAGCGTTTTTATAGTGGTCATTCTGTTCTCGTATTTGTACTAGGTTTGGTGGTTCTACCTGTTCCATTGCTGCCTTTGTTAGTTTTGATCGGGTTTTTACTGGTGAGACTTTTGCAGACTCTTTTGTGAACTTCTCCACTGCCGTCGCTTGATCATTTTGCGCTGGAAGTTTCCTTCGACCCAATAGGCTCCCTATAATAGTTCTGAAGGTGCTACACATGGATCTTGCTGCTAGTTGTTTCTTCGTCAAGTCTGGACTATTATCTCGAGCTTCTACCGCCATTCGTTGTACGCGTTCTGAGCCACTTTCAGTGGTTGTACAAGTGGTGAGGAATCCATTTGGACGCTTAAATGAGCAGGCTTAAGATAGCTAAGGTCTTCCCCTCGGTCCTCATATACTATAACCTCATGCTGTTGGAAGCCTTTATACAACCCAGTCGGTCTGCTACTTCCCCTCTCTCGTACTCAACCACCATGGCGTCTACGCTAATTATTCGTTCTCCTTGTTCTTTTGTCTCACTTAGCAAATTGAGCAGTTCACAAGCCCACTTAAATGGCGTTTTTTCATTCCAATCGAGCAGTATTATCGATTTGTTTTTGGATTTTACTACACGACAGGTGATGTCCCCGACCATTCTCGCGGGTAGTGCTTCATAAATTTTGCGTTTAATTGCAGTTTTGCTAGTACTCCCATTCAATAGAACAGCCAGGCCAGGTGAAATCGAGATGTATTTATGATTTCTAGGGCGGCAGAAACTTATGCCCAACCTTTCAGTGTTTTTTCCCATGAAAAGAGCCACACTTATGGTCTTTAATCCTGGCTTCCCGATTTGAGCCTGTTGCAGTAAGTAGCAAGTTTTATCTGGATTTCGAAATTGCTGGTTTTCATGTTTCGTGTGTTGTTGTGGATTCGTGCTTGCTTGTGTTATAAGCGTACGTAGAGCATGTGAGCCTTCTTGTGTGCAATTTCTGGTGCTGTTCCGACTACATGCAATTCTAAAAGCTATTTCAGCATAGGCAAGTAGAATCTTTCGAGAGTTAGAATCCTCCATTATAGCTGGCAGATTAGCCTCTGATAGCTCTTTGTGGATTTGCGCTTGAAGCTCGAACCGGTAGACAGCAAATCTTGGACATTCCAGCACAATGTGCATAACTGATTCATTTTTTTCTGGATCACATTCACAAAATGGAGAATCTTTGAGCTTAAATCGGTATAAGTATTCAGAAATGCCACCGTGACCCGTCAGCATTTGCACGTGCCACGGTGTAAGAACCGCTGCCCCCGTTACAGTGAATGCCAGTCTCACATCTGGGAGGAATTTCTTTGTAACTGAACCTGTCTGTGACGTTTCGTATCTGTCTTGCCATATACGTACAGATTCTTCTCTGATGATTCCTTTGACGTATGACAGTGGAATTTTGTCATAATCTTGAGTTGTGCCAGTGAGTGCCGCTATTTTAGCCAATTCGTCTGCGCGTTCATTCCCTTCAATACCCACATGTGCTCTGAGCCAAAACAGTCTAATACGTCTCCCTTCTGTTTTTATTTTCTTTATGTTTTCTCTTATTACTCTTACCAGAGTGTGGCCTGAATTTGGTTTTCTTAACAATTCCAGTGCTGATCTGGAGTCACTTAAAATGTTAACTATTTGATCTTTACTGGATGCGACGTTTTGAATTGCCCTAGTTAAAGCGTATAGTTCAGACTGGAGACTGAACAATTTAGATTTAAGCTGAATTTTTCGTTACTGGTCTCTTTTCCTCCCTCTCATCTGGATAGGGCTGCTCCAACTTTTCCCTCATAATCATCATCATAATTAATCGACCTTCTCTTGTAGTGGTTATTTAAAAAGAACGCATAAAGTTTGAAATAATACAAATTATAATCTAATATATATAATAATACACACATTAATATTAGACTACTATCAGCATAAGATCTTATTTAGCTCACTTTAAGATTAGTTTTTCGATTTTGTATTAATTCTCATGTATTTTCCTCTTTTGACAAATTTCTCTTTATGAGTGATCTTATAACACATATAAATAAAGTTCATTATGTATTATTGTATTATGTCTACGCCAAATATCGATTGATAACGGTTGCCTTATGTTTTTGTTTATACTTTATCGCTGTCAAATTTTAAAACAACATCTAATACGTCTTTTAATCGGTACAGCATTTAACTGTTAAAAAACTGATAGTTAAAATTGTTTAGAATATTGTTAGGGAACGTAGTGTCTATCTTTTTTCTGTTAACGTTGAAAAACGACACAATTTCAAGGTAAAAATCTATATTACTCGAAATTTCTTTTCTTTACTTTAAACGTTTAAAGAGTCTAACAATGTCTTATGCAGCGTTTCTAAACAAGTACAGTGTGTAGTGCATTTTATATATAAATTTTGTTTTAACAATTAGAGGCTCCAGTATTA